>CM061151.1:27019893-27619893 GCA_030710495.1 Labroides dimidiatus
AGTAAATTCAGTGATCACATGAAAATAACTGTCTTTTGTTATTAAATAGTCCACTTTTTCCCACACAATTCAGATTAACATGATAATATTGTTGGGAGTGAAAAAATAATCTTCAAAGTAAATTCTGATCAATATGGATTCCTTGAAAAAAAAAAATCTGCATTAAAAGTTTCAGTCAGCATCCTCTGGATAACCTCTGCTGAGACTTTACTGTGGCCATGAGATATTTTCAATCACTGCAAACAGCCTCAGCAATTTTCAAAGTAAACTGATAAAGGAAACATTTTTTACATGAAAAATCAGATTTTAAAAAGGAAATGATGATACTGTAATACTTGGTTTTGGTGAACCACCCCAAGATTTTCAGTGGCCTAGTCTGGCCACCCCTAAGAAAAAAATGTAAAAAAAATCTAAATTTTAAAAAAATCTAATTCTAATTTCCCACACATGATCAAGGTCCATCTCCCAACACATCCATATGCTCAATTCTCTTCTACTGCAATAGCGACACCCTCTGGATATGTATGGTATTATCTTTCACGTATATTGTCTGATCTGTTTTACATTCAATACAAACCATCAAAGTCCCTCTCTGGACTCATATAAACGTGCATGTGGAGATCTTGCTGCACATGCTGTGGCCGAAACACGGCCCAACTGGTGCATGTGGGCGAGTGCCCGCTTATCACCGCTTGCAGCTTTATTTTTTTTTTCTTTTTATTCTTATTTTCTTTTTGATTTTTTTTTTCCATAAATTTATAAAAAATGTAAAAGAATTGTCTAATCACAAATGAACAATATGTTCAAATCAAATGTCTGTGTGAGTCTAAATAAAATGAATATGTAGAAAAATTACTCATGCAGTTTCTCAGAGCAGTAAACCTTTTCCTCTTTACCTCTGCAAACTTTGCCTTTCCAGTGTTCTCTTTACAAACCCATTTAACCCGTCTTTTTAAATTAACTCATTAAATTGGAAATGTTCCCCCAGGTGTTTTTTTTTCAGCATTACTTCAGTATTTTATTAGCCATGTTCTAATTTTTCGTTATGTGTTGCTGGAGAGAAATTTTTAGTCAAACTGTATTTCCATAAAACAGAATCACCATTTTAACATTTGATATGCTTTTTTGTTCTATTAAAAATACCAGCGCAGCTCCCTGGGACCCCAAAGCAGTGAGTATACTCTAGGGGTTGTAGTGGTGGTGGGGGTGTCTTTTCATCTGGATCCCAAGACCTGACCCGCTGCTCTGTGGATTCTAGTGGTATGGCGGTCTCCCCCTCATGGGGGGGCTTGGGACCCTCTTTTGGCCTAGGGGTCTGCCCCTGGGGCCTGGTTCTGCCTCTGCCTCTGCGTGGGGGCTCCGTCACTGAGCCACGTGAGCCCACCCACCACTAGGTGGGTGTGGTGACACAGGTGCCTGTGCTTGGGAGGGGCGTGTCCTGGGAAACCATGAAGTTTGGGATCCCTTGTGTTGGTGGTCTGGGGTGATGGTCCTGCCTCCCGGGCAGATTGGGACCTGGAGTGGTTGCAGGGGGCTCACTGGCGCGGGGCTCTGGTGGGGTCCCATGGTCTTCCTGCAGGAAGCAGTGCCCTATGGGTGGTCATCCTGGTTTTGAATTTATCAGCATTTCAGTGCCCCAACTTTTCTTGAACATCCCTAAATGTTAGTGTTTGATACTTGTTACATGTTTTTTTACTTAACTCATAGTATTTTTGTTCACACACTTTAGGCTTTATTTCATTTTGAAGTTCCTTCATATAATGATTCTTTCTGGGAATTTCAATGTTATGAGATTCTTTTTTAAAAGTAGATAGAATATTTCCTGAGGTGAAGAGAGGACCACAGAGTTTGTGAACAGAAAGACTGTTTATTTGTTTTACAATATTATCTTGGTCACATTCGTATATAAACTTTTAGATTTTTCTAGCATTTTCTTACAGTGATGTTTATCAGATTGCATACCTAGAAAATTAAAGAGATACATGCATACAAACATGAACAGCACTAAAAGGAGCAACTTTACATGAGCAGCAGGTCACACCTGTGAGTTCTGCTTTAACTGTGCTCCCAAGTACAGGAAGGAATTTTACAGAGGAAGAGGGACGTCCTCTTTGCAACACTTAGCAGAGGAGCGACAGTTTATTGGTTAAACCCATGATGAGGAATCTGAACATTAATCTGAGCACAGGATTTTCAGCATCAAATTTATGCAGTTTTCTAAAGCTAACATGTCTGTTTTCATGAGTTCTCTCATTAACATGAGGCACCACAAACACAGTAATTAAAAAAACAGAACGTCACTGTTGAAATGGAAACAGGAAAGACAACCCTTTGAAAGGTAGTGGAAAGTGCACTTAGTGGGTCTGTCCAGCACATATCCCGTTTAAACAAATGCCAACAATTCCCTCAAGAATATCTGAAACACGAGACCACATCCCACAATAATCTTAACTTCAGTCCAGATCGCTACTGCACCGTGGTCCTGCTCACTTCTGCCTTTTCCAGGTCTTTGAATGTTTGTGGACAGGACTCAATCGCAGCTGCATAGAGCAACAAACATGTACTGCTGCCCCTTTACTGACACCTGCCCTGGAATGTACCAACAAGTTCAACACGTCAGAGTCTCATCCTGACATTTGCCCGTAGAGAGACGGGAAGATGTGGTTCAATGAAAAATCGCCATTTCTTGGAGAGATTTTAACCTCATTTACAAGAATCCAGGGGGTGTAAATGTCAGGGATCAACAAAAAAAAATCTCTAGTCCCAAAACACTGATTCACATGGAGGTATGAGAGAAACTAAAAACAATGCTAAAATGTATCAGTTTACTGGCCTTGTAAAAACAACTGTACACTGGAATCTAAAAACAAGTCAGCCACTTTTTTTTCTTTACTTTTCTCTTCTTCTTTTTTTTTTTTTTTTACAAGGGGCCTCACTTTTTTCTCAGCTGACATTTTTATGTACACACATTGAGGGGCCAAGTGCAGGGACAGGAGCACAGCTGTTATCTACCTGACAGTGCTCTCACGACTGACTGTTGGCTTTTACAGCTTTTTGATGAAATGCGACATGTCGATGATCGATGATTCGTCTCCACAGTGAGGAGGAAGCTCTGGACTCGCGATAGTGTGCATGGCTTAAGAAAAACATTTGTACTGTCCTCGATCTCAAATACAAAACAAGGATAAACATGTAATACTAAGCATACAAGGTTAACATATAAAAAGTACTGGACATGTCAAGAAAGGTGAGGAAATGTAAAAAAGGAAAGAAAATATTCAGCAACTAAAAGATAGAAAAAAAGGCATCTTAAAAATGAGGTTAAAGATGAGAAAATGAAGCAGAAGATGATTGTGATGCAAGAGGTGGTTTGGTATGAATGTAGAAAGAGAGAGACGGAGACAGAGAGAGACAGAGAGAGAGACGAGTTAGAGAGAGAGAGAAAGATATGTCTGCATTGGAGACATCCTGACAGTTTACAGTCCTCCTCCTCGTCTTCACACCTCTGGGACAGAGTGATCCATGGCTGATCGCAGGAGACCGGTGGACATCCTGGGACAAAAAAACAACAAAAACAAAACACAGATAATGAAATTATTTTTGAAAATAATTTGATAAATTGAGGCTGTAATCAGGCGACTCTTCAGCCATGTTTTTAACAACCTAAGTTTTAGTAGACCTGCCCTTTTCTGAGAGTTTCTTCCAGATTCATAGAGAACCTAAACCAAGCGCTTCTTCTGTATGCCAAGTTCTGACTGTGAGGACAGGAACCACATGTGCCCTGGACTATCAGAGTGCTACAGATCAGTGGTTCCAAAAGTGTGAGTTGGGACAAAAAATGACTGATAGAAGGCTTGTGAAATGCCTTCCAAAATCAAAAACTATTTATAACAGCATAATTCATCCATTATGATAAAAATCAAAATAAAATAGGAGTTATATTTTAATGTTTCGTTCCTTTTTGTCTGTTGGCCACCAAGGTTATTCACCGTGGCAGGGGGCTGCTGATCGCTGGCACTATTATTCTGGGGGTCAAGGGCTGAAAAAGTTTGGAAACCTCTGGTTAATATGGTTCATACTCTGTAGGGGATCATTCATGTGGAGATGTGTGGACTAACAGGAGCTTCTAGTTTCCCAAGTGCAAAAAGTTGTTTTGATGTGATAACCGTGAGATGAACAATTCCTGGCATGAAATTGCAGCCAAACTCTGCAGGGCAGGGAAATTGGCAAAAAAAAAATGTTATACACAGTGAACAACTTCTTCTACTCTCGTCTAGTACTGTGGTAGATGTGAATTTGTGATACACCGCCCTCTGCAGTTTGGGAACAGACACTGCGCAGAGTGTTAAAAAATCAAAAGCCACATGTATTCTCTCGTGCTGATTTCACCCGTCTCCTTTCTGTGTGTCTTGTTTGTGTGGAAGGCTGAACAGCAGATCAACCTTGCATCGTCGTACCTCTTAATCATGTGTTCGTAGATAAACTTGGGCATGATAGTGATGGTCATGGCGGTCGGAGAGGTGGTCAGGATGTCCTTGATCTGAGAATCCTGCAGATTTCATACAGAAACAGCAAAATGAGGATAAATGAATAAGCATTAAAGTTTTAGTTTAAAGCAACACAAACATTTAGGCTAAATCTTCATCACAGGACAGGATCGTACTATCGCCCTCCAAGGGAAACACCAGACAAGAAGCAAACTATGTCCACATGACTGGTACAAACTAAACACCTTTTCACTTCACATCAAAGCTGGTGGAAGCTGCACTTACTGAGAAATGCTGCATGATGCCACTTTATACTACACTCTGCCAGTATGCCAGCAGCTATCCCAATACAAAACTCACATTAGCCACCAAATATCATGAGTATCACATGTATTCATGTCTGTTCCACTTTGAAAACATGTTTCATAGTTGTTATTCCACAGAACATGATCAAGAAATTCCATCTCATGTCATCTTAAATATGTCACACTGCATATCTATCAACAGTTGAAGCAACTCCTGAAAGAGAGAGAGAGAAAGAGAGAAGCAGTGTCTGACCTTGAGTCCGATAACGTTTTGGCCGTTGATTTCACAGATGTAGTGTTCAGTCAGCAGGCCGTTGCGGGCAGCAGATCCATCCTTAACCAGGGAGGTGATTTTTCCAGACTTGTAGATGAAGCCCACATGGCCTGAGCTGTCTTTGTGCATAGTGACGGTGCGCTGGAATGGCCTGGTGAGACACACAAGAACGAAGAGAGGATCAGACATGCACAGGTAAACGTCTTTTATTGAATACTTCTTCTGATTGCATTCATAGAAATTAATCTTTACGACCAAAACAATCCTTTCGATCATGTTCACAACAACTTAAAATGACATCCCTGCAGTAAAGTGAAGAGCCAGCAGAGGGAGCCAAACATTTCAACTTCTCCTGACTGTCATGGAACTTCTCAAACACTTCTCCTCGGGTAAACTCAAAAAGGTGGGAAAGTTGATTCCAAAACTCTGTATTGTGACCTGCATGCACCGAGCACGCCTCACCTGTCTCTGACCACGAGCTCAATGCGGGTCTCAGCAGCAGCCTTCAGACTCTTGTGAGCCTTGTCCACACTCCAGCCGGCACAGTTCTGCCCGTTGATCTGAAGAACCTGGTCACCGAAACGCAGCCCGGCAAGGGCTGCAGGGGAGTTAGCCTGCACCAGCTGGAGAAAGATACCCTGAGAGAGGAAACAGATAAACAAGAAATGAGGAACAGAGGAAGAGGCAACACAGCCAGTGTTAGAGGAGCAAAAAACAGGAGTAACTTGAGGAAGAGGTGATAAACGCTTATAACCCAAGAGAACAACATTCTGTTTTGCAGCAGTACTAGATTTTCCTTCAAAGCATTTGGAAGTATCTCTCTGATTTTTGTCAACAGATGGCTGAATTGTTGCCGTTTGTGGATGTTATTGGCCACGTACCCTGTGTGCGTATCCATGGCAGCGTCATGCGTATGTGCTCAGATTAAGTCCAGTTTACACTTTCTTTTTTTGTGTGATCTGTTGAGGTGGTGTTCAGTTTCTCCCAACAAGCAGTTATTTAAATGTTGTTGGCCTATATGAAGGGATTAATTTACTTGCTACTAATTTTTGGACCAACTGCAGTCGTGTTTAAACAAAATGCTATCTGAAGATCTCTGATGGCTCCTAATACCAAGAAGTTCCCTTCATTTTGTTCTTTGTTTTTACTGTCATAAAAATCTGAGTTTTCAGGTCAAGTGGGAATCAATCCTGTGGATTGTAAAAGGGGAAAGTTTCTTGGAATAAACAAAACTTAAATTTATAAGATCACCTGTTATAAAAAGGAGAAAGCAATCAAGCATCATGAAGTGCTTTCATTTGGACTCTTTCGTTCTGTGAGTTTTCTACGCTTTACCGTTTTTAACAGAAGTGAGGATTTTTTTTTAAATATAGATCTAAGCCAGCACACTGAATTCCTCTGAGAAGTCAGAAATTAATCAAGAATAACAATCAACAACCAAAACAAAATCTTCTGTTTGGGAATGAAAGTAGATAACTGTAACTTGGCAATCCAAAAACAACACTGTGCTTCAGTATTTGTTCTGCTTTTTTTGTAGAACAGCACATTTAAATGCTCATGGATAGTACAGACTGTAAAAAAATGGACGTCATCTTGATCAAACTGAGGTCACCACAAAAACTGCTCCCCCTGCTGGCTGGCTGCAGTATAGATCAAAAACTCCACCTCTCTATTTATTCCAGATGAAAAATTATTCAACCTCATAGAAATGTTTCTCACATCCGTATGCTGTGGTGATATTAAGATATTATTGAGCTGCATTGTGTTCAAGTCCAAGTTTTTTCTGAAAGGTTTCTTTTTTCATTAGTTGTTGGATGTTAAAAATGGGGTTTCATGTCTTGTTTAAAGATGATTGACAGCTGCCGTTTCTTGTATATTTTTTCAGGAATAGTAAAATACGTCAGGACAAAGAGAGCTAAGAAGAGAGAAGAGAATTTCTGACAACCGCTTCGATTCAGATTTTCTCAGAGTCCCTCAAAGTCTCTAGACCAGGGGTCGGCAACCCGCGGCTCCGGAGCCGCATGCGGCTCTTTAGCACTCCCCTTGTGGCTCCCTGGAGCTTTTTCAAAAATGTGTGAAAATGGAAAAAAAATGATATTTTGTTGTTGTTGTTGTTGTTTTAATATGGTTTCTTTAGGGGGGGAAAGCTGACACAAATATCCTTATGCTGTAAAAATTAATGCAATAAATACTGAATTTCAGAATTGCGCCAAATAGCAGAATTGCGTCATAGCCTGCGACACACAGTACAGGTGGCTGTTGTAAACAAACGAGGGTGTGTCACGGGCAATGAGAAGGGAAAAAGAGAACGACTGCTGTTGAGAACAGAAGATTAAAAGAAGAATGGACAGAATCGTTTGCTTTCATTGCCAATGCTGAAGGACTGCCTGCATGTTTGATTTGCAATGAGAAGTTGTCAAATAACAAGAAGGGCAATTTGGAACGACATTTCCAGGTAAAACATGCTATATTTGCAGCCGAGCACCCAGTTGGGACTGAGAGAAAAAGTGCAATTGCAGTAAAATTAGAGGACCGTAAAAATAGTTTCAAGAAGTGGATTGCATCTCCAAACTCTACTACTGCTGCAAGTTTTGTTGCAGCCCGGGAGATAATAAAGCGTGGGAAACCATTCACCGATGCTATTCTGCTATTCCGCGGTGCTCAACCCAATGATACCTCAGGGCGCCACACTTGTATTTCTATAATTTAATCAATGCAACAAAACATAAAACATTAATATTGTAATGGAAGTTAAACTTGAAGCACCAAATATCGTACAGCAGAGTAGTCACGCGGTGCGTCATTCTCTCCAGGATGTGCTGCCAGGAAAATAAACATTTAATCATGAATGCTCATTTTTTATTTGTAGCCTACTTAGTCATTTTAATAATAGGCTTATATAGCTAATATACTGACAGCCTATGTTGCCTTCATATTAGGCTTATAGAAGGCTTTTAATTTTTTGCGGCTCCAGACAGGTTTGGTTTTTGTTTTTTTGGGCCAATATGGCTCTTTGAACATTTTGGGTTGCCGACCCCTGCTCTAGACTATGTGCAGACTCTGGCTGTACATTGGCGGCTCCCATGACGGAGGGTTTTTGGCTTCAAAACCGTACCATGGTAAAAGGTGGAGCCACGCTGTCCATTCTATATACAGTCTATGTTTTCTATATCTTAGCATTAAAGAGCTCGCACAAACTGATGAATGAATCATTACCGAAACATGAAAAAAACATTTAGGGCAGCAGTAGCAAACATCTTTAACTGTACTGTACATTTAGAAAGGCTTGTAGTTCATGGTTACTTTGGTCATCCTGTTTGCTCAGTCTGATCACTTCCTGAGATATACTCGCAAACTGAAGATGTGCCTGAACTGCTTTTGGCAGGTGTTTATTTGAGATCTCTGGCACTTTGTTAGCCTGGATCTGATGTATTCCTGGCAGAAAGAGCTCAGCTGTGAAATCCAAAGCTAAAATCACTGCATGAGATTTATAACTAATTCTTCTTAATGGGAATGTAACATAACCAAGTAGGAGATGTTTAATCTGTCATGTGTTTCTTTTTTTGTCCTGAGGGGGATGCACAATGACAAAAAGTTGACTGTGTTATATTTACTTATTAATGAAGGAACTTAAATTGTTAAACTCCCATTAATAACTACTGTAAATATCAAGATTTAAGAAATAAATCTTTAGTAATGTCAAAGTTATGAGTTTGTCTGAGAGTGACCCCACACTGATCAAAACTTCAAGATGTTCCATCCACTGAAAAACATGATTGTTTACACCAAATGAAGCAGACTCTGACCCAGATCTCCCTGAACTTCTGCAGAAAATAGAAGAAGTGGGTGTGGATTTTTCTCAGTCATCAGCTTGTTGTCAAAGGGTTGTTTATGACAGCCAGTCTAGGCTGAATTATTCATGTGACAACAGTTTGTGATTCTGACTCACGTTGTCGATGGCCCGGAGCCGTAGTCCCACTTTCCCATCCTGGTCCTTACAGAGAATAATCTCTCGCAGTCCCGGACGGATCTCTGCCCTCCGAATGCCCACGTCTGCCCCGGTCACAGGCCGCACCATGCCTCCAAAAGCTGAGCTGGCGGGCACAGCCACTTGCTGAGGAGATATGAAGAGAGAAAACCAGAGAGAGACATAGAAAGAAAGAGAGAGAGAGAGAATGAGGGGATCACAGATTATGGGGGCAAGTAGAATTAAATTCATGTGAAGACAAACATTAGAAAATATCATGTTGGAGGTGAAGATATCAGCAAATGGCAGAGGACACAGATGGTTACATGCCAGCTGACTAAGCTAGGGTGCTGAGAGAGCATTGACATCAGTAGGATACACACACACACACACACACAGGCATGGACAAACACACACACACAGATGGAGGGGGAGTGAAGAGCTCACACTCTCCCACACACAGCTCCAGGCCTGTGGTGAGTCACTCAGTGATGTGGATATCTAGGAACAGAGTACAGCTGAGTTCTTTCCACTAAAAACAGGATGATCCTCACTGAGGCCTGCTTTTATTACATGTGGGTTTTTTTTTTTTTTTTTTGGTTGTTGTTGTTAAAATGAGTGTTGTGTTTTTGATTAAAAGTATAAAAGAAACTCATCTACTGACATGAAAAACAGAACTTTTGAATATATAAAGTCTTTGTGTCTTCAGAGGGAGCTGTGTTCAGTCAGATAAACGTCCTGAAGTAATGTCACAGGAGTCTGCACCGGCTAAGACAAAAGACTTCTTGTTTAAAAGTGGAAACAGGTCAGAGGAGTGGAGTTGAAGGTAATCTCTGTCACCTGCTGCACTCTGTTCTGGGAGTTTAATACTAAACGTCTGCTTGTCCTTCATTAATAATGCATCCTCCCTGTTTTCATGCACTGACACTCTTTCAAACACTCACGCTGTCAGCCACAGGCACCAAGGCCAGGTTCCTCTGAACTTCATCACTGTTGAGAGACAGACCCATGTAGTCTCCCAGCTCCTCCAGGTTTGGGTACAAGGCTGTGAGGGAGGAGAGCGAGGAGAGAGAAGGACACAGAGAGGTGGGGAGTAAAGGAGGGAGCAGGGAGACAGAGAGTTGCAGCAGTGAGTTCAGGTCATTTAATCTCAGTGACACAATCAGAGCATTAACAGGTTTATATGGTTTTCAACGTCACCGTTTTGAATTCACAGATGTGCAAAAACATTCCTGTAAGCAGTGATTTAAGTAGAACTCTTTCTTTCCCTACGACTACTATTTTATTCATGCTGTCCATCACACGGCTCTCAGGCCTCCATTGGAGGAATGATAATAATGAGCACTCTGTGTTGCAGTGCAGTAAAACTTTCCTGGCGTCAATATTCAATCCCTTGTTATGACGGAAAGCCTGACAGGAGTCTGCCCCTGCCTTTGCAGCAGATTGCTGCATCTATCCCAGCAAAGGTGAGAGAAAGGGCGTGTGAGGGAGGTGGGGAAGGGAAGGAGGAGAGGAAAAGGAGAGGTACAAACATGAACATCTAAAAAATCAAGTTATCATTTACAAAAACAGTTGAATATTTTACCCAGAAGAATCCAGCAGAAGTCCTGCTAATCTGTTCACTTCAAAAACAACAATGTGATTTTTAGTTTTTCAAACACCCAGAAACCTGCTCTCTGTGCTGCTGAATGGGCTTCTTAACCTTGCTAGTAGCTTGCTAGTAGTTTTATTACACTCACTCAATGGAGGCTTCTTTTGAACTACATTAAGAGCTAATTCAGTCTGAAAGCTCATGTGTCTCTCAGCCTGAACTCTTCAGATTGTTTAACTTTGTTTTCCTTACATCACCATCAGTTCATGGCTGAACACAGCAAAAACTAAAATCCAAGCATGTGTCCTAGTCTTATTTCTAGTAAAAACACCATATCAGTCTCAGTGTGGACCCAACAAGTCTAGAAAAATGCCCCAATTGCAAGACAAGAATCTGCCAGAGACAAGATAAATATGCAAATACGTCAAGTTTCTTGAAATATATGAGCTGCAAAGTTTTTTTTTTTTGTTGTTGTTGTTTTTTTTTACCAGAAATATGACAAAAACAGGAGCTGCACGGTGGCACAGCTGTTAGCACTGCTGCCTCACAGCAAGTTCAAATTCTCGTTCAGGCATGGTGTGTCTTTCTGCGTGGAGTTTGCATGTTCTCTCCAGGTACTCCAGCTTCCTCCCACAGTCCATAAACATGCTCATCAGGTCAATTGGTGATTCTAAATTGCCCGTAGGTGTGAGTGTGAAAGGTTGTCTGTCTCTGTGTGTCAGCCCTGTGGTTGGCTGGAGACCAGTCCAGGGTGTACCCCGCCTCTCGCCCTAAAACAGCTAGGGTAGGCTCCAGACACCCACGACCATGAACAGGATAAGTGGTGCAAAAGATGGAAGGATGGACGGATGGAAGACAAAAACACTAAGTTTTGAAGTGTATGATTTCTGAAAAAAAAACCATTTAACTCATTCCTCCAAGAGCCTCATGTATATTGAGTTAACTGTTTTAAAGAAATGCATGCTAAAAAGCTAAAACTGTGAATATTAGGTTATTGCCATTGTGAAATCCTTCATATCGGGCTCAGAGAGGTGCTCGCCATAGGACGGTACAAAGTAGTCGCCATAGGACGGTACAGATCAGTAATAAGGGGACAAAATATGCGCCGTACTGAGACAAACCAAAGTGAACCGCTTGGTGGAAACGGGGCTTTATAGTCACATACAACTCTAACCGTACTGAGGGAAGGAACATTTTGGTAATCCATAATATCCTGGTTACATCACATGTTTGTACTGACTGTAGACTAGAAAAAAATCAAGCATCATCCATTATATCACTCCAACTTATACCATTAAAGTCTGTTACAGACAGATTTTCTGTTTCAACAACAATATTTGTCCCAGATGCAGTCAAGTCTTAAGTCAACATGTAAAAGATTCTAAACACACAAAAATCCCTGTGTGCAGAGCTGCAGGTGACAGCTCTTACATGCGTTTCAGACTCCTCCACTCAAACCTACACAACAGATGCACAAAGTGTTGAGTTGGCTGCTTTGGTCAGAAAACAGAAAATGTCTTTTCACTACAGTCACGTTCTCTTTCACTCTCTGTTCATGATTTTATGAAGTTTCATAACCTTCTCTTTTATTCAACTTTCTCATGGGTTCTACATCACTGCTAACAAAAATATAAATAATAATTTAAAACAAGAGTTGTTGACTTTGTTAGGAATTCCCCTCTGTATTTAGAGTAGCAGTGTTACACTGTTCTTGCACTTCTTTGAGCCTGTTCTTCCCAGAGATCTCCCTTGAGATGAAGTATTTGGGAAGTCTCTGAACAAAAACATGTCTCCGGATAAGGGACTAGCATTCATTCTCCATTTCTCTCTGTTCATGCCTCATGGGAAATTCTTACAGCTCATCATTAGTCTCATTGGACACAGCTAAGACCTGTTGTCTGACTAAAGACTTAATCACTTGTTGATGTTTTTAGTGTTTTTCTCTTTAAAAATCAGATGCAGACTGTGTGAAATCTTATTTGAGTGTTCCTCTCTTTCTTAAAAGTGAGTTCATGTTTCCCCTTGAAGTCTTTGAGAATGGGACGACACCAGGGGTTCAGCATGTTCTAAAAAGATTTCAAAGCATGGGATCAAAAACCTCCATTTCAAAGGGAGCTGTGAAGTGCCGTGAGAAGTACTGATGTTTTTTTATCAGCTCACTGAAGGCTGACATACGTTTATCCAGAACTCATTTACAAAACAATAAAGTGTAAACAGATGTTCCATGAGATGACTTAATTTGTGAATATCATTCAAAGTATTAATGTAGTAGCTGTTATGTTAGATGTTTTACTTGTCTGCCATTTTGATGGACGTGGTTGTAAAAATTCTGTCATAATGAATAATGATCCCTCAATGAAAAATTGATATTGAGACCTATTAATTATTAATGATATATTTAATCCTGTCATTGCAGAATAACTCAATTGCAGCTTTTAACATTAAGTATGCAGGGCAATTTTATTGCTAATTGTGCAGAAAAAGAAAATAATTAATAAATAAAAGATATTAAAAATAATAATAGTGACTCTACTGTCAATAGATTTGTAAAGACAAAAATCGCTCTCACAGCAAGTGGAACACTTTTTTAATTTAAATTGAAAAAACAACAACACAGAACTGCTTTCAAGTTAAAACTGATCCTGTTTTTTTTTCTTTTTTTATTCCAGTGAGAGATCTCTTCTGCTGCCCTCTCATGGCAGAGGAGATCAGCATCAGGTTTTGCGTCTTTGCCTCAGGTAGCTGACTTCTTGTGGCTGTTTTGATTTTGTTCTGGAGGCTGAAGCCCCGTTCTACTACACTGGATACTGGAATGACCAGCGTTACTTCAGCAAGCTGTAGCGTTTTTTTTGTTTGCAAGACTTTTAATTATTTTTTGTTTTCAAAATTTTGTCTTAGTCTGGGGTGCCAGTCAGAAAATTCCTAACAAAAGTAGTTTTTTTTTTTGGTCTGCCACTTAAAACCACACAAAGGATGCAAAGTGTAACTAATAGTGATGAACACAAAACCAAACCACCAACAAAACACAAATATAATATTCACAAATGATTTTTTTTTATTCTTGTCTGCTATTTTTCTGTTTAAGGAACGGGAAAAAAATTCAGTTCAATTTTTTTCAGTTTGACCAGCTGTGACCAAAGGAGGTAGTTAGCATAAACTCAGCAACCATACCAGTGCTGGCAGGGTGTCCAAAACCACTGGTACAAGGGAGAGCTACACAACTTCATAGATTTCAAACTTTCCCCTCTTCTGTGAGGGCCCCTAATAATAATAATAATAATAATAATAATAATAATAATAATAATAATAATAATAATAATAATAATAATAATAATAATAATAATAATAATAATAATAAGAAGAAGAAGAAGAAGAAGAAGAAGAAGAAGAAGAAGAAGAAGAGGAGGAAGAAGTACGGAGTATGGAGTACATCTTCTAAATCAGCGTAACTAAAATTCTGGGATGTATAAGAATGAATAAAACAGTTATTCACAAGCTCCAATTTCTTTTCTTTTCTTTTTTTTTTAAAAGCTCAGTTTTGCTCTCAGTTTCTGTTTTTTCTTTTTTAAAAATCCTGTTTCAGTAGTATAACTTTTTTATGGGGGCAACAAGTAATGACGTGTTGAACAGGGGGGACCAAACAGAGGATGTGATGTTGGATTCATTCAGGGTTTTTCAGAAATAGTAAATTTGTCAGGGGAAGTTCCCTTCAGCAGCTCTCCCTCAACAGGAAAACCACTTTAAGGACTAACGTATTAGTTGTGTGTGTGTGTGTGTGTGTGTGTGTGTGTGTGTGTGTGTGTGTGTGTGTGTGTGTGTGTGACAAAGAATGAAACTTCTGGGTTTATCCTACAAGGATGATACATGAAAACACTGACAGGAGTAAGAGCTGTCATGTTGCTGGTGCAATCTAAATGCGCGGACTAAACTTTACAGCATTTGTGCTTCTGGCTGAGCTGTGGATCAGCGCTCATGTCAATCAAGTCCTTCACGTTTACCTCTCTCTCTATTCTCCCTCTCCACACCAGGGAGGCAAACTCCTCTCATCCCTCATTTTACACCCTTTACACTCCCTGGAGTCTCCCTTCCTTCTTTCAGTTCAACTCCTCCTCTCTCTTTCTCCCTTTAGGTCTGGTTCCAACACCACTGCTGGAGCGGGTCTCCATGGTGACTCACGGCTAGCTCTGCTGAGGTAAAACAAAAGCCCAAAAGCCTACAGGACTTTGAATCCAAACAGAGAAAAGAGAAACTGAATGAGTGGGAGAATGAAAACAGGGGGAGAAGTGAGTGAAAACAGGCAGAAAATGTGTGCTCTGTAGACTCTAAAGGCCTGCTTTTCCATGCTTAACTCTTTTCTTATGTCTGCCTCTGGCTCACTGCCGAGTTCATGTTTCCTTTGACACAAACTCAGATGGACATAAAACTCTGAGCAGGGAACAATTAGAGACTAGAAACAGAGTGACAAACATGGAATGGAAAAGAGATGTCATAGCCGGTGTTGTGGTCCAACTTATTCCTGTACTGGTTCTTGATTATTAGCTCCTCCTGCCTTCACAGTTTTCCCATTCAATCTATTTTTAACCCAATTCTAAAACTAAAGAGTCATAAAAAAAATGTGAGAGTTTTTTTTTCCATCATGCACTGACAAGTTTGTTACACAACAAAGGGATGAAATATGCCCTAAAGAAAATGCGGCGGCAAATGTGGGACTCACTTGATGATGGCATTCCAGCAGTTGCAAGCTGAGGCTGGTAGGTTCCCTCAGTGATGGCTGGCATGGTGGTGGCAGTGTGGGCATACTGGGTCTGTGCCTGGAAAGCAACCAGACATACAAGTCAAATTCAAGCATTTATTAAAGCGTGTGGCTTTTATGGTAAAAAACAAAATGTAAATTCTGTTAAGGAAGAATATCAAAAGTCGATCTCTGATTCTGATTGAAGTGGTTATAGAAGCAACTCGACAAAGACACAAAAAATGAAACGATCACTTGTGACAAGTTCAAACACTGACAAGCATTTAAAAAACGATTGAATTGAAAGTGGTAGAGGGTGTGTGAAGACCTTTTCTATAGTTTAAGCCCCAAACTCAGGTTTCAAAGCCAGTCAAAGACACATGTTAAACGTTTTTGAACCATAAACGACAAATCATTCCGTTTTTTAGATCCTGGTTTCACACCCCTTAAAATGTCAAAAGGTGCTGTGAGGGCTATCTGTTTGGTGTTGATTGCAATGACAACTATGGACAGAATCTGCAGTGTTTCTCCTGGATAAAGACAGTGAGATTCCAGTGAGATTTGAATCCCCTTGATTCATTTCTTTAGCTTTTACAATTTGTGCAGTTAAGAGGTTGGAATTTTTTTTTTTCTCTTGTCAAACTCCTTGCTTTAAAAAAAAAAAAAATCTCCCTCAGAAAGCTTTATTTTCTATTTGTAACACAGTGAAACTGGTCACCATGGCTGTCACCTCATCAATACTGCAGAGCTGATTACCTCCAGTCAGATGTCTCTGTCTAAAAATCTTGCCACACGTACCTTTATGGCCTTGTCGACCTTAAGGTCCTCGAGGGATGGATACAGGGACATCCTGCAGAGACAAAAACACAAACAGCTGTGAGTGAAACATCTTCAGATGGAAAGATTCTACAATAAAATGTGATAACAAGCCACCCCTCATGCTGGGTCCAATGGTTACAATGAGCAGCATAAACCAACAGCTCATATACGTTACATTTCTCCTTTGCTTAGTGATAAAATGGACGAAATAAAATTATCTCCAGGATGGTGTCCAAAACTGAGGTCATGATAATGGACAAAATTTTGTGAAATAATCCTTATTTCAAGTGAACCAAATAACACTGATTATGATTTATACAACAGTTGAGCAACTTTTTCTGGGTCAATTTGTTGTTTTGGAAATGAGGAGACGTCTGTGGATAATTCTTTTCCAGGAAAAAAACTCTCAAACAATGTCCAAATCTTAATCTCCACCTAAAAGCCTGAGCACTGAACACGCACCACCTTAAATTACACCAGACCTGTAGAGCCTTGAGTGTGCAAGCCCATGAGGGCCTGAGAGGGTATAAAAGCAGAACTGGGACACGGCACTGACGGGTCTGGTTAATATGACACATGCAGCATCATTAAACACTTAAAAGAGGAACTCAGACATACTGTGTGTGTGTGTGTGTGTGTGTGTGTGTGTGTGTGTGTGTGTGTGTGTGTGTGTGTGCGCGTGTGTGTGCGTGTGTGTGTGTGTGTGTGTGTGTGTGTGTGTGTGTGTGTGTTTGTGTTTGTGTGTGTGAGAAGCAAAATTTTAAACATCACCCTCGCTAGTTGTAAGGGCTGCACGATACATTGTTTCAGCTTCAGGGTTAAAGGCAGCAGCTTCTGTTGCTGAGAGTTTGTTTTGCTTCCTGCAGAAATCGTCCTTTTTCTCTTCCCAAGGTGGACCACCTTCACTAAATGCATTGTGCTTGTTCTAGAAACATTTCCAAACATTACTTTTCATCTTCTCTGGAAAAATATTATTCAAGCCAACAAAAAGGCAAAAAGTAGGCGAGGCAGAGGACAAACTGTGAACAACTGCACATAATCAAAAAGTCTGACCTGATGCGAAAAGAATCACTTACAGTAAACCTTACTGATCAATATCAACATGATAAAGACTCTTTGTAAACATAAATAGTGTTGACAGAGGCAGTTAGGTGAGAGTCTGTTATTCTCATTTCAGGGAGAAATATGCTGAACAGAGTGAAGCAGGAAACTTCAAAAAAGTATTGTGATAAATATCACAATGTCATTTTTCCGAATATCATGCAGCTGGACTAGTTGTAATCAGAACTTCTAACTGTCTCAGTTATTAAATGATGTTTTAACTCCTTTAGGCCCACCAATGGTCATATATTGTGTCTAAGCTGTAGTGCATGCTGCGGGTAGCCTGGGATGGAGCTCCAGTTTATGGTTATGATAATGCCAGCTGGATGTAATCAGGATGACATACGACGTATAGCAGCACTACTTTAGCAGTGTTGATACTGAAAATGAAGATGAAGTTGTATGACAGTTGTCTAAGTGACTTGTTAAAAGGCAAGAAGATTTTATGTTTTGGTGGTTAAATTTTCTGACAAGAGAAAGTGGGGAGTGACATGTTGGAAATGGGCTGCAGGTTGGGATACGACCAGGGCCGCCAGTTTTGTAAATGGGACTCTGGGTGGAACCCCCACTTTGGAACATCACTAAGCCAGATACTGTCACTAACAGATACATGCACTTCTTTGGAAATTCCTCTTTGTCACTGTTTGATTTGTTGACATTCAGTCACAAAAAACATGATGCAATCTGGCTGTGAGCTATACGGGCAGATTCTACTGAAAAAAATCTAAGGATATGGCATCAAAAAGTCCCCAACACCCACCTCATGTATCCAAAAGACAGTCACATGAATGTGAGGTGCCTCAGTGTCAGAGGGGGAAATGTCCCTTTACACCCCCTCAGGTCTTTGAATCTGAGAGTGCAGTGTTCTGGAGGGACACCAAAAAACACTACAGGCTAAGCTACTGGAAACACGCCGAGGTAAAGCTAGTGGAGGCTTAATGTGTGGCCCCTTTGTTACAACAGCATTAGAAAAATAAGGATTTCCAACTGCAGCGCCAGAAGTATGAGACAGAAAAACAATAAATTGAGGTTAATCGTTTGGGACTCATCAATAGTTTACTATAGCATAGTTAAGACTGACAGGCAAACGCTTCATTTAGGAGAAAAAGTCTTTACCGTCCAGCTAGGATATGGCATTTAGTTGAGTGATAAATATGCACAAAATGAATAAAAAAAAAACAGATCTAGTGCCAAAACTATAAGTACCCACCAGTACACTTTAATTTAAAAAAGGAGAAAAAAACAATCAGGCATTCACAGCAGCACTCTAAAAATAGAACAGCAGCTCAAACTGCTGAACTAAATGAGCTAATGGAGGAGCACAGACACCACCAGGACACGAACAACACCATGAACATAATGACTACAATCACTGTGTTGTGTGTGTGTCATGACTTTGTGACATCACGGTCACATTACTTCATCACGGCACGACATCTCTCTTATCTAATCTTGTTCTCACACTGGGTGGCATCAAATTACAGGTGTGTGCTGTCTTAGATTCACAGCTGTAAACAGTGAAACTGTGAATCATGTGAGAGGAGCGCAGAGAGCAGCAGGTCAAATTAAGTATAAGGGACAAAAGAAGGATCGTTTCACTACTTTTTAAGCATAAATTCTGTTTCATGAAGAAGCACTAAGTTGGAGTTTACTTGGATGACATAACAGTTAAAGTGATGCCTTGTGTGAAGCGCAGGCTGCCAAACAGTATAATACATAAGTAAACATGGAAAAAGCACAAAGAGACACAAAAGCTCAGGCAATAGTTCATTTGCTAGATGTTGTCATGAAGCATAATAATGAGGGTGTCCTATGTCAAACGACCCACACTGAAAAAGACATTACAAAAACATTTCAACAATCAGGCCTGACATCATGAATGATTACCACATGTCAGCTGACTGTTATGCAAACAGTATGTCAGAGCAGGTCAGACTTTAAGGAACAGTGACGAGGGTTAAATATAAGTATGCTGAGTTTGTTTGAATTGGAATGAATGCAAGATCCTGTCCTCTCTGTCTCTGCTGTATCAATGTCTTAAGAACTGTCTCATTGTTTTTTCTACACGGTCTAAAAAGTGTGAAAACTACAAACAAAATTCTCAGGTGAAACATTTTGATCCTGAACCAGTGACCCATTCCCTTATATAAAAGCCTCATTTTAATTTACTAAGTTTCTTTTTCTGGTGAATAAAAAAATCCCTGTCACCATTTCTTTATCCACCCACACCTCTCTTTAAAGGCCTTATCTCCTATAAATAACTCAGCTATTGATGGAGAATACACGGTGCTTGCTCTCTGTATTACCGGTACAACTTCCAATCATCCATCAGTTGTTATAAACATCTGGTTTCCTTCCAAGCTGAGAGTGGGAACACATCCTGATACCTAATACACAACAACAGCGCCGTGATCATTTCTGCTTAAGAAGAAAAAAATCCTAAATAGGATTTATTTTAATGTAAGACTCTTACTTGAAACCATTTGAGTTGGTTTAAAATCACATTTTCTTCTCAAGAACTGTTGGTGCTTTGACATGCACTCTGAACAAACTGGGAACATCGCTTAGAAGAAGAGAGGAAGTGCTGATTTCTCACCAACTTTCTCAACCATACTGTGACTGCTTTGTGTGACAATCACAAGACATATGAACCTATCAGAGACAAAGAATGGAGGACAACTTACTTGTAAACCTACTTTCAGACCAACTGACAAAGCACTGATACCCAAAAAGCTACTGACAGAAATAATAGGCACAATACATGAAAACAAGACCTCAATTTCAAAAACACAGACTAATTCTTCTTTAGAGGCCATCCAGCCCACATAGTTTCCACTGAATAATAATACCAAGACAGTGCTGTGCAAAACTGGCCCATCACCAAATGTCTATGTGAATAAATGTAAAAAAAGAATCACTGAATGTGTCTCATATTGATGGACTGTACCAAGACAAGCAGGATGTGTGACTGAATAAACTGTGACACCAGTATGCAACTGGAGGAGCCCCTAAAATAGTCAGACACTTCCAACCACAATAACATCACTGCGAGATCTAACACTCACAGCTACTCCAGCCACTACTCTATTCAGTTATTCCCAGTCCTCACAGACAAGAGCATCATTGTGTCAGCGGACACAGAGGACCATTTTAATACCGTCTTGTGTTTACTTTTCTGCCATGTTTGTTTGCTCACTTAATATTCCTCCCTCATTTGAGTCATGACACTGGTCTATGTTTTTTTCCAAGGGAATTCAAATTGGCAACTGAAACAAAATTTGTACTTGAAAAGGAAAAGCAGAAACTCCAACTTGTGATCATGCAACACAAATATTAGTTTAAGAGTTGGATTCTATCAGTATAAGCTTTATCAATGTTAAGTCATTGTCCTCTCTCCATGAAGGGCTAGCAGGCCTCAGGTATAAATCAATAAGTTTGGAGCCTGGATCGAGCCACTCTCCTTGTGAAAAACTGATGAGCCTCTTTACGTCCTCAGCGGAGTATGAAAGTGTTTTCATGTGTAGAGCCTTCTTTAAAGAGAGCTGTCCAGGAAGAGCCTTAACATCTCTGTTGTGCTCGTTGCTACTCAGCCTGAAAGTATGTAACAAGCAAACCAAAAGCTTTGGTGGTGGAAAGTGGTGACGATAAAAAGGGCTAACTTCAGTTTGCTTGAACTAATCGGTTATCCAAAAGAATGTGGTTGTCTTGGCAGCTTTCTTTTTGGTCTATTGACATGGCTGGGAAAGAAACAGTGGGAGGGGGAAGGAGGGCTGACCACGGTGAAAAGGAACAGAGGTCCGTGCTGACCCACACCCTCTTTACTGTATTACTTGGACCGACTAAATTATACGAATTGGCCAATGATGTATTTTAATATGAGCCCAAGAAACGTTAATTCATTCTTAACATGCTGATATCTTAGCGTTTAAGTGTCGTATTCTTAATAAACAAGCAGCATGAACCGCTATGTTAACAACAGAGGAGCTACATATGGCTCAAAGATAATGCGGAGGGGCTTAGCTAACGATTGCTTCATTACAATGGATTAGGTGTTTCCTTTAATACTGCAACTAAGGCATACTGCGTGTATTTTTTAGCTAAGAAATATATCTGTGTCTTAGTGGTATGGCTAGTCTAGTCACATTAAGATATGTCGTAAATCAACGTTAGCTAACATTACGGCACCAGTTTCTACACGGTCATTAAAAATTAACCAGCCACTTTGAGCTGCTTTTAGGATACAGGTTGACCTATATGAGTCAATTTAACATTAGCAGACTGAACGGTGCGTGTATAAACAAAAAAACTTCTCGCCTCTGGCTTGAAAGCTAATCACGTCGTTTGTTCCATTATGAAGGAGGGAAGCAAATAGCTAGCCGTTATGTTAGCTTGTTAGGGAAACGAAACCACCGTCTAACAATTAACGTTACCGCTAGGTTTAAAACAACGGTCTGAAATAGACAGTCTTACCTTTAATGTCTTTGATATAAAATCAGCGGAAACACTTCTTAGCAGCAGCGAACTCTCTTATTTCGTGTTTTTCAGTCTGTCTACGTCGCTCTCGCTCCTTGTCGCGGAGACAGCTCTGAAGGGGATTTCTGGAAAGTGATCTCAGTGCTGGCTTCCTGCTCGTGCATCCCACGTCAATCAATGTTGACGCTATAAGCCACGCCCCGTAACGGTCATGTGATCGATGCACGCACGGTATAGGGCTCTACGTACAGTCAATACTGGGGCCTATCATCATGATTTAACTGAGCAAATGAGCAACTTGTGACATAACAAGAGGCAATTTCCTCTTTTTTTTTGTTTGTTTGTGTGTTTTGTGAGCTCTGTTGAGCTCTGTCACTCTATCAGTCAGACTTTATCTGTGTTGCACTTTTCATACATAGCCTACTCATGTTTGATTCTGAAAACTGGGCACCAATAATCACAAGATCTCAGAAACACCAACAATGATATACTTTTACAAAAAAAACATGATTAGTTATACTCTCTTAACATGTATGCAGTCAAGGTAAATATAGTTTGATTAAAACAATTAGGAAAATAAAAAAAACTGTCAAAGGATATGAACTTCTTCCACATGGGAACTGTTTAAAGTATACACTTTTTTTTTTAGCTTTGTGTGATATAGAAAGGGGTTTCAACTAGCTGTAAATATGTTGTGTTTTTAACCTTATCTCAGCTTCACTCAGACCACTTGCGCTTCACTGAATTTATTCATTAGCCATTCAATCTTACAGTCTTTGGATTTTTATAGACCTTACAGGCATACATTGAATTAAAATATGAAATATAAAGTATCACCCATGTGAGATGTGTACGAGGCCATAATTTGCCAGCTAGAAATTGTTTTCCTGGGTTAGTTTCTTAAAAATTAAGAATAAACTACTGGGATTGATGATTACATACCATAAACTTTACCTTCATTGGATTCAGCCACATTTGTCTTGACTTCAAATTGGAATATTTTGCCTCAGCTTGTGTTATAAAAACCTGATGTTATAGTGAATCATCTCACTTGACATTAAAAACATATTTTTCAGTGGGCTGTTGCTGAAGGAAGAAGAACGAAGACGAAAGAAGAAGAAAAATAAACTTGTGTGGGCTCCTCCTTCCAAGGGGTTCCAGGAAGGCAAGTCACACTTCCCCCTCCACCACAACACCTATGCCTGCAAGCTCATTCACTGTAAAATAAGTCTGGCCCATGGTGAACGGAAAATGTAGTCACCAGTGGACTTCTGGCTCTATGAGTAACCTTAGCAACGGCTGTACAAAGAGCTAACCATCGATTTAAAACAGTGGAGCTTTTAAAGTGTACCAAAGTGAAAACTTCTGGAAACATTTTGTTAAAGGCAAAATTTAAGTTAACTTCACTTAAAAAAAAGTCCACTCATACATTTATTTATGTTTCCACAGTATCAGAGTTCTGCTTTCTTGAGGAATTGTCATACATTGGTTGGAAGTCATATCTGTGTTTGAGAAACCATTGCTTGCATGCAGTTCTCTCTTCGATAACCCTTTGTCTGTACCAGTGATGCATGCAGCCTAATAAACCAGAGAAAAGAGGAGTGGTGAGGTCTGCAGACAACAAAAAACATATGGCACTGATATTAAAAAAATGCAAATCTGAAGTCCTACTGAAACCATGTACAGATGGAGCATTCCCTTTGGATTATTTAGATTTATTTGCTCCTTTAATTCCATTGTTTCTTACATCTCAAATCTTTGGATTTAGAGGTACTTGGTACAAATCATATTATTATTAAGTTTTAATTTACAGTTAAACTCCATAAGTTCAGTGCTGGAGAGCTTTGGACAAGGAGAAAAGGATAATCAAAGCCAGAGTTGAAGAAATATTCAGATGTTAGCATGCATACCTCTGAAAACACTGGATTCTGCTGCTGCTATTGTACAAACATTCTATGACATTATAGGTGTTATCTAACTGATGAGAAAGTCCTCCTTAGCCACAGAAAACACACTCCTGTTTTCACAAAATGAAGCTCTTTTCATGCAGAGCACTCTGACCTGGATTTAACAACATGGTACCAGATATATAAGTGACAGATGTCAGCTTAAACAAACAATATATTCAACTCTTCAAATCTTTGTGAGGAAAATAGCGTTGTTGTACCATTGCAGCATAAACATAAGAATGGCTGTCAATCCTACAGGCCGTGCTAACTTTGAAGACTGCACAACAGATTCTGGCAAACCTCATAATATTTAATAAGCAACAGGGGAAGAGATGCTAAGCCTCTTATCTTGACTAGATCCAGACCCATGTGTTGATACGCAACGTCTTCATGCTGTGATAAGTTAAAAAACAGAAATCCTAAGGCCATTTATGATTCATATAAAGGAGTAGATTTGTTTTTCTGTGGTCTTTGGCAAAGTGTATATTAAAGAAGATGATGCAGTTGCTACATCAACAAACTTTTACTCTCCAACAAGTAAAACAGGCCATGCTGTCGGGATTTTCATATCCATCCGTTGATAACAATCAAATGGGTATGTTACCAGAAACACAAAGGCTTTGAGTAATTGATATACATTGAATAGACATCAGGCAAAGGTTACCGAAGCTTAAAACATAAGTATGACTCTATTCATATGACGCAGGAGAAAATGGGTACAATATGCCAACCCTTCAAGTCCAGAAAGCCACTGTCGGTTGAAAGCTGGATGTTTATTTCCACCTTTCCACCAAGTGCCAAATACATTATATCATCTTCAAACGCCTCCTAGGCCACATTTCTTTCATTTTCTTTCATGAGTTTGTTTTTGGTCTTTCTATCTTATTTTTGAAAGGAAAGTAGACAGAGTGAGAGCTGAGAGCAGGGAATGACATGTGGCAGAGGGCCACAGGTTGTAATTGAACCCGGACCGCCTGCCTCGAGGACTACAGTCTCTGCCCATGAGGGATTTAACCACGAGGCCAAACCAGCACCCCAGTGAAGTCGTATTTCTAAAGTATTTTTAGTACGTTCATTAATTATTTCCTCTTAAATCCCTCTTTCCTGGATTTACAAGCTCAGTTTACAAAAGCAATCTGTACTCTTTCTGCAACTTTGAAGAGTTTGTAAGGTTGTAAGACATTTATTTACAGCTGTAAATATCCAGTCGACTGCTCAGAATAGCGCAGACTTATTTTTTCTTCTTGTCCTCAGAGTGCATCTTTTCAGGAAGACTTTTTTTTTTTAGGTACGCTACCATGAAACCTGGAGTCTGCTGCAGGAGGATTTGGGTCGAAGGTCTTTGATGAATGAAGAGATCAGGCTGCATATGCTTTAAATGATGACTCTGTTATGTGATCCAGAATATGTGGACATGCGTTTGGAATCGTCATGTGTTATATGTCTGCTGATCTTGCTGCTAGTCTTGGCCAGGACACTCTTGTAAAGAGATATTGAATTTCAATGAGGCTTTCCTATAAAGTGAATGAGTGTTACATGAGATTAAAGAGTCAGCATGTTTCAAAACCGGAAACCACCATCACCCTATGAAAGAAAAAGACTGAAAACATAAAACTTGAAGTAGTTAGTCTAATATACTCGGTTAATAATAAAAAAATACTTCAGAAGGCCTTTGGAGAGCACTTGCTTTATTTTAAATATGTCATCATTGGTTTAGCCTGCATACAGTAAAGTATCAGCAAATTACTACACAGTACAAAGGTGGACTGCTGCCACACCAGTTCTGCAGCTTTGCCAGTATGTAACATCAACAGCCATGGTCAATGTCTGAGCGCCAGGCCAGCATATTCCTTCATTTAAACTCCATTTAAAACTATTCATTTGAGATACAAAATCACCAGGACACCTGTGTGTCCAGGTGTAATCTACCACAGCACAGACTTCAGTTAGGCAGTGTGGTACTTTACTGACACTATAGCAAAAACAAAACAAAAAAAGTCATCATAGATTATACATTAACTTTGTTGACTCTCAGAGATAGAAAGTTGGCATCTGAAAATACATGATTGTAGTTGTTACACAAAATAAGGTTAGGGAGAGGTCACAATTTGATTGGTTCCTCAGCCCCCTTTTCTAATTTTCAAGCACTTCCCATTTTTTTTTTCAGAAAAAGAAAAAAAACTCCAATTGTTGTGTGTAAACACAAATCCTGTCTTTGCACTGTTTGACCTGTGTATGGCTTTAAATGGCGTTTAAAGACTCTGCGAGGAAAAAAACAAAAACATAATGAAACACAAATCGTTGCAAAGCTTTCAACATGTACATACTAGGGTTTCCATCGGGCCAGGAGCATGCAGACAGTGCAAGGTAGTAACCATGTATCTGGTTAGATTACTGAGGCACACATCAGAACTATCTGTGGCTGTGATTGGTTCTTTTTGAGCCAATTACCTCTGTCCAGCTCACTCGTCTTTTTACAGTGTGAATGAAAACTAAATCACAGCAGTTCTCCATGTATCGTATAGCAAACCCACTTCCTGTGTAACACCATTAAGGCTTTCCAGGACTCGATGTTTCACAACAGGAAGCCACTAAATGCAACACTACCTCATCTCTAAAACAGAAACTCATTTCATACGTTATGATTTTAAGCCTTATAGGGATACAAATGTGTGCTTTTCATTTTCTTTTCTACACTTTTTTTTGTTTCTGTAATATAACAAGCACCAAGTCTCAAAAATCATAATGTTAGTACACATGGACTCATAAGAGATAAATGTCCCTGCTAGTGGTTTCATTGGTATTTTGTACTTTTCAGCAAAACCATGCACAACCAACACTTCAAAAAACACAAATAAAAAGTAAGTAAAGAGAGAAGTAAAGAGCAATTCAAAATAAACTCAAGATTAAGAACATGGAGGTTTGTAAGGTTATGGCCCATAGTCTTAGAGGAAAAATATGATGGAAAAATATAATTCACTCAGTCACAGAGACAAAATAACACAAACTGTCATAGTCTGATGAAATAAGTAGTGGAACTATAGACTCAAGCCTCTTATAGAATCAAGTGCAGACTCTCCTAGCTTCTCTCCAGGTCACCCAGGTAGGAAGTCACCTGTGAAGACAGAGAGGGGAAAATGTAGGGTTAAAGCACAAATTATAGCCACTGAATATTTTATGTTTGATTAACTGCAGAAGCAGGCGAGTGTATTCAGACTAGAGATGGGCATTCCAAGCAAAAGTGCTATTTGATTTTTGCTGGTCCCAACATGGACTTTGGCAAAGAGGGACAGGGCCATTGCTCGCTCTGTACGTCGACCATCAAACTTTCTTCTTCAGGTGTTGAAGATCCACACCCCACTTTCTGCTGCATGCCTCTTTGACATATAACTGTGCAGAGTTTGCCCTGCATCATATTTTCGTTTAATTTCTCGAAGGAGCTCCCACACTTCCCAGTCCATTAATGAGCCTCTCCTCGTTGTTTAGGCTGTGGAACCTCCACCCTGTTGACTCCTCTGGTCTGGTTCCGTTCATTATGTGCTTGTTGTTACAGTAAAGCTTAATAGGACCTGGGTTGGACACGGTTTGATTTATTTTGAAAGTCACTGAGTGTTTTTAGGTGGTTTCTGTGCACAACTTCCTTTCCTGCTCGATCTGATTTTTCGGTGAACCACAACGGAGTGGATCCAGTGTGAGTTGAAACATTGACTTGAAACCTATCTGATCCGGTGCCGTCCGGAGCGGAGGCAGATCTGGTGTATTTCGGACGTAAAATGTTGATGACAATTTAATAATCGTCGTTCGAAAATCATTGCACATCCCAAGATCAGACCTTCGTGACATAGGCGGGATAGGGCATGAAGTAAGGAATGAAGTATGTGAGCATGTTCATGAATAAGTAGCATTTTTTATCCTTTCTGTCACTGCTACCATTGAGTAAATTTAAAAAGTAAGAGAGAGCAACATTAAAGTGTTCTTTATCCAATCATACTTCTTTACTATCTCTACGATCCAATGCAGGAGCAGCCCTGACCAACTGAACCTATAGACTTATTCTTTCGGCTGTACAAGTCAAAGGCAGTTTATTCATACACTTCCCATAATGACACATAAATGTACTCTTCTCATGCCCACTTTAAACTCTAAATGGCTCTGCTATCACCATGGTAACACCACAAGTCAACATTTCCTGTGAGCAGCAGAGAGGAAGTACAAACCATCATAGACAGGTCCTGTGTGTGGCCTCTGAAAATTTCCAGTAAAATATGTTCTTATTTTCATCATTTCAAAAGTTTTGGTCCGCAGGTCACCTGATGATGGACTGGGATAAAAGGTTTTTGCTTTTATTCAGATCTATTGAGGATGGATTTTAAAAGGTCTCCTGCTTGAAAAGAAGGCAATATTCAGTGTGATTTCATCAGTCTCCACAGGCTCAACAAAGGGCCTCATTTAACAGCTACTGTATGCTTAGCAACAGGCTGACACTATTAGAGGCTGGGTCATACTAGCGCGGCAAAAGATGAAGTTTGTATTCATCTGATTCATCATTTTAAAAATGCTGTATCTTTCAAAGAAAAGAAGAAATCCAATCAAAACTTTTCATGTCAACTTTACAGTCTGTGACTTTGAGTTGTAAATTCAAAGAGAGCCACAAGAACATACTGTCTTTAACATTGACCTCAAATGATGCAAACAAAGTCATGGGTTAACCCTGGGCTGAACCACTAAGGGCAGCGATTGAATGTTCCACAGTGCCTCATTCATGCACAATATTAAACCCACAAGTCAACTCATATATCAAATTAATGGCACACATGGCCAGCACTAGATATGACTGACCAGTTTATGTAGTTGATTTCTACCCAGGCATAAACATCAGGCCAGAAATAGATGCATTTCTCACCCCCATCAACTCAACATTACACACAGTATGCTTACATGCACGTAGAGGTCCAAGTAAGGTCATAGCTTGATTCCTTAAGTCACAGCAGGGGGTCTAGTCTTGTCTGTGTATACATGCAGAAAAGAGAATCGGACTGAGAACGTCCACTGCCTGGGTATTGAACTAGTTTTGGTTCACCTGAAGAGGAAGCAAGATGGATGCAGCTGTAGCTCTTTATGTTTCCTACACACTGTGTATTAATTCAATTACATGGTGTTTGTTGTGTTGGAGCACAGCAACCCTATTTATCATGGTCATCTACTTCCTCTTCCGGGTGAAATTTACTTGCGCTGAACACGGAGGTGTCCTGAGACCTGTGGAGTCCTGCCAAATCCAACCACTGTCTGATAGCAATTGCATTATTTTCGTGTGTCAGTCCAGATATGCTCAGTCCATTCTTGGTCTGACTAAGCTGTTTACATGCATTGTAAGAGTACTATCCCACAGCTGAGGCTCATAGTCTGATTTCTTAAGCTTGTAAACAACTTAAGCATGTAAACAACAAATCCACGTTCCTTCAAATGTTCCTTAAAGAGGGGGTATTATGCTTTCTCATAATTTAAACGTGGACATAAAGTAACAATGCTAAATGTCCATTTTAACATACAAATTTTAGAACCTTGACATATTAATATATTGTAGAAATCCCTGAATCTGTCTGTGAACTGCTCAAAAAGGTGCATTCTTAAAATAGCACAATTTCCACAAGATCTTCACAAGACTTGCTGAACAGATGAGGTCATCACATAAAGATCTCCTGACAGGTTCATGACAAATTTAAAAGAGGGGCCTCAAACACCAAGGTTTGCCCATAGCTCAGGGCTCCAGAGAGCTGGCCAATCAGAGGGAAGGGAGTTTGTGGAGTGGGGAGGCTTAAAGAGACGGTAGAGGCTGAAATCAGGGTTTTCTAAAACACCAGTGTGAGAAAAACAAGGCTTTTTCTAGAGCTGTAAATAATAAAATACAACCAAGCGGATAACGGGAAAAATTTCAGCCTAAAAAACATGATACCCAGGAGCACAGTTGACATAACGGTTTAGGTCATGCTCTATATGGAAAAAAATCCTCATGAGCGGGCAGCCCGGGTTCAAGTCTGGCCTGGTGTGACTTTCCCGCATGTCAATAAAGACAGAAAAAGCCCCAAAATATAACTTAAAAAAAAACAACCAATACCCTGTCTTTAAACTTTTTCCACACATGTACATTACATCTTGTGGATGATGTCAGGACCTTTAGGCTGATATTTCCATAAATTAATGTTCATATATGTAACTCAAAGAAGATGATTTGTACAGCATGACCATGCAAGCTGATGAATAGTTGTCTTAATTACTGTAGTTTGGTACGAAGTAAAGACTGACAGTGACCCGAGTTTCTATGTTTGCCAAGTGATTTTATTGTGAATATGAAGTTTGTCAAGGCTCATTCGTGAAACTGAAAACTTGACATCTGTGCTGCTCTTTATGGGCGTGTAATGCAGTTGCATTATTTTTCTGTTTAGTTCTCACATGACTTTTGAGTTTGAGTGTTTTGGCCCTGTAGGGCCTCCATAGAGTAGACTTTGAGATACAATACTTTACAGTTTAAATCATTTTACAAAGAGCTGTTTATCTGTCTGTCAGGCTGGGCTGCTACACACAGGGAGGGCAGAATAACATGGTTTTGTTTTTCCGAACGTAACTGCTCTGTCATATAAAAAAACACAAGCAGGCAAAACTTTACGTCATAAACGTAAAACGATATTGTTGCTAACATTGTATTAGTAACACTGATGTTAACATGAGGGTCATTTTCACAGGCTTGAGCTTAATATTGATTAAAGTTATCCTTGCTTAGGTACTACTCTGCTCTGTCACCTCTTCGCCGCTGCTCAGTGAGCTGCAGTAGAGCCGGAAAAAAGTTGAGACTCCAGTGTTCATTTTTAAAAATGAAGTTATTTGCAGAGCAGAGTCACATTTCAAGAATACAGTTCCATTCTTATTACGGTCCAGTGTCTCTCTGTCCTTTTCATCATCAGTAACGTCTGATTTGGCACCTTTTGCTGGTTCTCCCTCACCACCAGCCTCCTCCTCTCTCTCCTCATATTGTTTTTTTTAAATAATCAGTGATAGACCGCTTCATTGGCACTGCAGGGGTATGCAACGGCGCTCTCTTTTCAAAACATGAGGGAGTGCAGGTGGAGGATACAGTGCACGTGTCAGAGGGAGCATTAAAATCTATGCACTTGCTTGAACGTGACCAGATGAAGTTTTGACTTGCACACGCTGCATACGTGACCAAAATTCTACGAGTTGCACTCAAACATGCAACCCCCCTCTAGAGATCGTGGAAATGTTTTCAGGGATGCTGTGCATGTGTGAAGAAGCTTAAGCTGGATGGTTCTGGTTGTGTCTGGCTTTAACTGTATATTTGAAATTGTTGCAGAATACTTACACAAAACAAAAGACGTCCATGAGCGTGTTTCATTCCAAACCGAGCAGCTCAACGTCAAAGATGAGTGTGGCATTTGGAGGAATGATGCCCGGGTGGCCTTTGTTTCCGTAAGCGTAGTCAGGTGAGCAGGTCAGCTTGGCCCTTTGGCCGACACTCATCTGGAGGAAGGAGAAGACAGATAATACAACCAGAGGAGGGACACAGGAACAGCCCGGGTCATTTAGAGCTGCTAATCTGAGACAGAGATAATTAGACCATAATGCACGGTCTGCAGTTTACGTTGGATAATAAAGCACAGGGGAGTGAAAACATCCCTCTTACCATTAAAGCTTCATTATGAAGGCCCAAGACCCTGATTGTTAAAAACCCAGTTTGTTCCAGATCATTACTTGTAATTTTATGACATGTCTCATTTAGCTGTGCACTGAAATGAGTTCTAGACAGTTTGAGAAACATTAAAACAAGCAGAGCTCAATGTGAACCTTTTGATTTTAAATATATATCAATGTCACACTTGATGCACAGCACTGTGGAAGTAAAATCCACCAACAAATTAGCATTTGACAGGATTGGTTATCAGTAATCAGAAAGAAACGTTGCCTGAGAGGCTGTTTACACGACAACGGTTTTATATAAAATACACATAAAAGATACGAAACACAACCATACACACGCTCTGCTTTGAGCGTGAGCATTTCACCTTCATTGTTGGAACTTTAAATTAACATGCGTGAACTGGACAACAACAACGGTTCAATGGTGGACTATCTTGTTGTGCTTGTGCTGCTGAATCTGCTGACTGCCTTTCAACTAAATGTGCATCTGTTGCTCCACTTCTGCTCTCAGAGAAGTCCCATTCAATATATAACGCTTTGAAATGTTGTTGTGTAAACGGGGCCTTAACTCATTGACCTTTTTGACCTTTTATCGTCAGTCTTGGCGGATGTTTTCACTCCCTTGGAAATAAGTGCCAAGCAAAAAGTAATAGAGGACTCGAACAGTTTCCTACCTTTGACAAAGCAGATATTTCTCAACCTGGATGACAGAATTTTACCCATTTTCGGTCTCCATGCTCCAGGTTGAAATACAATCAAATTATAACTCATCATTCAAGCTGCTTTAGGGACATAAAACCTACTTTTTAATGTTTTTGAGATACAACACAATAACATCTGGAGAGCATGAAACCAATCTGCGATGAGTCCAAAGGACCTTCTCACGGCAAACACGTCTAAATGCTGCACAGTGGGATCGATGAGGCGAGTCTGTTCTGGATTTTTCCCTGTTGGTGCTGTTCATGTTAACTAACACCACCGTGTCAATCAATGAACAAAGTGTATTTCAGCAGATGATCTATCATCACTGTCAGCAGCAATAAGTGTTTTCTTTCTTGAGTTTGAATCACTTGACTGAATAATGACTGAGAAAGCTTCTCAGCTGTTCGGCCTTTTCTAAGAAGCTGTGCCATGTCAAGAAGATCCTTTTCAAAGAGCATGAATGAGCACAACCAGGAGAATAATTATCAGTTACAAAGCTTACACTCTGCAAAGCACTCACTTGTATAAAGATACTCTATACACTGAGAATACTTTAAGATGAGGAGCCTACCTGCACCACGCCCTCCTCCCAGCCCCGGATCACCTCCTGCTTGCCAATTTTGAATCTGAAAGGCTTGTCCCTGTCACGAGATGAGTCGAATTTACGTCCATCTGTAAGGGAGCCTGCAAGCGAGAAGATGGAGAGACAGTCATAATTCAGAAAGATTGTAAAGAAAAGACCTTTTCATGTCAGTAAAAGCCCAACCAGAATGACCAGTTTTTAGCCAGTAAAATAAAAAATCTCAACCAAAAGCAAACAATACACCAGTGAATGTGCAGCTATACAAAACAAAATCAGTTCAGCAGTAATTTACTGATTAAGGTAAGCACACCAGTAATGACATCCTGGCTCCCATCAGCAGTATATCTGATGATTCATTCAGCTCTTAAAACAGATTTCTCTTCTAGATTAAATTTCAATCTGTTAAATGGATTTAAATCATAAGAAGATAAGTTTCCTTCAGGTTCATACCGCTGATTTAAGCCAGAGTGAGGCGTCTGTGTGTTTACTGCTGAGCTGAGACATACTGGTACATGAAAGAGATGAACAGGTGCTATTCTTGCAGATGTAAACGCTGCACGGGAAAGAACATTTTGGCTGGATGTCGTTTTCTATCTGGGATTACTGAAAGTTGGCATCCCTTCCCAGAGGCATGTATCTCCTCTTGTTTCACATGATGACAATGACTGACAGTGGGTTCCAAGTTTGGTTGAGCAGTGACAGGCCAATGCATCAATTCACCAAAACAACAATCAAGAAAAACAATCTCTGGATGGCCAGACAATAAGATTCAACTCCTTCAATATCTTAATCTTTCTTAGGACTTAGGTTTTAGAGGAATCAAGGCTAAGTCCTAAAAATGCTAAAATGCTGACGTGGAATGGGGACGATACGGTAGGAATGTGTACAATAGAAAATATAAAAATGATAATCATGTAGGTCAGACACAGTCACATGGATAAACAGTAAAAGATTAAACAGGACAGAGATCCCTGTGCTTCACCAGCTGTAAACTTTCCTCTCACACTGAAGTTTTTAACAGTTTTTTTTTTAATCTAAAAATGCTGCTCTTAATTTCTCCTGATGTTTAAATCCTTTACTGACAGATGAGCTGTGATAAGCTTTACAGCCATACTGATGTGGCATTTTGATAGTGAGCAGCAGTTATCAGGATCATTATCATCCACACGCTATTTTGACTTGGCAGTCATGACTGCAGCTGCTCACTGCTTTCCAAGACAACGGAATGATGTCCTAAAGGTTTTAACCTCTGTACCACTAGCTTCTGACCAGGACTGATCCCTTTAGAAAAACAAGCACAAATATTGACTTTATATTAAAAAAAAAATCTGGTTTATTAACTAAGGAGAGGAGGAAATCCCTGCAGTAATCCAGGGGCAGATCAACATATCAAGTAACAGAAATTACACAATAATCACTGCAAATATAACATGTTTGAAAGTTTAAGGGTTCAGGTTTCTTTTGTTTAACTTGTAGAACATCAAGTATTGTGCTCATTTTGAATTTGTGATTTTCACCTTAAAGAGGTGGGTATGGTGCTGTTTTGGGCTTTATACTGTCCCTCTGGTACCTTCATATTAGCTTTACATGATTTACTGCTTAAATAAATACCTGGTTTTCCCACAACATTGTTCTAGAACACATTTCATTTTCTGTCTGAAATGCTTTGTTTTGGCTTTGTTTTGGCTGCTGTCTCTTTAAGGCTCCCCGCTGCACAAACCCCCTTCCCTCTGATTGGCCAGCCCTCTGGAAGCCTGTCGTGGTTAGAGTTATGGGTGCTTGACACCCATCCCTCCAACGTGTCGTGAAACAGGAGATCTTTTCTTGATAACCTCATCATTTCAGCAAGTCTTGTGAAGATCTCATGAAGATCTCCTGCTATTATTAGAACACGACGCTTTAAGAGGCGAACAGACAGAATCGAGGATTTCAACAACATATAAATATGAAGGGGTTTGAAAGCCTGCACAAGTTTAGCACGAACATGCAGCATTTTTACTTTGTATCCATGTTTAAAATATGGGAAAGCTTCATACCCCCTCTTTAAGCTATGTGGCAGTACTTTCTGGAACAGGCTATTCAATACCTCTAAAGAAAATAATAAATCTGCTTTGATAAAGTTCGTGTTTTATGGGTTTGGCAGACAATAATTGTGGACAAAGGGATTCCAGATCTCTTAGAAAATGCAGAGAGGGTTTAATTTTGACAATCAGGAGAAACACTTGCATCAGTGCATAGAATACCACCCCTGCAACACTATATATATTCATAAAACTGTTAATAGCGCTAGCAATGCTGTGTGTGTGTGATCGTTTGTTGTGAAGTGAGTGTGTGCGCACCGTGGGAGAATGTGCAACATTGCACTTATTGTTGGGCACATCAGGGGGCGTCTGCCAATACACAGCCTCTGATGGTGTGCAGTGGTGTGGGTGTCTTGTCCTCTCTCTGGACGCTCAAAAAGTGCACTAATGAAATGATCTGAAAGGTCCTATCAAAGTAATAACGCCAATACACAGAATTTCCCAGCACTACCAAACAACACAGTGTTGACATTTTCACACGCCAGCCATTTCCTGCAAGCCGAGAGCAGCATATCCATGTTTTGATCTTCACTCGGATGTCTACATTTAAAAAGGCTTGTGTAATGGAATATCCTGTTTCAAGTCACATCTCAAGGCCGCTTTGTACACTGACAGGAAAAGGGACCGCCCAGAGAGAAATCCCCGCAGTTTGAGTGAGAGGAAAAAGGAAAAAAAGGATGCAGGCTCATGCCTAAAAAAAAAAAAAAATACTTCACTGTGTAAGGCCCAAATCGGGTCTTACTTCAAGTTACGTAATCGTGAAGCAAAGAGGCTTGTATTACAGGGTGAGTTATGTCTGTCTTACTAGGCAGAGAGACCGAGACCAAGAGCAGCATTACCAGACGAAGAACAGGTGCAAACAAATTTACAGTCTCGCACGCTGGGAGCAAATCCGTCTGATATCTAATTTTTGCAGCAGATCCTACATGTTTTATTGTTTCTGCTGTTTTCAGCTGTAACTTATTTCTATACGTTTGCAGCTATGCTTGCAGCCTGACTGTGAATGGCAACAGCATCTGTCCGTCATCCACCATCATAGACCAGAAATAAATACCCCAAAAACAACCACGAGACTGGTTGCCATGATATTTAGTCTTGACATTTATGCTCCCCAGAGGATAAATCCAGATGGCGATCCCTTAGATTCGATGACCGCGGGTTGAAATTGGTCATTCAGAGTTTCAAAAACTGCTGAATGGACTGCAGTGAAATTTGAAACACTGAATGAGACGAGAGTACTATTCACTGAGTAATCCCTTAATTTTTAATGTGTCACGAAAACAGGCTCCAAATGATCAATTACTCACAAACAAGCAACTGCTGCTGCTTTGTGTGAAAAGATAATTATCAAATTGTATTATTCCGACATGCCTAACTAAACAATAACCCTGTTTGACTTTAAACTGCTGAAAAGCAAATTACCATTTGCACATGTTAGCATTACAGCATTAGCATTTCGATTAAAGCTCCACCGTGCTTAAGTTTTTTAGTGTGACTGCTTAACTTAGACTTATCAGAAGAAAAAAGACAGCTGAAATTATTAGCCATCTACTCCTGAACTGACAGATATGAGACTATGCTGAAGACAGAATCAGTCGTTTCAGTGATGTTGCAATAAACAATAATTTTAAAAAATCACTGGTTCTGTCTCCCCATTGAAGATTTCTCCATCCTTTTAATTTTTTTTGAATGTTGTTCCGTCTGTTTAAGCATGTTTGGTTTATTCAGAGATATTTCTTTCAATCAATCAGGTTTCTTTGAAAGCACTGGTCTATTTTGTTGGATTTTTTTTTTTACTAAAGTAACACATTAGTGACCTTATCATAGCATGTGAATTTATAATAATAATAAATTTTCAAAAACATAAATGATATGATTGATATTATTTTAGAGAATTACTTGAGCTATAACATATCAAGACATAACGGTGATAGAGTAGAATTATTTTCTGTCATGTGAGTATGGTTAACATGTTGAAGGAATAATAGGCTACAAGCCATTACTGCAGTCGCACAGACGGTTATAATCGGCTCAACGAAACGCCACCAACCCCCCCAAAAAACTCCAACAAAGAGCTAAAAGCGCAGAAATCAGACGGTATTTAAACCCCGCTGTCTGCTCTGTCTGTCTGGGCCTGTGTGTGAACCCTGCGGCGGAATCCGTCTGCGTCTCCTTTGATTCTCCTATTAATTCCCCCGACAAGGCAAATACTACATTATCCACTGATGTTGATGGGACTTAAACGGACTACTCGGGCCAAAAACTGGAGCGTGCATTATTTTACGCATTGGAAAATTCAGCGTTTGGCACTAAGACATACCTCCACTGCTGCTACAACATAACCATATGCGAGTGTTCGGATGCGTGCATCCAGGGAGTAAAATGTGGCGAAGGGGTTAAATTTTCATGCTGCGCAGTCGGTGACAGTCATGCCTCTTTGCCCTACTGAGAAATCATTCATTGCCTGCAAGATTTTGGGGGAAAACATGCCTTCTGTACATGGTTTAATGCACTCCACAGCACTTTAAAGTGCTCCCCTATCACTATAGTAATGCTCCTGTGAGGATTTGCAGTTTTTGCTGTGATACTTATAGGATTACAATGGTTGGCTATTTTTCAAACGGGTGTAGTAGACAGTTGCCTACAGTCATCACTCCACTTGTACGGCCTCCATGAGTACAAATGACCAGCTAGAGTAGCTTCATGTCCAGGATTTGTCCACGCATGCAGGATCATAAGTTTCATATTAGAACTCACCAACATAATGCACCACACACGTCTGTCCTTTTTTGGGGAAAGTCCTTCCTGTGGAGAAGTCAAAGAGGCGCTTAATATCACGGCATACTACGCAATTAAGGCGGTGTTTCTGCGGTTTTATTAGATATGTGCAAACAGATTAGTGCAATCGTGTACTTCGTGAAAAAATACTACCATGTTTCGCTTTCGTGAAGTCGACTTACCGTCACCCGGGCTTATGGTCTCGATTTCGACTCCCATTTTAGCGGTGTTTTCTGGAGCTGCACCCGGCAACACTCTTCCCTTCCCGCAGTCTGTCTGTCTGCTCCTCCGGCGGATGTTCTCAGCTGTCTGTCTGTCTCCCTCTCCGGATCTCTGCGGGCAGACCAACGTCAGTTACTCATATCAGCGACAGCACTTCCGCCACGAACTTTCAGAATAAAACACAACTTACCTTACAGGACAGCTCTAAAGCACCGTTTACGAGATAAAGAAAAAGAAAACCCATAAAGATTTTATAGGATTTTTAAGGATTTTGCATGACTAAGTTTCACATATGAAAAATCACGTTATTTTAATTAACTTATCTATTCTTAAAAACTTAAGCACTTAAAATTATCATTTAAGATTTTGGAGTGCAAAGAAATACTTTTTGCAATAAAAACAGATAAATACTTCTAACTCCTGATCTGTGGGATAACTCTTAAGTTCTCTTTTTGGAAAAACAGAAACACTTAAACATTAAATGGGTAATATACACTACTAAAATTTAAACTTTTTTTTATAAGCATTGTGGTTGCCAGCTGATCAAACTAAAACAAATGGCTACATATTTTCACTTGCTTATTATAACCACATTATACGATTAAGGACAAAATACTTTAAGAAATATAAAATGTTAATAATGCAAAGTTATTTGGTTTGTTGCAGCTCTAAAGTTGGATAGTACATACATAAATAAGGTCTACTCTTAAAATAAATAATAAAACAGCACTAAGCATTTAGAAAGATCCACATTACAATCTGAGAATCAATCAATGTAACTTTTTTAATTTATTTTTTTAACCATTTTGGTAGAACTCATGGTGCCCGCTTTATTAAAAGAGCATAAATACCCTTTTCCCCCAAGCAATAAAAACACAACACAACAAGTTCTTTTTACATCAACCATAAAATGGATTTATTTTACCAGAGGTCCAAACATGTTTCTGTGTTGTCCCAGGATGCATAGAAGATGTCAGTGTGTCATTGGAATCCCAGTTCCACCACTACAAACCAGTGTTTACAATCTATATGTTCGTTTGCTCAACCATTGGTTCAATAATAAAGCCATATGTTACTGTTTTTTTTTTTCATTCTACACAATATCAAAATGCAACAGTGTCACTGGGACAGTTCTACAATCTGTAAAGGAAATAAGAAAGGAAAAAAAAAGCAGATTAAAAAAATAATTCCATCTTTATTTAAACAAAGGGAAAGGTGAAGTTCTGGAGGTGAATAAAGGAGCGTAAGGCTACTGGTATAGATTGATCTGGAGAAAGGAAACCCTTAGTGTTTTGTAACGTCATCACACTTCTCTCTCCATAAAGATTATGTGGAGAGAATGGAAATAGTACAAAACAGCTCAGTGAATATGTTCTTTAACTTTAATAAAAACTGATATCTTTTCTGTGGTTCTGGTTTGTGCTGTTGAGACGGAAACAAACTCGGTGACTGCCACTGTGTGAATCTGATGTGGTTCCAGCACCTGATAGTAAACGTGGCTGAAGGGCCGAATGAAAATTGATAAAGAAGAAAAAGGGGGGAAGCTAGGTGATGAATAAAAATAGACAGGTTCAGTGAACACCTCTGCGACTCAGCTTGTTTCAGAAAGCTGGACTGCTGCTGTGTTTATTGGGTTTAACCATCTGCTGCTGTAAGGTCAAAATCCCCATCGAAAGCACAACAAAACCCTTTCTCTAGGTTTTCACCAGCTCTTTAACTCTTTTCCATTCTGGAAGATTTTTAGTTTCCCTCTCATATCTGCCCGTCACAGACCACAGAGGGGGAGGGAAAAATTAGGGCTCTGGGGAACAGGATGTTATTCACTTTAGAAAAACAAAAATCAGAAATTAGAAGTCCATACATAAGTCTGTTTTCTCCTCCCTCAGAAGGGGCAGCAGGTTTTTTACAGGGCTGAAGTTACTCAGCCAAACCACCAGGGGGGGGATTACTCTTACTCTCCCCCATCACTTTAGTCGCTGGACGATGACAGCGTTGAGGAGGTTGGCCTGCTGCAGTGTCTGGCTCTCATCCGACAGCTCCTTGTTGGGGAAGGTTGTCATGAGAACAAACTCTCTGGCAGCCATGGTAGGCCGAGCTGCAACCACAAACTGACGCAGGTCGGACACCCTGAGGGAGAGGACAAATGACACAAATATGGGGTTTACTTTCATCTTAAATTAGCATCACTTTATTTTCCTTCAAAAATAGAAAAAAAGATAACCACACCACTGTTCTTAGAATATCAATTATATAACTCTGTGCTTTTGGATACTGTGAGGCATAAAAACAATGAATACTGTGTCTTTCAAAAAGCACATGGTATTGAAAGGAATCAAATTATGGGATTTTCTGACAATACTTGTATAATGTTGCCTTAAAGTTAGAGACTCATCAACCTCCACAAACTCATCACCAGTGCTTGGTGAAGAGTGACTTTAGTGGAAATGTTTTTGTTTTTTTCCCATTTTCTATCTGAAAGTATCTGGTACTTTTTACTGGATTGCAAGCAAGGTTTCACTAAAAAGCTGAAGTTAAAACACTGTAGATGAACTACTGGACAAAAAGAACGGCTGAAATCTTGTGTATGACACGCTTCTAAAACATGATTTGTGTAAAAGTTGACCTGTGTGACCAATAAAGCAGTATAAAATGCAGAAAGGTATTTTATTGTATTTTACAGTGTTTAATTGCTCTAAAAAGCAAGCTACCTTTTCACTGCTGCTTAGGACTGGGTTTGAAATTTCTGAGACTCATGGATTCCAAAAGGCACATGCATTTCAGTTTCACCTTTTGGTTCCTAACGGTGGGAAATCTCTCCCGCCTAAACTTCAGTAAGAATTCTGCAGTCTGGTTGTTATCTGCCAGGACCTGATGTGCTGGCTTAAAACTACATCATGTGAGAAGCAGCATGTCAACAAAGTTTTAAAAAGATGTCATGTTGGACTGCAACAACTGATGTAAAGTTCAGATAAGCTTCACTAAAAATGATACTGACAGTGCAAGAGAGCTAACGTGTTGTACTACAGAATGATTTGTTTGCGTTTAGTGAATAATGCAGAGGATAACCCCCCCAATAAAAAAAAAATGCATGCTAAATCGCAATATTGGTCCAAAAAAAAAAAAAAAAAAAAAAAATCACAATTAGATTTTCCAAAATCATTCAGCCCTAATAAATACCTTACCTTGTCATGTTGTATGTTAAAAAGTTGTCTTGAACAAAGAAAAGTAGTGTTAAAAAGAAGAGCTGATCTCCATTCATTTCCAAAACAAACAAGTGTCATGTTACAAAACTGCGCGCACATGATTCCAGCCAAAAGTTGATGCTGCAATCCACTTCAAACAGACAGTCCTCACAGTCCCTTTAACTTTGATAAATGTATTCTCACTTGTGTGCACTATGTGATTTTTCTGAGTTTCTAGTGTTGTTCTATGGGAGTAGCTTGAGAATGGTTATAATTGCTAATCACAGAGGTGTGTAGAGTACCTAAACTCTCACCATTTACAGATCTTTGATGCATTCTGGATTAAAAATTGGTAAACACACCTAGAAACAAGCATGTCATTATGTACGTTTACAGATTTGTACAGATGTCTCATCAGTCACCTGTGGGTATGGTTAAACCTCTGAACCAGCCTGCCGCCATCGGCCAGTCTGATCTGAATGTTGGTGGCGGGCTGAGAGGAGTCGAGGCTCACAGAGGCGCTGGCCTGAGCCTCATTAGCAGCCTGGTCTTGCTGGGAGGTGACTGGAGCTGTGGTCAGTTCTGGGGTGGCACTAAGAGGGAAAAGCAAAGAAAAGGTGAAAAAGATTAGACACTTCTCAGAGATAGTTCTGGGACAAAGTGTGGTCATAAAAATGTAGAAGAACCAATCTGTATCAGGGATGGGTCAGGTTTTATGAATTATCGAATAGTCATTACTTTATTAAAAGTCAAACAGTAATCACAAATATAATGTCTTGAAATATGACAACCAGGCAGCAGTAAAAAGAAGAAAACTGTAATACAGTATCCCAGCCAGAAGGTGGCTACAGAACATCTTAAAACTGTATGCTAACTGTATTACATAACAGGAGAAGAAGAATGGTGACTGCAGCAAATAGCAAAAGCATTGAACTACAGCCAAGTTCCGCCCTCAAAAGCGATGAGCCAATCACAGTGCATAAACCCATAACCTTTCACTCTAACATTCACATGTTGTCACTTTGCTGGAAAGAAGTATAAAGTTATCTTTAACAATGGAACAACTACAGCAGTCTGACGGACAGTTTGGGATTTTCTCTTACGCTAGCTACTGTTAGCCTAACGTTAGCTCCTATCTGTGTTGTTCATCATGTCTCTTTGTTTGTTGGAGTTCATTGGCCTGTTTTGTTCTAGTTTTTGTTCTTTGGTGATCATCCATTATTGTTAGCTGTTGTCCAAAGGGCTCTAGTTAAACTAACGTTAGCTTCTGAAGCTTAGCTTCATTAGCTTATCTGTAATAGCCAGATAACAAAGGTTGACAAACTTTCTGCTGAATGATTCAGTGTAAATACTGTAGCTCCAAACTAACAGAGACACTCTTGGTAAAGATGGTAAAAAGGAGGTTAGATTTTTCTCATGACTGATGCTGATCCTCTATCTTGTTGTCTGAGATGCTGATGGTAACCAGATGTGGTTTATCAGGTTTGCGCCGGGACCTGGAAGTTTTGTCTTTTCTATGGACCTTCAGTAAATTGATTCATATTTCCCTCCAATGTGGAGTTTAGACCCTTTTGGTGACTTCTAGATGATATGTGATCTTTCTGTCTCCAAAAATCATCAATGACATCCTGTGAAATGTCTCCTACTGTGACACCTGCCATAGCACCTGATGCTGAATGTTCATTGTTTGTCCGAGTGTTGTTTGTCTAACTGGCAACATGAGTGTCATACTGTGAGATTCAAAATGAGAGAAACCTGCAGAAATCAAGCATTACTGTAAATGTCAACAAAAACTACTTTTTCACGGAAACACCGGCATGAATGTTGAGACAGATGCTTCTGGTGCTTGTTACCAGCAAACATTTCATCCCAATAACGGTTAACACAACTGGTGTCCTGCGGCATGCTCAGTGGATTGCTCAGAAACTTGATGTTGTCTCTACTTCACCTTTCAAATCCGTTGACAGAACTCAGCAGAATCAGACTGAGAAACCCAAATCATTAAGACTAGGATTGTATGATTGAATTCCATTTATAAAGGCACATTTACAATAGTCATTTACAGATAGTCAGTTCACGGACTCTGATTCATTCCCATTGAAAACAAGTGTGACTGGTTTGACCAGCCTGTATTCAGCTCTCAGCTGCTGCTTTTGATCTATTATAAAGTGTTGAAGAAAGAAAGGACCTTATCAAATAAAACAAGAAGAGTGCTCCTGAGTCTCACCTTCCCAACTTCTGTCCTTCTCCTCCAAAGGCCTTGAAGGCCACCTTAGGTTTACTGAAGTCTTCATCCCGATGGTCCTCCATGTCCAAGTTGACCTGGCCCCCTCGAGACCGCTGCCTCAACTCCAGGGGAATCTCTCTGCATGGAGAGAAAAAGCACAAGAACTGAGAGGGCGGATAATAACCTGCTGCCAGGGCTCCCATTGTGTCTTTTCAAGCAGACAACTGTTTGAGAATGAAGTAGGGCTGAGCAATATGGCATTTTATTCATGTCTCCACATTTTAGGTCGTATCACCATTTAGGATATATAATTCGATATTTTGCCGTAGCTTTGATGCATTAAATCTAACCAGAATGGCAATATTATATATGTATTGATATTTTTTCTGTGATGTAACTGTTGTTTCTCCCAAAGTATTATAGTCCCTGTTAGGTTTTTTTCAGACGCAAACAAACCCTCAAAATAAAACAGTTATTAGTTTAAGCAGCAGGCCAAATGTCACACAAGCACCTTTATTAACCCTCAGGGTTTCACCTTAAAAACTGTTTACCTTGCTTGTTTTCTCAGCACAACTCACTTGTATGATTTTACAAATATTTTTTTCATTTTGATGTTTTTCAGAATTGCGCTGACACACAAAACAAATTACACTACACCCTTAACACACTACACTGCACACCAGTGATGTAATCCAGAGACACTAAGGGTCACAAATCGATCAAAAACTCACTTTAGCACATGTTGTTCATACTCCTACAGCTTCCCCCCCTCTCCTAGCAACCGTATAATTTTGTGATTGGATGACATGGTGCACCGACCAATAGGAAAGGAGTGCCATGGTTTTTTTTCCTCCTTGCTGGTATTTTCAGCTGGTTAGCACTCTCCACAGAATCACTCGTTTTTACCGTTTCATCCTGCACCAAACACGACAACATTCAGGCAACAGGTTTCTGACATCCTTTACAGAACACATGTTGCTGCTGGTCATCTGACACTGTGAATCTGAACCATCCCCAAATTAAACAAATTGTCGCTGCAGTGTTGAGTGGTGAGTGGGAGGAGGGGGCGGGTGGTTGTCACGTTACAGAGTGAGGGAGGCAGAGCAGAGAGGCTGTGTGTGTGTGTGAGACGTGCACAGACGAAGTCGACCCTGCGGTGCTGCTCTCGCTGTCAGAATGGCTGCGATATCTGATACATTCTCAGACACTGATGTGATATATTCATTACTGAACATCATGCATCTTTACAATGTGTCAAATTTTTATCATCATAAAATTTATTCCAGAATTATCGTAGACAGTGGTGCACCCCTGGAATAAAGATAACTACATTAACTCTTTATGGCACAAACATATTCATATTAAAATGTTTAAAAGTAGGTGAACTTAAGTTGAAACTGGATGATTATCTGTGTAATTAAGTGTTTAACGGGATAGACTCACCCCCTTCTGATTGCCTCGAGGAAGTTGGCATTTCCAGGGTCATTGTAGTTTCTGAGTTCACCATCATCCAGACTGAAGCCTGTTTTCCACAACTTCAGCACAACATGTACCTAACACATATACAAAGAAACACACACACACACACATTATTAATTTAACTGTGTAAAGGTCACCTTAAAGTGCTGGGACATGGTACTTCCAGGATAAAGCCACTGCATCACACCTGTCTTCTAAATCAAGCAAGAGTTACTGCAAGCTATAAAATCAATACAAGCATTTAAAACCGTTTGTAGTGGCAGAGCTCAGCTCACCTTCATACTCGCTGAACTTGCTGCACTGATTAAAACAGAAATTGATTTTCCGTCACTCAATATAAGCCAGTCGAGTGTGCATGTTACACTTGGTTGGGGTCGGAATGGTTTACCCAAAAAGCTAATTTTAGGGAGTTAACAGTTGAATGATTTTCAGAACCATCAAAAGCTGTTTTTATATGTTAATCTTCATGTAGCAGACTGTCCTGAGTTTGGTATATCCTATTAGATGAACAGTTATAATGAGGCTGAGATGAATTAAATTCCAATCATGGATCGATTGATAGAACCCCACAGGTTGGCTTGAATCCAGAAGTTGAGCTCAGGATTGGGACATCCTCAAGACAGCAAAACAATCTCTCTCAAATATAATGCTTCAGAACAAACCTTATCAAGGTTGACCAACTGTAACTGAGCATTAGCACCCAAGCAGGAAGTTACACAACATTTAAGCTCAACGTCAACACAGAGAGATGCTAATTTTTGTTGTGTTTGCCGTGTACTCACATCCTGCTGGCTGTTTGAGGCTCGTCTCTCTCCAGCCACATAAGCTGACTCCTCCTCAGGAGCGGCGCCTAGCCTGTAGCCTCCACCGAGGAAGGCCTAGAAAGAGAGGAGACAATGAGACCTGAATGAAGACAGCTGATTCCAACTCAGAGTATTAAAAAACACAACTTTGGTCTTCAGTGTTTGATTTTACCTTGGCTCTGCTTGGTTCTCCAGGCCCTCGACCACTTTTGTCCAGGGGAACAGCTCCATGCTCTCTGGCCCCCTTGAACAAATCCTCCACGACTTCATTGGAAGTTTTCTTCTTGGGAGGTCCAACTATCTGCTGCCCACTGCGCTCTGATCCCCCGGCAAAAAACCTAAGAGTGAGTAAATTAGGATTAAGGTACACAACTCTTTACAATAAAATTCACATACACACAAAAAGCAGCAAAATTGAGCATGTGAATGCTTAACAAACACAGTATGATGGGTAAGTTCCACCTTAGTCACATGAATGTCACGGACAGATTTCATGACAGCATGGATTACAGTAACTTTAAAGCATTTCAAAAAGTGTGATTGGTGAAGAGGTTCAGGAAAAGATGTTTCATTGATCTGCATCATTTTCATAATTTAAACAGCTACAAATCATTGAAGAAGCTTTGCTGTACAGGATTGGTCTCCCAACAATCTGACAATGGAAAGAAAAACAGACTGGCTGTTTGCTCACAAGTGTATTACACCTTGCAGCACTCTGATTGGCTAATTTGTAAACATGGGTTGTTACAGTGGAGGCCATTGGATTCCAGGTCCTGGTTTTCTGTCAGAATTGTGCTGCAGGCTCTTTGCTCACTGAAGCCTTTGATTAGTTGCTGGTGTAAACGTCTCACAGTCAAACTCGGAACAACTTTTTGATTGACGACCAAAGATTTTACCATGATACACACGCTTGCCAATTTTTCAGAATTTGCAAACATCTGCAGAGCCTATGGGCTTCAGTCAAGCCAGTATTATCTTTCCACAGCCCCTTTTTCTCAAATTCATTACAACTTCTGCTTGAGGTGTTACGTTGTGTGGATGTCTGCTATCTCCACAGTATAGTCACTACAAACTCTGGCACACATGAACTGTGAGCTGCCTTAATGCCTCATGATCACAGGAGCATTTCTTACACACTGTACATCAAAATTTAAACCTATTAACATCTCAAGTTCTCTGACACAGTTAGAAATCTTCCTCCAATGTGTTGCCTGTCAGACAGTTTTGAAAGTGCTTCTCAAGCTTTGACATTTTTTATTGACGTCGTTGCTCCACCAGGGGGTCCAGACAGCCCTACATGTGTAATACACTGTCTTTCAAAATAACCTTTAACGTCATGATGCAGCTCAAACCTTTACTGTCTAAATTAAATTTAGCAGTAATTTTTCTGTTTGTTGATCATTTTTGTCAACAATATAAAACCAAACCATCCATTCAAAACTCAAGTTGAATAAAAATGTCCTTAAAGCTGACTTTAGATAATACAATTAAGAATTTTTTATGCAATCAATGAATTAATGAAAAACTGACTGAAAAGGACGTCTGAAGCCTGAGACAGTTCCTCAACAAACAGCCCGCTGCACTGCCAGAGAGGCAGAATCTGTTGATGCTGCAGAAAAGCCCCACAGCTCACAGTGAAAGAGGCGAGACCAAAAATAGTTTGGTGCATTGTGGGAACACCTCATAGGTGTGACCCTCCCATTCAAACACTTTGAGGATGAACAGCTCAGACAAACAGCCAGTCAACAGATTCTAACAGCCATCATCACCATTTATAAGGAAAAATTATAGCTCAAAAGTGAACCGACGAGACCACAACCAATGATTATTAATTCATGTGCAACTCCTCCCCAAGGCCTTTCTTATTTCAAAGTACATTTTGGCATGACCATTGGGTTTTTATTTTTATGATTTACTTTGTCTTGAGCTGTGATGGTTTTTTTTATATAAAATGGACAAGTATCTCCTGAACAGTGATTAATAAATCCGGGTATACCCAGTTCATACCATACAGAGTCGTACACTACAGGAAAGCAAACTTACCTTTGGCCTTCCTCCTCATCGCTCTCTTCCTCTGTCTCATGCATCAGATCTCTGAAGGAGGTCACTCTAGGCTGGGCACTATAAATAAAAATGAAATCTTTGGTGTTAATGCACTGGGGTGTAGAATACAAAAGATATGCTGTATTATATTGGTTAAACGTGGATCTTTAACACCGAGGTGTGGTTTCAGCACTTACTGTAATACTAATTTCAGGTTGATGACACAAGCTGTGCAGCCATGCCCAGACATGAATCATTACTCAGATCTATGCTTTTTTTTTGACTGGTAGACTATGTGCAAACTAACTGGAAAGCACCCAACACAACTTCAACATTTACTAGTGAAACTGGTAAATACTTCTGAAGTCTGGTTCTGAAAGTTTGTATCATTCTCAGGCTCTCTTTCAGACGGAGCAGCGTACAGTTGCTGAGTAATCATCCTTTAAACAGCCTCCAACAACATGCTGATGTTAAGTAAACCATAAAAAGAACACAAACACATGTTTCACTGGACTGTAGCGAGGGCAAAAAAAAAACGATAGAGCAAACCATGAGTCTATGTTCACAGTCTTGCTTTGGCTGTGACTGATACAACCCTGCACTGTAAATATGCTGCAGGTTCAGATGATGATAGCATCTGCGGATGTTACATGTTCAGTACAACTGAAAATTACCAGCTTCAGAACAGGAGGGTTGGTGAGAGATGGATAGGAAGTGAGTGTCAGCTTTAGAAAGTAGTCACATTTGATCTCAGCTCTTAAGAAGGATTGTGTATATTCAATTAAAACAGTATAAAATATTTAGCCTATGAATATTAGCTTCTTAATAGAACACCCTTCTGATGATTGAAAGCTGAAACTTTTGATTTTTTTTAATTGTGACCTGCCAAGGGGCTACAAATGTGAATTTGCCTAATATTAACTCTGGTACAACAGTTGAAATAGTCACTTTAATGTTCAATATTGTACACAGTCTTCATGTGAAAAAACAGACAACATTTCATTTAAACAGTTGTAATGAGGTTTATCCCTTACATTACCAATCCCTCATAAATATGTAGAGGTAAACTTTGAGTGGGGCACCCTTTAAAACTTGTAATATGGCATACTTGCATCCCCTCCTAAGAATTCAATGATATATGCTACCTTAGATTTGAGGCGATGCAGTTCCCATTAGAAGAAAACAAACCTTACCTTGGCCCGGCAGACCTGGACACCGAGGATCCCCCCTCAGGTTGAGGAAGCGTCACTATGTCATCATCGGCTCCATCCTCAAAGAAACTGGCAAGTGCAAGCTGGAGGGTGAAAGATATTAGTCAGTGTGTCACAATGTCTAACCTTCTTACACAGACAAATATCTCATTTTTGGTACTATAATCACTGAAGTCTGGTATTTAGTTTTTTTTTTGTGGCCAAATATCACCTGCTATACATTTTGGGAATGTAATTCCCGGTTTTGCCATGTAGGTACGATTTCAGTTTTCTTTGAGTGTGTTTTATTTTTCGTACTAATAAGTTTATACAGACAAAAAAATAAAATAATCTGATCAACTGACAACTAACAGGTGACTTAAACCCTTGATTTAGTCCAAGTCAACTCTGATCTGCTTAACATTTGACTTCCTGATACCATAACGTGGAAATATTATTGCCATCGTAGTCCTTCTTCATGAACCACGCTCAATGCTTTCTACAGTAACTGTAAAGGCGCTTTGTGAATAACAAAGTCAACCGAAGCATTCAGTCAGTTTCATTTTCCATTTTGTGCCGTTCTTCAGGAGACAACGCTTCACTTATTGATATAAATACTACCACTGCTACCCAACACGACAACTGACACAGCAGTATTACCAGATAAACTCCTCTGTCCGCTGGATTAAGTTCACATGAACACAGCTTTACATTGTTAGCTTAAGCTAACGGTAGCTAGCACAGCTCATTGAACATAACGTACACTAACATTGCGTTAGCCGAAACTTCAGGTCTGATGGGCTCTGACATTAAAAAATGGGAGCCAGTTTTCCATGAGCGGTATCTGTGTGAGTTAATGCGACACGACAGACCTGTTGTTGGGGACATTAAGCGTTCGGGCCATTGTCAAAGAGTGACTTGCACAAATTACCGGCAACACAGGCTAACGTTAGCCGGCAAGCTATCCGTTTGACACATGCCTTGTCAACCGTTTTCATTTGATTTCTGACCGTGAAGAGAGCCGTTACTGTAAGAAAAACCTGAGGGGAGACGTACCTGCAAATTCCAACCGGCGGACTCCAGGAAAAACCTGGCCCTTTCTTCGTCCACATCAGTAACGGCAACGAATTCCCTCACAGAGTCCACTGACTCCTCTTGGCTCGCCATTTTGATTTGCTCCTTCAGTAACTCGTCCGCCTCCACCTGAGGAAACAAGCAACAGATGATGGTTCCTATCTAGTTACTACAAAGAAAAACAGCCAAAAGTACTCAGTTGAATTCACTTAAGTTGTCTTATCATTTTTTTTTATTTTTCGTTTGTTTGTTTTAATGAAAAACACAACACTCTTTCGAAAGCATGTTTTCGATACGTTTAGCTTCAAAAATACTAAAATATCTGCCGCACTGCTGATATTGATTTAACCACTAGGTGGAAACGTATTCACAGTTAACACAAAACTAAACTGACGCATGAGTCATGAACATTATCTATCAGTGCTGAACACAAATTTGGGACAAAAGTCTCGTTTTGACACATGGGTTGTAGGTGGAAAACGCAGAAAAATGAAAGAAAATACACAAGACAAACTCGTTTTAGATAATCAAGAATCAGCTATAAAATACAAGATAAGATCAGCTTAGCAGTGTAATATTTTGTCAGAGTACAAAACTAGTGAAAAGCTTAAAAAAAAAGTGTAAATAACTAAATAACTAATGGAATTATAAAAAAAGCAAGTGTGTAATTAAAATACACAGCGTCAATTGGAAAGCCAAAATAGAAAGTGTCTAAGTCAAAACAAATGCAAAAAAACATAGTGCCTAAAATAGCACTATCAGTAATTGAGAGTAGTCAGAGTAGGATTGCAAATATTTAACTAACAAATAAAGAAACTATTTTACACAACGTGAACTTTTTCTCATAATTAACTGAATAAAATAGGGGATATAGCACATCATTGAACAATGATGATATCACCTAAGTTATTTAGAGTCGGTTTATGTGTCCCTCTTACAGAAGGGGGACTAGTTGTAAAGTTCTGTTGCCACAAGTAGGAAAGTCCTCCTAATGAGGTCATTTGATGGCCAATGTATGGTCAACATTTGAAGAGCCTATGGACTGTTAAAATGTCTAATATCACCCAATATCTCAAGCCTTTTTATATTTAAGGAGGCTGCTGATCACTTTATAGTTGTATCTATTACTTTTAGGTTTGAGTGGTCTGCTTTCTCTGATGCCTTTCAATTTCTAGGTTATTCTATTAGTAAAAACTGCTGTTATGCAGTGACATAAACGCGTTATCTCACTCATCTCCTCTCATTAATGCGATCCCACCCATCTCATCAAGATATGACACCTCAGTGTGAGACCACAGAGCTTCTAGAACAGCAATCAGATCCTAATCAGATTCTTATCACACTTTCAGCTCCAGCTCCTGTTTGTCTCATTGTGCGAAACCAGCTTAAACACGTGCTGTTTGAAGTGTGTTACCTCACCTCTGACAAAGTTATTCCAGCAAACATGTTCCTTTTTAAGTCTGATAAGCAGATGGAGAGAGTTTTCCCACAGGGGGATACCTTTGTACCCCTGCCTAGGTGTCTGATAGCAGTTTGGTCAGATGGCACACCGTAATAAGACAGAATGGGAACATCCTAATTGTTTCTAGGGGGAAAGGGTTGATGAGGTTTCGTGATATGCTGCCGGTTGTTTGATCTCCAAGGCTAATTAATCTGCTAAAAAAGTGAGAAAACCGTGCTGTCACGACACCTCATAAGCACAACCCCCTCCTCTGCTTAGATGCAAACAAAGAACAAGATGAACAAAAAACATAAAATACTGTGCAATATATTAAGGAGGTTAATCTTATACAGTGCTCCCCCTTTGAATGCTTTTACCTTTAGGGCCTGTACGATGAGGCAACAGCACCCACATGCAGGGCAAGAAAGAGTAAGAGACAAATAAAGCAATAGCAAGATGTGAAAGATGTTTAAAACAGGTGATTAATTCAATGATTCATTAAGAGTAAGAAAATCTGTGCTTTAAGCAAACAAGAAAAAAATAAGACCAAATAAAGCATGTAAAGAAAAAAACCACCTGGAAACAAGTCCTGGGTCCACAGCTGTCAGTCTCATCTCAGGAAACCCTGAAGAAATTGCTGATTTGAATAATACTGCTTTATCTTCCTATGAGATCTGGGGCTGATATTAATGAACAATCACTTTGCATTTACACAGATTCAGTGTTGGACAAGGAGAAAGTGTCTGAGGCCCTGAGTCAGAACGTCTATCACAGGCAGTTCCCAGAAATTAGAACAATTCCAGTAACTAATTAAGTGAACCAGATATAAAGAAAGTGAAAGTATTGGATGGAATGTGGTTAAACATAATCACAGTGTAAGAAAGAAAAAAAACCCATCTGACAGGATTTGTTTTGCTTGTATGTGATGGATTGACAGGATTGGGAGTGTTAGTTTAAAATGTATTCCCATACAGTCACTAGTTACCTGATAAAAAATGTAATCAGTAACGTAATCCAAGTACCATAATAATGAAGTAATGTAACTTGATTACTTTCAGTTACTTTTGGATTACTCCAACACAAAACATGCTAAAAAAAGAAACTAAATATTAATGAAATGGTGAAGTTGTGTGTGTTCTGTTAGACAGCTGAACAATGTGAGCTTGAAAAAGAAACTGAGGAAACCAAGTTTAGGCAGCAGCTTATAGTTCTACAATCAAAGTGCTCAAGTCTGGACCGCATGGTCTAGTTTATGAAGCAAAAATAAAAACTGTTTTTTTTTTTTTTTTTTTTAACATGACGGACACAATATGCTCCGTTTCAGTTCACAGTCTGGATTAAGAGCACCCATCATATTGTTTTAAACACACCCAGTGTTCACCTGAGAAACTTTAAACAAAACATGACAAACAAATGAAAAATAATGAAAACCATCATGTGAATTCAGGCAGTGGGCTGATGAAGTCTAAATTAAAGTACGGTCCTACAGAACAGTACAAACAGAAATAAAGTCTGATCCTTATTCAGTAAACACAAAATGATCTTACTTTGGTCCTAGACAGCAGTTTCACAGCTGGAAGGCAGCACTTGTGTTTTGGATAAGGGAGGAGCCCACGACAGCACCTGCTGCTTGTTTAGAAGAGTATGGCCCCTGTGTTCACATGGAAACACTGAGGGACTGAAAACGCTGTAGTATGCATTCCAGGCCTGTAGGTGACGATATAACTGTAGAGTCTTTTGGTAGCCCACAGCCGAAAGGAAAGGTGGGCTGATCATCTGGTGTATATATTAAATGCTTCTTCATTGACTTCATTGAAGTGGAGCAACAGATGCACATTTTATTGAAAGGCAGTCAGCAGATTCATCAACACAAGCAGAACACGTTAGTCTGCCATTGTTACTGTTGTTGTCTGGTTTGCACATGGAAACTAAAAGTTCTCACAACAAAAGTGGAATACGCACACTCAAAACGAAGTGTGACATCAGCATTTCCACTGAAAACTCTCACTTGCTGCAGAATATTAGAAAAATTCCACTCTGGAGAGCATTTTGAAAGAAATTGTGTTTTAGGTCAGCTAAAACGCTGTTTCTATGTAAATGAGAGGCTGAAACACATTCATAGTTTTGTGTTTCATCCTAAAACCGTTGTTGTGTAAACAGCCCCCAAGATAAATATGTTTTAATGTCAGAGTCTCCAAACTCCCGAAGAAGTCGCTAGATTTCTCGCTAGTCGCTATTTTGAAAAAGAGGGATTTGAAAAGTTGGTAAATATAGCAACAAAGTGGCTAAGTTGGCAACACTGCACAGGTCACGGTGCTGTGAGTCTCCTGAAGTGTTGGTAGTGGTGTATGTACATGTTATGTGTGTGAGATATGCACACACCATCTCTCTGCACTGAAATTGAAATCCTGCAAAATAATCCATTTTTTTTTACTAAATGTACCTGATTATGTGATTTTTTTTTCTGTAACTGTAGTGGAATGCAGTTACCTTTTTTTGTATCGTAATACATGTAACACGGTTACATGTATTCCATTATTCCCCAAGCCTGTTGACTGACAAGTCTTAATAACAAAAAAAAGAAAAAACAAACCTTTTGATTGCTTGACAGTTGTCTTCTCAGTCTTGACATGGTGCTTTCATTGTACTCAAACATTTTTAGATATGCTTTAAGTCCTTCCTAGTTAAAGCACAGACCCTTTAAATGTTGTTTAATCTACACGGTTCTTTAATAAAATCAGAAAAAGGTGTCAACCCAAGTTACATCATACATTTAATTTTTCTTCTTATTTTTACTTTAATGTATTTGGAAGGAATCTGGACTGTCAGTGATACTTCATCTACGGTCTGGACTTGAAGACTCAGAGCGTTTTTTGAATGTGTGCTATTTTGCTGTTATGTCTTCCTGCTACCGTCAGGAGCCATGGGAGGTCAGTGAGTGAGTGAGTGCAGCAGAGCAGCATTGTTTGAATCATAAATCTTGAAGTCATAAAGTACATTTCATCATTTCATTGCATTGTTTTGATTCCTAGATCATGCACCATCGTCCTGTGGTGCAGCCTACTGATTTTGAATGAAGATTATTTGTGAAGTCAACTTTCTTTCGACTGTGAGAACGAGGCAGATTCAGATTATATGACTTCTTGTGCTTTGCTCTTCCAGCAGAGGAAAAACACACTCCTCTTCCAGGTTCTGATTAAATCTTGAGCAACCTGCAGGAGGTCAACAACCAGAGGAGCATGGAGGAGAAGTGACAGCTGATGGGAGTGAAGCTGTTGTGGGAGGTTGATTAGCCCAAGCATCCATAAACCCTTGAGACCTCAGAACCTCCCTCCACCTCCCTGTCCCCCACCCCTCTAAATTACACACACACACAACTTGTGCAATTACCTAGCTCTCCTTTCCTCCTTCAGGCAGCAACATGTCGTAAAGAGAACCACAGCATTGTTTATGACTCCTGGCAGCTCGTTCATTGCTTATCACTATGAGGAAAGTAGCTAAAGTTTTGACCAAAGGGTAAAACACGTCACAGCAAACAAAGGGAAAAGCGAGGATGCATATGTAACACATTATAATTAGAAAAACTTTTCTCTGAGCTATAAAAAGCAGTGTTTTGTTTAACTCTGAGCATGTAATGACACAGTTAGCAGGAAACTAACTTGAAACAAAAGTGTACTTGTTCTCTGGAGGTTATTAAATAATATTTCCCTCTTTTTTGAACTCTCCTGTCAGACTTAAATATCAAGCTAAATAAATATTATCTTGTTATCTTCCTCCTTCTCTTCATTCTCCTCCTACAGAGAGTCAAGCAGCACAATTTATTGCCCTCGCCTTCAGGCAGGCAAGAGCCCTCAGTGACAGTGCTGTCTGAGGGGGTCAAGGCCTCATGTTAGTTTAACCACCATGTTAAAGGTCAACAGTGTCACAAACCATCAGCTCTATAGAGAGGAAACCTTTGACAAGACTTCTCGTGATGTATGGCAGAAGCATGTGAGATGCTCGGCTTTGTGTGTAATGAAAAATCATGTTTGGTGATAATTCTTTCTCAATTGATTATTCAGTCCAACCACAGATCATTTCACACTAACATGGTGCAATAGACCTTGGCATGGTGCACAGCTGCACAAGGTTACTTCTGTTGTGTATTACACTGATGCACATCATAGCACATGAAGTCTTCCTGTCTGACACATGGATGAAACAGGGGAGTCATTTGGTTACATTCAAGCAAACAAAACTGACCTGGATAAAGATCACAGATGTGCACAGATGATTACACATCATTACCCTTAAAGCCGACACCTGGGAAGCTGGAGTTAGAGGACGCTGCACTTTCTAAAACTACATCAGTGTTTCAGTTTGACAAGTAACCTGTTAAGTGGAAACATCATAGACCATATGTAGAATGGACAGCATGGCTCCGCCTTTCACTATTGTATGGTTTTGAATCCAAAATACCTCCATCACGGGCGCCAGTATTGTGCAGCCAGAGTCTGTGTAGTAGAGACAATAAGACACAATATAGATATTTTTTTCTTTCAAAACACTAATCTCTTCTTAACTCTCCTTCCTGATGTATTTTACTGTTCCTGAAAAAACTAGACAAGAACAGCAGCTGTCAATCATCATTAAACGAGACGTAAAACCCCGTTTTTAACATCTAATAACTAATAAAAAAGAAACTTTTTTAGAAAAAAGAGGACTCGAACACAATGCAGCCCAATAATTTCTTCATATCACCAAAGCATACGCATGGGAGAAACATTTCTATGAGGTGTATTAATTTTTTTAAAGTTTGACCACAGCCCATCTGGAACGAATAGAGAGGCAGAGTTTTTGACCTATACTGCAGCCAGCCACCAGGGGGAGCAGCTTTTGTGGCGACCTCATTTCGAGCCAAGTAACATGACGTCCATTTTTTTTTTACAGTCTAGGGGCAACATTCAGTTAAATGGGTCTGTGATTGTTGTTACAGCTGTTGAAAATATTAAGAGTTCCTTTTTGATGCTTTTTGACTTAAAGTACCAGGAACTTTAGGTTTCTGGATGCATCCCAAATGTCTTTATATCATAAATAAATAGTTATATAATATGGATATTTTGAAGTTTTGTAAAAAATAAAAAATAAAAAAAACTTAACTAAACGAGGATGCATTTCAAAAGACTCTTTCCAGGTTGTAACTGCTCTTGTAAACTCTAACCACTGACACGGTCATCTAAAGGATGCCAGTTTACAAGGTAACTCCTCAAATAATAACTCTGGGGGAAGGCAGATGCATTTGTGCTATCAGGATCAAAAAGTTATTAAAAGTTATTAAAAGTTATTAAATCGCAGCTGCATATAATGTTGTTGTGGACAGCAGGCCAAATAAAAACACTGTAGGTACTCCACCAGTCAGCAGCTTTCGGTACTGCATGACCCGCCCCCTAAAGCTCCTGGACCTTTGGAGAGTACATCTCCATGAGCAGGGACTTTTAAAGTAAAGATTAACTACCCCAAAACTAAGCTTAGAACCTGGTTCCTGCAATTAAAAAGCACAGAGTTCCTGAAAAGGTCCTTTGTCCCTGGTGAAATTTCCTGCTGTTGAAAAGCAGCTTTATTTGTCATCATCAGTGCTAATCAGCTAAATCTTACATGAAACTTGGCATCAGCGAGGACTCTTCATTTTTAATAGCTGTTGTCTGGATGACGGCCATTGCCTGAAAGTTACTGACTTTCACAGTAACAGTTTGTTAGACAAACTGGCTTGCATGTTGCTGTTTCCGTATGCCTGCAACATCTGTACAGGCTTGATTATACTGTGCAAAAATGTCACTTAAGTTAAAAGGAATTCATAATGTGTCCCATGAGCTCACAGTTAAAAGCTGACAGCAGCACGTCATTGTTCAGCAGATTAAACATGATAATCAAGACCTAACTGTCATAGGTCTGAATAAATTTGGAAATTGGCCCTCAGGAACATCCCTGGTCAAAGTAAGATGTTGGTTCATCCATCTTTTACTCAGTATTGGCCATTCCATGTGCAGTTTGAATTTCTTTCTACAAAGTCACTATGACTGGTTTCTTTGAGCAGTTTACATTTCCTTGGACAAATCAGACATTTCCAGATTAGAATCTGGACCTGTTGAAACTCAGTTGCGAACCATGTGCCTCTGCATGAGAGGCTACAATAAAGCATCAGAATTTAACAACTTGGGTATGAAAGTGGACCAATCATGTTGTGTACACTTCATGGTAGTTTTCCTTGTAAAACTGAAGGTTTTGTTGTTGTGTTTTACTCACTTTGTCATAGAGAGCCAGAGGATTTTCTCACTGTGATGCTCATTCTGCTCGTATCACTGTCATGACTGATGGTGGTTTAGTCTGTTGAAACCACAGCTGCTTTCACAGTGTCACATAGGTATTTTCCTTAAGGACAACTCCTGAGACCACCAGACAGATACCATTTTAGGAGTCCAGGTGAAGGCAGCCGATATTCAATGGCTGCCCTGAGGGTCACTGTCAACGTGAGGCTTTGTTCCCACCCATCAGAAGTCCAACCATAATTACACCTCAGACTAATTTCTTAGGATCTGCTGACATAATACCGATGGGACCTACCTTACATCATTCTGTAATGTGAGGAACATGTGGAAAGACATTAAGTATAAGTGACATGGGGCCCTGGGAGGTACCCTCATGGTGGTTTTCTGTTTGAGAGAAACTATAGACTGACGATATCTGCAGTTAAAAGCACTGCGATGGTATCGAGATGGAAATGTAGATTAGTAATTAACTGAGAGAACCAAAGAGCAGTCAGTCATCAGCTAAGACAGAATCATTAAGAAGAAACATATTTACACTTTACTAAATGAGCTGTGGCTTTCTCAGACATATACATACACTGGCAGTATACACTTAACTGACAGTCTAGCTGCTAAAGAGGGAGTGGTCACTCAGAAGGTGGGGGAGACCCAAACAGAAATAAAAGGAAGCAACTCCTCATGGTTTTCACGACACTCTGTTCTTCATATTAGATCTACTTATTCTAAAAGTTTGCTAGCATGTGTCCACACATCCATCCATTCAGGGTCATGGGTGGTTGGAGCCTATCCCACATGACTCGAGGCAGGTCACCAGCCAATCACAGGGCTATGACAACCGTTCACATACACACTTACCTTCGGACAACTTAGAGTGTCTGATCAAACTAATGTACGTGTTTTTGGACTGTTGAAGAATCCAAGAACCAGGTTCAAACCAGGAATCTTCTTTCTATGAAGCAGCAGTGGCAACCACTGCACCACCGTGCAGCTGGTTAGCATGTGTGCAAACCCCAAAGTTGCCTCAGAGTGGTGCAATAAAGCAAGCATGTGAATGGCTGTCAAAACGTAACAGAGAAACAACCCAACACTGCTGTAGGTAACGGATATCTACATTCCCCATCATTCCCATGAGCCGGACAGGGCAGGGTGAGTATCTAGGAAAAACGAGATTGTTTTCTCTGTTTTACTTCAGCCCATGAGGCGGTCCCGATTGGGGTTGAAAAATGGTCCAGTATCAGCAGGATGGAGGAAAGAGGAAGGGCCTTTTTATCTCTGCAGCCATTATAGTGTTTAGCTAACCCATTAGTCTAGCCTGTATCTCATGGTGCTTCTCTGCACGTGCATGTACTTGATAAACTGTCTGTGTGCTTGTCTCCCAAAAAACAAAATCAGAGCCAGCTCATTTCCCGTCTCCATGGCAGCAAGCACTCATCTGATACAGTTGGCAGAACCGGGTCTGTGGGGACCAGACAGGAGCCACTGACCTACATTGACAAGTGTATACACTGTAAATCACATTAGATTAGATGGTCTGCACATTGTAGCTGATCTTAGAGAGTATAGATCATCATATAGCAGCAGAGGGGTTGCTCTGATATTGGCTGCAGGCACTACAAGGCCGTGAACGGGGTGATTGAAATGGATCCAATCCATTCTCTTATTACCCCAGAAGGCAGCCAGAGCCAGAGAGAGATTTACAACAGTCACCACTCTGCCTGTCTACTCTCATTTTCCTTTTTCACACCTTTCACTCTTTTACTTTATGACACTGTTTTTTTTTTTTTTTTTACTCCAACACATCTCCTTTTAAAGTAGGCTTACTTGTTTATGCAGCATTAGTTAATGGTTTAATTTTAAAATGTTTTGAACAAAAATAATTCTAGTGTAACAATCTGGCATAAATGAAAAAAAACCCAAGTAAGTAAAACCCAATTTTCATTTTTCAATTCAAATGAACATAAAATGTCTTGCTATGAAAATTATCCTGTACAAGAGAACGAATATGTTTGTATTTGTGTTTGTGTGTGTGTGAAATACAAAGACAAATGGTCTGCTGTGCAGATGCATAAAACTCTATAGCAGCTACAACGCATGGTAAGATCACAGATTTCTTTATGTACATCAACAATGCTCAGACTCTTTATGTATGCAACATGAGTAAAACCCACTGAGGACATCCAAGATATCTGCTTCATTATTATTGTCAATTATGAAATGCTGCATCCTAAATGTGCAAAATACACCTTTAAATGTTAACATCCCTGAATGAGAAAAGAAAATTCTCTTTTAACACGAAGCCAATCTCTACCGCAAATCATTTTTTAAATTTTGTTAAATAAAAAGATGTCCATTTTTTCACAAAACAAGGACGCCTTTCTCCCCCATAACCTTGCGTCACTGGCCCAGCACTCACTCATTGTACTTGAGGGACACACACTGACACGCTGGACAAGTTCTAATTAAAGTTACAATGATTTACAGCCGACAAACAAGCTAAAGGTAGAGCTGTCCTGCCGCTAGCTTTAGCATCTCTGTCCGAACATATCACAGTGAAGCCAGGTAGATCCACACAGGAGTCAGGGATGTTTTCATTCAGCCAGGTTTCAGTAAAGAACATGAGGCTGCACTTACAGTATACTTTCCAGGTCTTAATACATCACTAAAAGCATGAAAGAAATCAATCAACATCAGTTAGCTGTTTACAAGACAAATAAAGAGAAGTATAACTGAGGGACAGTTAAATAATAAAAAGATGACATGTTTTAGGTTTTCCCAGTAAATATTTATCTGTCTGACTCTCTCTGTCTTCAGATGTACCGAGGGGCCCCACCTGCAGTGAAAGCTTGTTTTACTGGAGCAGAATACGATCTGACACCCCCACCCCACCCATCACCCCTCCAGGTGTGTTTACAGACAGGTCTGTCACCCACAAGGACACAGCGACAGTCTCTCTCTCTCTCTCTCTCTCTCTCTCTCTCTCTCTCTCTCTCTGCTCCATAACGTTAAGCCAGCTGCCTGATTGTTTCCTGATTCATGAGGAGGGGAGGGGGAAGGGCAGGGGACAGATTTGTTGGACAGTACACTGTTATACATTTAGTGTACTACAGACTTTTTCGTGCCTTATTTTCTGTGAGAAAAACTAAAGCATTGGGGTTTCATAAAGTTGAAAACAGCTTTGGTGAGTGAATCACAAAATAAGCAGCGCATCAGTGAGTTTAGAAAGTGCTAGAACGGAGATGAAGCCAGGCTTCCCTTTCTCCTTTGCTATCAGGCTTTAAGCTAAGCTAGGCTAACCTGCTGCTGGCTCAGGCTTTATTCATACAGACAGATACCAGAGTGGTTTGAATCGACTCTCAGCAGGAAAAGCATATACATCATAAGAAATGAATGAGTGTGTAAAATCCACTGTGGGAAACAAAAAAAGCTGCTGAACAGAGAAAAAAATCATTATTAGCATCAAAGGCATTTGAGAATTTTGAAACCAAACTGATGTGAATAACTGTGACAGATGTAGACATGCTGGTTTGAGAAGATGCTGTTTAAATGCTTACACGTGGGAAATGTGATCAACAGTTAATACTGCAGTGTAAATGCGTTGATCTTGTATGTGAGCATGTAAATAAAGAAACAAAGCCAACAAGGCTTTTTAGTAAAGCCATCAGTATGCACTGTTTGAGGCAATGCCACATGACCTCCCCCTGAAATGCCCCCCAGACAATGCCCCATCTGCAGCTCTGCAGTACTGGTATTGATGGTGATAGAGACAGACCAGGGTCACCGTGTGAACTGTACACCCGGATCATGGCCAGGACAAATATGGGTCCTCATCTGGCTGCGAATAGGTGCCTGCGAGGACACTGCCCCAGATCTCAGCTGACATTTGGCAGCCTTTAGTGTCTGTGTGTCTGATTTAGTGTACAGTAGGATTGTCTGGTGGGGGAGGGGCTGCTGACTCTGGCAGACACTGAATATGGATGCATTTCTTTTTTCAGGACTGGCGCCCATTTGGATGTATCCCGGTGTGCTCCTGTGAAGTGCCTTTTTTATTATCATGATGTGTGTGTTCTGTTTTTGTTTGTCATCATTTCCAAAGCTGTGTAAGCTAACTTTTAACTGGGCTGAAGAGACTGAGTAAAATATTGATACATCTCACAGAAACTAGGCTTTTCTGAAACTACACAGATACTTTAAAGTGTCTTCTTTTCATCGGAATCAACGATTCTCTTTTCATCATCTCAGTGTTTTTTTGGCAGGGGAGGGGGGTATTTAAATTTCTGGTTCAATCAGGCTTTAAAATGGCTTTGAATTTCCTCCTTCTGTGCATGTGATCTATGTGCAGAAATGTTGTTGTGATTTGTCAAAAGGAAGATTCATAGCAGGGAAAAGACAAAGATAATTGGAGTTGGAATGAAGAGAAAAATCAACTGCTGAGCTTTATTACATGAAGTACAGGATTCAGTGTTTCAGAGGCTTGAACCATATCAGTGATGATTGCAGTTAGAATATCTCCGCTGCATGGATTTGACCCATTTTCAGATATTTTCTCTTTGCTTTATGGAAGCGTAAAACATACGATGGAGGATTAGTGTGGTGGCCCTGAAAGCTCACAGCACTTCAGCTTAAGAGAACACATGCAAAAAGACCAAACACAAACAAACTAAAAAAACATCTTCATCAGTTTGTCAACACATGCACAGCAAAGACCACATCACAACACACTGGAAAAACTTGCTGCAAGTAGACCGCAACGCAACGTAAGAGTTTCCAGAGGACACTTAAAAATGATGCACACATCTGTAAGTAGCCAATATGCTAAAATCTGAATCATGTGATCAAAATGTTATACTAAAACAAAAACACTTTGATCACAAATTTTAAACACCACAGATGGAAAGAGAACATTAACAGGGCTGTGACTCAAAATCTGCGTCAACAACAAGCGTGTCCGGACATTTGCATCACTTTTAAGTGTCCTCTGGAAACAATTCCATTGTGTTATGGTCCATTTGCAGTGCGTTTTTAAAATTCTGCTCATGTGTTGTCAAATTGAAGAAGATGTTTTCTTAATTTGCTCTTGTTTTGTCTTTTTTGCATGTGTTTTCTTAAGTTGCAGTGCTGTGAGCTCTCAGGGCCACCAAAGATCAGGGCTAAGTTTAAAAAACAAAAAACAAAAAGTACGTTTACGTGATTAAAATCATAGATTTACAAGAATAAAGACAAAAATTTTTGAGAAAAAAAATAATAAATTTATGAGAAAAAACTCTTAAATTGACAAGAATAAAGTCAGAAATTTCTGAGATTAAATTCATGAATCAATCCAAGTTAATAATAGTTTGTTAGAGAACCTGGAGCTTTCTGATGAAGGCAGCTGAAACACGTAGCACCGTAGGCTACCACACTACGACGGAGGATTAGGGCCAAGTTCAAACCTAAACTAAAGTAGAACTTCACAAGATGCTCTGTGTTCCTCATTTTTATACAGGCAGCTGCTGCTCTTCAGACAGACGAGATACAGCCTGAAATAACCAGATTATTCTGATAAATTTAGGAGATTATTTTAGTAAATTTACTTATTTTCTTTCAAACATGGCCCTAATCCTCCTTTGTTAAAACATGATATAACCCACTCAAAAATTTCCCTCTGAAGGACTGATAGGTTGTTGATGAGGATGGTGGATGAGTAAGCTCTGAGTCCTGGGAGGAGAAAAGATGTGAAGTTTTTGGTTGGTGTAACGAGACGCCCTCTGTGTCTCCCAAAGACGTCACTAGTTTGGTCACAGTCCAACATCTGCCTCCTGGTGACGTCAACTCAAGTCTTTAGGCTTTGATTTAAATTGTAGACAGCCAGAGCTTTAGGTTCTGACATCTTAGACTTTCATGTTCTGGAGCTCCAGGGTACGTAAACACGTAATATCTCAGCAGGAGGTACTTTTACTGCTTCATGATGAGATTTCATCAGCAAGAGAGTGAAATATTTGAATCACACAATGGACTGCTCCTTGAACTATTTCCCTCCACATGACTGAAGAGAATTTTGTAAACCAAGACCAACTTAACCCAAAATATCTTTGCACCTGCAGGTTTTCTTTCAGAGTGCACATCAGGCTGACAGCTGCCCATCATGTGATACCTTTGATCATCACTTCAGTTAATAGTCAAGTTAATTAGTTTACGTAACTCATCATGTGAACGCTTCTGCTCTAAAAACGTCTCGTCTAATCCTCACCTCCTCCCTTTAAAGTTTTTATGTGCTGGTGCAAAGGCAGCAGTTTTCAAATCAGCACAGACAGAGGAAGTGGACTGAGAAATCAGGCCAGAGTTGTGCTGCCGACGCTCGGTGTGGGTTACAGAGTCAGCCGACGCAGAGAAAGCGATATGAGGCCTGTGAGTGGAGATAACAAGGAGACAGAGGCACAGCCCCAATAACACATGAAAGGGATTTTTGGAGGCTGAGTCGCGTTTCTTTTTCCCTGGAGTCTCTCCACCCTCTGCCACACACACACACACACACACAAATGTACACACAAATGTACACACAGGTATCGCACGAAGCAGCACACACTTTAGGCCTGTCTTTCAATCTCTTTCACACACACATGCACAGACACACACACACACACACACACACACACAGACACACACACGTGCATGTACTCTCTGTCTCCCTCCCTCTCCTCTCTTTGATTCCTACAAAGACAAAACAAGTCCTTGGATCCTGTGACATCTTCGCTGCCACACTATCTTTGAATGTTTTCTTGCTGTCTGGGCCTTTTTTCTGCTGCTATCTCAAACTGTCTGTCATCTCTTACCTCTCCTTCCTCTCTCTCACTTCAGCAAAGATGTCCCTCTGCTCAGTGGCAGGTTCCATTTTGTCTCTTTCTCATCCAGACAAAGTGAACAATGGGAGTAAATATGTTATTATATCTGGTGTGGTTTCCTCCAGGTCTTCCAGAGATCAGCGTTATCAGACAGGAAGTCGAGGAGAGTGGCTTCCTGTCCCTTAAACCCAAAGCAATGTAATGGTGCCAATGTGAAAAAGAAAAGTCAGACTGTTTATTAAATATTCAGTGGATACAGCCAAGAGCTCACTAAAAGATTACATGAATTTTTAATTGAGGGCCTCAGGAGGCGTCCTTTACCGTTTTCCTTGTGTCTTATTTGTGTGTGTACAGCTTTAAGAGAGCCACAGTTATAATTAGGTGATGCATTTCAGCTGCAGAGCACGGTTTGTGGGTAACAGATTAAAAATTTCAGCCGTAGCGCTCACAGCTCCAAATATCAGCTCAAAGAAACACAGCTTAATAGGAGTGGGGTAATAGTATTGCATAAAACATGCAGAACTGCGGATGCAGGGAGGCTAGTATCTGGTTTATGAGCTGTTCCAAATGCAGCACTGATTTCTCAAGGATAACTTCCAAATATAAGTTTGAAAGTAAGTTTACAGTCAGTGTTTCTGCAGTGATCACTTGTTTCACATAAGAAACATTTTCACCAAGCGGCTCAATTCGATTTGTCTCAGGACAGCACGCATTTTGTGGCGTTTCTTTGTAAAGAATAACACATAACCCTGCCGTGGTTAAATATCCAGTCCACTGCATGAAGATAATTTTATTTTTGTTTGGAAAATGGCGGCAGTGTTCCATGGCCAACCGTGGAGATATGAGGTACACCATGGCTGTTTCTCAATATGTGTACTTCAGCAGACTTCTGAACTCACAGACTTGTGATGCGTCATCAATCAAAGCCAAAGTTCTGTTCCAATTCAAAGTCCGCATCAAATCAAGTTCGGTTAAAGTACCCGAATATGGACTCGCCCGTTCCTTTTACCAAGTCTGCTGTTGGACATAACTTGATCGGACTTTTCACAGTTACAATCCCACAATGCAATTTGCACCATCCAGTGAAACTCAAACAATGGCGGGGAGAACATTCAACTGTAAGTATAATAATACTATGAGTAAGATATTTATTGGTGACAGAATTTTGTTTGAAACTCAGAAACGTTGGCTGAGTTGGGTAAAACACGTCAACAAACTGTCAGCAATGCAACTGGATGTGATGTGTAGACACGTATAAGGGGACACTAGCAAAGTCCACTGCTGTTCCAATAGTAGCAGGATCGTCCTGCAGACTCCTGTACCTCTGAAGTCTGAACTCTGGAACGAACTCCCCAGGTCTGAACTTCCAGCTCATGTCATGTTGCTATGCTGTAACGCTATTACGTAGCTGATGTGGTTATCAGCACCTGGCTTACACGTCGCCTACCAAGACGGGCACAGCTGGCTGTGGAAACACAAACAGGATCAGGTTTCACCGATTGGACCAAACTACCAGAACCAAACCGTAGTGATCTGTACCAGACACCTTGGTGGAAACAGGGCTTTAGATGTCTACTTTCAAAGTCTTTACTAGCCAATAGGAGAACTTTTAAAGTTCAAACACATCTTTGTATGTATGTAAGGGTCTGTGTCTGCTGACAGATGTTTTTTCTCCTGGCAGCACCCACAACATCAACCTCAGAGCGTTTCCAATGATTGTTTACCGTCAGTCAGCCATAAAAGTTGTCCTCCAACAGTGATGCTTTCTTTAGTAGTGGCAATTAAGTCTGTTAAAGATTGCTTTTTATACTTAAAGGCAGGGTTGGTAGTCATGGAAAACTAGCATGAATTTGAATGTAGCATCTCTTCAGGACTCTGTTTAGCCTCCACCTTCCCACTCTTTGAGCTCCTCCAAAACAACGCCCCTGCTCACATGCACGAGCGCCACTGATTCACGACCATATGATGGTGACTGATTCAAAACCACAGATTCAAACCGGTCTTCAGCACATAATTTTTGTTTGTTCTATGTTACCAGTAATCAGGGTATAGGTAGTTTTTCTGCCTTTTTCCAGCGTACTTGGATCCCTCTAAGCTCAGCAGGATTTGATTGGTTTAATAAAACACTAGGGTTTGATTGGTGTTTCCTCCTGCTGTAGACAGCTGATATTTTTCACTGTAATTTAAGAACACATCATGCATTGATTGACATCACTGACAGTTTGCAAGAGTTTGTAGATCCACAGCAGAACGGATCCAGTGTAGGTCGACACATTAACTTGAATGGAAACCTATCTGATCCGGCGCCATGACGGTGCGGAGCTGCAACGCAGACGCAGCCAGTGTGTTTCAGCCGTGACACCAAGGTCATTTTCATCACCATGCTCTCTTAAAAAATATGCACAGTTATCCAGCGGAACAAAAAAAAGGGTAAAAAAATATGTAATTTAACATTAGATCCTGTTGGACAGGGTCTCTGTGTAAGAGGGGCAAAGGTGGGAGATGTCTAACAGTTCACAGCAAAACTGAACTTTTTGGATACCACTTTTTTTCCCACATCCTCAGTCTCTACATAGTTACTTAAATATGGAAGATTCCAAATTGCGACACAGCCCTGCTCTGCACGATCTATCACTATCTGAACTCCTGATGAGTCATCTGGGTAAACTCTGACGCATCCAAACTATGTGAGTTATGCAGCATTCAGGTCTGTATGATTGTGCCACAAGCCAACTTTTCATACACCCAAAAGATGGGAAGAAAGAGCAACCGTTATACAGAGATAAATATGTCTTTAACAGCTTATCAGAATGAAATAAGATAAGAAGAAGTCAAACACTAAAAAACCCCTCTTGATATTAAAACATTGATAGGAAGAAAAGGGAATCAGTTTCAGAGGTTGCAGAAGTGTTGCATTTGTTTGAACGCTGCTTGTGAGAGTGTGTTTTTAGTGTGAGCATGTAAAAGCATGTTTGTGTGTGTGTGTGTGTGTGTGTGTGTGTGTGTGTGTGTGTGTGTGTGTGTGTGTGTGTGTGTGGGGGTGTGTGTGTGTGTGTGTGTTTGTGTGTGTGTGTAGAGAAAATCAGGACCGACTCCCTTCACTTAATCTGACGTCAAAGTGATGGCTACAGGTGAATCAGCCTCTCAGTCATGTGTGTGTGTGTGTGTGTGTGTGTGTGTGTGTGTGTGTGTGTGTGTGTGTGTGTGTGTGTGTCAGAGAGCGATGTGTCAAATTTTCATGGAACCTTTTAGGGGGAGTGAGGAGGAAGTGGGAAGATTTAAAGTACGCTGAGCAGATAATGAAAAGTGAAAGATGGGAGAGACAACTCTTTTAAGGTCAAATTTTGCATAGATGAAGCCTGGTGAAGTTTGGTGGACAACCTGTGGATACCAAACAATTTCCAAAATAAGCTTCACAACATTAAACCTGCTGTAGATTAAAAACTATGCAAATAAAGTGTGAAAAATGCTTTAAGAGCAAAGGAGGGGAAAATAAACATAAATTAGCCAGACTAAAGTCAAAGGCAGTGGAACGAAACAGAAGAATGAATGTTGCTTTATTTAAACACAAATCTTTAAAGCTAGATAAATTTGAATCCTTCCTTAAAATGACACAAATATACAATGGATTTTTTTATGTTGTGAGAAGAGAGAGAAGTTAGCACTAACTTTTTTATTATCTTGTGATTAAGGTCTGATATATTATTATTATTATTGTTATTATTATTATTATTATTATTATTATTATTATTATTATTATTATTATTATTATTATTATTATTATTATTATTATTAATATAATTATTAATATAATAATAATAATAATAATAATAATAATAATAATAATAATAATAATAATAATAATAATAATTATGGAGCAATTACACATAAATCAAACAAACAAAACAACAGTATAGTCACAAATTAAAAACAGTTTTTAACTGTTGAAGGGTCAGAGCAATTTTGGATATGAGTGGACTGTGAATTCTAGAGTCAGGGAGCAGCTACGGAGATGGCTCTGTCTCCTCAGGTTTGGTGCTTTGGAGGTTGGCATGTGAGTAACGCAGGATACGGGAAGCAGTGTGATGGTGGAGGAGGTCAGTAGTGGAGGGCTTTGTGGATGAGGTGGAGGATTTTAAAGTGAATGCAGTAGGGGAAGAGGAGCCAATGAGGATGTACAGTAGGAGGACAGGGGTGATGTTGTTGCGGGAGCGGGTGCAGGTGAGGAGGTGTGCAGCAGCGTTCTGAATGTACTGCAGTTCATGGAGGACTTTGGATGAAGTGCTGTAAAGGATGCTGTTGCAGTGATCTAAATGGGATGTGATGAATGCATGAACGAGTGTTTCAGCAGCAGAGAAAGAGAGAAATGGACAGAGGTGGACGATGTTTCTGAAGTGGAAGAAGGTCGTTTTAGTGAGATTTGTGAGATGCTGTTGAAAAGAAAGGTTGCTTTCAAAAATGATATCAAGTGGGCAACCACATCAGAAAGGCCAGCAGAGAACTATTATAGAGTGAGAAAAACAAACCTGTGGATGAAACTTTGTGAAAGTAGCCATCAACAGCGCCAGTTAAAGTCAGGGTTGGTAATCAGATTTAGATAGACTTTTTGTTAACCTGGTTAAAATGATCTTTATGTCCTGATGTCAATCAATTCATGATGTGTTCTTAAAACAGAGTGAAAAATATCTGCTGTCTACAGCAGGAGTAAACCTGAGAAAACACCAACCAATCCTAGAGATTAGGATCCAATTTATTAAACCAATCAAATCCCGTCCTGCTGTTCTGCCCGCCTCCTGCACGTACATTTGGCCGGCGTGGACTAGCTCTGATTCAATGCTCATAACCAAGAGGGATCCAAGTACGCTGGAGAATGTCAGAAAAACTACCTATACCCTGATTACTGGTAACGTAGAGCAAACAAAAACGATGTGCTGAGGACCAGTTTGAGCCTGTGGTTTTGAATCAGTCACCATCATATGATCACGAATCAGCGGAGCTTGTACATGTCGTCGTATTGGAGGTGCTCTAATTGTGGGAGGGCGGGGCTAAACAGAGTCCTGAGAAGATGCTACATTCAAATCCATGCTAGTTTTCAGTGAAATGCGAAATAATGGAATTTTTTTAATTTCTATTTTTTTTTTAACTTTTGATTAAAAATGGTCATTATTGAAATTCAGTGTTAAGTACTTTCTTGACTATGTATTGGAGTCATACTTTTTCATTATTTTATTGAAGATGGTATTTGTATGATTATTGCTGCTATAATAATACAATATTTGTAAATTTTTAAATGCTTTGGCAAAAATGTCACTGTAGATAAAGAGATAGAGAGAGTTGGAGAGAAATAGAGAGAGAAATAGAGAGAGAGAGAAATAGAGAGAAGAGAGAGGCATTGAGTTTGATGAATTTACTGACCAGAAAACAAGAGATGCCTCAGGAGCAAAGTGTATCTCAGTGCTGTGCCAGTAGAAATTGTCTGTAGGACAGCGACCCACTGGCCCAGAAATAGATGAGAAATGTTGAGCGTGTATTTGGACAATCATGACGACTGTAATCTTACTTCACTATCTAAACTACATTAAATGGTCAGACGTGATTTTCTTTTTATGTCCCAGTCTTGACTTTTGCCTGACACACAAAACTAATGAGCAAACACTTAATAAGAAGTGATTGAAAATGTCCTCATAGCGTGTTTTCCTGGGATTACAGTGTATTTAGGGCCGGATTATACTAGAAAACACTTGTTCTAATATAATCCAGCTAATCAACTCCTGTCAGAAGGGTTCATGGTTTATGGACATTCGACATGTGATTAAACTAAACTTCTTAGCACAAACGCAAAACAGTGAACTTGCAAAAGGTCAAGCTTCAAATTCTGCATTATTCTTTTTTTTGTATTAAACAGTTCACTGTTTTACTTCATATTGTTGTCCCAAGACAATATTTGCAAACCAAGAGCTTGATATGCGTTTCTAGGGCAAGGTTTTAGCAGATTTAGGGGCAGAAATTTGGTGTAATCCCTTTTCAAAAGCCTTTTTGACACTTACTGTGACCAGTCTTCTGCTACAAAACAGCAAGTAATCTTAAAGTTTTTTCTGCTTTCAATTGATTTACCTCTTGCTAAAGCTTTAAAAAGGGATAGTTTGAAAAGCATTATTCTGTAAGAATGTCGAGCATCAACCTGCAGGCTGCAGCGAAATGAACTAGATATGCTGATGGGTTAAAATCAACTTTCAAACCTGGTTAAAGCTTTCAATGAAAGTAACCGTGCAAACGTTCTGCAGAGCCCTGTCGCTGTGTGGAGCTGACTGGGGGTAAGAGGCCATGGATTAGGCGGCTGAAGGTGGGGGTACATGTAAGAGGATTGGTCGTGTGTCCAATAGTCTGTGGGGGGAACAGACAGATGAACAATCAAGCAGCTGTAAGCCTGAGTCAACAACAGTTTATCATAATCTGCCTTCATCTCCTCCTCCTCATCCTCAACCAGCAAACTGTGGTTTGACGTTTGTATTTTTACACAACATTTTCCTTTAAGTCCACTGAAGAGCTTATTCCATAATAATCTTTTCCATCCCGGAAATCAATCAGTGGGTATTTAGTCAATATTATTTTGAACTCTAACCTCTGCTGTGAGTCGTCAACTCTGGCCTCCATTAACACCCCCCCCCCCCTTCCCCCCACCCCCATCCTATTTTTAACCTCACCCCTCTTTTCTGTGCCCAGTAGACAATGTGAGAAGGTTTACTATAATCATTACTCTAATCGCCCTTTCCCCTCTGAGTACCCCCGTTTCTCTTCTGTATAATGAGGAAAATTGTAGGTCATCAGGCCGAAGCCTCTGTGAGCTGAACCAGTGAAAACAGACAGAAGCCCTCGGGTTAAATCCACAGCACAATGCACTACAGCTGATTTTCTAAAGACTGAACTGGCACATTTTTTTCCCAGTTTAATTGCAAAATGATGATATCTGCATGGAATAGATGATGTATGTCCTACTGGCTATGTTAAGAACATCAGCCATGATTAGCCTTATTGGAAATACTGGTATTACATTTAAAAGCTCTAGTGAGGAGCTTTGCGCTGGGTACATAACAGAATGGAATTAATATTCCTGCCTGTCCATGACCAAGAGGAGTAAAAAAAAAAACCATCAGCATGAAGACTGACTGTTGAATTAAGTTATTTCTTTGTATCTCAAACTGCTGCCAGAGGGTGGGTGTCAGTCAAAAAACATCACACTTATACAGGTCAAAATCTGCAGAAGGATAAAAAGTTTTGCTCTGTCCACTGGGGTCACAAATTCTCTGACAAACAAAATTGATGAGTTATGAAATATTACTCAAACAAATGGACTGGCTTTAAACTCTAGGAAATCATCATAAGCATGGCTTATTACAGATTTGTAGACTGAATCAGCATTCTGCTAACGCCAAACACGGTAACCTAATACAATGAGAAACACACTGGTAGACTCAAACATGTACAACCCCAATGAAGTTGGGACATTGTGTAAAGCATACATGAAACAGAATATAATGATTTGCTAATCCTGTTAACCTATATTCAATTAAAAACACTACAAAGGCAAGATATTTATTGTTCAAACTAATGAACTTTATTGTTTTTTTACAAATATTCACACATTTTGAATTTGATGCTGGCAACATGTTCCTAAAAAGCTGGGACAGGGTCAACTAAAAACTGGGAAAGTTGAGGAATGCTCTGAAAACACCTGTTTAGAACATTCCACAGGTGAACAGGTTCACTGGAAACAGGTGAGTGTCATGATTGGGTATGAAAGGAGAATCCCAGAGAGGCTCAGTCATTCACAAGCAAGGATAGGGTGAGGTGCAACACTTTGTGAACAACAGCGTGAGCAAATATTCCAACAGTTTAAGAACAATGTTTCTGAACGTACAGTTGTAAAGAATCGATGGATTTGATCATCTACAGTCCATAATATCATCAAAAGATTCAGAGAATCTGGAGAAATCTCTGCACGTAAGCAGCAAGTCTGAAAACCAACATTGAATGCCCGTGACCTTTGACCCCTCAGGCAGCACTGCATTAAAAACCAACATCATTGTGTAAAGGATATTACCACATGGGCTCAGGAAGACTTCAGAAAACCATTGTCAGTTAACACAGTTCATCACTACATCTACAAGTGCAAGTTCAAACTCTACCATGCAAAGACAAAGACATATATCAACAACACCCAGAAACACCGCCGGCTTCTCTGGACCCGAGCTCATCTGAGATGGACTGATGCAAAGTGGAAAAGTGTGCTGTGGTCTGACGAGTCCACATTTCAAATTGTTTTTGTAAATCATGGACGTGGTGTCCTCCAGGCCAAAGAGGAAAAGGACAATCTGGATTGTTCTCAGGTCAAAGTCTCAAAGCCAGCATCTGTGATGGTATGGGGGTGTGTTAGTGCCCATGGCATGGCTAACTTGACCATCTGTGAAGACTCCATTAATGCTGAAAGGTACATACAGGTTTTGGAGCAACACATGCTGCCATCCAAGCCACGTCTTTTTCAGGGACGTCTGAGTTTATGTAACTGTTTTGGTCAAATTCATCATCTAACAAAATAATTTATATAGTTCGATAACAAAATAATTTCTCTTGTTTATTTTCTGTTGATTCTCTTTTTCTTTATGAAGAGAATTTAAGTCTGTTTAAAAAAAAAAAACACTTGTTGCATTTCCTTTAGAGGTCAAGTTTCATTCATGATCATAGGGTTTGTAAAGAGTAAGACAATTTTGATTTCTAAGACGCAAGTGAATGACACAAGCGGAGGAAGGAAGGATGAAACTTTGGAGCTTTGAGACACACCTTATAGCTCCAACACAACAAACGAACACCATGGCACACACATAAATAAAAATATGATGATCTACAGCTGCATCCATCTCGGCCATCCGCGTTACAATGTTGTTTGCTCTTTGGATGAACCGAAACTAGTTTGTATACACACTCAGCTTCGCTCATCAAAACAGGACACAGTGTCGCCTGTTAAAGCGAAGTGAGATGTTTTCGGCCAGAAGGCCGATTCTCTTTGCATGTATATGCAGACAAGACTCCCCGCTGTGACTTTATGATCGAGCTATGACCTTAGCCGGACTGCATTCATGCAAATGTACTAAGTCTTTTATTGCTTCAGTCAAATACATTTAGACTGAACAAAAAAATAGATATCCACATCAAACCAGACAATAATTCACTTTAATGCACTAAAGAGGAATCAGTTTTATCATCTATCAACCAACACATTAAATACGCAAACTTCAAACAGGTCTCTGTGACTAACATTTTATTGATAGTTTGGAGTATGATTGATTTTAATTACTTTTCTCTGAATGGATCTTTTAATTCTTTGTGATATTACTGCCATAAAAAGTTTGTGAAGTGTCAAAAAAGAGAAAAACGATCTCATCTCTTGAACAAACTAAATCCATCTCCTACGAGTCAGCCATTGAAGCGTGTTTCAGATTCAGAGCAGATAGGAGGTTTTTGTGTTTTAGTGAACAGACATGTTTCTCTCCCTGAAGCCTTTCTGCATCTGGATGCTGGATTTGAACTACGTGTTTACCTGCCTTTTTTTTTTTTCTAATTAAAAACTAGGCTACACACAAACACACACATTGGCACAGGCATGTCAGTACATTACACCCTCCCCCGTCCTCACATGTTATGCATGAGCAGACAGATATCTTGCACGTGTTTCCCATTGTCAGGGTCTTTTTTTTTCACTTTCACAACCTTTATTTCATTTCATAATTCAGGCTCAGCTTCACACGAGGAAAGTGGACTTATTTTCACATGGGACCAATGTCTTTTTCTCTTTTCTCTCTAATCCTCTCCTCTCTGACCCTGTTTCTACCCCCCACCATTCCTTTCCCATGTTAATGCCCCCCCCCCCCCCCCCCCCCCCCCACACACACACACACACACACACCATTTTCACACCTTTCAGCATGATCTCCATCACTGCTTTGTCTACCAGATGCTTTTCAACCAGAAGTACCAGGAACTTCTAGTTCTAGGAACTTCTCTTTGAGGAACAGAATGGTTCCTGTGGCCCATTGTTTTGCTGCAAATCCTCTGAGGCCTGGTGGCCTGTGAAGATTATGCAAATCAGGTCAGTGACGTATAGAGAAGCAATGATAGAAATTCAATCCACCTCCAGACCACTAGCAGGCAGTAAGAAAGAAACAAGCCCGTACAACAAAGATGATGTAAAATAAGGTGGAAGACGGGCAGGCATCACATGCAACAATACAGTTAGCTTGTTAGCATAGAGGAGATTCACTTTGTGCTGTTTTTGATCCAGATTCACTGCGTTGCCAATGGATCAACTGACTCAACACTTGGAAGGCGATGAGGGTTCATTCAAAGCACATCCAAAACACTTGACAGGCTTGACTGAAAGCAAGAAAACAGATCTCCAAAGCCAAAGCAGAGATCGGTTATTGTTTCTGTTTACTAGAACTCTAATATTGTGCAGATCTACAGTGATTACTTCTGTTCATGGGAAATGAAAGTGTAGGATAAAATCAGAGTCATCACATGTCCTCAGATGCTGTAATCTGACACATTGAAGACTTATCACAGTAAGTTAAAATCTGCTCCTTCTCACTGTTCAAATGAGCCCATCTTTAGAAATAATTACACTAACTTACAGATAGGTGTAAAATTTAAGATTTAACTTATGGTGACTTGGGACTATCTCAGATGGTTCAACACTTGGGTGCAGGGTCAGTAACAATAATAATAATAATAATAATAATAATAATAATAATAATAATAATAATAATAATAATAATAATAATAATAATAATAATAAATTTGATTTATATAGCACTTTTCAAGAACTCAAATACACTTTACAATTGTTAAAATCAATAAAAGCAATAAGCACAGGTTAAACAAAACAAAGACAGTATAATCACAAATTAAAAGATAACATAAAAGGTGAGTTTTTAGGAGGGATTTGAATGTTGAAGAATCAGAGCAGATTTGGATATGAATGGGGAGAGAGTTCCAGAGGGTGGGGGCAGCTATGGAGAAGGCTCTGTCTCCCCAGGTTCGGCGCTTGGTCCTTTGAGGTGGAGACAGGAGGTTGACGTGTAAAGAGCACAGATTACGGGAAGGAGCATGATGGTGGAGGAGGTCAGTGAGGTAGGAAGGGGCCTGGTTGTGGAGGGCTTTGTGGGTGAGGAGGAGAATTTTAAACTGTATGCGGTAAGGATTACGGGAGAGTTTAATCTCCATCCAAAATAAACTAGGCTTCATTTAAATTTGTGCACAATGCTAAATCAATGGTTACTGGCAGATAGGAATCCATTATGATGGACCACCAGCTGAGAAGATCATTGGGACAATTTCGTAAAAACTTTATCCACAAATCATTTTACATCGATCAAATAATGAGCAGTTATATGTATGGTTAGCTGGTGCTAAGATAGACATTGCTGTCTGATGGATTGACCTTTGAACTCTTGGAGATGACTGAGGTCCCACTTGTCAGCCCTGACCTCATCTAGCTGACCTATGTCTAGTCTCCATCTATTGATATCCAAGAAATATAGGATCCCAATCCAGCCAATGAGATCAAAATACCACTTATTTTTAAATGACTGGCATTCACAAACCATTTGCCCAATCCAAAAACTGAAAAAAAAAACTGGTGTAATCACTAGATTCTCAAGTTTCTGAAGGTACCTGAATGTATCACAAGTACTGTTACCAACATGTCTAGGCCAGAGAATACAGGAGAATTTCACCAACATTGCCTTGGTTTTCATGTCTTTTTTGAAAATTTGCAGAAAATATATATGTAAATAAACTCTGTACAAAAATGAAAATTCTATGGTTCTTACTGCTTTTGGCAAGCCCTGAATGATCCACATACACCCTGTAGCCGCACTTGAATTTTGCTTCCCATGTCGTCATCTTGCAGGTATTAAATTTCTGCTCAGAGCCGCTCAGCTCTCTGTCTCATTACTGACAGAAACTTCTCTGCAGATGGTCATGATGCCTCTGCAGTGTAGACTGTAAACTGTGTAAACAGTAGTGACAGTACTGACTGTAAATAGTTTATAAAGAGTAAATATCTTGTAATAATGTTGTAATAATTGTTTCATTCTGATGATGTTAAACTGCTCAGGAGACATTGTTGAGTTATCCTGAACCCAGAGAGGAGCAGGACTTCATACTGCAGAGAAAAATCAGACCACAGTCAGGAAAAACATTTACAAACAGCAACATTTGAAGATTCTTTGAATGTAGAGCCAACACCAAGATTTATCCCACGTTCCTTAGAGACTACCTGAAAATGTGTTGATACACTAATTCATTTTTTTTTTCCTAAAAGGATAAAATCAGAGAAATTCATTATTTTTTTCTAATGACGTATAGCTTTTAAATTTTGTCACACTGCATGAAGACATAATTGATTTCCATCAGTCTACAGCCATGGTTGTCCTGAATCTATAGAGGTGCAGGACTTCACTTTGCTGAGAAAAATGAGACCAGAAATATGACGAAAGAAGCAAAAAACACAACCAACTGCTCGGGATCCTGAGGGTCTAACATAGAACTTGCATAATTTCAATGGTACAAAGGACCAGTGTCGGGTCAAAGTGCTAGTTGTAGTTTTTTCAATCTCAGATATTCACTTTATGAACTTTGATTCTGTGGGACATTTTCAATGTGAAGAAAACATATTTGATCAGGTTATGACTGAACCTGTCAGAGTGTTTGGAGATTTAAACCATCAGTAAAGAAACAGTGCCCTGCTAATAATCGAGCATATCTTTTAATTAGGAGACACACTTGTTTCTGCTGCAGTAGGATCACTGTAGACGAAACTCAAACCTGTAACCCACTCATAAAACAAAACAACAATAAAACGGCCTTATATAAATAAGTCAAAGTGCTTCCCTCCAGCTTCTTAGTGCAAAAAATACAGCAAGTGCAAGTCCAAGTCCTTGGGCCTGGAATTTGATTGGGATCATGAGTCCAAAAACCAGCACTTCAATTGGACTTGAGTCTGAGTCTCAAGTATTACCAGCTGTGTTCCTCTTCAGCTTTGTGCATCATTTCAAAGTAAAATACTAATAACTTAACACTGGAAGCTTTTCTCTTCTGTGCACTAAAGAGTTCCAAGAATAACAGCACCAAAAGCAAAGAAATTACATGGTTTTAAAATATGTCACTGACTTAACTAGATTATTTTCTTGTTCCTGTGGGCTTTTCTGTTGAACACAATCTCATCCCACCATCCCTTAGATGCTGTGCCTTCATTTCTGCACCACTTTCATGCATCAGCACAAAACGGCTGAAATATGAGCTGCAGTGTCTGCTCACTTCCAGGCCATTTTATTAATCAGTCCTATTTAGGGCGTCTCCTTTTCACATGAGAGTTCTTTCATGAACAACCATGAGAATCCATTTTTCCTGCTGCTTTTGATCCCACGACCACAGAAAGTGCAGTGTAGGAAAACCACACTAATGGTGCACATACTTGTCCTTCCATCAGTAAAATTCCACATAAAACCTGCTCTTGCATTTTCAGAGAGCCAAATCTGAAGGACCACTTTCGTCCACTTCTTTTTCAGGTCTTTAGAGCTGGTTTCAAGGTTTTGCATTTGGGTGTCTTGTCTACTAACTGCACACTTCTCAGCACAAACACTAACAATTTTTTTCATGCACTTTGAATACGTTCACTCATGGTAAAAGGTGGAGCCACGCTGTCCATTCTATATACAGTTTATGACATAATGTATATATATATATATACATAAAAAAAAAAGTCACTTCCCGAAATGTCTTTCATACCACTGCATGAAACTTCACTAACTAGCATTTATGACTGATTCAATCGCATTCATCAACCAATCTGGTCAATGTTTTGAAATTTTCTGGAGTACGTTGCATGTGTGTAACTGCATGCACATACACATCCTGCACCGCTGCTTGCAGAAACACATCCACACTCGCCTGCATTCAGCACACATCGACAACAATCTAGGCTGAGGAGAAAGCGTGTATACAGAGCCTCTGTTTACATATTTCATGAGTTAGACATTGGGTCTGGGTTAATGGAGGGATGCTGCTGAATTATGGGCCCCAGGGTGCCATGTTTCACTGCTCACGTGCATAAGTAAGATTGAATAAGATGCTGCTGCAACACACATCTTCTGCACTCTGGCTACGTATTTCCCTCTGTTTCTGTGTCTTTTATATCTTTTTCACATCACTGCAAAGATAAACATTGCTGCAAAATGTATGTCAAGACACACTCAAACACACACACACACACAGAGTCTGAAATGATGGTAAAACATTGAAAAGGCTCCTGGGATCTCACCTTGGCAAATGTGAAAGCTTCCAAGGTCTGGCACTCAAGCAGGCTATTATTCTCACATGCAAGAACACCTCCCGTCTCACACCATTACACACACACACACACACACACACACACACACACACACACACACACACACACACACACACACACACACACACACACACACACACACACACACACACACACACACATAACTGCACCCTTCATACCAGCATTAGTGCATTAAGGGAAAGAAAGGCGGCTTTTAATGTTGTGACACCTTTTATGGATGTGACAACATGGAGCAGACAAAAAAAAAAAAAAAAGGATGGAGATGAGGGGAGCACCATTATCATGATCTCCCACCTATGCATACACTCGGGAGGCAAGGGAGCTTTCAACTCATGAACAAGACTGAAAAAGTTTTTTTTAAAAAAGCCCTTATCTGACTGTCAGCTGTGACAAGAGTTTTCTGAACTTGTTGATGATGCTGGCAGAGGAACACTCTGTCCTCCTTTCTCACCCGCACCCCCTCCGATTCCACTCTACCTTCAACTTTGCCTCGATTTACGTAACTCTCAATAAGGGTTGACAGATATGTGTCTCCTGAACAAACAGGAGTCCGTACAGTGTTACTAAAGTACTAAGCTGCATTTAGACTCGCCTCCCCAGACCCAAATACATCAAACCAGCAGCATTCACTCAGGCCCGTGCCATAGCACCTTAATAATGCACTATTTTAGCCCCTTCTTCACACGCACACACAAACTTCTTTCCTGCCTCGCAAAATTCCTTTGCTCATTCTGGCGACCTAGTTTACAGCCCTCGTCTGTGAGCCACAGAGAGTTGGTTCCTTTTGAAGATGCATTGAGCAGCGCACCATGACAAGCCCATTATAGAGCCGGAGGAGGAGAAATCGCTCCATTACCAACTGGCACCTCTTGAGGGAAGAAGCAATGAGCACTATTCACAACTGAATCAATTTTTATGACTCAATAATAAATATGCATGTTTATAAGGGTTAGGTTGCACACAGTAATCTCTGCTCTTTTAATGTGTTGTGTACAGTACGAGCTGAAATGAAATGTTTCGCCAAAGCACTTCACTTATGAGTTTTTTTTCTTACATAAATGACCATCTGACACACATCCCTTACTGCTGGAGTGGATCAACTTGCTTATGTAACACATTGATGCTGCTTGCGTCACTGCTGGGCAGCAATTGTAACCCTTGCTTTGTGTTTCATCTGGTGAACCCAAATGCAGATACAGAAAAGCGGTGTGATCTATAATTAAAGGTTTACAGATGAGACAACTGGGAACGAAGAGGAGGAGGAATATTGAGCGTTTTGAGATAGAGGGTGAAGCGGGGCGATGGAGGATGACCGAGCCGAGCAGGACCGGACATGCAGACGAGAGTACGAGTCGGGTTTGTTGGAGATTAGCCAAAGGGTTTGCAAGCGGACAGGTTGACATGAAGGCAGAGAGGGGGACTCTGAGTTCACTGAAGCACAAATCTCAGTGAGAACAGGTGATCCATACGACAGGAGAAAAAAAATGAATACACTTCTTTAAAGCAGCAAAGACGCACACGCTGGAAGAGAGCTCCAAAACACAGTGCCTTCAGATTTCTGAAGTGTCTCTACAGTCACATCAATTAGTTTGTTTTGAGATCCACAAAAGAACATACTTTTGAAATCTTAAACAAGAGCCTTATTTCCTTATAACCTATGTATGATGTGTCGCAATTCCATGCAACATTTGCGCAGTCTGTTTTCAGGCTCGTACAGATAGCACTGAATGACAGATCACTTCTTTCATCACAAGTTTTTAACATCTTGTGGACCATACAGAGCATCCCATTCAAACTGAATCAAAGTCATACAGGTTGACTAAAGGTGTCTTCTTTTTCTCTAATCTACATTGTGTTTTGTGCAAAACATGCATAATATATGCAATGTGCCATTAAATGCTGCAAATGCAGTATTTCTCAAATTCTTTCAGACCAAGGACCACTTAACGACCCCCCCCCCCCCCCCCCACACACACACACACACACACACACTCACACACCTAAATAAATAAATAAATAATCAAAATAACCAAAAATAATTTATTTTTCTATCTTTCGACAGTCTAACCTATTCTTGGCTCTTCTTATAGACATATCTTACCATTCCCAAAAGAACTATGCAAGAATGGCAGCTGTCAATCATCGTGAAATGTGATGTGAAACCCTGTTTTTTTCACGTCTAATAACCAATGAAAAAAAAGCTTTTCATAAAAAAAGAGGACTTGAACACAATGCAGCCTCATAATAACTTCATATCACCACAGCATACAGATGTGAGAGACATTTCTACCAGGTGTATTTTTTCAAGCCTGACCACAGCCCATCTTGAATGACAAGAGTTTTTTTACCTATACTACAGCCAGTCACCAGGGGGAGCAGTTTTAGTGGCGACCTCACTTCAATGACATCCATTTATTTACTTTCTTTATTACAGTCTATGGGTGTCCACAATGCTCACTGTAGCTGAATCATTTTGTGTTGTGTCTCTTCCTCATTTGATTTATTTTTGCTTTCCCCGTCTTAAGCCACCGATACAAGAGTATTTTGCCTGCAGGCTCCTTAATGGAGCAACATTAGCTTTCATCATTTGTTATAGCATTGAACATTATTTAATGTCCATTTGATGCAAAATTATATTAAAGTAAATGTTATATATTTTTAAGTTTTCTTTTCTAAATAACATCAGGATTGAAACGGGAAAAACTATATAATTACTGTCTTGACATGCATTCTGGGTGATTAAGTAAATGTGATCTGGTGAAGTCTTCAACCTCAGACCTCCCTGACAGTCTGAAGAAAGTCTGTTTGAAGCCTGTATGAACTATACTGTGGGTTTGGACGACCCTAATCACCCCCAGACTTCCCGGGAACGTACCCACCAAGTCTGCAAGTCAGCAAAAGTGGTGAAGTCCTTTGTCAGCCGCGGAGACAGATGGAGGGAAGAGGAGACAGGGGAGAAGAGGAAACATAGGATAACATGTCTGATGTTTGACAGTTTTCCCTTGTCTATGGAAAATGAGACAAATGATATGATTGTGAGATAGTAACCGGAGAGAAAACAACAAACCATAGCATTTCAGACAAGCTGAGATAAATAAATGTTGAAAAATAGATCAATGGAACATCAGTTGCAGAAATTAATGTGGGATTATGGGGAGAAAGCTCCCTAGACTCATAGTTACATGATGTCACTTTTATGGATTGAAAATGAAATTTAGGACGAGCTGAAATGAGAAAATGATTCATTTAAAACCATGTGACACAACACAGGACCTCTGTGGCTGATGATTCTTGTCTGAATAATACAGAAAGAAAAGATTCCTGCTGTCCCCGACATGAAGCGCAGAACTGTTTTACTGCGATATATAACTGTATGATTCTTTTTTCTACAATGTGTGTAAATATGTGAATGTTTTATGTCAAGGTGGACATAAATACAACAATACAAGTAGCTGTGTCTGTAGGTCAGTTTGATTTACATGCCATTAGGTGTAACAATGTAAAATTTAACAGCAGTAGTCAATCCCAACATTTTTTTTCCTTTGTTCTGTTGATGGATTTTATTTCTTCATGGGAGGAGAATACAGTCACTCATTTGATTCTTTGGTAAGTTGCTCAAAAGTTCATCAATTTTAACGGCTTAAATTTGGTTCTCTAACAAATGTCTTTGCAGGCGGGCATCCGTGTTATGTCTTGTTTCTAATGTGTATGCAAAGAGGTGTTATGGCGGAGCAAAGCTCCTCCACCTCTGATCCTCACTTGGAAGCCTCCTCACTTACACCTACAGGGCGCCCGTCTATCAGTCAGGTGAGCTGTGCCTCTGACTGAGCAAACTCTTAATCTTTATATCCTCCAAACTGCTGAGTCATTAGAAAAAATAGTTCATTTAAGCTTTTCAAAGTGAAGTCATTTTTTGTTGCAGGCTTTAAACATTTGTAAAAAAAAAATAAAAAAAAATTATATATATATATATATATATATATTGTAACATATTATATGTAAAAATCTGCAAAATCATGAATGTGTGTTTGGTTTCCAGTACTTTTGCAACCAGCTTTAAGTGGAATCTAGACGAACTTGAGGTTGGATGTCGCCCCTTGAGATGTAAAGATGTACTGACAGCAGAACTGAATTCCAGCACTGTTGTGATATTGCTACGTATAGGAGGCTGAAGGTACTGTACAAAATCAAACTTTAGAAGAATGGTGTTGGATCTCCTTGCTGATTAGATAATTATAATAATAGCTTGGAGGATGGTCATTTCAGATCTGGTTTCAGCATCGTATTTTAGGCAACATGTTGTCACTTTGCTGGAAAGAAATATAAAGTTATCTTTAACACTAGAACCGCCACAGCAGTCTGACCAACAGTTTAGGACTTTCTGTAATTTTAGCTTAACGTTAGCTTCTAGCTGCGTTGTTCATCATGTCTCTTTGTTTGTTGGAGTTCATTGGCCTGTTTTGTTCTAGTTTCTGTTCTTTGCTGATCGTCCATCATTGTTTGCTGTTGTCCAAAGGGCTCTAGTTAAACTAACGTTAGCATCCGGAGCTTAGCTTCATTAGCTTATCTGTAATAGCCCAGATAAGAAAGGTTGACAAACGTTCTGCTGAATGATTCAGTGTAAATACTGTAGCTCCAAACTAACAGAGACACTCTTGGTAAAGATGGTAAAAAGGAGGTTAGATTTTTCTCATGACTGATGCTGATCCTCTGTCTTGTTGTCTGAGATGCTGATGGTAACCAGATGTGGTTTATCAGGTTTGCTCTGGGACCTGGAGGTTTTGTCTTGTAACTGAAGCTTTTTATGGACCTTCAACAGTAAATTGATTCATATATCCTCCAATGTGGAGTTTAGACCCTACTGTGACACCTCCCAAAGCGCCTGATGCTGAATGTTAATTGTTTGTCCGAGTGAGTGGAGGGGGGCGGGGCTCGGCAAATTACCAGGTTTTTGGGACGTAAAGGAAAGTAATATAATCAGTAGTGTAACATTAATAAGTAAAAAGTAAAGTAATAATGTTACTTTGAAAAAGAGTAATGGGTAATGAGTAATATCTTACTTTTTATCAGTAAAGGGCCCAACACTGGTGTCGTGGTAGTTTGGAGAGCGAGAGTATCGCATTCATGAGGAAAGATGACAGATCGTGGAGAGGATCAAAGGATGGAGCTTCAGAGACCAGCACTTTCTAAAAAAGTTCGTTTTCTCTGATTTTTTTTTTTTTTGATCAAAACATGAAGGGAGAGATGAAAGGAGAGTCTACTTTCTTTTGATAGTTTCGGTGTTTACATAGTCATAGAACACAATATTCTGTGGTTCTTGAAAGATCAGTCAAAATGCTCTGAAAATGGCTGGCAGCCATTGAGTTAAGAGAGACCAATAATGTGTCAGGAGATTGTTCATTGAAGTTACACCTCTGCTTGGTTCACTTTCTATCATATCGGCCAGAGTTCAGAACGCCTGCTTGTTTCAGAAAAGACTTCATAGAGACCAAAGAAGAAGGTTGAGTGTGGAGAGTGACGTACGGTAAGGAGGCAGCAGGTTAGTCTCAGACCTTGGTGACTGCTTGCCTTGTGGGGCATGTGGTCTACCTGCTAAGCCATGGCCAGGATGTAACACATAAAAACCAGGTCTAAAAAGCTTCTTTCTGTGCGAGGTCTTGCAGTCTTGTACTATGTTCATGACAAATTTTGGTTTGATTGACTAAAATTAAGTTTAGAGATACTAGGCTTCAAGCAACTGCTGTTGGAGTTAAATGAATAGAATGTATTCTTTATTGATCCTGCATGGTGGAAATTTTGTGGTCACAGCAGCAGCTCACAACAATCAAAGTGCAAAAATGCCATAATAAAAATAGAATAATAAGAAGAACTTAAGAAAGAACAAAATTTTTTTAAAAAACAGAAAAATATCGCAATTTACACAAGAACAAAATAATAACAAGAATAAGCAATGAACAGTGATCACTGAGATGAAACCATCTATCTGCAGGTAAGCACTTTAAAATGGAAGAAGTCCATGGTTTATATGCTAATATAAACCATGGACTTCTTCCATAGTCATGAGTGCTGAAATCTGCTTTTCACTGCACGCGTGTTTGATATAAGATGGTGCACATGGATGACATAAGCATGCAGAAAAAAGCTCAGTATGTGTTTGTCTGTGTGACATACTGCAGGCTTAGCTGAAACAAAAGCACTGGAGGAATGTGCAGCCTCATTGTGCAGCCAAGTATAATCTGTGCGGCATTATGGAGGCTGTTTTATGCTGAAAGTGGGCTACATTTTGCATTTTTAATCAGAGCGGGGTCTTTACTCCCAGAAAAAGCTCCTCAGCTCAGTGAGGAAACAGAGAAGACAGAGGCAGATGAAAGCAGAAGTGAAGACAGAAAAGGCTCACATTGTTTGTGAGAACGATGCTGTTGTGTTTATTATTTACATGGTCTGAAAACTGTGAGTGTGTTTCTCTGTCTGTCTGTCTGAGAATCAGTCTGAGCTGATGACGGCTCTTCCTGTCGGACTTGTTCCTGGCTGTTTGAGCATCAAGGACGAGACTTGAGCTCAATTCATTAAATTCTGGTCAATTTGTGAAATCGAAGTTCCACCCCTGGGAGGTTTTCAGCCACTTTACCTCTGTGAGCGAAGAAGTGTCTGAATCAACTTGAATTTTACTTAAATTAAATTGTAGGAGCAGCAGAAGGTCTGTTTTGATCCTCTGGGAAATGCTCTGCTGGGACGGCCACGCTCAAAGCACAGATGAAGCCATCAAGTACTGTGTGTTATTTCTCTGTACGACTCTGTTTACAGGAGTAAGAGCCAAAAGGATCTTTACACAAGAATGTCATCACTACAAAACATGTTTACCCCTTTTCTATCAGAGGATGAACATCTTTATATTGTGCACAAACACAGCTTACCCTGCTGGTTGTTTTTCTCCATTCGACACTTTCCCACAGTTCACTTCTGTCCTAATGACAGCTGCTCACGAACATTTTATGGTATCACTGACGACCAGCTGTGGTCCAACGGTCGACAGACAACTGGCCTTCAAATACACACACACATATGTACACACACTTACACACCCACACACACTCTTTATGTACATGAGGCTCCGTGACCAATCATCGTAATGACTTTACTGGCACACACAAGGAGGCCCTCAAGGTACACGAGGAGAACTTCGCTTTTCAGATTTTTGGTAAACAATGCTGCAGAAGGCAACACGTGAGGAGGCCAGACACGGCTGAACTCATCCCTGAAAGTTCAACGAAAACACAAGTTCTTCAGTAAGGCTTAATAGTGAAACTATATGAAACTGTATTGTTTTATTTGCAACTTCATAAAATGTCATTGATATTTCTCTCTTTATAAATGAAGCAGTTTTTTGTGTGTGCATAAACGCTATCACAGCGGTGGCGACTCAGCATCTGCTGCCTGCTGTCTAAAACAATAACATAAATGTGGATTGAAGATGTTGAACAGCCACTGATGAAGGTCAGTCTAAAGATTTTACAAACTGGGCCTTGAGCAAAAGCAGCCTCATCACATGGAGAAACCGAGAAACCAATTACCATTAACTGGATGAATTACAGGTACCTGAACTAACCTAAAGCGGGGTTCACACATGAGGATTTTCTAATTGTGAAGAGATTTTTTTTATCTGTTAGAGAGCCCACACATGAAGATCAAAAATCAGGCATGAACAGTTTTGATGGTACTGTGTGTGATGTGCTCTGATAATCTCAACACAGCTCACCACACACAGAACCATTCTGACCCACCACTGATCTAGAATCTAGTCCTCCAAGACAGAAATCTCACCTGATCAAACGTGATCTAGTAAAAAACATAGAAGAAGAAACATAGCAACAGATAGCAACAACTGGTTACCACAAAATGCAACATGGAAGAGGACATAGAAGAGGGAATGATGGTGGTCTCTGGATTATTTTTAACTGAATATTCCCGAAACCAATAAAAAGAAAAGACTGTGGAAAAAAATCCTGGAGAGGGCAGGAACACAGACTTTCCTCACAAACTTTCTGTGTCAGGTCAGCCATGTTTGTTTTTGTTTACATCTGCTTCCTTGTTCCTCAGTCAGCTCGCCTCCTGATTGGCTACATTCCATTTCAACTCACAATTCACAGAGTCATGACTCCGGAGTCGTCAGCTTTCCCCAAACATGAAGATTTGTGGTCGTAATTATTGGACAAGTTTAATATTTACGACTGTCAGCCCCAACCCCTTTTGAAGCTGATTATCAGGACAAATTCACTCCTAACACACCTCAGACCACAGGATAATCTGATAGGATAATCTGATAAAACAGAAGATAATTGGGCATTTTCCATCCTTGGTCGAGACGGAGGAAAGTCGGGACATAAGAAGCCTGAAAATCATTATGTGTTTACCCCGCTTAAGTGTGTCACTTAAACAAGAAATAATTAGTCAGCACAACTTTGACCTGTGGAACTTAAAAATATACATCATAAATGATAAGTTATCTCTCAAACAGAGTGAGTCTGCTCACTGCACACCGTGATGTGCAGCTCATGTCCAACCAGTCTGCTGTTGAACGTGACAATAAGCAAATGTACTCGCTCCAGATATCTGTGGTGGAGCTCACTGCTGTTACATCCTTAAGCTCTGCTGATAAGTGTTCACACATGTTTTGTAGAGTTCACACTGAGGGAGAAATATCTGTGTGTTGGCAGCTTTCCAGTGGTTTGAAATGATCAACCAGGCAGCAGAATCACTAGCTTTTAACGACTTGCAGGAGTTTGCTCATCCAAAACAATGAAACAAAGAATCTTCTTCTGAGGCTTTCAAACCATCACTTGGACGTTTCTTGTGTTTCGACAGCTGGCGGAATAAACTGCTTCGTTTTATCTGCCTTTTTGTGTAGTTGAATTTGTCATTTTCTTTGGCATGATGCTTTATGTAGTTGGTTGTGCTTTTTATGCCATGCTTCTATCACCTGCTGCAACATTAAACTTACAGATATGCAAGAGGACAGAAATAGTCAACAAAACCGTGAACTGCATCTGATTTACCTCTGGTGCCTCTGTTTTCAGCTCCCTCATATGTTAGCTCCACCGAACAATATGGACAGGCCTGCTGGCATGATAATGACATATAACAGTATATGTGCATGTTGTAGCTGTAAAATAGGAAGAGCATAGAGCTGAAATGACTAGATCAGCCTCCATGGGTCAACCTATGCCTGATAAGGCAATCAGAGTTAGTCAGGGACCCATATGAGACACAGTGGTACCTTGACCTACGAGTGTCCCATCTACCAAGATTTTCAAGATATGAGCCATCCACCGATTTTTGGCTTTGAGTTGAGAGCTAAAATTTGGGTTACGAGACAGCTTCAGATATCCCACAGCGAACGCCACAGCGAACGCCACAGCGAACGCCACAGCGAACGCCACAGCGAACGCCACAGCGAACGCCACAGCGAACGCCACAGCGAACGCCACAGCGAACGCCACAGCGAACGCCACAGCGAATGCCGAAACATCCAGACAGCATCCTGTGTCTCACTCGTCCACTTAAAGCTGTTAGCTCACAGTGGAAGCATATGTTGAGCTCTCACCTGTGCTTGCAGTTATTCTGAAAAAACTTTCAGATTTTACTCAAAAGAAACATCTGCAAAAAAATGACAACTGGGCGTGCGATGGCACTTTCTAATAATGAAACAAACCTCATTGGACAGATTTTTATCTAAAACACCTGCAGATAAAAGTGAGGATAGTGTGGTGAAAAGGAAACAAATAAGAGAATAAGATTCTTTTGTTCAGTTCAGCCTTTCTCCTCCACCTCTGTCATTATTGTGTTTTTATACAAAGTTCATTATTCATAAGTACATTATATCTATCTATCCATCCATCCATCCATCCATCCATCCATCCATCCATCCATCCATCCATCCATCCATCCATCCATCCATTCATCCATCCATCCATCCATCCATCCATCTGCGTGTTTGTTTTGGAAATGATACGTATCCATAGGCATAACGTGTAACTGTAGTGAATTCTTATGTCCTGCCCATGTACCAATCAGAGCTAACGTAACCTCACTCTTCATTTTATTGACAGACTCTCAGGTTTGATCAGATCACTGCAGAATAACTTAGGATCAGGCAGATAACTACAATTGAGAATCTTTGAAGATCACTTAGAAAGTCCTCACAGGGACTTTAATAATAAGCGAACTCTAGGTTAAAAGTTGGGGGAATCATTTTAGGGCTGTTTTCACCCTGAATGTCAGGGATGAACTGGCCTGCTTTAAAAAGACAAACACTGTCTGCTGCAGGCTGCAGAACTGGCATCAAGACCAAGGACAAAGACAATAAGCTTTTATTCCACTGCTCCACACACTTGGACCAACACTTCACCACTGCAGCCCAGATATCTCAAAGTGCCAAAGAGTCGTCTTTACAGGAAATCCAACCTATCATTATGTTTTCTTTAGCTGTTGCAGATAAGTTTTGACAGCCGGATTCAGCTGATTTCTTTCCATGTGAATAGATGTAACTCTTCACTAAAAACACAACAAAAGCCTGGCGCGAGATTAAGAGTATTTGATCCAGAATGGATGAAAGCTAAGAGCTGCACTGTAGCCAAACGTATAGAGGAGCATAAACACAATGGAGTTTTCTGAGTGTGCAGCCTGCAGGCAGCGGCTGAAGGATGATGTGATTCAGATGAACAGATAGAGACAAAGAAAGGAAGATGGAAAGATGAATGTCAAGAGATAAGAGGGAGCGACGCAGTGCTCTGCAACAACATGTTAAGCTAACACAGACAACCCAGATTTTTTTCCCACGGGATATACACTGTGGGTCCCAGTGAATGACACACACATACACACACACGCTCACACAAATATAGTCAAAAACACAGTAGAGGTCCCATCTGTCCCGGCGCCTTAATCAGCTTATCACTCCCTGCACTGAGGCTGTCCAAAAGGACTATATCAAGCTTTGACATACATTAGTGCTACTAGTAGATCAAGCAATGCGCAGCTCCTAGCCAAGCACCTCTGTCATACAAATACACACACACAAACACACACACTTGCACATGCCTCACACATAGAGGCTGACAACACCAAATATGCACACAGGCTCAAAATCGGACTTAAGTATGCATGCACGCAAATAAACCCCCCTGACATTTTCATCCCAAAAAGATTGCAAACATCTTCTGCATGTAAGTACCATCAAAATCATTAAACATGCACACATACACACACACACACACACTCACAAACACACACACAGAAAGACACTCTGAGCAGAGGACTTAGTGCTTAGAAAAACTACACAAACAAGGCCAAGACACGCAACAGAGCATGCACGGGCAAAAGCAGGCTGGACGCGTGCGCGTGTGTACTGGTGTGTATGTGTGCGCATTTGTCTTGACAGGATGCCAAAGCCCAGCTGATCTCTCAGTAAATATGGACATATGGTCAGCCTCTGTGGGGAGAGACAGATACACAGGGAGAGAGAGTATGAGATGCTTCCTGACATGTTTTCCTCATTTACCCACAGAGACACCACAGCGGGTGGAGACATCTTATCCTCCCAGGACATGTGCTCCTTTTCCCCAAAGCTGGAGCATTTAGCCTTTTTCTGGACTCTTTACATCATGCCGGGGAGCGGCACAGAGGTGTCTGCGTTGGGTTATGTAATTAATAATCTGTCCCTGTCTTTTTTTTTTTTTTTTTTTTTTTTTTTTCTATCTGCTTTAAATCCAGCATCTGCTTTGCTGCATCTCCAGTGTAGTCCACTTGGAAGCTGACAAATAAAGTGATGTGAAATGCATTTTTAATTGTTTATGTGTCCTAGTTTGGAACAACTTTTTCTTGGGGTGTCTGCTGGCCTAGAATTTGCACATCATGTCACAGCAAGTTCCTCACAAAAAGTAATTCCATTTTTTTTATAGAGAGAGGAATCTCAAACCACTTTATCACTGCTTGACATTTTCCTGATCAGAGGAAAAACTACCTTCTTATTTAAATTCAGTGTAAATTCATCCAGTCAGCTTTCTGAGTACAGAGCTGCTGATGTAACTTGTTTTATATTAAAGCCTCAGAGATGCAGCAGCTCCAACACTGAGGTTATGAGCTCCTCTAATAGGAGCTGACACATTTCTTATGCATAAAATCACTTTCTCGCAGCATCTGTCTACTTTTCTCTAATCTCTCTCCTCATGTCTGCCACCTTCCAACGACTCCCTCTCTTGTCCTTTGCCATTTTTCCAGGCCTTAAACGTCTACATTCTGTCGCCTCTTTCCTTTCAGATCATCTGCCTCTCTCCTCCGTGCTTCTGGCTGTTAGTCAGACTTGCTTGGTACATCAGGCGGCTGCTGTCATGATGCCCAGCCTGGGGTTCCAGGCATCAACATTCATCATTTGGAACAACGGCGTGATCCACTCCACCGCACTTCTCCAATCCTCCAGCCACCCACACCCTCAAAGGCAGTGAAAAACTGTGAGAGCTGCAAATCAAGGACACGTTTTGGAGATCATAGACGCAATGATCTCATGGCGTGAGGATCTGCTGCTGGCCTGAAGAAGGCTCAAACCACAAACCAGCTGCTTGTTTGTTCCTTGATTTCATCTCACCAAATATTAGAAACTCACTGAAAGCGAATCTCTGTGGGGAAACGGGTAAAAGAAGGAAGCTATACAGGGTTGGAAAATTTCTATCAGCTGGACTGCTCAAGCAGCGAGGTTGTTTTATAAATCTTATACTGAATCTGAACTTTCGGGGCACTAAAAGTATCAGTTTGTGCTGATGAGGAGTGCAGCTCAGCCTGTGAAAGCAGCTGTTTGATGTCTCCTGAGGGAAGCTTTGTAAAGAGTGTAGTTATCTCCGTCTGAACTTTGAAGCAAAAACAAAAAAGTTTCCCTGACGAACTGAGAGGGTGGATGTCGTTCTCCAGACTCAGACAAATTGAAAAAGTTTCTCTGTAGCTTGCTCAAAGTCAGAATGTTTAATTCTGCTTTCATTTAAAAAAAAAGTGCTACATCTATCATGATGAGCTGCTGGACCTCTCGAAACAATACACCTCTGAATCTGAACACTCACCACCTACATGTTTGAGGTAAAGTGGTCCTCTGGAGGAGGGAGGCTCCAGCTTGAATTAAAATCTGGAACAGTTAAATTCAATAACGGCCCAGAGTCACAGATGAAGAGGTCAGAAAAACTCCTCTGCTGTACATATTTAATACCAGTGACCCTTTGATCTGTATTTCTATGGGTTTCGTATCCTCTCAGTCATCCGTCACTCCCACTGAGGTGTGGAAAAGGATGGTCGGCCAATAAGTTGGAGTACTCTAAAACTATCTTTGAGTGATCTCCTTATAGCTTTAAAACCTTTTAGTTCACTTTCATATTTAAACTTGTGGTTTTCTGGATGCATATATTATCTCAGCGGGAGCAGTTTAAGCAGAGTCCCCCCCCTCTCTCCCTCTCTCTCTCTCTTACAGGCATTCAGTCTACACTCCTTATGTTCTGAAAGTGTATTAAGAGGGATTCCAGTTTTTATCAAAGGCCCAATTTTTGTATTTTTGGGGTGTTAAATGATTGATGGGTTCAAATCTTTTGGAATCAGAGCCATTACAGCTCCTGAGCTACTGAAGGCTTCAACGCCTACAACATAATCTCTCAGGTCAAATGCCTCTAAGCTTTAAGTGCTTCTTTTGCCACTGAGGTCACAGATTGTTCCTGAATGTGTCTGAAAACATGCACTCAAGAACTCTAAGGAAATACAATGAAGTTGGATTTGAAGTAAAATGATCCATCTCCATCACGTGTTGATGCTCTACTCCTGCCTGTACTGCCTACCTTGTGTGTGTTTTTAGGTTTTAACACATGGCTGTGTTGTGGACTAGATTTTGATGAGTCATTACATAGCTACAGTCTGCTACTTCTAAATAGAACATTGTCATAAAGAACAGAGCAATGCTAAGGATGTCCCTCTGATCGTAGCCTGGAAGACTAACTGTTATCTTTCTCATGTATAGGAAATTTGGGAAATGAACAGGGGAAATGAAGGAACGGTACAGACACAGAATCTACAGGCTAAAGAGTGACCTAGCCAAACTCAGGATGAAATATTTCATGATTTATTACATAATGTATCCGTTGTCTTCACTCAGGTATAAATTAGATACGGATACATTTCATTCCACATCGAAGCTTTCGTTTATGACATTAGTTCTTCCTTTGCCAGAAAAATGAATCCACTGACGCTGATTTGAGAGAGGTCATACTCCTGTCTGCCATCTAAAAGAAACTTGCAGAGATCTCCAGTTGGAATGAATGAATGAATGAATGAATGAATGAATGAATGAATGAATGAATGAATGAATGAATAAATGAAAGAAAATTATTTCGGTTATTGTATTGACTGTCTCTCATTTTAAACAACTTCTGGATACTTTGTGGTAACTGACAGGTTTTCGCTCTATACATTGTTAGTATTGTGTTGTATTTGACCAAGACTGTAAATGTAAGTATATTTAGCTGCAGAAATAGAGGAATGATTGATTCTCAATATGCTTTTTTACTTGTAATTCATGTTTATTTTTGTTTTTGTTTAGTTTTTTTTTTTTTTGAGTGTTTATTTGTTTTATAAGTGTTTCCCCAGACCTCTTCGTTTCGTTTTATACCACCATCAGTGAAAACCCTAACGCTGTTTGATGTTAGTAATCGCAGCAAAGCAGCTCATTTGAAGGATGTTAGAGAATGAATGTTGTCATGTTTGCAGCTCAAACTGTAAAACTATTTTCAACCAAAGAGAAAATAAATCAGTATTTGTTGCACAGTTATCAACACATTAGGTGAGCAGGCATGTAATGAGTGGACTAATGTTCCATGGGTGGGTTGAACAGCTGACTGGAACTCACACATGGGATCAAAGTTCAACAGTCTAAAGAGAGGCCTCTTTAAGGTGTTTTAGATAAACTTACTTATGAAACTGTTGGATATTTAAATTTTAAGTTTAAACATATCAGGGGAAAGAAACAAATTAATACAGCAGGTTTATCTGTCACCACCTTTTTAAAGTTCGGAAAATGTTAAGAGGTGTGTATGAACTTTTTAGAAGAGGTTGGGTGCCAGACACCTAAAAACTGGAGTCAGTCTCAGGAACCCTTTTATATTACCACAATGAAACAGAGAAAAAATCCAGTTCAGCTGTGTCTCCATTACTGATGCTGAAATCTGATTTAACAGGCCCAACACTTGCCTCTGCTGAGCTGGACCTTCATCACTTTTTAGATAATAAACCAAAGTTATAAAACCCTAAAAAAACCAAAAGTATGTCTGCAGCTGTGTGTTGAAAAAAAACCCAAAACAGGCAAACAGAAATAAATGAAGAGCAAACAAGAAAGTAGTCTAACATTTTTTATTAACTGTTAAGAATTTACCATATAAAGCATTTTGGACCTCTCACTTGAAGACTCTTTGGGCAACCAGTGCCGCGTTTAACTGCACACTGTGTTCAACATCACACCTGACATGTTCTCCAGCCCTGATCTAAACGACGCTCTGCGCGGCTCCACCTGTGGGAGGCACAGGAGGAAAGACTAGCTGGTGCTCAGACTGGATACCCTGAAGTTAGTGCGAGTAGATGCAGGCTGGAGAACGTGCACAAGGAAGGCAGATCAACTCTCTTGCTCCTGCTGTTACAAACAAGAAGTTCAATAAATACACAATAGTCCACATTTACTGTATCTGCAGATATGACCAGATTGCACTTAGAGCAACGATTTAATTCTGTACACAAAGTTATCTGAAATTGTAAAAAACTTTTTCTGAATTGGTCCGTTTTCATTTCACCAAGTACATCTTCCTGAGACACGTTCAGAATCACAGACATACAGTACTTGAACAGCATAGAAATCCTCTCCTCTCTCTTTTCTCTCCTCTGTTGATTTTCTTTCCATCTTCATGGAGGCAAATAACTTTTTTCATACACTTGCTTCAACCACATACTTATGAGATCCTCTCTTATCATATGGCTTACACTCTTTTCCGTGCCAAGACGTACACAGTAAACAGATTTCTTTTGCTGCACTGGTGTAGCATAATCCATGACGTGACCTTATTTCTGGTGCAAACACAGAACTAGACAATGTTACAGAACGATATACAGACAGCACTAACTGCAGCTGCTGCCATATTTACTGTACTTGACCGGGATGTGCAACTGTGTCGTGACGTGATTATCTTAGTGAGAGTGATGTCTGTGCTTTTTTTGGGGATGATAAACCCTAAAGTTAACATATAAAAACGGTTCACTTGCATGCTGACATAAATATGTATATTAACAGTCCTACAGCCAAAAGATTTTGTCTAGAATACAAATGTGTTTATGAAAGTTTTATGTGAAGTTTCACAGTATCAACGTGGTTCTCTTCTTAGCTTGTTCACACTGTGCAGCACCGGAGTCTCACAGGTTGCAGCCAATCTAGCTTTGCTCTGTTAGATCTCTGGTTCACAAACACACACACACACACACAAGCACACACACACACAAGCACACACACACACAAGCACACACACACAACTTAAGTACCTTTACATGAGGAAGAAAATCACAAGCATCCTTTGCCTTCATTCACACCATCATCATATATAGCAGTCTCTTATTGCTTTCATATACCAATGTTGTTTTAAAGATTAGGTGAAGGAGAAGGGAAATGTATCGTCCATTCAGTCCAGCAGGGAAGCAGTCCTGACCTGCAGCCCGGATTAAACTCACTGATGTGTAATTTCCATAACAATGTGATGTAAGGCAGCAGAACATGAACAGATGGGCTCCCCTTCTTCAGACTTACAAAAAGTAGTGCTTCCATGTTTCTGCTCGCAAGTCTTTTCAAGTCTTTGTTAGTCTATACGTTAGAGACAGCGTTGTTAGTATCTCGCGCCTGACGGATGCCGTACAGCCACTTGATGACTCGAGCATTCCTCTCAATAACTGAGATGCCGTAAGGAACACGTTCGTTGGCTTTAGCTGGCGAGTCTTCGTCATCTTCCTCTCCTCCGTCCTCCCTCATTCGGTCAGCCTCCGAGCTTGGCGTGCTGACACTGCGGAGCTTGGACACAGACACAATGTCTGAGTTGGCTCTTGTGAAGAGCTCCACTCCACCCATGCCCTCCACTTCCTCCGGGTCCAGCCCGCAGTAGTTGAAGAAGCGTTCCAGGTCGGCTGTGGCGCGGGAGTAACGGTCGCTAAGGTCCGACTTGGAGCGGTGTAATGATGGATGCTTCCGGGAGGATCCTTTGGAGCTGGCGTTTGAAATACGGGTGAAGGCAGGGGAGGCTGGAGGGATCATGCCTGCTCGGACCAGCAGGGGACTGGGTGGGGGGTAGGCTGGAGGAGGGGGCAGGGTTTGGGATGCAGTGCTGGGCTGAGGTTTGGGTTTGCTCAGAGGAGGTGGAGGAGGTGGGACATTTGGGTGGGCGACCTGGCCTTGGGCAGTCTGTCTGGGTCTGAGTGGAGGCTGCAGCTGTGCTCTCTGAGGTTTCCTTATCTCAGCCTGAGGCCGGACATCCACCCTGCGAACTGTCACTGAGTTTGGACCAGTATAGAGAGTCTGAACCCCAATGCGGGGTGCTCGTGCTGGAACAGGAGGCGGACGGCGAACTGGTTCTGCTACCTGAACTTTGAGGTTGTTGTTGAGTGGAGAGGAGGTGCAGGAGGAGGTGGATGAGGAGTTGATGGTGGAGTGATTCAGTGGTTTTAGATTGTTCAGGAGTCTGTTACTTCTCTCCTGCTCTGCTGAGAGGCTGCTGCCTATGCTCTTAGCTCCTGATGAAGGGGATGATGAGGAGGGGGAGGTGGAGGAAGAGGACTGAGAGCATGGCACTGGTCCATCACATACATCATTGATAAGATTATTGAGAATATCCAGGTTAAGAGCAGGTCCTCTCCTCCCTCCAGGACCCTCTCTGCCTCCTCCGTTCTCCACATCCACTGGGCATCGGGGAACTTTGCGGGCTGGAGGAGTGCTGATCTGGCACTGGAGCATCATTCCTGGAGGAAGGAGGGGCTTTCGAATGATTGGTGGTTTGATGGGGGCCTGGCGAGTGAGGGCTACCTGCTGGCTTTTTACGTATTTGGCCTTGTCTGCCTCTAAACGCTCCACAGCGCTTAGTTTACGAGCCCCAGGATCCGCCTGACGACGGAAGTAGTCCGGACCCTTGTTAAGAATCCTGAAGGGCATGGCGGAGGTGAAGGGAACCCCGGCCAGATGGCCGTCTGAAGGCCGCAGCGTCTCCACCGGCATGCTGGAAGGACAGAGAGCGAGAGAAAGACTTTCTATCAGTCAAATGGTGTTAAAAGCAAAACTTTGTACAAAGGAAAGGCAAAGACAGAAAGAGTAAAAGCTGTTAAAGAAGAGTTCTTCACCTCTCTGTGACGTTCAGAATGAAAACAAGTTATTTTAGTAAATCACAGTTTGATAGACATAAGGTCTAAGCAGGACTGGAGACAAACATTAGGACTGACAGAAGGAGAAGTGGGTGAGAGTGGAGCTCCCACATGTCCCCTCTAAGCTTAAGAAAAAAGCTCTTTTGTACTCTCTCTTTTCTTCCCTCTCTCCCCCCTCTCCTCCCTCCCTCGCATCCAGAGCCCCCTTTAACTTCCTTACCGGTTGCTGTTCTGCTGCTCTCGCGTCTCTCTTTTTCTTTTTCTCCTCCTTTCTTCTCTGTCGCCCCTCTTGGTCTTTTATCCTTCGATTTTCCCAGTTCAGGCTTGGTTGAAGGCTACTTGTAGGCAAAGGTCAGTCGGGGTCAAATTCCACATCAGGCCCAGATCTATGAGCTCAGTGGTGACCCAAAAGAGGGTTAGGACTGCAGATCGGGGTCAGCGGTCAGCCACAGTGCAGCCAAGGGCAACTCTTTATCCAAAATGCGAGTCTGGTGTATCAGCTGGCAATGATCCCCTGAAACACGACAGCCTCTATGATCCTGTTTGCAATCTCTGTCCAACTGGTCCGTCAAGCCGGTCCTCCTCTCCAGCTGTCATCTGACACATAAAGCCGGCCGGCTTAGAGCCCCAAAGTCCTGGAGAGGGTTAAAAAGAAATGGTAGTCCAAGTGAGATAAAGGTAGACCTCTCAGTTTTCAGTTTGCCTCTCATTAACAAAAGCATCCACACACTGATACACACACTCACACACACGCACACACACACACTGCTCTTGCTGACAGACGGGGACTCTTTTGAACACTGAAGTGGAGCAGACGGGACAGGCTTTAATATCGGGTCTGGCTCCTCCCAGCCGGCCAATCACACGTCAGACCGGGAGCCTCAGCGGGGCACTGGGGGCGGGGTTGGGAGGCAGGAGGCGCGTTTGCATTGGTCGACAGCGAAAGGGATTCTGACCAATTGGACCCCTCCCCCATCTGAGCACAACAAAACACTGAGCAGGGTTGTAATTCAAATGAAAATTCTTTGAAAGGGAGAGCGGTGGGGGAGTGGGGGGGGTGGACAACGGTCAAAACAGCTGCAATTTTTTTCATTGACTTGCATCAGGCCCAGCAGGGTTCTGTGGAAACATTGTGTGAAACACTGACAGTCCACACACACACACACACACACACACAGACAGATAGATACACAACTGTTCTTCTTATTTAGCTCTTTGTCTTCATCACCACTTAAGGAACACAAAGACTTTAACAAACAGAGGAAACACAAAGACTTTGAGGAAACAGCAGAGGAATAATCTGGTTTTAACCATATATCATTAACAGTGTTTTACTTTGTATTTCATCATTAAGGCTGCTGTCTCAAATGGGTTCAAAGGGTCTTCAAATCTGGCCCAGGAATCATTACAGTGAAAGTTGTTCTTCATTTCTGGAGCTTGGAATAACTTCATTGTGGATTATTTCTCTCATTTTTAGGAGTTAATGCCCTGCTGACTTACAGTGTTAATTTATTTTCTCCAAAATATAATTTCCCAGAAAAACAGCTCCCTCCCTGCACCCCTTTATCCCTCACCCCAGATCATCCCTCCCCCTCTCCCCTAAACCGTTTACAACATTACACTCCAGGGTTACATCACACCCAGCCAGTGTGGCTGTTTCCCTCACTGCTCATCCTCACCTCCACCTCCAACATATCCATCCTCACATTTTTAATGAGTCTTTTTATAGCCAACTTCCTCAACATGTGACCCTGTTTTCCCCATGTATGCCCCCCCTCCTCCCCTCCCCATCCCTGAACAGCAGACCAGCAGCAAGGAGAAAGAGCTAAAGCGACCATGACAGCTCAGACTTAGACACACATACACTCTCTTTTAGGATCTGCACACAGTCCCAGAGTGCGCTTTCATCTAAACCATGTGACACACCAAAGAAGAGTTTAAAATAGCTTAAATTACAAACACATTTGCATCACCCAAAACAACATGAAGCGATCAAAAGCCTTTAAGAAGGACTCTTGGGAGTGTGTTTAGGGGAGAGTGAAATAAAAAGCCATTATAGAAACACTGAAGGCAATATATGGAGATGGTTTTAGAGAGGAAAGTGAACAAAGGAGGGACTGTTTGGTTAGTTTCAGGTGTAGGAAGACAGAAACTCACTGAAGAGGATGTGTCTGTGATGATGACATCATTGCAACTGGGACTTTTGGCCTAATTTAAGATATTAAGAGGGTGACATACACACACACACTCATGAACCTGTCTTCAAACTCTGATTGTTATTTGGGAGTAATTTACAAGGTAACATAAATCAAAAGAGTATTATTCTAATAAACATCAACCCTTCTTTACATTTTGATGAAAATGATGAAAAACACAGCAAGCATGTGGTCTTTTTAACTCCCTTATTATTCTTTCCCATTGTTGCCCAGTACTTACTTTACCCACAATGGTACTGGACCATGAAAGGTCACTTCGATCCAGTATTTGTGTAGTGTCAAGCAACTTTGACAAACAGGTTCCTGACTGCATGCAATTTTGAGCAGATAATACAATGAATGTTGAATAAGGCCTCCGTTATGTCACCACAATGAAACTTAGAAAGGTTATGAACATGATTAAGTCTTAAAATTTGTGAAATGGCACCACAATAGGAACATTGTGCACATCAAGATTTAAGGCCTACATGTTAGGCTAGTAGCAGCTAACAAGGAGTTAGCATAAATAATCGATTCGAGCAGGCTTTAGGTAACTTGTTTCAAATGTAACAACCCAAAGTTGAAGTCACTTTTACACTTGAAGTCAAAGACACAGACTGACAACAGAGGATAAGTGCCATGTTAAAGAAACAAATGTTAATTTACTAACTTAATCTCATAACTTTATGAGAATAAAATCATAAATTTTTGAGAATAAACTCGTTATTTTAGTCTACAGCTAGCTATGCTATCAGATGAGCAACGGTCGAAAAATGAGGAGTATAAAAATGAGGAACGTGGAGCATCTTTTTAAGATACTTATAACAATGAAATGCTGATGTGCCAAAAGATGAAGCATTTCTTTGTTTGTGAAACCTTTAGGAAAGTATACCACTTTTTCTACAGGTGGCTGCTCTTCTTATCGTCAAGATATAGACCAAAATAGTGAGTTTATTCTCCTAAATTTATGAGATTCTCATTTTTTTTATTTTTTTTTTTTGTAAATTTGTCATTATTCTAATAAAATTTAAAGATTTATTCTCGTAAATTTGTGAGATCAATCTTGCCTTTTGTTATTTTCTTTACATGGCCCGAATCCTCCATCGTACTAATACTAGAGATGTACATGTTCATTTGCACAAAGATTAAACATCCTCTCTCTTGCTAACTGACACCAGAATTACTAGTTGGTCAAAAAAAAAAAAAAATCAAAAGAAAAACTCAAAGGCATGAATTTACAGTCATATGTTGTGTTGAAGCTTTCGCCCAGCTACATGACACTAGCCAGGGCTGTCATTCCAGATAATGGCTGCTGCCAGCGAGCACAGTTGAGAAGTGACATTTCATAGCTCAGTGAGGTTTGGCAGTATTTGATCTAGAAAATGTTGCTTCAATTTTTCACATGTGTCCGGTCAAACTTACACACACAGCACAGACATATGGATGTTAACCTGCCAGGAGGAAAGAAGGCTGGGGATGCTAGCTCTGCTATTGTTAGCCACACTCTGCAAATCTTGTTTCGCCATTTTAAATAAATTGTGCTGAGTTTTCTTGGTGTTTTCAAATTTCTGTTCAAACATCCCTGTTAAATATTGGAGGTTCCCTTTAACAAACAATTAACGTTTGTTGATCCTCTTTTGACATTTCTGACGTATGATCTGTGCTCCACCTGTTGGAGGAAACATTTGCACAACCATGCAGTAAACAAGCGAAAGACAACAGGCAAACATGTGGAAAACAGCTTATATTTTAGAAATACAAAATGTAACAAATATGAGTTTATGTTTCAACACAAAAAAAGTCTGCCAAAATTCTTAGTTTTTGAACAACGACTGGGATCCCCATTGAAGATCTGCAAGCTCAAAATGGGGCTTGCAGCTTCTGTAGAGCACATCATCCAAACAACTTTACACCAAATACAGTACTTCTTTGGGGCCCATTGTTTAGTATTTATCAGCTGTAAAGTCAACTGCATGTGGAGGTGTTAAGAAAATGTAACAACTTTATGTGCATATATGCATTTGCATATGCTGAATCAGACCAGTGTAGTTCAAACACAATTTGCTAAATCACTTATTCTGTCAGTGTTTTGTTTCAGATATTTGGAGCCCTACATTGACAATACACATTTTTACTATGCATAAGAGTTTCAGTCTTCATTTCCCTATCTATGGCTGAGCTATCAGGTAATACACAGACAGGATCACAGGATTATAGTTATCAGCTGAAGTGGGTTTGTGTGGGAGGGACTTAGGGTTTTGCGTGCACACCGCTCTGTGAACGTTAAAACCTAAAACAGGAGACGTCCCATTATCCCTGAACAATCACTTTCACCTTATTTTTACAAGATTGTTCTCCATAGCAATCATGTTTAAAGCATGTGGCTGAGGCAGGGATGAACATAAAGCTATGCTCTTTTTTTGATAAAAGTAAAGAGAGGAAACCCGGACAGTGTGTCTACACTTCAGTGACCACTACACCTCTGATCAGGACCGCAAAGTATTTATGTCATGTTCAAGTACCACAGTGATTATCCAGCCAAAGGTGAGCCATTCTTCTGTGAACAGGAAAAGGTTGTAAACCAGAACTAAAGGGCTGTTTGTTTTCAGCAGAGGCCTGTGTGAGGTAATGAAAAGGCCACAGCATGCTAAGTCTGGGATGGTTGAGGTTTCTGTGACCAGAAGTTTGTCTTTACTGGTTCTGGTGAAGTCTTTCCACAGGATGGGTTCCAATGAATGGACATTACATCGAGATAACTCATACCTATTCACTGAGGTTTGTTTGCTCAGTAAGTGGTTCAGTCCAATCCAAGCCTGTGCACTTTATTTATATAGCAAAAAGTACTAATAAATACATAAAACACCACAACAATAATGACTTTAGAAACAAAAAAAGATTCTTTGAGATGAATTAAATATTTCATTACCTTTTATTAGTGCAAAAGATAGATAGATTTAATAGTTTTTGATAGCTTGTATATTATTTAAACCTTATATTGAACATAGGGTTGTTGCACTTATTAGGAAAACAGTGCAACGACAACCAACAAAACCAGCTTTGTGCTTCGAATTTGAAATGAATAAATACTTTTCATTAAATAAAACTTTTCTGTTTTAACATTTCTTTTTTAGTGTCCTATGGAAACTCTTCTGTTGTGTTGGGGTCTATTTGCAGCCTGTTTTTCTAAATGCTGTGCGTGTGTTGTCAGATTGATGAAGATGTTTTCTTCATTTGCTTGTATTTTGTCTTTTTGCATGAGTTTTCTTAAGCTGCAGTGCTGTGAGCTCTCAGGGCCACCGTAGTAAATGATCTGAAACTACCAAAATAGATTTTTTTTTTAAACCATTTCACGTAACATTTTTTTTTAATGTTTGTTTGAAAAAGGAGTGTAAAACTATTATAAAAGCTCTAATACGTGATGATGAAAAGCCTTTGAGGAAATAAGGAGGAATGGAAAGTAGGAACCTTCTTTGTGGAATCAGTTGTTCATAAATAAATTAAATGCCGTCTCTGTTACCTTCTTTCTTTAAGACTTTAAGACACTGAGGAGTGGCGTCTGCATGTATTGTTCATCCTGGATAGATCTCTCTAAATAAAAACAAAGCCATTATTTTTCATTTCAGTCTGTATTCATTTCCTCACTGTTCAGGGTCAGACAGCTGAAAGGCATCACTGCAGTGTGACAAATAAAGTATGTGTGCACACAGCAGCGTTATACCTCTGCCTGCCGTCAAACACTTTGTAAATCTGATCAAACTACACCACGGAGTCTGTGTGTGTCTCACTTTGTGTGTGTCTGTGTGTGTGTGTTAGAAATAATCCTCTAAGGAAACAAAAACATCTCCAGTCCCTCTTGTTTTTCTAACTTTGAGTCTCTTGCTTTGTATTCATGTTCTGTTCAGCTGATTTCTCCAGAAGAGACGTGCACACCACAGGCCCTGACCACAGTGACAGACCAAGGAATGATATTTTTATCCCGCAATGGAAACTTGCTCGGTTCAATTATCATAAAAATATGCTAACCGCTGTGTTAGCATGACTGTTTTTACATTCAGCTTTCCAACCGCCATATTAGTAGGTAATGATGTTTCAGGATGTCTGCAGTGTGTGTGAGAGGGAGATTGTGTTTCATGTTGAGGAACACAGAAAGAAGAAGGAAACATAAAAGTGTTGAGCTTCACAATCATGAAATCCTGAAAGAGGATGCATGGAACGCTCCAGCTGAAGGAAGCAGTGACTAATTTTGATCCCAGGTGACTTTGGTCACCTTCAGCCGGCCTGATGAAGAGTAATTACAGGGAGCGCTAATGACTGCGAACAGTTTACCTTTTAGTGTTTCTTTAAGTGAGTTACTGAGAGATGAAATACACAACAAACAGCCACAAACAAAGGAACTGGTTTCGTCTGATGGTGACAGAGAGAGAGAGGCCATAAAGTAGTTCCTGGAAAATGTTCTGCATCATCTCAGAAACAGGAAGAGGCATCAGTCAGATCGTCCGAACGTTGAAGGACAGGAACAAGTTGGTTCATGTTTGCGTTTGATGACGCTGGAGTGACACACTGCTGTGGCCTTTGTCCCAGCAGACACTGACTTTCAAGAGCAAATCTGACATCCTGTATCTTGTGTACTCAAAGAGGTAAGAAGTGGTAGAAAACAAAATGAGGGGATTTCAGAGAACTTGATTCATTAAGGTTTGTTTGATTTGAAAAACACTTTCTGATTCAGTATCCAGCTCAGGGGCATTTTTGTAGCTTTATACCAGCCTAAAATTTCAGAGTTTCAATTTTAGAGACAAATCTAAGCACCAAAAAGAAAAAAGCTCTTTGGAAAGGAAAGCCATAATATCCCCCTAGCAGAGAGAGTGAGGGGGGGGTGTTGGAGGGCAGTTAGTCAGCAGTGACTTCTCTGGTTTCTTGCCCACTGGAGGGACGAGCAGGAAGCAGTGACGCATTTCACAACAGGAAACGTGTGAGAAAAATAAACAAATGCACTCGGCTGGAGTGTTTGCCTCTGACTGGGAGTGAGTGTGACTGACCAGCAGGCCGTCCCTGTTTTACGGTGACCTCAGTCCATCTATTTCTGGGCACTTGGACTTGCCGCTTTGCATCTTTGTCATGCTGCCCCACACAATGCACTGGCTACTGTAGCAGAAGGATCACACAATGAGTGAGCTGGAGGACTGACTGTAAATCTGACCACAGGTTAGAAAAATAACAAAATGATGAATGAGTTCCACTAAAGCCGTTGTTGCCTTTTGTTGCTCTTTTGACTTACTGGATTAAAGGATGAAATGGACTCTACAATATTTTACTAATTCAGCCAAAAGCATCTCAACATAAAGCCCACTAACTGTCTTTTTTCTGGGTTTTCAAGTCAAGCAATGTCCCGTCTGTTATAATATAAAAGAGGCATGCTTCAGGACCAGTACTGCAGACAGTCAGCAGCTCTAAAAGTTGTGGCTTCACACAGAGCGGCTCTTCGTCTGCAAGAAAACGACCACAACCTCCATAAAAAACAATCCTGTTACAAGCTACAACACACGCACCAGCCCATCACCCCATCAGCTCCAGTTTTGTCAATAAAAAGCTTAAAAGAAGGGTTCAAAAGGTTATCAGCCACTCCCCTCCAGGGCTGATTTGAGGAGCTCCAAGGACAGTTAATGAAGACGGAGAGCAGCAGAGCTCACAAGACTCAACCCTTAATGCCCTGGTTTCATCCCACTGAGCTGAGCAGTCATGAGAACTGACCATGCTGCTTGTTTCATACTGAGTCTGCAGACAGACAGGAAGAGGAACAGCTTGCCCTCATGGAGTCTGAACAACCTGAAGCTAAAGAGGCTTATACCTGTAGGGATGATGGTGGATGTTAGGGGTCTTTCCAGAACACAAACTCATAATTATCATCAGAAGCACCGTGACTGTTGGCTGCTAGGTAAAGCAAGCCTATACGTTCATTCTTTTCCAGCGCTGCATCAGATTTGCATTTAGGCACCAAGCCTGTTAGAACACTGCCAGAATAGTTGACTTGAACATAAGTTCTGCCCGCGAAAAGGAAAGAAGACAGTGGTAGCTTTGGATTTTTAGGTGGCACCTGGGATGGCCAATCAGATGTCAAGGAAGCCAGTCATTCCTACAATCTACAATTTCATTTAGTAGACGCTTTTTTCCAAAGCGACGTTCAGAACAAGCAAGAATTTAAACAATAAGGAGAAACCTTGTCAAGTGTGAAGAAATGCTTCAAGTTAGTTTGGTCTCAGGTGCTCTGCCATCAACTGCCCACAGAACCTGCAGCAGCCTTTGGGACAGTGACAAATAAGGGTTGGTATCAAAAATCTACTTTAAACATGTTAATACAACATTTAATTTATTTTTAAACTTGATAATATGGGTTTTGTTGTTCTGAGAAAGTCAGTATGCCACAGACATCAATGTTTTCGCTCTATTTTTTATTTGCTTTTGGTTTAGTTGGTTTAAAACCATTTTAAATTCCATTTTTACAGTGTAGTAGACTGTGATCATATTCACAGTAACTTTTTGCATAATATCAGATTTTTTTATGAGAAACACTTGTTACACCAATTGACATTTATCTGTTAAATGTTTTTCACCCAGGATGCACGATGGTGCAACTGTTGGCACTGCAGCCCCACAGCATGAAGGTCTCAAGTCGAATCCCGGTTCGGGCACGGTGTGCCTTTCTGTGTGTGTGGAGTTTGCATGTTCTCCCCGTGCATGTGTGGGTTCTCTCCAGGTACTCCAGCTTCCTCCCACAGTCCAAAAACATGCTCATCAGGTTAATTGGTGATTCTAAATTTCCCGTAGGTGTGAGTGTGAGCATGAAAGGTTGTCTGTCTCTGTGTGTCAGCCCTGTGATTGACTGAAGACCAGTCCAGGGTGTACCCCGCCTCTCACCCAAAGACAGCTGGGATATGCTCCAGACACCCATGACCCTGAACAGGATAAGTGGAATAGAGGATGGATGCATTACATTACAGCATTGTCTAATGTTTACAACTTAAACAAAAGTTTGACTGCTGTAGATGGAGTATATTGTGGTTCATTGATAGTAGATGTATATATAAAGCTATGTATAGTTTATATATATAGCCTACTTGTATGCACATGATTGCATATGAAATGTTTATGCCTCCCTTTGTTCAGCTTTGTTGTTTTGGTTGGTAGCTCTGTGTGTCTATGTATGAGTACATCCAGAGGAAGTCAAAAGTCAAATTCTTACAATGCAGCAGCACAATAAAACAGATCGTTCTGCACCAGCTCTCTGTCTGATGGGGAACTTAACTGTCATGCATGACTGACGTGCTGGACTGCAGGGTTATGCAACTCTTATATCCACTTGAGTCTAGACAAGTGCACAGATATAAGCACTGAACCAGAAGCAGTTATTATAGCATCGAAAGCCCCATCTTTGTTTGGCCCTCCCCCACTCTCTTCATCTGCTGGTCTCCCCTTAACCCCCACCTTCTTACCCACCCACTCCACCTCTGCCCGCCAATGTCTGTGTCTGTGGCCTCAGGAAACCACCCACATCCATGCACAATTACACCCAGGGGTGGGGTGAGGAGGGGTACAATGAAATCCTGTCACATGTGAATATGTAAAGCTGTGCATTCACTGCAGACATCCTCATAAATCTGTATGTGGGGACCAGTAAAGGTCTTTTGACGGGGACAAGTGGTTGAGTCTTAATCATTGCTGTGAGGCCTGCAGAGACACATCTGTATTTTACCTACACTCCCTTAAAAAGAACTGAATTTACAATAAATGCACCCAAAATCATGCACACAATGCTAAGACAGTTTTATCTTCTATCACTCAAATTTAAGATCTTCGTAAGTAAGTAAGCCTTTGAAATCAACTTAAAGCAAACTTTTACACATTGTCAAAGGAGAGATATAAAAAGAGTGCAGAGAACTTGAATCAATACAGACTCTTACTGCCCTCCCAGTAAGCCCTCCCAAAATCCCAGTGGTTTCTTTATTCCAGCACTCCATCCAGCAAATAATCACACTTCATTTGTTGTTAGTCTGGGAACCATTTTAAAATGTACATGTTGGACAGTTAGTTGAATTAAATTAAAGCTCCTGTGATGAGTTTTGACTGGTTATGAAAAAGACTGAATTAACCCAAGTGAGCCCAGTGTAGCGCTAGCGCTACGATTTGCAAATTATGTTTAAACTGGTGATAGATTTGAAACCAGATATGATGAATCGATAAGTCTTTTTGCATTTAAAATCTGGGGAGTTACACTTCCATATTGCATATTTAACATGTCCCAGAGCGCTGTGTCCTTCCACTAATGTGTTTGCAGAAATCCAGTACATACAGTAAATAACAAAAAACATTATGATCCAGACCGCAGTTGTTCATATTGCCTCTTATGTTAAACAGGCATCATTATGTTTTTCATGAAACTGTACTGTACTGTACTGTACTGCTGCAATACCTGAATTTCCCCTCTGGGGATCAATAAAGGATTATCTTATCTTATCTTATCTTATCTTATCTTATCTTATCTTATCTTAAACTGTTTTTTTTTAGGGAAACAGTATGACATTTTTTATTTTAGAAAAAAAAAGTTTTTTTTTTTAATTTTCTTATGGTTTATTGCACATTTTTTCAGTTAGCCTGGACATAAGTCCGTAAATTGCATTAAAGTTTGGGATATAAGGGTTTATTGATGTATAGCAAAAGTTTTATTCAAAAAAAAAAAAATAATAATAAAATAAAAAAATGACACTACTGCATGTAAAATTTAAAGGTATTCTCAAGCAGACTTGGTAGGTCATAAAGGGTTAAGAGTGACCTCTCTCTATGACTTGCAAAAGCAACAAATCCATCAGCAAAAGGAATGTTTGATCCTGTATAATAATTTTTTTGGCCTGTAACCACTACAAGGTGGTCTGTGTCAGACTACACAATGGACAGCACACCATTTACACAGCAAATACTCATACCAGGCAAACTCTTCAACAAGTTTATCAATTCTAATTAAAATCACACCAAAGTAAATTTCATTCTGTTATAGAAAATGATTTGCTGTTTTGGTGCCTTTTCAGCTTTATGAGTAAATGTTACCGAGTCAATGATGTGTCCCAGCTCTGAGCAGGACAAGTAGAGCCTCAAGGTAAACAAAAAGTTCAACGTGGTTTTGATGGAGGCGTGGGGGCAATCAATCACACACTGCTGTCCATTCAGTAACAGAACCACACATCCACAACATATGTTTACTGAGGTCACCTAGGGTCGCTACAGGGGACTTTACTCAGACTTATATTTATAGTAACCCTTAAGATGACTTGCCTAACTTTGATCTGGAAAACAACTGGCTGTTGTAACTTTAGCTAATGGTGCCAATGTTGGATTTTTTCTTTACTCTGAAGGTGTCTTTTCAAATATGTTTGAGAAATAAACTGACTCAAGAATTTGCTTACAACCCCAGTTGAAAAAGCTGCCTGGTTCAACTTGTGTAAGTAAGACATATTCATTTACTTAGGAGAAGACACATACCACCCACTCACGTGTACAAACACAATCACATACCGGACTCTCTCTCTCTCTCTCTCTCTCTCTCTCTCTCTCTCTCTAACCCTTTTCCATTAATGATTAACTCTCTGCTGACCGAGAGGTGCTGCAGGTCTAAAGAACAGTGATGAAAAAGTATGTTTCTGTTTGCTTTAGCCAACGGCTGTCATGTTTTGTTATGCACCCTCCACATTTTTGTCCCTCCCAGACACACACAGGCTTAAACACTTGAGTTAAACTATGGATCTCAGAAATAAGACACAAAAGACAGAGATGCTGACGTAACTTAACATTCTCAGTTTGATGAACTAAATGCACTGAGCCACCTCCACCATAGATCTGAACAACATGTTAAAGTGCTCATGGACAATTCCATCCAGCAATTGACGTGAACCTGTGATGTTTTAACCCTTTAAAGCCTGACCCATCAAGAAATAGAATTAAACTATCTATGGCACTGAGGTGTTCAATGATCTTTTTAACAAAATCTATAAAAAACATTGCCACATCATTTGCTCTACCATATTTATTTGTATTCCTGTGAATAAATTGAGCATTTCTCACAACTTTTTTAGTAATGTTTTTAGTAAATGTGCATTCATTCAAGACTTATTTTAAAAATCAGTGACAATTTAGATACACAATAAACAAGTTATTAATGACGGTATTTACCATGTTGATGAGATAGAGGTCTTTGAAAGTCATGTATCAAATAAGATGTGTTCGGCAGTAAAGGGTTAAGTTTGGTAGAGGTTATAATGATATTGTGTCACCACGTGTCTTTGGCTGGAAGTGAGGAGAGGGCCTTGAGTTACTCTGAAGTGGTGCGAAAACCAGTAGTTATGGTTTGAAGACAGATAAGGTAAGTTCAGATGGAACCTCCAGCATGGTGCAAGGTGCAGAATGGCAGAATGCAGAAATGGCTAATGAGTAACAATGCTAACTAGCTGTATAAAACTACCAATAAATTAGGATTTTGTGTGTGTGTGTGTTTGTGTGTGTGTGTCTGTGTGTGTGTGTGTGAGACTGTTTAATTTGTTACCCACCAAAGAGGAGAACGGAAACCATACATGGCTTTATGCTGCAATACGACATCAGTTCGAAGAGGGAGACGAGGATGTTTTAGTTGGTTTTGGATTTTTTTGTCAGTTGAAGCGGCTGACAGCTCAGCCTTTAAGTTTTATTTTATTACTACATTAAAGCTCATGTGGGGAGCTTTCAGCTGCTCTCAGATATTAAGAGTGATGACTCTTTATGAGCTACAAAAGCAAACAAGACAAACAACACAGGCTTATTTGATAACAGGACTTTTGTTTTAATTTGTTTTCCCATAAATTATTTCTCAAAAAATGGACTAAAACTGAAAAAAAGGGGGTTCTCAAAAATAGTGAAATAACCCAGAATGAATATTCCAAATTTTGATAAAGTTCTTTGTAGTTGGAGGTCGAAATTGTTTAATTTAAATTTTTAAAGTGCCCCAAAAATTTTTGTTTCCTGTAGTGAGTTTGGAAATGGATTTTTCAGTTTCTTGACTAAACTATGGGAAATCACCTTCAACTTTTTAGATGGTCGATTTAGATGATAACTATACAGATGCTTGATTTTGAACAGTTTGGGGCATTTTTGTTTTTTTGAAAAAAAAAAAAAAGCAGAAGCAGTATTTTTCCATAATTTCGTTTTTCTCTCTGTAATACTTGAGCAAGTATGTGTAATTGTTGTGCCTCAACCAAATTCCCAATTCTGTGTTTCTGACTAATCAGTAGTGGGTGCATATGAGTCATATTTGTACATGCGCTTATTGCAAAATGAGATCTGTTAACTGGAACAGGGTTTTCTTAATTCTCATCCTCAGTCTGTTAATCTTCTTTATTTTGTTTGATATAATGTTTGTATTTTCAGATTTGAGATAAAGAGAGGGACAGAATCTGTCATTTCATGTATTAGCCATTAAAACACGTGCTCTGTTCTGGAGCCTCAAATTCATCAACAGTAAAAAATGTCATCATCAAACTTGCAATTCTTGCCGCACATCCACCCTGAATGTTCGAAGCACAGCTTCTTCCCTCGCCCTTCACAGCTGAGACGGCTGAGAGAATGAAAATAGTCTTGGAGCTGAGCTGCCAAATGTTATAATCAAGTCCTGTATTTTTAGATTTTGGCGTTCTGTCCCAAGGACAGGGAAGCTCAGGCAGGGACGCAGAAAGAGACACAGAGACAGTGTCTGCCTGAACCACAACTGAGTGTTGCTGTTAGAAAAAGTAAACAAAGCTAATAAAACAAAGCCCTGAGCTGATCCTTTTCACACCCTTTAGGATGTCAGAGCAACGAGTTTTGAACCCATCATTGTAAACATGCCAGGAAAAGAGAGATGTCAGAAAAGATAACTTAGTCAAACATCAGCAACATGAGGTGTAATAGTTTGCAGTTATACCTGCCAGAGCAACAAGCCCTCCCCCCGTTTAATGCACACATTCACAACCCTATGTCTATACACATTGCTAAGATCTGCTCAAACAGGACAGAAGGTAAAGTTTACTTACATGATGTTTACAAGTCAGCAAGTGTCATCCCCAGCTGTCTCTCTGGGAAACAGGAAGAGAAGAAAACTGTGGCTTTAAAACAGCAGGGCTGAGAGTTGTACCAGAGGAAGCAGGTAGGCTCTCGTGCAGGAGACACAGAGTGCCGGTATGCCTGTGGTGTGTGCGCGCTGCCTGTGTGAGAGATAAATGAACAGTAACATGAGAGTCCTCCCACTGCTGGGGGAGACTCCACCCCTGTGTTTAGGAGCAGGAAGAGAGTCAGGAGAGCAGGAAGATGAAGCTTTTCCTTATAGTCACATGACATTCCCCACACTCTCTCATTAATCTCTTTTTTTTTTTCCTGGAAGTGACATTTACAAATCTACAACAATGACTCATTTTACCTGAAACATGAAGAGGCAGAGTGCCATGAAAAGAAAACAATCACAATAAATCAACATTACAAACAATCAGATCAGTATTGATAAACTGCAACTGTTTTTCCCTGTTTCTGTTGAACTGTTTCTACTTCAGCAGCTGCTGCTAAAAGTACAAACCACATCCTCAAGGTTCACAAGAAGACTTTTCCTTTAGAAGAGAAAGCTCTATCAAAAACTTTTCCACATATAATCCATGTGAGTTCGTAGATGGAAAAGTGTGCTGTGGTCTGAAGAGTCCACATTTCAAATTGTTTTTGGAAATCATGGACGTGGTGTCCTCCAGGCCAAAGAGGAAAAGGACAATCTGGATTGTTCTCAGGTCAAAGTCTCAAAGCCAGCATCTGTGATGGTATGGGGGTGTGTTAGTGCCCATGGCATGGCTAACTTGACCATCTGTGAAGGCTCCATTAATGCTGAAAGGTACATACAGGTTTTGGAGCAACATATGCTGCCATCCAAGCCACGTCTTTTTCAGGGACGTCCCTGCTTATTTCAGCAAGACAATGACAAGACACATTCTGCACGTGTTACAACAGCGTGGCTTCATAGTAAAAGAGTGCAGGTACTAGACTGGCCTGTCTGCAGTCCAGACCTGTCTCCCATTGAAAATGAAAGGAGCATTATGAAGAGCAAAATATGACAACAGAGACCCCGCACTGTTGATCAACTGAAGTTGTTCATCAATCAAGAATGGTAAAGAATTCCACCTCCAAAGCTTCAACAATTAGTGTCCTCAGTTCACAAATGCTTTGACACTTTTGTGTCTTTTCTGTCAATAACTCCTTTATTAATAACTCCTAAATCAATAATATCTTTAAATCATCATTTTGTATCAACTTGTAAATGCTTTAAGTTAAAAGCTGGGTAGCACACGCGAACTTAGTAAGTGTGTACTGTAGTTTAGTAGCCAACTATATTTAGCACTACTCACAGCCCAGTGCTCTGAGGCGTATCTGTAGGCTAATGTGTAATGTTAGTGAGTCCTAATTACGTCCTGCTCATCCTCCAATCAGAGCTAACATAACCTCACTCTTCATTTTATTGACAGACTCTCAAGTTTGATCAGATCACTGCAGAATAACTGCTGCATGTGGGTTGGAATGAACACATCACAAACAGTTTAGCCCATGGTTTAGCCTTTAGCTGGTGTCTTTAGCTCTTCTGTCCTTTTTCTTAATGCCAGTTCAGCTCCAGGGTCTGCCTTTACAATAAAATAAATCCAAGAAATCCTTTTCAGCAGAGAAAAACACAGATATCTGTTCTCACTGCTAAACTTTGTTGCATGTTGTTGTCACAGAGACTTCAAAATGTCGCAAATCAATCTGGTCCTGTCCATCCCAATTGTGAAAGCTAAAAAATAGCATTTAGAAATGACCTTTATTGTTGCTGAATGATAATCTTATTTTTAGTGAGGCTTTTTCGAGATCACTTAGAATTTCCTCACAGTTCCTTTAAACACAAAATAAATGTGAGTGCCAGATTAGATTTATCTTTAACCAAAACATTTTATTAACCTCACCAGTTTCAGTGCTTTCCCTCGTTTAAATTCCTGACTTATGGTATTACACAAGAAGTTTTACTGGATTAACCTTTAAATCAACTGCTTTATTACTCAGACGGGACTTTATGGATCAAATTGAGTTCACGTGTATTAGAAACAACACAACAGACACAACACAGCCCATTGTACTGGTCTGGTGTAAGGCTGTTTGTGTCTGAATGTCCACACACAGGGCTAAAACCTGTGAGGGAATGCTTTTCATCAACTTTCTGACACTTAAAACCACTTAAGAGTCTGACTGACTGATGCAAACACATCTCATCCACGTGCTTTTTGTTGCAACATTTTTATCATTAGCAAAACATTCCTTTCATTGTGGAATCCAAGATTGTGCCAAATGATCCCAGTAATCTTATGAAACCACAGCCAGGCTGATTGCAATGATAACATTAGTCTTTCCATTTCTAATAAAGCTTTTGATATGATGAACAATGTGTTTTAGAGAGTGAGAAAATCAGGAAAGGTAAGCGCGATAACAGACTGCGAGGGAATAAAAAAGAGGAATATGATTATAAAGGAGGTGTGGTTGAGGATATCCTGTCATTAAGGCCTGCAAAACAGTGGTTAAAGGGAAGCTTTCATAACTGTGTACACACACACACACATACACATTCACAAAATAGACACTATATATCTATATATATATATACTTTCCCATGGTGCACGGCTGAGCTGCCTTTGCTCCTTACAGTCCAAACACTCACAGTGTTGCTTATTTAAAGGAGTCAGCAGGGCGGGGTGCGCCACACCAACCTCCCACTGGTACACACACACTCACTTGAATCCACTCACACCCACTGCCCGAAGTCATACACACACATGCAGTGGTCAGTCGCTCTCCGGACGCAGCAGCAGGGAGCAGACTTCCACTCAGACTCAACAACTTGCAGCCATGAGGTGAAAAACACACCCTGGAGTCGCTGTGATAGCGCGATAAATATTTCAGAGCGGTCATCAAATTTCTGAGCCGTCTTTTCTGCCATTAACGCCCTCGGGCTCACTCTCCTCCCATCCTTCCTGGCAGATGATCACAAATACATTTTGTTCTCAATCCCTTTTCTTCTCCGTTATGACTGTATTCTCAGTCACTCCACCTTTTCACTCTGCTCTCTTCAACTCCCTCCCCGTGTCCTGTCACTCCTCCTCACATTCTCTGAAAGCTTTACCATCCATGTGCCAGGGGGAAATAGTTTTCCCTGCATAATACCCTGTGAGCATCCCACCTGGCCCTTTGGCAGAGGTAATCACACACACAGACACACACAGACACACACAAACTCACACCTCTGCTCAGAGACACAGAGGAGGCAGGTGGATTAAGAGTATTAGTGTGAGTATGTTGAGCCTTCTCATTTAGCTAAACACTGTGATCCTTGATACAAAGTCACACTCACATGCTCACCTACTCACACGGTGATGAGTGTATTGTGACACAGCATTATGTGTTTAGTAAACACACACACACACACACACACACACACACACACACACACACACAGTACGCTTCATTTGTAATACTCGATTTTCACCATCATGGAAAAACCCTTGTGTGTAGGGAACACTAAAACTGACAGAGGGATGTAAATGTACTGCAGACATAACTTGCTTCTCCCGTGATAAAACACCACACATTGCACACATGTAAACGCACACACACAGACACACACATTCCTTAAATGCATGGCGCTCACATTTCACTGCAGCATGCCCATGCAGGCCCCGTCTGTGTCACCCTGCATCCTCAGAGGGGAAAGATATCACATTGTAGTAAATAATTCTCATGGGAAAAACAGAAAGTCTGGAAAAACTTGAAATTCATCACTGAAGACAAAATGTACAGTGTGCAACTGCTTATGCAACTTAGAATGCCCTCAGGTATTTTAGGATTGTTAAATGATTTATTTGTGCAGCTGAAAAACAGAAAATTCCTCAGATTCAACAGTTGGTTGCACATTTGTGACAACTGCACTCTTATGGGCCCACTTAGGGCTTAAATCAACATCAAACTTTACATCTTAATTCACATTTTCTTTACATTATCCTGATTTACTTTTTTAAAAAATCACTGCAAGCTTTTATATTCTACTAGCATTCTTAATTGTCTGTTTTTTAAATTTTGCCAATGACTCCTTCACTCAGCTCTTTATGCGTTTACATCCTTTGCCAGTTTCCACTGTGCAAAAAAAACTGAAACTTTTGCAGAAATGTGAAAAACTGCAGTTCCTTGAGTTTCCAATCTGACGTGGTTTCCATAAGCACAGGAAGTCCCATTAACACTCATGTTAAAATGCCCATCCTCAAAAGTAAACACGTTTAAAGTCTGGTATGAAAGGCAGTTTTGGTCTAAATATTCCATTTTTCTATCAGCACATCGTATGTTTCTTCCTTTCTTTTTTTAACGACTTGTTAATTTTGAAGGTATTAACTCTTTCTCCTGAATTACCCTTCAGGGATAAATAAAGTAAATAATAGTAAATTCTATTCTATTCTGGCCTTCTGGATGATTTCTTTTTTTTTCTTTTCTTTGTTATTTTATCCTTAAAAGATTTCAAGATCAGACTTGAATTGATTGAATTTTTTCCAGCCCAAATAGTTGAAAAGTCTACAGCAGGGGTCCCCAAACCTTTTCCTGTGAGGACCACATAACTTTTCCCTTCTCTGATGGGGGGCCGGGGTCAGTTCGTGACAGAATAAGTGTGACGATCACAGGGGTGCCTAAAGGTAAACATTTATTGTTTTCCAGAAAGCTACACATAACCAAATATTAATGAAAAGTCAGGAAATAAATAACACTATTTCTGAAATAAAATTACACTGATAGGAGCACAGACTGCAGAAGGGTGGAATAGAATGTCACGTTCTATGCGTGTATTAGTCTCGATCACATGGCCAGACTGAAAAAAAATTATAGGGGGCCGGGCCAAATGTGGAGGGAGGCGGTATCTGGCCCGCGGACCACTGAGTTACGGTAATGAAAGCAGCTTGCATCGCTCAATATATTTACATGCACGCAGCAGCATGGCTAAGGTCATAGCTTGATCGTACAGTCACAGCAGGGGACTCTGCTTCGATAGGTGGCGCTGTGTCCTTTCATGATGAGTGAAGCTGTGTGCATATCAAACTAGTTTCGGTTCACCTAAAGATAAAACAACATTCTAATGACAATGGCTGAGATGGATGCAGCTGTAGCTCTTCATGTTTTTATTTATGTATGTTACATGGTGTTTATTGTGTTGGAGCCATAGACTGTATGAGCGCAGTGACCCTATTTATCACGGTCACCCACTTTCTCTTCTGAAAGTGAGTCCAGCCGAATCCAAATGGCCGTGCCCAAGTGGTTGAGGAGTTATGGTAGTTTAAAGATCTCTTGAAAAACAAAAGAGCCGATGCTCTGATGGGTTTTAAAAGTGTTAAGACTTAAAGATTTGCATAATGAGGCACCGTTAGGGGTGGGGCTGACTTGAGTGACAGACTGGCACATTGACACTGTTAGCTAAACATCCACCTCAACTCCACCTCTTTATCTCCAGCTAGGTTGACCCAAAGTAAGGTTGTGTCAGCACTTCCGATATGGCGACTGCCATCAACAGACTTCAAAACACTGATTTATACAGTCTATGAAGTCCACGCCATTTTCCTCTGGTGTTTCATAATACCAGTGATGTCGTCTCAGCTGTTTACAGATGCTATCAGGACCTGATGTGTCTGCCACATTGCCAAACATAAGCTCTGTAATGATGATGGTGAAATCAGTCCCTTTCTGTGGACTGATTTCACATGACGTGTGATTTGGCTGTTCATTGGATTTCTATTGTTTAGACTGCTGATGTTGTGGGGATTTTGACCAATCACAATCAAGTGTTCAACAAGAGTGGGTGATCAGACCAACGGTTGACTATAAATGTTAAAATGTGTGATTCAGGTCTTGAATTTGGATGCTTCACTGGGAGTTTATGGTTAATGTTATGAAATGACCATTCAAGTCAAATTTCTGGAAGGACTCCTTCTGTATGTTGACATTCACAGGCTCTGACCCGCTGTAAACTGACAAAGCAAATATTTTGGACTTCTTTAAATGTTTAAAGATCCCAAGGGCAACATGTGACTTGCCTGAAACCCCCTGACCGTGTGTTTAAACACAGAGTTACAGATAAACAAACAGAGCCCATTACCCAGCAGCAGAGAAACTCTGTTGATGATACAAAAGAGGCAGGAGCAAGTTTTAAGAAGAACAGTGACGTTCATGACCCACTTTCAGTAACTTCACTTGACCCAACCAGGCATGCTTCAAGAGGTTATTTTACACTTTCAGCTCAAACTCAAATATGATAGAAGGCCTGTTTTAAATGATAAACTAAAATATTTCTTTAAAAGAAGTTTAAAGAAATATTTGAGGTGATTATCAAAAACAGACTGGAATTAATAAATGAAACATGACCATCAGCAACAAGATCAACAACTTCTATTCTGTAATATTTAATGCCTGTAATCACTGCGAGGAGAGGAGGGAGGTGTCAGGTTAGAGAGCTATCACAACCAATACAACAAAAAACCACCCTGTCATTTAACATCCTTTGACCTGCTTCAGACCTATTTGACCTGGTTAACCAGGCGCGCTGTTGTTAAAGCAAACAAGATGTGCATCTGTAAGCTAAAGTATGTGAGCTAGCTGCAGCTTAATATTTACAGACTAGTAAAAATGATATTAACCATCACATCACGTTTGACAGGAGCACAAAGACATTCATTCCTTCACCATATGTGAACATATTTTAAGTATTTAGCTCAATCAAATGTAAGCTGGATAACTTCCAGATAATTTGTTTATCCCACTTTTTAAAACTGGGTCAATATCATTATAAGGTGCTTTTTGGACTTCCCAATTCCCCCCACATAAATGAATAAATGAATGAATGAAGTTTAGATTTTCCACTGAACTTCATATCCATTGTATTAAGTAGATGTTTTGATGGTAGAAATGAATGTTGGTTAAGCTTCCACACTTTTTATAAATTAACTACAAGCAGACAGTTTACATCCATACAGATAAATATGTCCACCCTGTCATGGACACATTCAGAGTATAAGGATAATGCTGTAATGATGTCACTGAAACCATCAGAGGGTTTCTTAAAGGGGCAGTGACCCCATAATGACAGGGTGGACAGCAGTTTCAGGGACACATGCAAAATGTTCAATATGTTTATGAAAATAGAAAAACATGATCAAAATGACTCAAAATGACCATGTGAGTTTGTTTTAGTATCATTTAACCACTTAATAAACACACTGTAGTTCACAGAGCAGTGTCTGGGACATGACAAAATCACAAACATCCAATGAAAAAAAAATGGTATAAAATGAAGGAAACACTTTTAGAGACTTATCGTCGTACTGATACGTGTGCAAATGTTTGGTCACTTATAATAAGACCTCAGAGTTTCATTATTCTGATACATTTTCATGATAAGTGAGTGATTCTGATGGGGACACCAAAGGCTCTTTATACTGATACTGACCCAACTCCTTTCGTTGTTTTCAGAGATGGGTTCAAGATAAAATTTATCACCTCTGTATCAGTTAGTTTGTCAAAGGGTGCCAGTTTGGCTCAGTTGATGGAGCGGTCGCCCCATGTGCAGAGGCTACAGCCCTCAGCAGACTGGTCATAGGATTGATTCATGGCTCCAACATGACTTGGTGCAGGTCATTCTTCCTCTATCCTGACATTTCCTGTTTCTCTCATACTGTCCTCTTAAATAAAGGGACCAAACCCTGAAAAAGTCATGAGAAAAATGAATGCATGTAACTACAAACTGCTGCTTTTGCTAGCACTGGATAGTTTTGTCAAGCGTCTGAAGCAATAAAAATAAACTCGACGTTCCAGCACTACAATAACCTCCACCTCATGTGTAACACAAGGAGAGGATGTGGCTACATAAATATAGGATTGAGACCCTCACGTGATGCAGCAGCAGCAGCAGGGACCCTCACTCACTGAAATGTTAGGAGCTGTTTGTCCGGTTAGTAGGTCAGTGGGCTCAGTGTGTAAGTGTGGAGGGGGGGCAGGGTAAATAATAGGTAACCAGAGGGGCTGTCGACAGGCAAAAGGCAGAGGAAGCACGGCCTTGTGGGAGTGAAAAGAATGGAGGTAATGATGACAGGGAGGCTGGCATTTAGACGGCTGTCTTTGAAGGACCAGACTGGAGGTGTAAAAGGGGAGTTCCCAAAAAATACACAACAAACACACCCTTATTTCCACACACACACGACATGCTCTCTCTGACCAACTGTGTAGGTGTGTGTATGTTGGGAAATGCGCAAACTCATCAAACCAGATATTGTGTTTGTTCAGTCACTGTTAATTCAGGCTTAACTGTCTGGTTTACAGCATCGGACCATGTTCACAGCAGTGACTCATTCTGGGATTAAGAGGTATAAATAGCTGCAAGCAGAAACAACTCGTGTGCATCTTCACCTGGCAAATGCAGACAATTAAAATAAAGTAGGTCACTGCAAGACTGATGTCATCCTTTCAAAATAAAGATCACGTTTTATTTATGTGGAGGCTGCTTTACCGCTGCCTGCACTTGAAGTGGAATGACAGTTTTTGCATGACAAATATCATGCACATCCTCATCTCTGTGCTACCTCTCATCATGCAAAGAGCTGTCAGGTTATCTCCAGATCGCTACCTCACTCAGTCACACACAATGAGCAGTTTGAATGTGATGGAATCTGCATGTGAGTCCTGAGCTGCTGACCTCCAGAGTTCAGCCTGAACAAAGACAAGGAGTCACACTGACCTCATTTCTCACCCAATCTGGGAGCACCAGAGGGCCAATGACTGCAAGGGAGCTTGAGCCACATCCCTCTGCGCTGACTGTTCCACATTTTTGGGCCACAGAAGGCTTAATCCGACTTTAAGAGGGAATGCAAGCTGCAGTCTTCAACGGTGAGACATCATTTTAGGTGGAACCAGGAAGAATTATTGAATTCATTCTGTTTAAGCTGATGTCAACAGTATCATCTGCATTTTATTATCTTAAATTCTTTTTTGTTTTCATTTTCTTCATCATTGTGTTGGTTTAGTTGCTGTTCAGTCTCTTTATTCTTTATTCATCAGTTTGAGTTTCACCGTTCTCAAAAGCTTCAAGAAAAAAATGTTTAAGGGTACCTACATTTATGCTAACTGTAGGTGGGATAACATTTAAATTATAATTCATGGTAAAAAGACAGGGGGTACAAAATTCAGTATAATTCATTTATTTTGACTGGAAAAAAATGATGCAAATTTAGGTCACCAGCAACACAAAACAATCTTCCATCATAAAAGAGGAGACAATTTATCACATACACACACAGATTACTACAATTGCAAACAGCATCAAAGAAACACTTAAGTACAGGGTAAAAGAGGTGAAGATAAAAACAGGCTGAAGTGTGAGGACTCGTGTGGTGTGATGTCAGACTCACATGTAGCCAGATGGCCTCTCTCCTGCTCTTTATTCTCTAGTCCTGATTAGGAGGTGAGCTCACACAGGTGAGCTAAACTACTGATATCTCTGAGAGAGAGAGAGAGAGAGAGAGAGAGAGAGAGAGAGAGAGAGAGAGAGAGAGAGAGAGAGAGAGAGAGAGAGAGAGAGAGACAGAGATGGAGACAAAGACGGAGACAGAGACGGAGACAGAGGAGGAGACGTAGCATTGCACTCGACAAGCACATGTGGTTTCTGGTGAACAGGTCTGGGGTTTCTAACCGTTACTTCCATCACTCAGGGTTAATCTTTGTTAAGTCAGGTTGATCTTTGACATTACAATCCTCTGGACACACACTAAACAGTATCATAAGACTGCTAAACCACACACTTAATGTTGGTGGGAGCGATACCACAGGTTCAATCTTTCCCTTGTGGGCTCTGTTGTGATGCGTTTTCTATGAGATATAAGAAAAGCACAGGTGTTGTTGCTCATTCCATGAGTTAGTCGTCTCTTTAAATTTGCCACTTGGCACACTTGTTTTCGAATTTACTGCCATGTTTGTGAGCAGTAAACATATGTATAACATATGTTTGGTGGATCTCCCCAGTCTTTGCATCTAAATGGTTGCTGTGGATATTTTGTCGGAGGCAGTCTGATATAAAACTGTAAACATCAAACATGTCTGATGATAACAATTCCACGTTGGGGAGGCTCAGAGCAGTAAAACATTCCTATCGACACCCCACACTTTAGGAACATTTGGAAAAATAATCACAAGTCTAAAATCAGGCCACACCCTCTCCGATTGTTGGGGTAGCAAGTCAGGCCCTAAGCTAGTCCATCTGAGCTCCATAAAGCGTGTTTATTAACTCGCCCTGACCCCACCAATCACTGATCCTGACCTAAGTTTGAAAATCTTCCCCAACACTAGTCTTCTGACTTTAAACCTGTTCAGTCAGCTGTAACCTCTAAGAGGAAAAGCTAACATCAGTCCTGATTCCTTTGGCTGAGAGTGTAGGAATCAGGCCTGCTGTTGGCTTAAGTGATTAACTCTAAACAAACTAATGAGGCAGGTCAAAAATATCAGCAGAACTAAACTACTGACACACTCAAGCTCAAACTTAGACAGCCTGTTCTACGACAGGGGTTCCTAAATTATTCAGAGCCCCAGTTGCCCAAGTAATTTAGGTTTCATTTTTTGGAAGGCAATCTATGACCTCCCCAGGTGGTCCTGACCCCAACCCTGGGAATCACTGGTCTAGAAAACAAAATAATGTGTCAATACTTAAGAAGGCACCAACAACACAAACATGGACAAGAAGGTAGGTTTGGATGTGAAATTGGTTGAATTGATGCCCATCTGGCAGTGAAAGCATCCATCTGACACTCAAAGTAACCCTGCTCCACAAAACCATTCAGTGTCAACAATGGAAACATAAGCCATTAAGAGCAAAGTCATTTTTTCCTTAAATCTTGGGTCCAGATGAGATTGGCTTCATTTTCAACACCAGGGGCCCGTTGCACATAAGCAGGATTCAGACATTCAGGATAAATGACTAAGTTTGGTTCAACAAATCTGAAAAACATGAGCGTCCAGGCTCACTGGGTTGCACAGAGACCAAGTGAGGATGAGCAAACCTGGATTCATCAAGTCAGGTGAAACCAATCCTGGATCAGTGCGCACAAATGACTTTCTTAAATAGATGATGCTATCAATCATAGATTCACCGATTCACCATGACAGCGTAAAGGTAAAAGTAAAGGGCCAAACAAAAAAGAAAGGCAACACCACCACTGTCATAAAATGACAAAAGAAAGCATAGCAAAGCACTGCAGACGGCCTGATATACATACTAGTGCAGAAATACACACTTGCACATCTTTGAGTATCTTCAGGTATTCTTGCAGTATCTCCAAGAGGCCGGGTAGGGTGTTGGGGTGTTGGTGGTTCAGAATATGGTCACCCTAGGCTAGCCCCACAGGATTTATCTCTACGGTAACTTATGTCATAACATATCCCCATACTACCCTTCTTTTGGGAAACTTGATCACAGATAAGTTGAGCCAGGATATCCAAGATATCCCAGCTTAATCCCTTATCCTAGTTTTGTGAAACGGGCCTCTGCACTGGATTCTTTGTAAACACTGTCTGTTGTGGAGCATTGTTTGGCCTGAGTGGAGGATGAAGGATGAGGAGAAGCAGATGATTCATGAGAAACATCAGCAGCATATTATCCACTCACTCTCCTTTTTAAACATATGATAAATTATATTTTTATAACCACAAGCGCTGATAATTCTCTGTGTCATTATTAAAGATTTCCTCACTTAATGTCACTATTGTTGCTCTACTCAAGCTGTAGATTGAAGATATAGGCATTAGTTTTCCTGCAAAAATGTATTTGTGGTTTGGACATTCACCCACTAACTGAGATTAAGATGACATTTTTTGTGCAATCAAACAAATACCAATCATAATTTATAAACTAACTGGTTTTACAGTATTATTTAGCGTTGACTTTGCACCCCCGATTGAGACAACGTATCCAGAACTGGTGCAGCATGCTGCACTGAATTCAATGTTGACTCTGATTTGTCCAAAAACCTGCATTTTGAATGCATCTCTCACTTAGTGCACTCAAAAAAATGAATCACTGACTTTAATTAATTTTTTTGTGTCAAACGATTCCATGTAAATGTATAAGGTCCTTGAAAACAATAATTTTAGGGTCAGCTAAGTTAAACTTTAAATTATTGCTTTCAACCAGCGTTGCCAGATGGGAAATATAAAATTATCGTACCAGAGCCTCAAAATTATCGTATTTTTGGGGGAAATTATCGTACACCCGACAAAATAATCAAAATAACTGTTAATGATCAAAACAACTGTCTTATTGTTGCGCTAAAATCACAATTGATCACTCTGTTTAGTGTCCTACAGGCTCTTTTGTGGGCATTCATCGCTCTGCCCCACATCAGCAGCATTTGATCAGCAGCTCGAGGCTCCGGTGCTCATTTTTCTCTCAACTGACTGACTTCCTCCTGACGGAGCTCCTACGACCGTGATTGGCTGTCAATCGTTCTGAGACGAATGACACTTAAACTATGATTGGCTTGAAACGTCACATGATATAAGATGCATTTAGGGTTTACAGATAAATCCGTCAGACTGGGGTAGATCTGTAACAACCACACAAAATTGTCAAATTATCGTACATTTAGCCTTTTTTGGAATTACTGATCGTACATCGTACAGAGGGCTTAATTATCGTACGTCTGGCAACGCTGCTTTCAACTAACCTACTGTTTACATTAAATAAATAAATAAACTTAACAAGAGTTAATATTTCATTTTTTTTGGAGTGTGCCCATGATATAAGTAATTCATGTCATTCTAACACATATGAAGGCAATAAGGATGTTTTTAACACTCAGACTGACTGAAGATTTGAACTGAATGCAGACTTTATCTGTGGCTGTGGCTGTGGCTGTGTGTGTGGTTGTTTTTATACCAGTGCCATATGGAGAAGATTACTTGACCATGTGCATTAAATGATGACCTCATCATCGTCACATGGCAGTGCAGATAAACCACACACAGCTACATCAGTGCAGACAGAAAGACTGAATACAGGTAGCAACAGAGGACAGGAGACATTCAAACAGAGAGAGAGAGAGAGACAGACAGACACAAACAGGGGGAGACACAGTGGGACAGAAAGGAAGGACTTGGCACGGTCAGCAAAATAACACTTCGACAGCAGCCAGAGAGTAAATCTGAGAACTGAAGCCACGCGGCAGCCTTGGAGGCAGTGAGTGGAAAAAGAGCAGCATGGGATTTGACTGTGGTACCACTACATACTAACACGAGGCTCCATCCAAACTTACCATGTGTCCACTCAGGGAAAAAAATACAAAAAATTATTCTAAAAGACATGCAGTCTGCAGGCCATAAAAAAATGAAAACATTTTTTTTCCTATTGTTCTACAAGAACAACAGTGGAGGCCACAAAAGGAACATAATGAAGCATTTCCAATTGGTCTGTTGGTTTGGACAGAAATAAGTTTTTTGGCAAGCTTGCTGTCATAAAGGCAAGAATCCTTGAGCATCAGGATTACACTTGTGTAAAATGTCTGGCTTAAACACATCATGGGAGATATTCAGTGTTCCAAAAAATGTGTTATGTGGCAGTTAAGTTAAGAACAAACTGTAATAATATCACCGACAACCAATCGTAGTATTTCATCCAAAAGAATCCCTCCTTTAATTTACTGGCAAGCAACAATCTCCACAAGGTCTCACTCACCACAATAAGGGCCAAATAGTAAAGTTTCTGCAACATTTGGTTCATAAGAGGCACTTTTAATGCCATTTTGTCAGCGACTGGTGTGAGACAACTGGTGTGACCATATGTTGAATCATCTGTTAATCACTTTTCTCCCGTATTAGAATACAATCATGCATTTAAAGAAATAGTGCTATACTTTAGGATAAATTAATCATGAGGAGTGCTGCTTTGATTGATAAAACTGTCTTGAAAGAACTGCACATTGTTAATGGCTGGTCTTCGTGCAGGAACTGTATAAAGCTTTATCCCTTTTCAAGTCCTACAAAAAAAGGACTGGGTTATTTTTTATGTATTTATTGCATTTACAGTGACGATGTATGATCCTTTAAGTTTCTGTACACGTTCCAGTATAAGCCAAAAGGTTAGTTTCCATCTGCAGTCCCTTGCCAGATATTAAAATAGGATCTGTCCTGCCTGCTGCTGCCATCTTTCTACCTGCCCTGTCAGGTCAGGATATCATTGAACAATCTGTCTAAAAGTTTATTTTTAATTCTGAGTGTGTTAACTCTGAAATCATCTGAATCAGATAAACCAAAATGAAATCACAATTGGCCTTTTTTTTTATCATTGGTTTCCTTGAATTTCAAAAGTCCTGTAATTTTGTTTTGTTTTGTCATGTCCTGTGAACTATTTGTTTTCCCCCTTTTTTTAGAAAATGAACAGGAAATCCAATCTCTAATTCTTATTTCAACATGAGCCTTTGACATTTCTCATTTAGGACAGACTGCAAGGATGGTCAATTAGTCGGCGGAAGTTTTTTTATATTCCCTCTTTGGTTTCATCTTTCAACATAAAATGATGCTGTTTTGGTGGGACAAGGTAAGTCCAAAAAAATGAAAAAAAAAGTTTAAAAAAAAGAAAGAAAAAGAGCTTCACTCAGTAGTTAAATTTTGTACCTTTTCGAGCAGATAGAGGTGCCACACTCAACCCTAACATCCCTCTCACCACCTATTTAGTGTCCTATGTACTCATAGTCAATATGACACAGACTAAAAAATTACATAAAAAAAAATGTGTCATGAGTGAAACCTAAACATATTTAAATTATTTTTTTCATGGCAAAAATTCAATACCAGTTAAAAGCAAATCACCCTCAGCAAACCTGAAAAAAACACACAAACAAAAATGACAAACGCCCATCAGCAAAATAGTAGCCACTAATCAAAATCAAAGTGATTTTTTTTCTTTTGCTTTTCGTGCAGTAAGTGACCTGAAAATGGTCTCAAGAAAGAAATTGTAACTATTGCAGCTGATGCCTCCATTTCAAGACAGGCATCAATTCCAATAAGTGCCAATTTTGGTTCATTCAATTAAAATTTCCATTTCACTTCAATATTAATCAGAAGCATTTAAGCAGGAGCTAAAATGATTCCACACTCCAGCCTCACAAAACTGCTGATCCAGCTAATCCAATCTCCTGATTTCAGAAAAAGCCTTTGTTGCCCTCGAGAATAATGAGCCAATATCTTCCAGTGTTCATTACATAAGCAGGAGCCCATCTTCTGCTACGATACCGCTGATGTTTAAGCATTTCCCCTGCACAGGACTCTGGTGGCTTTGTGGTGGGCCTCTGTCTTTAGTTAAAACCACTAAAGCTTCTTTCCAGACATCATAACCCACACTCTTCATTAAACTTGATGCTTAACCTGGTCTTAAAGAGGGAAACAAAGGGTCTGAGGGTTCATCCAGAAAATGATAGGAAAAAACAGCCAGTCTGGTTAGGATCTAATAGTAGCTTGTCACATACTCATTCTTTCCATTTAGATCTAAGTAATAGTGTCAGAGTTCCAGCCAGCGTCCACAGAATGTGGTTCTTGTTTTCCTGAGATGAATGGTCACTCCGTCAGGGGCCCATAAAAAATAAAAACACAGACTCAAGCTGACAAACAAACTGCCTTTACAAGACTGCAGGAAACACATTCCTAGCCTGGGAATGATTAAGAGTGGAAATTACAAGGTGTTGTGTTTGTTTTTGTTGCCTGAGGTGAACAGCTTTTGTATACTGTGAATATGCGTCAATTATTAAGCCAGCATACTCACGAGCTTACCAGACGTTCTGGAGCTGGGTGGCTCAAGGCGTTGACTTATCCAGGGTTGGCATTACAGTAACACAGAAGTGAAGAGCATTTGTTTACTCCTTCAGGCTCAAATGATAACAACTACTTTAACTGCCAGCACTGAAGTATACAGAAGGTATCTGTTTGTGTTTTTTCTAACTTTCCAAAAAGTAACATGACACAGTGGCAGTGTATAAATCTTTGATATGGTTTTTAAAGACACAAAAAAGTCCCACTCTACAATACTGGCATAAATGATATGCATTTGAATACAGGAAAAAATCTACCATTAGACTGTTGTAGCCAAACAGAAAACTCTGAAAGCAGAAGAAGTATCAATAACTTCTTTTGTTCACGGCTCCATTTGAGGCTGGCTGCAACGACCAAGAGAACCCCCATTAACAGCCATGGACAAAAATGCTTCTTTTCAAATGGGCATAAAACCAGGTATAAAATGCATTTCTGCTCTGAACAGCCCATTCATTTACTGACCCAAGGTTAGATTGAGTTAGTATTTCCAATATGGCGACTGCCAACTTCAGGCTTCATTACATATGCCCAGAAACCATCAGGTGACGCTACTGAGATTGCACATGTTCAAAACAAAATTTTGTTTAGGCTGCAGCCAAAACAATTGACTTTAAGTCCAACACCTCACAAGCAAAAAAAAAATGTTGATCATAGTCTAGGACTTTGAGGCATGGGCTCTTTTGGCTCCATTTCTGGACCAACCCTGATCAAACTGTGACTAGACTGAACTCCTGAAGGTAATACAGAGATAGTTTTTTTTTTCCTTTTAAATTGGGGTTGTACAATGAACTTGTAAACAGAGAGTGTGCCACCCTCTTTGTGGAGTAAATTGGTTGGAGAATCAGGAATGATGAAGAATTAGACTATATATATATATATATATATATATATATATATATATATATATATATATATATATATATATAGTCTAATTTCTTTTAAAACTTGAAAATAACCCAACCTGTTTATCCTCTAAAAATCCAGATTTTTATGAGACATTTGGACAGAATCTCCTGACTAATTGAGCCAAAGTCCAAGCCCATACAGGATGAGAGACCTGATTCATCGACAGCTCATTTCAGGCTTCTACTTCCTCCCCTGTCAGAAGGAAAAGCACAGCCCTCCTCTCCTCTGAGCATGAGCCAAACGGAACGAAGCCTTGTTTGGCCTTTAAAGCAGTCTAGACTAATATCCTCTAATACTTATGTGGACCCTGATTATGCAACAGACATCAAGTTACGTCACATCTTTTTACATTCTTCTGGGAATCACAGAGACGGGAAAAAGGTTTGATCTCCAAACATCAGCTGACCTGTTAGGTCATCAGTGCAGTGGAGTAAATTAAATTTGTTGAGGTGTTTTAACAGAGATTAGCGAGTCTCTGTGGATGAAATTAAACATTTAAGGGAATACTTGAGTCACTACCCTACAAAAAATGTTATTTTAATCCGTTTTGAAGCAATGAAGCAAAGATTGTGTATTATGCTACTGGTTAGAAATGTATTACTTTTAAAAAGACAGTAAATGCAGTTTTACCAAACTGGAACAAATAATCTCTGAGCGTTGTAAGCTTTGTTTTGATGAAATTTTAAACTTTGGAAGCTGCAAAGTGAAATTAAATTTTTGTTTTGGTGAGACACAGTCACCAAACTCTGATCACACTGGCTATCATCTGAAGGTGATGGAGCCTCTGTGAGTGTCTGCAAGTCTCCAGGGCTTTTAGCATAACCATCGGTGAGTGATAAAGAACGCCTGGCTATGACATCCCTCCCTGATCACTGCATTGTTTACAATCAGACTGCAAACATGAAGCATGAGAATGGAGTAGAAGTTGTCTTAGAGCAGATCATCAGATGCACTTACATACTTGTAAACATAAATATAAGCCACATTCATCCTAAGTGATTGCTCTTATAGGTTCGTGTATTGCATTATGAGCAAAGTATTCAGCCTCTTTTGCCCCACACATGGGGCACACACAGCCAGTGAGTCCTGTTTATTAATGTTTATTTTCTACTTGGACTACAAATGCAAACCTGATCGCTTCCAGCACCAAAAAACTGTCATCTGCCTACAGATTCTGTATTCCTACTCAGAACCTGTGAGTAGAGAACACACCAACACATTACGGTGCAATTTCAATCCTAGTCTTGCCAACGTGCTGAATGATGTTTAGAGAATTTGTCAGATGTGATCTGTGGCTTGACTGACTCATAGAGCTCTTGCAGGAAAATAAGTGTTCAGCTTCAGGAGCTGGTGAGAGTTTTGCAGAGTGAGTTTTCTAGCTGCAGAACAGAAATGCTTGATGGGAATCAACTTGTATCTAAACTCTCTTTCAGACTTTGTTGCTTCTTTCCCCTCTTAATGATTAACGCCTGTTTGGTTCTGCAAAAGTCTCCCACTGCCACAACTGAAATCCAACAAAATACATTTAATAATCCTCTCTGTTCTCATTTTGTGAATCTATGAAATGAACACTATTAAATCTCTTCTGTCATTTTACACTCTTCTATCACATATTAACATCAGGTAATCTCAGTTTTTGTGTGGGTATGTTCTAAACGAACAGACTCCTGTTCAATCAAAGGTCTTTATTATCCTATGTCTTGTTCATATTCATCAGCTGTTTGGATCTTTTTTAAAAGAGACACAAATACAACCAAACTAACCAAACTCTGGGGTTTTATTTTATTTATTTATTTAGGTTGTTTGTTTTTGTTTCATGTATTTTTAGTTATTTTTGTCCTGTGTGTTCTCCCTTGTATTTCATGTTTTAGTTGGTAATTATAGCTCTGTGTCCTTTTGGTACCTTTTAGATGAAATGGGATCTTTCTGTCTCCAAAATCATCAATGAAATCCTGTGAAACGTCCAACACTAAATGTTCATTGTTTGTTTGAGTGAGTGGAGGGGGCGTGGCTTAGCCATAGGTCAATTGTATTCAAACAATACAACTGCAATTGAAACTATAACAGCTTGCACCTTTTACACAATATTTTTAATGTAATATCTGCCCTCAGGCTTGGCCAAATGTTGAAAATGTACATTTTGCTTAACTCTGTTCTGCTGTAGCGCAGATGGCCTAGTGGGTTTAGGTCATGCTCCATATGGCGAAAGCCCTTGAGTGGGCAGCCCAGACTTTCCAACGTCACTCTCCACTCTCACCCTGTTTCCTACTCTATCAACTGTCCTCTCCTCTCTCACTGAAGGCATAAAAGCCCCAAAAAATAACTTAAAAAAACAACCTCTGTTTTATTACATGTGAATGTACATTGTGGTTTTTATACAACTATCAATTAAAAAATTAAAACAGTTTAAATGTAAGGATTTTGGTTTACATGTGATTGATAAGCTAGCAGTACCAAATTTAGTAAGCAAAGAGACATCTATAAAAAAAAAGTTATAAACATTAAAATAGTTCTGATTTATGTGACGTTAGTAAAGTAAGCCTGATAGGTGAGTCCAAAGACTGCAACCTTCAGAGGCTATGGGAGCTTCAGACCCTGAACTGGGACACATCTCATCTCTCCTATGTCATGTTCTCCTGTGTTTCCTGCCCTAAAGGAGTTTTGGATTTTGGAAGAGTTTTTGATTTCTGGGTTTTGGGTTAATAAATACCGTTTGAGTTTAAAATCTGCACCTGGGTCCTCCACTCATGTTTCCTGCCATTGTGACACCAGAGTCTACAGAGAAAAAAGGAGACTCGACAAACTGAGGGAGATTGAGGGAACACTCTACATCATATCAGGGACATCAATTACATACTTTAGTATCTCTACAACTGAAAGTTATACTGAGCAAATTCCCACTTTTTAGATTTGAGCATGTTTTAAGAAACTTCCTGCTTCAACATACAACCCCCCCCCACCCCCACCCCCTTTGAGTTCAGTCTGAGGGGGCTGATCTTTGACAGATTTCTTAATTCTCTTGGGTAATGTCACAGCAGACAGAACACCCCCACATGCAGGTCATAAGGTAATGACACAGAAACACTTGAAATTACTCACAAAGTACTTGTTCACTCAACCCATTACAGACGATTTCAAAAGAAATAAAGTAGTAGTTTGTGTTTTGGCTGTCATGTTTTTACTTCAATTATGAGTGGGAAATGTTGAAGATTGAAAAAAGGTTAAAATCAGATTTGTCAGTATGTATTTTTTTGACCCTGCATTTGTCAGTAAATGTAAATTTTGCTATTTTAGTGTGATTGTGCTTCTTTTTTTTAGCACATCTGGAGCAGAGGTGCATATGTGACTCTAACTTGACGACTTTGAGAGTCGGCACGTCCTAACTTCTCTGGTTATGCAACCCTCTTATTTATTATGCTCTCTCAGCCCTGCACATGTATAAAAAAAATTAAAAATAAATCCTCCTTCACAGTGACACCTGAAAAACTTTCAAAGTGAAACAGAGCAGCTCGGAGCGCTTTCCTTATCAATTATCGTTCCGCTGTCTGAGCATCTGCCAACAGTTCCTTTTCTTATGCAACACAATAAATATTTCCTCACGGTGAAACATATTTTCCACAGCTGGAGTGAAGTTCCAGTTAAAGAGTGGGCTCACTGTTGTTTACAGCTCCGCCTCTGCAGGTTGATTGTCCTTTCAATGACTTCCAGTTAAGACGGAGGAAGCTCATGCAGGCTCAGACTCAGCCTTTGGTCGAACTACTGAACTTCAGACAAAAGGAAATCATTCAGGGGCCCCTGGAAGACCGGGCATCATCAGTCACTGAGATTGTTTGGTAAAAACAATAAAAGCAGAGGGAGGAGTTTATGAGAAGGCTTTTCCAGTTTACACTGCATCATAACGTCACTCTAGTTTAAGAAGGGTGCTGTACACTATTAATGACTGTTCTATGTTTTTTTTTTGTTTTGTTTTGTTTTGTTTTGGGTTTTTTTCAGTACAAGACACTATAATGTTGTCCCTTCATAAGGTTGTTGTGGTTCACTTTGTTCTTGCAAACCATTAAAAAAACACACTCAGCAGATGCAGTTAAAAATATCTTGGTGGGTTGTTCTGTTCGACGTCTGCATGTAAAACACTTCATTAAGTTTAACAAGAATTAGAGTCTGGATGCTAGAAAATCAGGAACTAACTAAGTGCCAAGGAGGTTTTCCCAAAGACAGCTTTGGTATATTATTTCTGTTCAACAATGAACATTAGAGCTCCAGAATTCTGGATAAGATACAATTAAAAAAAATCAATGAATAAATTAATTCAGGGAGGGGGGAGTAAACTGTGAGTCTCTTTATTTAGATGTATTCAAAGGCTCTTAAATATTGTAAGTTTAAGCCGATAGTCATGTGTCCATTACATTTCCTCTTAATTGTATTGGGGCATAATGGGGCATTAACTCTGACCCGTCATCTGTCGTAGTAACAGAGGTGGAACAGGGGACGACAGTGGCAACATACAGTGCTGGATGTTGCAAAAAAAACATCGTCTTTCTGCATGTTTAAGTTTGTTTGTGTGTGTGTGTGTGTGTGTGTGTGTGTGTGTGTGTGTGTGTGTGTGTGTGTGTGTGTGTGTGTGTGTGTGTGTGTGTGTGTTTTGCATGTTGTGTTTACACAAGTCATGCCTCTTGCTTCTGGAGCAATGTTAAATCACACAGTGGTACACCAATACTACTTCTTTGTTAAGTTTTGCGTGTTAATATTGAAGCTTGATTGCAGCTGCACTATAGCTGTATGTAATCAACCAGTGATTGATGCACCCTTGAAGACTGCAAAAAAATGAAACCAAAGCAAGTTTGTCTTATTTTTTTAGTCAAAACAGTTTTATTCAACTTATTATGAGCCACATTCCCCTCGACAAGTCTAGAAAAATGCCTTATCACAAGATATTGTGTGACAAAATTAGATTTCTCTTTACTCACTAACAGATTTGTTTTTTACTTTTTACAAGCAATTCAGACATTGCTTTTGTTTGATCTAAAAATAAAAAAAGTCAATAAAAATACAAAAATTCATTGCTCCATGAAAATCATATCACTTGTCATACCAAACAAAAGGACAAAAAGAAAATAAAACGAGCTCCAGCAGTGTTTGAGAAGGGACAGGTGGAAGCACAATTGCTTATCTGAACCTGCTCCTACCTATCATCACTATAAATATATGTATTTGTGCATGAGTACAAAAATAACTAAACTTAATACAGACATATTTACATACGCATAAATACCTACCATATTCTTATCCTGAAATTACATCAGAATGTTTTGGAATTGTCAGGTTAGTACGGCTCGTACTCAGTCTAGTACAAAAACTTAACTAAAAATAAGACATAAAAACTTCACTAGATATCAGTTTTTGCTGCATTATAAATAGATAATACCAGCTAATGACTTTTGCCCAGGTTTTAATGGTGCAAGAGCTTTCTCATCAGACTGCACATCATTTGAGGATTCATAACACCAGTGGGCATGAAGATAGATGCAGATAGATTTGGTTCTTGTACGGTGAAAGTACAGAGTGGAAATGAATGTGTGAAGTAGATTTCAGAAAAGACAATTGCAATGTGCTGTATCAGCTATAAAAGATCCCATAGCTGAATAGGAACCATTAAGTGGGCTGGTTGTTCACTGTGTCCTTTGTAACAGTCTTTTTATTCAGTAGTTATTTTGACTGACAAGTTGCAGCAGCTTTAAAAGAGCATCCTTGAAGAACTGAAGAGGCAGAGAGAATGAAAGTGTCTGATCAGACTGATTTAAAGTCCTCACATCTTCGTCTCAGTTTCAGTCTCAGCTTCTCTTTCAACAGGAAACATATCAAGGTCTGTTTAAAAGTCAGCCTCCTCTACACCTACAAACAACGGAAAGTAAATGAAACAAACATGCTTTTCCTTCTGAGATTTCTATCTGACTACTTAGAACTGGAAGAGACAAAATACAACTAAAGACAACATCTAACTTTTCCTGGAGGTTCTTTGGGAGGGATGAGAGACTCCAAGTGGAAAATATTTACAAGAAGCAGAAAAAAAGTTTGTTGTTTGCATCCATACAGCCTTGAAAAATTTTAAAAGTTACCATTGTGTGGACTATTTTACCACAACTAAGGTATTAAGAGAAAATAAAGCTGTATTTAGATATAGTGTTGAGTTAGTTTCATTTCTGTTGATATGTTGTTTCCCTCTTGGCTGGACTATATACACTGATTTATGTTGTTATCATCAGCTCTCTCCATCAGGCAAACGACCATGGAGCTATTTATATGGCTGGTTTCCTGCTATTCAGGGGCAGAGTCTGCTTTAGGAGAAAGGCCTGGCCTGGATACAGGTAGTCCATCACAGCTGACAGCTCCACTCCAAAGTCTTCCTTCTGATTCATCCAACCAGTCATCCTTCACTCCTCATCAACACTGCAGTTTCCTGCACACAATATTTATACTCAGAGGAAGCTGAGGAGATCTAAAATAACCCGGTGATTCTTTTGTTTAGTTCTTATTGGAAATCATGTAATCACTGTGAGGTTACATTGTTTAGAGGCATTTTCCCCCTGCAATACTGTTCTTTGACTGTTTACTTGGAACAACTTGATAAAAGAAAAAAAAACGAGCTACTCCTTCAGAGATTGACCACAAACCAAGAGGGCAAACATGAGGAATTCATGTGAGCATGTTCTCTCAAAATTGAGGGATGATGCAAAAGAAAATGTGACCAAAATGACAACAAAGAGGGCATTGAGGGAAACCTGATCAGCTGAAGTCTCGTGCAGCAGCATAAGTCTGCTCTGTCTTGCTCTGCACTGAAAACGTGAGTTGCGGATGGAACGATTGCCCAGGCAGCAGACGAGACTTCCAGCAGAGCCAACCACAGCGTTCCTCAGGGTTATTTTAATGGTAGTGTGCAGCTGTGTTACCTTCACTCACTGGAATGTGAGAAAAACGGAAAAAGTGACACGCATATACAAAGGCAGTTGCCAAACAACTAAATTGAGCTCCTACATGAGCTCACAATAAAGTCGACAGATTTCTACTCACATGTGGCAAAAACCACAAAAACATGGACGTGCTCACATGGCTCTGTCATTACAAGGGCAGAACGCAGCTTGTTTAATGACTCCATCAAAACTCAACGCGCTGCTTGATACAAAGTAAAAAGAAACCATCTCCGGTCTCGAGCATCATGAAAAGCTTTCTCACAAGATTTTAAAGCATCTAAAGGGAAAATGCATCAATGGTTCAGCCTCACTGAAACGAACAGATGCTTTCCATAAGGCCTTTTTTTGTCTGCCACAGTTGAAAGAGAATACACGATTTAACATCCTCTCTTGTTGCTTTACTGAAGAAAGTTGTGCTGAACAGCTTGCACCTTCTTACATTTAGACCTTTTGACACCATATGCATCCTTTGAGGTCCTCGGGTCGAGGTCTTTTAAATGTACCAGTGACTCGACAGAAAACAAAGACAAAACATTTACAGCTATGAGGCTCTGGAACAATCTGCCCGATGAAATCAGGTCTGCCAAGTCAGTAGCCTCTTTCAAATCACTTCTTAAGACATATCTTTACCGGAGAACCTTTCCTGATTTTACTTGGTGGTCTTGAAAAAGTCTCACTTCAAGATATCTGCCTGATCCTAATCCACAATTTATAATGAGATTATCAGCACCAATAAAGGTTATTTCTAAGTGCTAGTTCTTAGCTTCCTGATTGGGTTGGACAGGACCAGATTGATTTACAGCTCGTTGAAGTTTCTATGACAACACCACACTGGTTGATGAAGTTTAGTGAGATGAGAGATCTGTGTTTTTCTCTGCTGTAAAAATATATATTGGATTAATTTAGCAGTGATGATGGAGAGTGAAGCTGAAGTGGCATTAAGAAAAAGGACAGTAGAGCAGAAGAAAGCTAAACAGGAGAGTGATAGAGCATGGGCTAAAGGCTAAAACACAAGCTAAAGGCTAAACTGTTTGTGATAATGTTCATTCCAACCCACATGCAGCAGTTATTCTGCAGTGATCTGATCAAACTTGAGAGTCTGTCAATAAAATGAAGAGTGAGGTTACGTTAGCTCTGATTGGTAGATGAGCAGCTGCAACCCACTTCAAACAGATAGTCCTCACAGCCCCTTTAAGTTTTTAATTATCTAGTTTATTAATTATTCTTATTATCGTGCATTTCTTTTTATCTGATCTTGTTTTGCTGCCTGATATTACAGGAATTGCTTAGTTGTTTAAGCTGCCTGTAAAACACTTTATAACTTTATTTTGAAAAGTGCTACATAAATACAGGTTATTAATATTATTCTTGAAGTGGATTTGAATCATGAAATGGTATAAAATCTGTATTTTTCAGGTCAAATACCCTGAAAGCCAAAGTACAGCCAGTGCTATTTACCATTTACAATTAAACTGAGACTTAACTGAAACAGCTAAATGAGCGCAGCTCAAGCAGAAAGCAAGCATGCCTACTAACACAAGATCTCTGAGGGTTGATGGCTCTGGGACAGCGAATTTGGCGCTTTCAGGTCATTTGATCTGAACAGCTCTAAATGAGCCCTTACCAAAAAAGAAAAGCACTGAGCTGCATTTAAGATGTTTTTCACCTTGTTTCCTGATGAAAACTGCATCCTGTAAAAGAAAGTAGGTGCCGGTTTGCCCCGTCTGCATTCATCAGATCTCAATGGGGTTCTTTCATCTTAAATATGTTCTTTGAGCAAAAAAAAAAGACAAAAAAAAGACAAAAGTTTAATCTGAAATAATTGTATTATGGGCTAAAAAGTGATGGCAATCCCAAACAATTTTAATGCTGCTTATTCTCCAGCCAGCCTCAGCTGATTCTGGATAAGAGGCTTGGCATCGCTTGGACAGGTCAACAGTTACTAACAAGGCTGACCCAGAACAGGCACACAACAATCCACAACCACACTTAGACATACAGGAGATCAGAGTCACCAGTGTACCCAACTTTCATTTCAGACTCTAATTCCAGATTTTCAGGCCTCGATGTTAATTACTCAACCCGTACTAAGATCTCAGACATGTTGTCAAACTATCCAATCTTATTTGGTCTGCTGGTGCTAATCCTTTTAGCATCTATGCTAATCTTTTATGTCAGTGTTCGCCGGCGACTGTTTATTTTATCATCCTTGAAGAATCTGAACACAGTGATTTGTATGCAAATTAAAATAGTCATCTGTCTCATGACCTCAACAATAGACGAGTTAATGGAAGGTCACTTCCACACTTTGTAACAGGCCAGCGGGCACAAGTGGGGGATTAGAGATCAAGGTTGACTATTTCAGGTCAGCTGATCACAGAGAGGAGACAGATGTTAATTTTTTTTTTTTTTTTTTTTTTTTTTTTTTAAAAAAAAAAAAAAAAAAAAAAAAAAAAAAAAAAGACAGATGTTAATTTAACAGCGTTTGGTTGCATGTCCCCTCAGGGTGCCACATCAGAGTCAATGTGCATAATTAAAAAAGAGAAAAAGGGCAGAGGACTGAAATTGAGGAAGAGATCATGATGAATAAAGAAGAAGAGAAAACAAAGGGGTAACAAGGAGTAGAGGAGAAGTTTGTTGTTGTTGTTGTTTTTACACGTATGGCATTTTGTTCATCCCTTCTTTAAAAGGGGCTGTGAGGACAAAATGTTTGAAGTGGATCACAGCGACACCTTTTGGCTGGACTCACGAGCACACTGTTGTGATGACATGACTAATGATATGTGTTTGTTTTGGAAATGAATGGAGAGCTGATCTTCTTTTTAACACTACTTTTCTTTGTTCAAGACAAATTTTTACAGGATACAACGTGACGAGGTAAGGTATTTATTAACAGTGACACAGCGCTGTTGTTTGAAACGTAACAACAAGTTAACTTTGTAAGTTTGTGCTGTAGTTTAGTAGCCGGCTATTTACATGCCTCTTGCAGCCCGTTGCTCTGACATATCCGTTGGCTAACCTGTAACGTAAGTGAATCCTTATGTCCTGCTCATCTACCAATCAGAGCTAACGTAACCTCACTCTTCATTTTATTGACAGACTTCAAGTTTGATCAGATCACTGCAGAATAACTGCTGCATGTGGGTTGGAATGAACATTATCACAAACAGTTTAGCCTTTAGCTAGTGGTTTATCTTTTAGCTCATGGTTTAGCTCGTGTTTTAGCCTTTAGCCCGTGCTGTCACTCTCCCGTTTAGCTTTCTTCTTCTCTTCTGTCCTTTTTATGTCAAACAGTTCAGCTCCAGTGTCCACCATCACTACTAAATAAATCACAGAAATCCTTTTCAGCAGAGAAAAACACAGATCTCTGCTAAACTTAACTACTAAACCTTATCAGCTGGTGTGGTGTCGTCATAGAGACTTCAGGATGTCGTAAATCAATCCAGTCCTGTCTGACCCAATCGAGGAGCTAATAAAGCGTTTAGAAATAACTTGTGCTGATAATCTCATATAAGTTGCGGATTAGGATCAGGCAGATATCTAGAAGTGAGACTTTTTCAAGATCACTTAGAAAGTCCTCACAGGAACTTTAAGTGTAAAAACTTGTAGTTTTACAGGGTGTTTAAAGCTGAAATTATTTATAACAGGTCCCACATGGTTTTTAGATGAACATGTTCTGAGCAGAAAATTGAAGTCAGACGAACACAAACCCCAGTAAATGCTGGCTCAAAAACCATCAGGCATAACAAAAAAAGATATGCTCAGGAAGCTTTCCATTTAAGGGTTTACTACGAGTAATATTTTGGTCCAGCATGCTCTTCCTTCAAGCATGTTGGCTCTTGAAGTTACTCTGTGTTAAATAAGCTCTTTAACAGAGGCTTATTGGAGTGCAGAGTTTTATGTTTATCATGCTGAACAAATGTTCTGCTGTAAAACTACAAAACGTTTCTTTTACACCTGTGTTTCTGTCAGGTTACTTATAGGGGCTGGTGTAAGGGGGATAAAGGGGTGACCATGATCTCCTTGAAAATATATTTGAACACCTAGTTGCAAGGCCTCATGATGAAATCTACAAATAACTGACTACGCTGTCTTTGCATCTTAATGTTGGCACATTAATAGTTGAAACCGAGATTTTGGAAACACATCTTCCTCTGAATCCTTAAATTAGAACATTAGCAATTCGGGGTTTTTTTTTTTTTTACCACTATGTTGAATGTATGTATGTATGTTTGAAATAAAAACAAATAAATACAGGACTATGATATGTGGTTATTTATTTATTGATTTATTTATTAATTACAAAAAATCGAAAGCGGCACTGAAGTGGCCCCATTATTCTTTCTGATTCAGTTTTTGAATCTCGGTATGTAACTTAATCGGTTTCCAGCAGAGATGTTCTCAAGTCTTTTTTTCATGTCCAAGTCAAGTCTCAAGTCTGATGCGTAATATGGTTACCATGGTTACCATGTCAAAAGGACGGAATGACATTAAGCTTGTCAGATGTTCAAAAGTTTCCCAAATGTTAATTCACCAAAGAAAGGTAAAAAGAAAACATTATGATTGTTCACGAGTCTCAAAACACACGTCCAAGTCAAGTCTGAATGTTTTTGAGCATGAAGTCTCTCTGTGTGTGACTTAAGTGTGACTCATAAAAATAAAAAATAAATACATAAACAAATGAATGAATAAATAAATAAAACATTTAAAAAAAGATGAATTTCACCTGATTTCATTCAGTCTCGTTTGTTCTGCTGCCATTCAATCAAAGCAATGCTTACTTGCGCAGTGTGAAGAATCAGTGTTTTCCACTTGATGCATAATGCCTGTTGCCTCTTGATGTAGTTTGGACAGTTATGTCTCAGTTGTCAGATTCATATTTATAATGAAGGAAACACAACTGCAAAACTGTAACCCATATTTGTAATTTTGTAAAACTGTAACTCTATGCATTGTTTTCTCACAGAGAAAATACACGACACATATTGTTATGTGTATGTTTGATTCGAACAAGAGTATGCAAATGCTTTATCTATGCACAGCTATAGACTAGCATGCATACATTTTAAATTTATGCATCAATTTTCATGTGTGTATACACAGATCTTCTGACAGTAACCTTACCCCATACATGTAATTATCTACAGGGAAATCTTATGTAATTTCATTCATCTGAAAAATGCTTTGAGCTATGGTTTTCACTGTGTCATTAATTTACAAGAATTAATTATGCTTTCTGTCCCTGAAGCACATATTAAATAGGAAATTGTAGGTTTTAAGTGTGCTGCTTCTGGAAGCTGTCATCTGCTGCAGGATTATTTGAGCTTGAGTTTTTTTCAATCTTCATAAAAGACTTTTTGATATATTCATTGATAAGCTAACTTCTACCAAGTGACCCAGGATATGTTGAACTCTTTATGTAATTAGTTAGTTTTGTTTTTAACTTTGTTCAGATGTGCTGCTGCACATATCAGCTAGGGCACTCTTGTGAAAGAGGTTTTTAATCTGGATGAGGCTTTTTCTGCTTAATCTAATTTAAAACACACACACAAACACACACACACACACACACACACACACACACACACACACACACACACACACACACACAAGTAGTTCAGTGTGAACTACATGCTTATCAGGGTTTTACCAGTTTGAAGAAACAATGGTACTATAAGGCTTGTTTTCAGCATCCTCAGTACATTGCCATGCTTGCCAATGTTACATCTCCATCACCAACCAATCAAAATCAGTAAGGGGCGGGGCTTGTACTGTTAACTTTGTCAGTGTGGATGGCACAGGTACATATGGAGGGGAAAGTAAACCCAGTTGAGTTTTCTGGGGTTTTATTTCCAGAGCTAGAGCTGCTGCTAATGCTAACATACCACTTCAATTAGTTGTTTAAACATGCTGTTCATAGAATTCAGCTGACTGTAAGTGAATAGACGTATGGTCATCCTGCAGCAGCATAACAGTTATTAAGGATGAGTGTTCTGAAATTGAGTTTGTGAGCAGGCCGATCACAAAAAAGCTGTTAGTGAACACAGGCCTTAAAAAAACACAACATTCAGAATCTGTGCCAAAGGTTACAGAAAACTCATACATAATATGGATTTTGGCTCCCTCCCTTTCCCCTTCATCCACCCATCCACCATCTCCACCCCCCTCTGCAGGGAACCAGATGCTGCCCCACACTTCCATCTGAATGAGGGACGAATCCCCAGAGAGGAAAAGAGGGGATGGAGTTCGACAGAGAGGTGTAGGACGAGGTGTTGGCAGGATGAAGGGAGGGAGTGGACGGGTGCGACTAGACACTCGGGGTCAGAGGTTGATCCTGCATGTGGCGGGATGTTTTGTGTTGAGTCCCCCTCCACCAACACACGCTTATCGCCTGGTGAGGGCTCAGGGGTCCCCCCACACACACACAGGTCTCTGGAGGTCTCTGTCACACACCCTCCTCTAACTGCCTTGTGGGTCCCAGTCCAGCAGACCCCAATACACTCACTCATTACAGGGTTTAACCACAGACATGTGATATGGGTTTGTGGTTTAACAGCAGAGTCAGGGTCAAAGCCCAGGGGAGAAACAACACCCCCAAACACACACTCCACCATCGACTTGCACCAGCCCACGGGACGATATGAGACATAATCACTCCATCATCTGTTTCTGCTGAAGCCCACCCCCTGAAACACCAATGTCTCCACCTTTAAAAAAAACTCTTACATTTTTAAATTATAGTCTGCTTTTATCTTTTTTGTCATTAAAAAAAACAACTTTAATTTTTGTTGAAGGCAAAAATGTTTGCTTTTGGGGTGCAGGTTGGCCTGGTGGTCTAACAGGCGCCCCATGTACAAAGACTTTTTTCCTTATTGCAATGACTTAACTTTGGAAAGAAGTTGGTTTAAAAGTTAAAAATAGCCCAAATTCCACTGATAAACATTCATCTGGGGAGGTATCTGTGTTCTCTCAGCAGTGACATGCCAAACTATAAAAAAAAGATTGTACACTGATTAATCATAGGCTCAGCACATTCACAAACCACATTACAAAAAAACGACTCCCTGTCTGTCTCTCACAGAGAGGGCAATAAAATGTAAAGTTGGCTTATTAAATTAAAGGACGTGTGCTTCTGTGCAATTAGGCATGAAAAACGGGGGTATGTGTAACTAAGAAAAACTAAGTGGAGGTTCAGCGAGTCTATTTTAGGACCAAGTGAGTAACAGTTCATTAGAGGAACACTTCCTATACTTTGCAGAGACTGACACAGGCTCAGAGAAATTAAACTGTGTGGGAGGGTTCAAAGAGCCGAGTATGAAAAAGAGTAACAGCTTAAATAAAAAAGAAAATAGAAATCAAGGAAAATGATCCTACAGTGTTCACAGGAAACGTGAAAAGAAACATGCAGAAAACAGCACTGACTGTTTGGAGCAGCTTCAGTGTGTATCTGTAAAGTGTTCACAAGGGCTTCACTTCTCTCATTCCAAAAATGGAATCAGTTAATTTTTTCCTCAAAATTCTACACACAAAAAACATTTTTTAATTTTTGCAATTTATTAAAAAGAAAAATAATTAAGACATCACATGTACATAAGTCGTCACAGCCTTTGCCACAAAGTTCTAAATGTAGCTCAGGTTCATCCTGTTTGCTCCGATCCTCCTTGAGATGTTCCTACAGCTTCATTGGAGTCCACCTGTGGTAAATTCAGTTGATTGGACCTGATTTGGAAAGGCATACACCTGTCTATTTATTCATTTATATTTTTATTTAAAGGGACAGTGCATATTAATGAACATTTCAGCATAGTCTCAATGTAAATATGTCAGAGTTAGCCATCAGGCTGATTTCTATCCATAGTCCCTGGCAGGCCAGGGTCCCACAGGTGCACAAACCAAGCATGAAGTCAGGAGTAAAGAGTTGTTTATAGACCTCCAAGACAGAATTGTCTCCAGGCACAAATCTGGGAAAGCGTCATGTTTGGAGGAAACCAGGCACCGCTCATCACCTGGACAATCCCATCCCTTCAGTGAAGCATGGTGGTGGCAGCTTCATGCTGTGGGGATGTTTTTCAGCAGCAGGAACTGGGAGACAAGTCAGGATTGACTGACGCTTCCCATCCAACCTGATGGAGCTTTAGAGGTGCTGCAGAGAGGAATGGACCAAACTGCCCAAAGATAGGTGAAGGCTGTGAATACTTCTGTACATGTGATGTCTTAGTTTTTTTTACTTTTAATAAATTTGAAAAAAAAAGATCCCATTTTTCAATATGGGATGCTGTGTAAAGAATTCTGAAGGGAAAAACATAATTTGGAGAAAGTCAGGTGCTGTGAATACTTTCTGGATACACTGCATGTGAAACCATATCTTGATTAACTTTACATGGAAAAAAAAGATGGAACAGGCCATTTTCAGGCAGGAAATAAACACAAGGAAGCACGCTAAAGGTATAAAAATGAAGCTTTGTAAATCGGAAATGAATCAGTTCCAGAAAAGTTGACACAAAATTGATCTTCCAAAACTTAACTGGAACTTGGATTAAGAATTGAAAGTCATCACTAAAAATGGGGAAAAACAGCAGTTTTTTTTTTTTTTTAAGTGGAAGATATTCACATACAGTCTGTACTCACTAAAGCAGTGCACAAATTTTAAGAGGGTTAATCTCAAATCAAACCCTACCGCTTCGCACTGGAAATGACAGTTGCATTTCACAACGTTCACAGCTCTTCTACTGCCCTTCATTCACTGAAATGGTCACTTATCATTTAATCTGTTGCTGCCACTTCTGCAACATAGCCAGAATGATGAACACTGAGGGTGAGAAGTGCCCAGCGTTCCACACTACACGTTTCTACAATTTCATTTAGCAGATGCTTTTGTCCAAAGCGGCGTACAACACAAATGACTACAGCATCTTGTAGTGTAGCAGGACTGTGGTCTGAAATAAGGAGAAGGATCAAAGGCTGGTGGTGCTAGCTCTGCTAAAGTTAGCAACATCGTGCTCGATTAAGTCTTTGTTCGTCAACTTTAGACAAGCGGGTTGGTCAAATAAATTTCTGAATACATGACATTTAAATTAGATTCAAACTTTAAACTACTGTTATTTAAACCAACAGCCACCAACCAACATTTCTGGTATGGATAGTAAAATGTATATCAAGTAGTTGGAAAGAAGGTATGGAGACAGTCTTATCACTAGTGTTACACAATAACTGAGTTGGCTTTGAAACCAACATTTCTGATTTTCATTATGCAATATGTGACACATGTATTTAATCTATAGGGTACACTCATGGCTTCTCTCTCTCTCTCGCCTGATGCTGAAATCTGGCCATAAAAGCTTTCATGAAGAACACTGGCATGGGAGAAGGGTTCATGAACGGGTTAAGATGATTTATTCATCATCCAAAGCATCTATTTCAGCTAATGGTGTGATGTACTTCCTATTCATGATGCCTAAAGTGTCTGCTCACTGAAGATCGATTCTGCTTTAACGGGATTAGAAAGTCAATGTATTCTGTTTTCATTTATGTTTTACAAAACTTCCCAACTTCACTGGAATTGGGGTTGCATTACATTTATGTGTTAAACCGTGTTAGGCTAATATGAAGTAGATAGGCCTAAGAAATACTGAGTGATCTCCTGATATTAACAATCAGCAGATCTGATTTATTTACATAAAAGAAGACAGTACAAATTCATTCCTACAAACAAGCTAATGTAAGATGAGATGATTTATTTTTGGCTAACTTATTTTAAATCTCACTAAATTTTCCATATTTAATTATATTTTTCTTTTTTCTGTTTTTTTTTTATCATTGAGTTCTTTTATAAATGAAAATATGTTGCACTGTCACTTTAAGGTTGCTCGGGGTGATTTTGTTTTGACAGTGATGTAAAGGTGTCGCGTTTGTTCGATGTGCTTTTTTCTGACGTTGATGAATGGTCATTAAAGGCATCATGACGTACAGCAGATGTTGCCCCTTGCTCTTTCTTCTCCACAGCCAGCAAGTATGATTGTTATACAAGTTTACAGTTAACGCCGTTGAGGTTTAACAGTCCAGAAGAGATAGTGAACAAGTTACAGTGTAACCACCTTATCTTTTCTATACTCAACTTACTTGTCTGTTTATGTTGGCATTATTAATAATAATATTAACAGTAATATTAACATTCAAATTATTTTTAAGACTTTTATTATTATTATCAGCTACAGAGAATAATTATGAAAACCACTGTTTCTAAAGAAAGAAGGATAATTCTGTGTTATTTCCTGCCTTGAGTGAGTTCCTACCTGGTCTACCAAAAATGTGACAATGCTGTATACGTCCAGCAAAGGCGCTGAGATGACGTCAGTGTTTTGAAAGCAAAAAATAAGTGTTTGTTGGCTACACCTGTGCATTACAGGTGGTGGGCGTGAGCTCAACTTGTTTACCCTGGGGTAAATGCTATGCTTTTTGACTTAATGTGAAATGATTTAGTAGGACATTGGTTTTTATATTCGAAAAGTATATTTAATTTAACACTGTTAAAACCTGCCCAACCCGCAGATAACCAGCCCAAATTGAACCAACCCGAGCCCATTTTAACCCACACAATCCCATCCAAAACAGCCTGAAACCACCCAATCTGGCAGCACTGAGCATACACTGACTGAAGCGAAGAAGAAATAAAAGAAAAAGAAATAAAACATGAAATGTTTGCATATAAAGTTGCTCTGTGTGGTCAGACACTATTTGAAACCATTTAGAAAGGAGATGCATCTGGTGTATGTTGTCCATCAGAGGAGTCACATGATGTTGTTGGCAGGGGCCTTTCTTGGATTTGGGAAGATCAGGGGCTAAGGTTTAGAACATTAGGGGCTGGGCAGAGTTTCTGAAAAGGTGGAGAAAGCTAGAGGTCATTTTACCAAGGACTCAGAGGTCCTGAGCTTCATCCATGTGGCATCCAAAAACTGCAAGGCTAGGAATCTAAAGGTAACAAATAATGTTGCTTCCACTGGTGTGCAATTATTTTCCTACATCACTCAGCGCTGGAGTGAGCTCTACAAGAAAGAAGAAGACCCTGGCAGGTTGAGTGTGTCTTTACTATCCAGCAAAGAAAGGGATCCACAGTCAAAGGCAGGGTTGGTAGTCACAGAAAACTAGCATGAATTTGAATGTAGCATCTCCTCAGGACTCCGTTTATCCTCCACCCTCACACACTCAGAGCTCCTCCAAAACGACGCCCCCGTTCACATGAACGAGCGCCACTGATTCACGACTATTCTTGGGCAGAACAGCAGGACGGCAGACAATCACTAGGATTGATTGGTGTTTTCCCAGGTCTACTCCTGCTGTGGACAGCAGATATTTTTCACTCTGTTTTAAGAACACATCATGTATTGATTGACATCAGGACATAAAGATCATTTTAACCAGGATAACAAAAAGTCTATCTAAATCTGATCACCAACCCTGACTTTAATAAAGTAATCTTTAGAAAGTGGACACCCGTATTTCTCCTTTGGGGAAAAAGTACCATATTGGCACCTCAAAGGATCCAGGCAAAAGTTTTGTCTGAGCCACTTAATGGGTAAAAGAGCAGAGCTGGGACAGTTCATTTTGAAGCCCAGGAAATTTACAAAATACACCAAAACATCAGTGACTCTTTAATTCAACAGGATGGGGATTAAGGATGAAATGGAGTGAGACCATGTTGACCCTTCAAATGACCCCTCTTTTCAGTCATGTTTCCATGTTTTGAAAGGAAAGACCTGGTATATTTATTGAAAGACAAACTAAAGCCATTCTTGGCAGATGAAGAAGCTGAGGTGATCTCATAGGCAAGGGAAGGGAACACTGCCATTATTCACTGTGGAGGTCCCGGATGCTGAGCAGCTACAAAAGGCAGGAAATCTCCCACTTTTTGTTACAAGTAGAGGCCTGGCATGAACGATGCTTCTTATTTTCAATTTGCTTGTTCTTAGCATCTTTTGCAGCTGTTCCATGTAACAAAAGACAATGTCTAAGAGTTGTTATTTTTAAAAATAAAGATTTAGTGCCAGCATCAGTTTCCTGCCTGCAGATGCTTCTCTTCATAGAAATGGTCCCAGCAAACGTTGTAAACACACTGGTGCTGTGAGAATAATTTGGAATCGCTTGTGGGTTTTTTAGGATAAAGACTCTGTTTCCCATGAGCACTATCATCCAATGTCCAGTCTTGCCAAGGAAAACTTGTACTTGCAGACATGACTGCAAAAAATATTGTGTTGCTTCTAATCTTAACTGACTGAATAATATTGTTTTCTAACTTCCTTCAGTATTGTGATGCCAGTCTTTTCTTTGCTTTTGGCCTGAACACACCTTTAAGTTTTTAACAGAGCCGCTGTCTCGGCCTCCTGCCCAGGGACTTGATGTAAGTTGAAAAGGCAGATATAAAACAAAGCAACAAAGTGAAAGAGCATTTCCTTTTTCAGCCTCTTTCATCCTTTCTCTGTAAATCGTCCACTGCTCTATAAAATACAGTAAATCAGCCCTCTCATCACCATCTTACCCCCAACCTCATCATCTTCCTGTTTCCTCAGTGTTACCCCCCACATCGCTCCTCATCCTCATGATCTAGGACAGTTGATTCAGAGAGCGTGGCACTACCGGCTGTGCAGTAACATGGAAACCTCTGTAGACGCTCAGCTATATGCAGAGAGAGAGAGAAGCACTACACTAAAACATAAATAATGGATCTCGTGAAAATTAATAATAAAGGAGACAATAAGCATGGCTGGTTCTGGAAGTCATTGAGTTCAGATTAAGAGAGAGATGAATCACTGCAAAGATGATGAGTGGAACAAACATGTCTTGGGACTTCAACTTTAGTTCAACTTCCCACATCAAATAAAATTACAGTGAGCTGAATGTCTCTGTTTATTTATTTTTTTGGTTTGTTTTAAAGTTCATTCCCTGTTTGAGGCCCATCTCCCCTGACACTGATCATCATACTCTGTTGTGAAGATTATCCTATCACTCTCAAATTAAAGTAATCTCTTTAATCCTCAATACCAATCTAGTACATCACGCAAGCTTTCATTTTGCACAGAGCCAAAAATGGAAATGTTTGCACTTTCTGAGCAGTATATATTCTCTTTGCTCGAATCCTGAATGCCTGCCTCTCGCCTTGTTGTTTCATAATACATAACACTGTTATATTAACTCTTCTGCTGTTGATACACGCAAACAGTATTTTACATGCAAATAACCTTCCTTGTAGGAACCCTAAAGCACAAAGCTGTAATGAGCACTTGCTCTTTCCACACTTGCACCTACTCAACATTCACTCTTGCAATCGACTTTTGACACTCTTGAGACAGGAATAGTATAGACAGTGGCTGTTGTCTCCCTCTTGGCTGTCACCTCCAACAATTAAAGTCTTGATGGTGTCTGGCTTCCCATAAAATGAGATGAAAACACACTTTTCTGTCAGGTGAAAGTCTCAGACACTATTGAAAACGGCAACCTGAGAGACATACTCTCTATGTGAAAACAATCATTAGATAGACTTTTTGTTATAATGGTTAAAATGAATCAATACATGATGTGTTCTTAAAATAAAGTGAAAAACATCTGCTGTCCACAGCAGGAGTAAACCTGGGAAAACACCAACCAGTCCTAGAGATTAGGATCCAATGATTGGTTTAAATCAAATCCCGTCCTGCCGTTCTGCCCGCGTCCTGCGTGTACATTTTGGCAGCGTGCACTAGCCCTGATTCAATGTGCCTAACCAAGAGGGATCCAAGTACTCTGGAGAATGGCAGAAAAACTACCTATACCCTGATTACTGGTAATGTAGTGCAAACAAAAACGATGTGCTGAGGACCAGTTTGAGTCTGTCAGTATTATACGGTCATGAATTCAGTGGGGCTCGTGCATGTAAGCGGGAGTGTCATTTTGTAGGAGCTCTAAAAATGTGGGAGGGTGGGGGCTAAATGGAGAATTTATGCTAGTTTTCCCATGACTACCAACCCTGCCTTTAAAATGTATTTATAATGTTTCTGATATTAATTGTGGCCTAAACTATTTCTGCATTTGTTTTTTCTGTTGAGTGCCCAAAACTGTAAACTGCCCAAAAAGTAAGTATATAGTAACATCTCATGAAACTACATGTACACTATGCATAGGCTACTTATATAAAAGATAAAGCTCTATGAATTCTGTAAAATAGGACAGAAATACAAGGCCCATCACATCTCTGGGTAAAGTTATTTTTTATTTTCTCTCTTATGCATCTTGTCTTGTGTTTACTCTTTTATTTTCGATACTCACACTTCTCTCTCGTTTCAGGTCTGTTGACTTCCTGCCCTTCTGTGTTGCCACGCCCCTGTTTGTCCTGAAGTGCGTCACCTTTGTCTTCTCATCCTCACTCCTCTTGTGTATTTAAGCCCAGTCTAACCTCCCTTCTGTGCCAGTTCCTCTTGTACTTTCATTCAGCGTTCCAGCCTTGCCCTAGTGTTGCCCTCGTGCGCTTTCTGATCCTTGCAAGTGTTTTCTACACCCCAAATTTTGTGTAATGTCTTCTCAGATACCTCTGCCTCTCTATCTGCCTTTCTGTGTATCAAACCATGGACTGATTAAACTTGTTTGTTTAACTCTCTGCCGCACTCTTAAGTTGTGCATGAACCATGAAATATGATCATGAACACAAAGTTGAGTTCAAAACAAACATTAGAAGACACGAGACGACATTAAAGCTGTGAAATTGGTGCAAAGAAAATGTTCAGAATGCAGGAGACAGATGACACATTACAAAGGTTTGCTGGTCAAAATAGCCTAAAAAAACATCATTAAAAAAACAATCATGATAAAATCCAGATCTTGATCCTGCCATAAAAAATACTGACATATTTTCACCATATTGCCCCTTAATTGAGAACATTTTCCTTGAGAAGAAACAGCGTTTGCTGATATTTCTGCAATTAAATGATTAAAAAAAATTAACAACTTACCATGTGGTATCAAGAGAAAACTGAGGCTGAAACTAGGTTTGATTTCATAAGTCTGAAAATATTTATCTGACCCCACATAATGACTGATAATGCAGCCATAACATTGTTACTTATGGTGAATAGAAATGTCGGGATAGGTGCTGCCTGCCCTTGGTCAGTCCCACAAAATTGAATGTGGTCCTCTGAAAACAAAGTATAAACGCCCCAACTTACAGCATCAATTTTTTTAGTTTAGTTTTTTGATTAAGAAACAGGAAAATACAACACTCAAGAAATTGGAAACAGCGGCAAAAGATGTGATATAACTAATGAGAGTAAAACTGTAATATTTCATCTTTTTTTCCTTTTAGATTAGATATGATATATTCTACTTTCTCCAGAGGGAAATGTGCCTTAGGCAGTAGTGCAGAAGGAGCATAAAGCTCAGTGCAGTTTGATTTAAAGGGATAGCTTTAGAGTGAGGATGTCTGAGGTACTTGTCAATGGTGATCGTATCACTCACAGGGGATCTCGGTCAGCTCGCACCTTTGTTGAGGAACCTGCGAGAATACTGGAAGGGAAGCTCTACAATATAATTTAGCTAGTTTTCAGAAAGTCAAACCTAAACACTGGATATGACACGAGTGTACTCTACGTAGCGCAAACTCACTTAGAAAAATAAACATTAATAACACAACACACTTCACAGCAACAACAAAACAAAATTGAACATAGGTTAAATACTGTAAAAAAAAAAATGCTCCTTTACACAATAATAAAAATATCACTGAGGGTATTTATCCTTTTCCAGCATGCCTCTGTTATAAAAGGGTTTGACATGAAGAAGAAAAAACTGAACATGCTAAAGGAGGTGATGTCTGTGAGGAAGAATCTAACTGTAAAAACAACCACAGATGGCTCAGTCTTTCACTTTTGGCTCTCTCTGGGTCACCTGATTAGAAACCAGGATATGAAAGCATTCCTTCACTGAATTCCTTGCTCTCCTCCCAGGCCAGGTTTGGAGGGACTCTGTGTGTAGTGGTGTGTATTTGTGTATCTAATACCAAGTCTAGACTGGCTATGTTGGGAAATGTAGATTAGTTGCTTCCCTTAACTCAGAGTCTCTGCAGGTACTGCAGACTTAACATGACATGACAGAGCAATGTGAACATATAAATAATCTAATGAGAAGTCTTCCCATGCAGAGCTGATGTGATGTGTGATTTTGCTGGTTGACTGAGCAGCTATTTATAGGACATGGTAAAGTATGTCAACAGTAAAGCAGTTTTAGGGAGTTTTATCTGGAAGCACATGTATGCCCTACACCCTGCAGCAACATTCACAACCAACTGTCAACGGTCGACTGTACAGAACAATAACCCTCCCTCACTTTATGATGTTATGAAAAAGTCAGCTGCATTATTTTAGCTGTTCTATTATTCTAGCTCATTCTAGCTCTACCTGTTGCTGCACACTAAACAATTTGTTAAAAGTTAAGAAAACACTCAGAAAACCATCAATACTGAGTGAGATTTCTTTTATACATCCACTTGTTCAATTAAAAAATAATGCAAATCATGTTTAGAGCAAATTCAGAGTCACTTCAACACTCAATGCAAAGCTCAACCCAATAGAGTAAATGATTTCAGAGGTGTGGTGAGGTTTTTTTTGTTTTTTGTTTTTTGTTTTTCTTTAAATGTATTGTACAAAATCCATTAAGGGTATCAAAAGGAGAGTTTCTGTTTAAAAAATGAAATGATGCCAGTCTAAATGTTCAACTGGTGATTAGCTTTTAGCTTCAAAAAATGATTTGCAAAGCTGTTTCTGAAGCTTTAAAGTGTAAATGGTTAATCTGTTGCTTTTCCTATGGAAGCTGGTAGCTTAATTAGAAAAAAAAAACATAGGCTGGACTAAAGTAAGCATTTTGCTTCAGCCTGTACTTTTTCAGTCATCACTCAGTTTTACGTATGATGACGACATACAAAAATACTGCTACTGCTAACATTAGCGGGTCGCACCAAAAACCTTTGATCCTATTTTCACATTGATGCCCACAAAGGTATTAGTTTGCATTGCTTAGGTCAAGTGATTATATACCAGTTCAACGTGACAAAGCCAACAATTTTCTAAATCAAAATAGTGCCAAACCATGCTGTGCTATAAGATACCATCTGTGTTTGTTTACATACGGGTATTACAGCATTATAACAGTAGCTATTAACTGGAACTAATCACAGGGGGTTGCACTACTGCACTGACAACATACAATCATTTTTGGGCCTACATTATTATACTGATTATTGATAATTAATTTGACCAAGTCACAATTCCAGTGCCAGAGAGCTAGGGTGATAATGTTTAATCTTTCACTCAACTAAACCTGCACATACAGTACCTATACAAAACCAGCCAATGTCATAATCTAGATCAGTAGTTCCGAACCAAGCGGCAATTTCCAGTCTGAAAACATGAAACAATGCCGAAGCGCTAAAATCTGCAGTTTGTTGAGTGAGTCACCTACACACCAAGCCAAAAAAAAAAGTTTTCACTGCAGAAACAAACATGTTTACAGCCTGTTACAAAAAATGTCTCCCATCTAAATAGGTGATTTCACTAAAGAAACACACTGTACAGATGGTGAGTTTTTTTCTAACTCTGCAGTTTAGCAGATATTAAAACCGTGAGTTCGCCCAAGCAGAGGCATAACTCAACTCACATGACTGACAGGCGTCCTATCACTGTTAGTGTGGAGACTCAAAGCCCGCCCTATTTTCAATATGGCCGCACCAGCCAATTTGCTTCAAAAACTCCATTTCAGAAACAAACAGGTGACGTCACAAAGACTTCGTCCATTAATTGTACAGACTATGTTTCCAGCCTGGCAGTGTGAGTGACTTCATAAACAATGAGGACAGACTCGTTAAACATTCGTTTTGTTTCACTCAGAGAGTATTTCTGTTTCTTGAAGTGGTTGTGATATCATTATACATTATTATCTTCCCGATTGTCTGTCCACTGTGTCTGCTTGTCTGTTTGAGTGTGTGTGAGGTTCATTAAACAATCATGGGTTAACAGAAGTCAAAATATTTATTTAACAAACCCCCACCCCCACCCCCTTTTTAATTTCATTGAATCTTGGTATTTGTTCTACAAGTGTCTGAAGATTAACTTGACCACTGAACCATCAAACCAAATCAAGCTCACAAAATGCTCCTGGTGTGAGGACATCATGACAGTATGAAGTGCATCCTGTTTAGAAAAAAAAAAGAAAATTTCACAGCAAAGGGGGACTTAATAAAGGCTGTGTTCTGTGGTCACAGTTCAGAAAGAGAAATACAGACTGTCGTTCTTATTTGAAGAGCAGAGATTTGTCATCTCTTTCACTGGGATAAATGAAAGTTTATTGGGTAACTCACGTTGTTTTTTGCATATTGGTCTGTCGTCAAAGAAGAAAACCTCAGTTTAGTTACACAGATTAGAAACTGATTCATTCCCGTCACGTTTCCCTGAGGCCCCGAGTGTCTTTGGCTGCGGAACAAATTAGACGGAGGTGACGGAGGGGAGCACAGTTTTGTAGATTAATTGGTATTAAGTTAATTAGGGTGTAGCTGGGAACCCCAATGGGTCGGGACCCCGGTATTGTGCCCACAGGTGATTCATCATGGGAACAGAACCCTTGCTGACACACAGAGGAAGGCTCACAGCTTTCAGGGCATTGAATAAAAACAGCCCTTCACTGCCATGGAAACCAACCAACAGCACAAAGCTAAAAGGACCCCACAAGAATACCAAGAGAAACACTTGAACAGAGGAAAACAACTATTTGGGATCATATTATATCAATAAGTGTTTAATTCCAGTACAGAAGAAGTAAATTGTGATGTTTTGACATGTTGCAGAACAGGACTTCTGACATCTGAAACAAAACATGAATATTTTTTTTAGCTTTACACAATCTGCTTGACAATGGGTGCAGTCTGTTAAAGAAAAAGACAAAAAGAAAAGAGTCCTAGTGTTAACTTGGCTTTTCACTAATCTTATTAAATATGGTTCACTGTGACCTTCAACACCGCATTTGGTTTCATTATAGAGGATAAGGCTCTGAAAGAGACCCATGCTGTGTCCCAAATCGTGTACTTTCATAAGTGCACTCACATGAAGTGCACTGCCTAAACTCTGCACCTACTAAAACAGTGCACTAACTCTTACAAGGTAGTGTTGTCCCAAACCAAACACTGTGCTTTCGCACTTACCGGAATCTATGGTCGCATTTTACACCTGTTCACAGGTGTTCTTCTGTCATTCATTGTGCATGGGGGTGTTATGTCATGGGGCTGGTGTGTGCCTTGTTATATTTTGTTACTGAAGAGCAGAGCAGGCAGACACGATACCTGCAGTTATGTTTCATGTCAAAGTATTAATGTCTACAGCCAGCAGCTCCACACTCGTCTCCATTTTTTGTGCTTTTGTTTACATTCGCTTCCCTGTGAGATGACGTCGATCACGTGGTGCGTCACTCTCTCTGATTAGATAATCTTGATGAAATCCTGAAGTGTGTGGGCTCATTATTTTCAAATCTTGTAATGTGTGAATGTTTGATTTGAGATTTGAGAGAAGATAATCTGTGAAGATTTTCTTTATGTGTGTGATACAACTTGATTTCAGAATCTTATAAGTTTTTTTTAAATCCTGTAGTGTGAGCCAGACTTAAGACAACTGAGTCAGATCAACTCTAAAACTGCAGCTCTTGTGGGGTGTTGCCATTCTGCAGAAAATCTGAGAGCTGGTGAAAAGGTCATGGGTGACCAAGTCTCACTGATGCACTTAGGGAATGAAAGTTGGCCCTAATGGCCCAATCCAAAAGACGATCTACTTGATCTTAAACTGCTGAAGGAGTTAAAGCTGGTTCTGGTAGAAAGGTGTCAGATCAGTTGGTGCATCACAGTTTGTTGTGTATGGAGCTGTGTAGCTGCAGACTGGTCATGATGTCCATGCTGAGCCCTGTCCACCACTGAAAAAAAAAAAAAACCTAAGCACCAGTACTGGACCGTAGGGCAATGAAAGAAAGAGGTCAGGAGGAACACGATAATGTTGATTTAATCTCTTAATTCCTGAAATCTCAACTCAATCCAGCATCTGTGGGAAAAAAAAACAGTACAGTCCACTGAGGTCCCACCTTGCTTCATTTGGGACTTAAAGTCAGGGTTGGTAATCAGATTTAGATAGATTTATGTTATCCTGGTTAAAATGATCTTTATGTCCTGATGTCAATCAATAGATGATGTGTTCTTAAAATAGAGTGAAAAATATCTGCTGTCTACAGCAGGAGTCAACCTGGGAAACACCAACCAATCCTAGAGATTAGGATCCAATTTATTAAACCAATCAAATCCTGTCCTGCCGCTCTCCCCGCCTCCTGCGCGTACATTTCGCCAGCTTGCACTAGCCCTGGTTCAATGTGCATAACCAAGAGGGATCCAAGTACACTGGAGAATGGCAGAAAAACTACCTTAACTCTGATTACTGGTAACGTAGAGCAAACAAAAACGATGTGCTGAGGACCAGTTTGAGTCTGTGGTTTTTAATCAGTTACGATCATATGATCGCGAATCAGTGGCGCTCGTGCATGTGAGGGCATTTTGCTAGTGTGGTCTCCGGGCTAAACGGAGTCCTGAGGAGATGCTACATTCAAATTCAAGCTAGTTTTCCGTGACTACCAGCCCTGCCTTTAAAGGATCTGCTGCTCATATTTTGGCGGCAGATATCACAGCACCATTCAGAGGTCGAGTGGCAATGTAATATGAGGCAGGTGCTCACCATGTTATGGCTGATCAGTGTATATTAACCCTGTAACACATCATGGACTCTACAATGCACAGATACCTGCAACAGCTGCTTTCTACTGCATGCACAAGTTTAATGAAGAGGTCGAGATTTTGCTGTAAGCAGAGTCTGGCTGATGAGTCTGAGTCCTATATACAGAAACATCCCACTCTTTTGTATATTCTTCAAGATAGCATGACACATTACTGTGTGACACAGCAAAAAGGCAGCACAGGCATTAGTCAACTGCTTGGCTAAACATACAAGACACCAAGTGTCCCAGAAATTTTTCAAAATCAAGATAGCTGGAAATGTGCAGCTCAGGAATATCCTCCTAACCCTTCTCTTTTGGAAGGAATTTGCAGGTATAATGTATCTTTAACATTGGGATAATAACTACAGAGCATTCTGATTGTTGAAATTCACAAGTAACGATTTCAGGTTCTCAGAAAATTATGATTAAACATCAATTATTGCGATTTCATGTCCTCCTAAATAAATACTGACACTGTGCTGTGCTTGAAAGTACTTGATGCACTTTTTCTGCTAAGCTGATTTGTGTTATTAAATTATAACTTGCAAGTTTGAGTTAATAATAAGAGTATATTTTGCACGATATGACATTATCTTCATTCAATAGGTTTTTAATGGGCAGACTTCAATATAAATTTAAATTCATGCTCTCTTATTGTAAGATATCTGCCGTTAAGCTGTTCTGGCAGCTTCCTCTCACAGAAAACTACCAAAACTCAAGAACGCACATTGTAAACTTAAAAGTGGCAATATGAAAACTTGTCTTTTACAGAACAAACATAAAAATGTGGTTTTATGCATCAAGAAAGAATAAAAATATTTAGTAGTTGTACCAGTCTGTTGTGGTGAAGCGGGAGCTGAGCCAGAAGGCAAGGAACTACATTTACTGGTCCATCTATGTTCCAACCCTCACCTATGGTCACGAGCTGCAGGTAGTGACTGAAAGAAAAGGTTGCGAATACAAGCGGTTGAAATGAGCTTCTCCGCAGGATGTCTGAGCTCAGCCTTAGAGATAGGGTTCAGAGCACAGGCATCCGGGAGAGGCTCAAAGTTGAGCCGCTGCTCCTTCGCATCGAGAGGAGCCAGATGAAGTGGTTTGGACATTTAGTGAGGATGCCCACCAGATGCCTCCCTGGGGAGGTGTTTCTGGCGTGCCCAGCTGGGAGGAGACCCTGAGGTAGACCCAGGACATGATAGAGAGATTATATCTCTCAGACTGCCCTGGGTACGCCTCTGTATCCTCCCAGAGGAGCTGGTGGAAGTGGCCGGGGACAGGGGCCTGGTCCTGGTTGATGACATTGCCCAGACCTGGATAGGTGGTGGAAGATGGATGAATGGATGAACAGTACTTATATAGAAAACTGATGTTTGCTCCAGTAGACTTTTCTAAAGTCACCATAAAGGGATAAAGTTCAGATGAGGATGAAAACAATGGGTAGCCAGTTGTATCCGAGATAAAGACTGAAATTGAAGTATAAACCCATTGCTTTGATTCAAACTGCAGAGAAGGCTTTTAGAAAGAAAAGAGTTGTGCATTTGCACGCAGCAGAAGATTCTGAGGTGATGTGCTTTTGCTCTGCATGAATATTTATCAGCTCTTATTCTTCAATTTCTACAGATTCTTTGGCTTTTAGAGGATGAAACCGAGTTTTTAATCTAAGCCTTGAGCATTCCTTTGCGCTTACAAACCTACGTGGCATTTTTAGACAAGGACTTACGAGGAAAATGGGTTATATTCGCCCATTGTGTTCAAAATGTTCTGCACTCACTCAGAAGCTCATCATGATCTTTATACATCATCAGATATGTATGCTAGTGTGGTCTCAAATAACTACCAGGGTCATGCCTGGGACACAGCTGCCTTGTAGACACATAGACACTGCAGTTAAGAAGTCTTGTTCTTTCCCTCAAGACAAAACAATTTAAACAGTTTTTCTGAAGGAGGAAGAGACTGACTCAAACTGAAGTGAGGGTTGAACTTCAGGCCCAGCAGAAACGTGACAAAGCCAGGCCTTAAAAAAACAAACCTTTATCTCACCTCTACAGACTTCAGCTTTAGAGACTCACTATCAGAGGAGGAACTGAGAGGCGGGATGATGGGAAGAGAGAAAGTGAGTAAAGGGAAACAAAGAGGAGAGCTCTGCTGATTGGGCACTTTATCCAGGTCAGCATCGCAAAGACAAACAGTGGAAGTCTTTGATGGGATGAATGGAAATATTGAAGATGACTTCATAGCTGTGATGTTTGCCAAGCTGTGAGCAGAAAACCTGCTGAAGAATGTGATTTCTAATCAGTTTCTATCTGGGTAGCTGCCCTCGGTGTCAAAACTCATTTCTGAAGATGATTCTCATTCTGGAACTTTAAATAGAGCCACCATTCTCCCAAAGATGCAAGTGGACTATTGAGGAGGTTCTGTCCCCGTCCTGGAACTGTGGACCAGCTGTTCTCCAAGCAAAGATACCGGAGGGGTCACAGAAGTTTGAACTCCCAAGTCTGTACGTGTTTAAGGTACTTTCAAGAGGGAATATGAGCCTGTTCCTTTGGGTAGCCTGTAGAGTGCACAGACGAAGTAGTGCCAGGCCTGTCAACATGGACTGTTTGGTCCTTGTACAACTGGAGGGAGAGAGAGGTGTGTCTGCATATTTGGACAGGAGCCGAGTGCACTCGTTGGGCACTGGGCTTGTCACCAATTCTGTCTGGAACTTTTATCGACTGAATCTGAGTTGATGTTTGTAGTGTCAGAAACGGTGGCCTCAGGACAGAGTTTTATCTTTTTGCTTTTTAAAATGGTCCAGCTGGCTTCATCAAACTGTGACCACGGGAGCAAAGAGAAGCTTTGAGCTGGTTGTAAAGTGTTGTGAAAAGGCGATTCAGTAGATTCAAGCTGAAGGGCATAATCAGCTGCCATGGACTGTAATCTGACAACTATTTACCTTAATGGCCTGAATAAATGACTGCCCTGATTACTGGACAGCCCCCATCACACTCCACTTATGACTTCTAATTTATTAGCTGTTGTTTAATCATCTCTGCTGACTTGACGTCCAATATCCTCACAAAGGAAACATTACTACATCTCCACCTAGTTTTAGGTCAATATGTTCCACTTTGGTGTGACTTTGTTCACTGTGTCGCTCTATCTTTCATCCTGTGGAGGTGAGTCATAGCTGTATGAAGGATTCACTAACATCCTTGGTGCTGTCACAACTAATAGTGACAACTGGTTACTAAATATCAAATATAGAACTATCACACTTTTTTTATCCATTTAGGGGGGAAAAAATAAACATCCTGTCTCATATTTAGGTCAATATAGTATGAGCCTCTATAAACAGGTGTGTGCTGGTGCAGCTAACATTCTGTACTGTCATCAAAACTGTTATTTTCATTGATAAATCTGCTCAGTGCTGAATCACAAGAGATGAACAGCATTTAGAGTTCCTGAAATGCATTGAAGACAGTTCAAAAAATCCAGTCCAGTCCAGACCAGTAAGAATACTAGTAGTATTTTATCCAGACCGGATACTCAGTAATAAGAAACCAGAGTATATCAGCAGGTGATTTTTTATATTCCCATAATTTTTTGTTAATAATGTTAATAATGATAAAGTACAAGAATTTTTTTTTTTGGCTGAACACCACTGAAGTAAGCCAGAGTGAAGTTTAAATGTAACTATTACAGTGAAACTGGAACTCACCATTAACAGATGAGCAGGTGCTACACATGGCGATCTAATGAACCAAGAAATTATGGCTTTTATTTGCTCACATATCTTTGGGGGCAGAATTTTCTGAACACTTACATTTCTAAAGTTGATTACAATCTAAAGAATATTTTTTTCTAGCCACTGGTTTGATCACTGGAGGATAAATTGTAATCTGACAATAGCTGATGCACTCCAAGTTTCGCTTAGAGTAATATAATTTTTCAAGTGAAAGATTTTATGTATCAGGGCAAAAGAAAATGTATACACTCCCCTTTCTTGATAAGTTCTTCTCATAAAAGCAGAGAGATGGAAAGGCAGTGACTATAACTGAATGCCAAACAGAAAAAACAGTTGCACACATATCTGAGATTAACAAACGTGTGCACAGAAGACATATTCAGAGCAGTGCGGTGGTACATTAAAACCCTTTTTCCACCGAGCAGTCCAGAATGTATCAGTAAAGTTTGGTACAGGTCGGATCGGTAAAGCCTGATTCTGTTTGTTTCCACAGTCAGTCGTGCCCTTCTTGGTAGGCTATGTGTAAGCCAATAGCTGCATCAGCTACATAATAGCGTTACAGCACAGCAGCGTGACATGGTGTACCCTGCCAATAAATGGAATGCTGTTTCGTGACGCCATTTTCCAAACAAAAAGGAAGTTATCTTCACAAAGTTGATTAGAGAGTTAAACATGGTTAGAGTTATGTTATGTTTATTATTACCACTGTCGCAGAAGAAGTGACGATTCTCTCGACCAATCAAGGGACTGTAGTGTTTCTAGCTGCACCTTCTGTGGTTGGATCGGTTTGTCTGGCACCCCAACTGAAGGGTATCAAAAAGTGGGATGGTACTGGTCGGTAATTTGGGGACCTGTCCCGGTTTTAGTCGAAGGAAACACAACAAAATGCCTGCCACATCGAGACGAACCGAACTGAACCGCTTGGTGGAAACAGGGCTTTACTGTTCAGGGTGAATAAACAAGAAAAGGTTCCCTTGTGATATTGTTGACAATGATGCACAATATTAAAAAAGAAAGAAATATCTCACTTTCTTTTTCAACACACATATTTGATGACAGGTGCACAGGTGTCCAACGAGTTTAGAGTAGAAACACTGCTCTCGATTGTTGGAGGACACTAGCTTGGTCACTTGTTGAGGTTATCTAATAGATGAATGCCTTCAACGTGCTGCTTTCAAGCTACCTGATTAGACTTGATGACTGAATGGATGCATACTGAGAAATAAGCTGGCTTCAATGATGAGAAATCTAAAAATGAATGAATGAAATGCAGACCGTATGTTTGGTCACTGCTGGCAATAATGCACTCAATCAGGACAGCTTCCAGTGCACCCTCAGTCATCCCTCTGAGTATTCTTTTGGAGGATGCCAATGGGGCTGCAAGATCTGAGGTCCACCAAAACGATGGAAAAGCAGCCGAGCAGAATATGGCAGAGCGATTTTGGATGAGAAATGATGAGGAAAAGAGGAAAAGAGGAGGAGGAGCGTCATCATTATCGAGGGAGTATGACCCAGTTACGCACAATGCCTCCAGGGCAGAAAGCAAAGGGGACTGACAATCATGCAAACTCACACGCCGACAAACACGTGTGTGTCATTTACTGCCAAGACCTAAACAAGTTCTACCGTAAAGGGCAAGGCAAAATACAAGCCTGGACACGCTTAGGTTCAGTGGTGACAGGCACAAGTCAGAAACCTTCTCTCTCTCACACACACACACACACATTACAGAAGAGAAGTGACAGAAAAATCTGAGGCCACACACCATCAGACTGGCTTTTTCGCTCCCAGTGACCTACATTCACCACATTAGAGGAATGAAGGGGTTTTTCCTGCTGCACTCTCGTGACTGACAAGCAGACACTCGGCCATATCTCCTTCTGTTTCTCTGCCCTGCGGTTTCCCCTCAGCTGAGTAAGCTTTAGCACTGTTATGAGTGTCCCATATGAAGAGATGAAAGTCAAAGTTGAGGAGTTGAAGAGAAAAACTAAAGCCATGTGAAATCACCAGAAACAAGCCATCCTCAGAAACTTTCCTGCAGGCTGAACTAGATTGAATTCTCTAAAACGATGCGACATCGTGTTCGTCCTGACAAACTGAGATGATGAGGATGACTGAGTACTTTTGCGACAATCTGTGCATCTCTACCATCGCAATCCAAGAGCCATCAGTGTCGGTTACAGCAGGCAGTGGGCTGATTCTATCTTTTGTCTGGGTGTCAGATGGGAAACATGTTGGAGTGGGCTTTAGAGAGATCTGCAGTGTGTGTGTGTGTGTGTTGTTTGGTTAACGTGCCAGATTGACTCAAGCTGACAAGGCCGATTCACTCCCTTCACTCCTGGTTTCTGCTGTTTTATTGTTATAAAAAAAAGGGACAATGGGCGAGAAACGAACAAAGGGTGGAGGAAAGATGATGGATGGCAAACGTTTACTAAAAGTGATGGAGAAACATCTCCAATTCAAATGTGACCGGAGGGGGCAGCTGGGGGTCAAAGTGGGGTGAAACCCTGCAGGGAATAAAGGACAAAGTGTGTGTGCAGAAGGGAAGAAAGGGGGGAGATCAAGGATTGTTTGGACCGTCACGGTCCCCAACCGATTTCCATAAATGAGTCAGGGACACGTGCCGAACTGTTTGTGTTGCACTGGCAGCTGTCGTCTTGTTACACAAACTCAATGTCAGCGCTGGAGTGAGTTCAAGACATTTATTTCTGTCAGGATCTGGACTGTGAGTCTTACTTTGTGAGGTTACTCTGGATGTATTTCTGGAAAATCTGCTGTAAAATGATCATGTTTGTGTTTCCTTGCTTCAGAGGATTTTCCAGAACATAAAAACTGAAACCAAACTTGATGTGCAGAGAGTGGCTTGTTAATGATACTGACAGAAAACGGTTCTCACAACAAGTTTTGGTATTCACGCAGTCATCTGTGCTAACCATTAAACCAATGAAGAAAAACAGGACGGTCAGCAGCCTTATGAAAACACTACTTTGAATGTAGCATTGATCAGTCTGAAACCTGATGATCCTGCACAAAAAAAAATTTGAAAGATAGTTGCATGTGGTCTAACTTTAACTTAATACTTTAATTTTTTGCATAAATTACTAAACTTTTGACAGAAAACCGTAGGCTCAAAGTTCATACTAATCTTAGAGAAAAAAATTTCATCAATGAAAAAGAGCCATTGTTTTGCATTCTTTGTATCTTAGAGATATGTAAATGAAAAAGTCTCCATGCTTAGAATTACTCTGCACGCTTGAAGCTGAATGCTTACACTTACACTTTTTTAAAAGATTTCTTTTGTAAAATATTTGCAAATAAGTTGCATCTAAGAAGGTTTTCATTTTGTTGCTGCCTCGATGAACTGTGCACTGCTGCTCTCTAGTGGACACACTGTGTATTGGCTTTGCAATAAAGCACCATGTTCATGGCAACAGATATGATTCCAGATCCTCATTTAGCTCAAGCGGCATGCAGCTAGTTTTGTGGGAGAGGTCAAGGTTTTTTTGATTGATCCTTTAAATGTCTGTCTCATGCTCACGACACCAAATGTGAACATTGTTTTGGGAACATTATCAAAACATTAAATAACCAGAAACCTTTTTTTTTTTTTTTTACATGTATAAAGGTATCAAATACATAACATGAGACATTGAGAAGCCTAAGAGAGACGGGTCAAGCTGATTAATTTTGTTTCTGCTTGTTTTGCTCTCTTTAAGTAGCTTTAATTTGATTTTCATGTTTGGGTTTAGATTGAAAAATTAAATTAGAGAAGTCTTACATTTTTTTTCTTTTTTTTTGAAAAGACCATCCAATGTATTTTTTCTGTTAATCAGTCAGAAAAGCAGACACTGTCCCAACTTATTAAGATTTGGAAAAAAATCCACACATGACTGAAACAAAATGACTCCGGTTAGTTTTTCAGTGACACTTTTTATTTAAGCTGTCTTCATGACCTGTGTGCTGAAGGATGTGAGAGGAGGGGGCGAGTCAGGAGGAGCTGAGAGGAGGGAGGAGAGGATGAGTTCTGACAGGTAAGAGGAGCAGGGCAGAGAGACAGGAGGTAAGGTTTATTTGAAAAAAAAACAAACGTTGTTTTGCTCCCCAAAGGTTCTGTCTGTACATGTTTTCAGTCACCTCTCAGTCAGATGTCATGAAAACCATTTCACTGTGTTAGAATTCCCTTATATCAGTGACAGTTTATTAATCAATTTTATTGTTTGCTAATGTGCTCATTGCAGTCGTGTATTGCTGGCTATGTGATAGAAGGTTTAAAGCTCCTAATCAATGATGATTGTTCTCATTGTGGTCCTGTATTATTGTGTGTATTTACAGAAGCTGGAAAGCCCCTGGAAGGCGACAGATCATCCAGTATGAAGGAAGAATTGACACCACTAACATGAAGGGATTACCTTGAAGCTTTAATAAATGATGGATTGTGTTTACCCATGTGCTTGCCAGGTAGCTGTATACAGCCAAAAGGGAAAAGGAAGTCTGGGACAGTGCAATGTTTCTGAGAGTGCATGAGTGCTTAATATCAAGCTTTACTCAACAAATTGGCCTCCTGCCAGTTTTCAAAGGACTTCTGACTGACACGATGTTTGGAATCTACCCTCAGTGAGCCAACCATGAATAAATCCAGAAAAAGAGAAAAGTCTCAGAAGACTTCACGTTAGATTCTGCGTGGCGACAGATTCATTTGCCTCCAGAGCCAACGATGCCGGCTTACATGTGTGCTTGATATGTGGCGAGAAATTAACAAACAACAATAACAACAAAAATCAAATGTAATGTGAAACATTTTCAGAACAAGCACTCACACATTTGCTGAAAAGTACTAAACTGAAGATGAGCGAAAGAGATCAATTTGGAAATTCCTGCATAAAATTGAGATCAAAATCACATCTCACTCTGTAATGGATGTAAAAGTGGATGTTTTAGTTAAAAAAGATTAAAAACACATTTAAAACAGTAATAATCTTGAGCTTGACATTATGTATTAACAAAGTTTGTTTAATTTTAAATATTAAATCCTTCTACTATGCTCCTAATATAATTTCACATCAGTAATTTGTTGTTGACACCTCCTGTTTTTGCCAGTAGGAGGAGCTTGTTGCTGGCAGCTGCCCATTACATTTTGGAACCATAGCCAGCAATATTGTCTCTTCTTTCATTCCTGTTTCTCCCCTTTACATGTAAAAATAACGTGTTGAAATATATATTCAATGTTGTTCAGGGGCTTTCTGAGCTAAAACGAGACAGAATGGATTTCCTTTGTTACAACAGGTAAAAACAGAAAAGGGATAAAACTTTAAAAAAAAATGTACAAGTCGAGTTGTGTTTTGTGGCTCTGTCCTTTGGTGGAGGAGGGGAAAAATCTGTTTCAAACATGTACAAATAAATAATAATGTAATAATATAAAATAGTAACTTGTTCCCTTGAGATCTTGTCAAAAAGGTTTGGCTCCACCTCAGTATGGCACCTCTTGTTGACAAAGCACATCTCCCTGGTTATTTTTGACCTGCAGGTGTGTTAATCATTTCGTTTCATTGTCTTTTTGAAGTCTTATCCTCTTTTTTTAAGTCACTGTGTGACTTAACTGAAATATTAGCTGAGGAAAACATCAAAAAGTTTTAATGTTAAAGTAACTTTTGACATTATTCTCAGTCTGTTTTGTAACCTGTGAAAACTTCCTCACTGTAGCTTTAAGAGATGTGTCCGCTGGTAATCCTTTTTGTTTGTGTGACACACTTATAAATTTCCAATAAACGTGTGTTGTGAAATCATTATCTTCTGGTATCCTTAATTAATTAAAGAAATGTATGACATACTAAAGATTAGCTGATACTGGATGAACAGTACATAGACTAACAAGCAATCAAGAGTATCACATTTCAGTTCCATTTTAAATTCAGAGCCTCTAAAGATTAAATCTGTCATCACAGCTCATGGAGATGCTAGATTACATGAACAACACAAAGGTGTTCAAATGTCAGTGCATCTTCAGTCAAGGATGGAGATGTTAAAATTAAAAAAAGTAAAATGTCTAGAGAAGATCTGAAATAGGCCTGTATGGTTTGGAAACAAAATAATTTCAGATATTTTTTTCTAATTTAATTTAATTTTATTATTTTATTTTAAATTATTTTATTTTAATAAAATTTAAAGACATTGTTCATGAGTTCACGTGTTAATTTTATATTAACTTCCGAAGTTACGCGCTGTAGACATGGCAACAGAGACGTGACCTTTCACCCGCGTTACCTTAGCGCTCCGAACGTTCAACATTTCATTTGCACACAATCTTGACTGCTGTCGGACCTGCTGCAAACCTCTCTGCTGAAAAGTAGAAATTTTGGAAATATCTTAATCTTCGCCTGAAAACGGACACCCGGACACCTGAGAAGAGGAACACCTGTGAAGGATTTTTTTATTGAAGGATTTCGACCGGAGCTTCCAACAGACCACCTTCTGACCCCACACGAAGGAGGACCAACTCGTCAAGTAAGACATCCTATAATTTACACAATAAAGTGACTTATTTATCTGAACTTCACTCACTGCTTCACTCACAGCTTTTTAACGGAGTATTTAGCTCATTTATTTTGAATAGAGTTGAAAGAGTAAATCAAAATGTGATTGAAATGCTAAGGGATTTAGAGGTTTTGGTTTCACTCGACGTTTTCTTGATATTAAATAATTTTTCACGTGAAAAACTTTCTGATTTAACCTGAACAACACACACAGTCTCCTCAGATGTCTGTCTAACATGAGTCTGGTTCTGTATGAGGTTTCTGTCCGTCAAAGGGAAGTTTTTCCTCTCTTTTGTAACTTGCTAAATGTTGCAAAGGTCTGAACTCATGGTGGGTTAAGATGAACAGGTCTAGACCTGTTAACATTTTTGGAAAGCGTCTTGAGATAACGTTTGTTATGAATTGGCGCTGTATAAATAAAGATTGATTGATTGATTGATTGATTGATATACTTAGATCTGTAGTTGTACTGGTTGGGAAACAAGTGTATTTCAGTCCGAAAATATCAAATTTTTCAATTAGCCGTCGAAATTTAATAAACAAAGATGGCGAATCTGCCACTTTAGCATAATGCTAAAAATATGTTTTTGTTTTTTTATAAGCACCTTGGAGACGATGGAGGTAAGAGAATGTTCTAGAGTTCCTCTGTTAGGAGAGTTTATTTGACCTGCTGGGCTGACGTGTATTCATAAATATAAAGATTAGTCTTTTAAAATAATTTAGTTTTATGTTTTTAGCTCGTTTATTTTGTATTTTGATCTTTAACGAGAAGAAGAGTGTGTGATAAACAGCCGCTGTGCGCGTGCTGCGTCTTAAAAACCACCTACTCCTCCACGCGCATGATTTACAGCTAATATTTACGTTATAAAGCAAGATAAGAAACAGACTTGGTGCCAAGAGGAAGACAGCTTTATTCAGCTGCTATATTTAAGTTATTTCTATAATTAACACGCTAGATAATAAAAACACTCAGCACGAAGCTCTGTACCACGTCTGTGAACCACATGACAACACCATGATGTTTCATACTGATTATTACACACTACAGTAACTGATATCTGCTTCTCAGAGACAGTTTGCACCTCATCATGAGAAAATCCCCTCTTTAGATTTTATCAAACCTGATCATTTCTTCTCCATGTTTTTGATGTGTTAGAATTTAATTCATACCTGATGCAGTTGGACTGAAGTTTGGTTAACTTTATATTCTGTTATTATAATTAAGTATAACGATGCTTTTAAAGTAAAGACACGGATCAGGAACAGGGTTATGATGAGGGAGTGTTTATGCAGGCCTCCTTTCTGACAGACTGATGTTTTATGAGTTTTGATGCAACATCAACAACAAAAGACAGAAACCTCTTTAAAACTGAAACTTTATCTCTTTAATATTCCATTCAAAGCAGCAGAACACGTGTGTGTACTTTTTAAATGACTGGTTCAATTTTAAATGCTTTATGTAAATGTATCAAATGATTGACTTTCATCTGTGCCTCATAGAGCAGCTGAAAACACACCCTGTGTTTATGTTATTATCTTCATTCATGGATCAGAAGATCTTTCCTGGTTGAAGATGGTTATTCCTCTTGTTGTGTTTTTCTTAATTATTATTGTAATAGATGTTTTGTCTTTTTTCTCTTCCTCTGCTGTATTTCTTATGTTTGCTTTTCAGTCAGTGTCATAGGATGCTCATTCATTAATTTATTATTGAACCTCATCTCTGAGTCTCTGACCTACAGTTAGTACTTTGTGGTCTTCATGGCTCACAGTCAGAGCTGCTGGTTTCCAGTCTGAGTAGACTTGTACTTTAAAATCACTGAAGCTGTTTCAGAGTTTGTGTTACCTGCAGCAGAGCTGCTGTTTGCTGTTATTTACATTTTTCAGCACAGATCTGCAGCAATGACTGTAAATATTATTGAAAGTCAAACAGCAAACAAAAATTAACTCTGTCTGCAAGCTTTGTGTCTCAGTCTGTTTAATGGACTCAAAGATTTTAACCTCATGTTTTTGTTTTTTTCTCTTCATCAGGACGAATCATTTCGGGTGCTGATCTGCTTGCATTGGCACTTGCTTATCATCGTCTCATGGCTTCACGTCCTGCTTCTCCTGCTTCTCCTGCTGCTCCTGCTGCTCCTGCATCCCATGTGGCAGATCATTCTTATGCTCTGCCCCCTGCTCCTCCTTCTCCTCCTTCTCCTTCTGCTCCTCTTGTTCTTCCTAATCCACCTGCCTTCCCCTTGGCTTTGCTTGCACTTGATGCCCCTGTCCCTCTTGCTGAACGTGCTTTCCGTTTTCCTGAACCTGAGTTCCCTGATTTTAACCCTGCTTTTGCTCCTGTTGAACCTGCTCTCTATCTTGCTAACCATGCTGTCCTTCTTGCTGAGCATCCTTTTCCTCATGCTCAACCTGCTCTTCCTCATTTCGAACCTGCTTTCCCTGTTGCTGAACATCATTTTCTTCTTGCTAACCCTGCTTTTCTTCTTGACCACCCTTTTTTTCTTCCTGATGACCTTGCTTTTTATGATGAACCTTATGTTGTTCCTTTCCAACCTTTCTATCTAAATGAAGCTTTTATGGCTGCTTATAGAGCTCATTTCCCTCTCCCTGAACCTGTTTTTCCTTTTCTTCTTGCTGAGGATGCACTTCTGCCACATGATGATCCTTCTGTTGATGAGCTTCTTGAGGGATCAGAGGAAGATGAGGACTCTCAGTCTGTGGACGAGAGTTCCGATTCCGAGTTCATCGAGGAGGATGAGGATGCTGAGGACATCGGAACAGATGATTCCAGCTCTTCTCCTTCTGATGGCTCTGTTCAAGAGAACCAAGAAGCTCCATCAACTCCTGGATGCAGCCTTTCATCAAGGAGGCGTAGGGTGAGGGAGGAGAGCTCTGAGGAGGAGGGGGAGGAGCAGCCTGCTGCGAAGAAGCCGAGGTGGGATGATGAGGAGAGCAACTCGGATTGATGCTGAAGTCATTACATCTGACAGCACCTTCTGAACAGCGTCTGGCACCGGGACCTTCAGTTTCCAGGGATAATGGACCCTTTTTAACCCTCAAGTCTTTGCGTCTGGCGGGGCTTGAGACATCCTGAGTAGCGTCTGGCACCAGGACTCTTTATTTCTTTATTTAATGGGAGATGGACCCTTTTTAAAGGCTTGTCTTTGCGTCTGGCAGGGCAAGCTGACTTAGAAAAAGTCTTTGCGTCTTGCGAGGCTGTTTTAGTTCCTGGTAGCGTCTGGCCCCAGGACTCTTTATTTCTTTATTTAACGGGAGATGGACCCTTCTTAAAGGCTTGTCTTTGCGTCTGGCGGGGCAAGCTGACTTAGAAAAAGTCTTTGCGTCTTGCGAGGCTGTTTTAGTTCCTGGTAGCGTCTGGCACCAGGACTCTTTATTTCTTTATTTAATGGTAACTTGAGAGTCGGTCTTTGCGTCTGGCTGGACTGGCAATGCCTCAGATATGTTTAAATGAAAATAGGAGAGGAGGAGGAGGAGAGAGGAGAAGGGAGAGGAGAAAGGAGAAGAACGAGGAGGTGGAGGGGACAAGCAGGTAGGTATGAATTATTTAACTTATTTATTTTCATAGTTTCTGTTTTACAGGAAATAAAGAGAGAAAAGGAGGATGAGGAGAAGGAAGAGGAGGGGGAGGTAGAAAGTAGGAGACAGAGGAGAGAGGAGGAGGAGAAGGGAGGGAGGAGGTGGAGGGGACAAGCAGGTAGGTATGAAATATTTTAATTATTTATTACCATAAGTTCTGTTTTAGAGAAAATGAAGAGAGAAGAGGAGGAGGAGGAAGGAGGTGGAGGTGGTGGGGACAAGCAGGTAGGTATGAATTATTTTACTTATTTTTTTTATATAGTTTCTGTTTTAGAGGAAATGAAGAGAGAAGAGGAGGAGGAGGAGGAAGAAGAGGAGGGAGGAGGTGGAGGTGGTGGGGACAAGCAGGTAGGTATGAATTATTTTACATATTTTTTTCAATAAGTTCTGTTATAGAAAAAATGGAGAGAGAAGGGGGGGAGAGAGGAGGAGGAGGGAGTTGGTGGAGTTGAAGAAAGAAGGAAGAGGAGGAAGAGTGGCGGAGAGAGAAGGAGGAGGTGGAGGTGGTGGGGACAAGCAGGTAGGTATGAATTATTTTACTCCTTTATTTCAGTAGTTTATAGTTTCTGTTTTAGAGGAAATGAAGAGGGAGGAGGAGGAAGGAGGTGGAGGTGGTGAGGACAAGCAGGTAGGTATGAATTATTTTACATATTTTTTTCAATAAGTTCTGTTATAGAAAAAATGGAGAGAGAAGGGGGGGAGAGAGGAGGAGGAGGGAGTTGGTGGAGTTGAAGAAAGAAGGAAGAGGAGGAAGAGTGGCGGAGAGAGAAGGAGGAGGTGGAGGTGGTGGGGACAAGCAGGTAGGTATGAATTATTTTACTCCTTTATTTCAGTAGTTTATAGTTTCTGTTTTAGAGGAAATGAAGAGAGAAGAGGAGGAGAGAAGGAGGAGGTGGAGGTGGTGGGGACAAGCAGGTAGGTATGAATTATTTTACTCCTTTATTTCAGTAGTTTATAGTTTCTGTTTTAGAGGAAATAAAGAGAGAGGAGGAGGTGGTGGAGGAGGTGGAGGTGGTGGGGACAAGCAGGTAGGTATGAATTATTTTACCTAATTTTTTTTGACATAGTTTCTGTTTTAGAGGAAATGAAGAGAGAAGAGGAGGAGGAAGAAGAGGAGGAAGGAGGAGGTGGTGGTGGTGGGGACAAGCAGGTAGGTATGACTTATTTTACTCCTTTATTTCAGTAGTTTATAGTTTCTGTTTTAGAGGAAATGAAGAGAGAAGAGGAGGAGAGAGGAGGAAGGAGGTGGAGGTGGTGGGGACAAGCGGGTAGGTAAGAATTATTTCCTAATTTATTCCCATAGTTTATGTTTTTGAGAAAATTCAGAGAGAAGAGGAGGAGTATGAGGAGAAACGGCTTAAGAAGAGGAAGAGAAGAGAGGTGGAGGAGGTGGAGGTGGTGGGGACAAGCAGGTAGGTATGAATTATTTTACCTAATTTTTTTGTCATAGTTTCTGTTTTAGAGGAAATGAAGAGAGAAGAGGAAGAGGAGGAGGAGGAAGAAGAGGAGGAAGGAGGAGGTGGAGGTGGTGGGGACAAGCAGGTAGGTATGAATTATTTTACATATTTTTTTCAATAAGTTCTGATATAGAAAAAATGGAGAGAGAAGAGGGGGAGAGAGGAGGAGGGAGGGGAGAGAGTTGGTGGAGTTGAAGAAAGAAAGAAGAGGAGGAAGAGTGGCGGAGAGAAGGAGGAGGTGGAGGTGGTGGGGACAAGCAGGTAGGTATGAATTATTTTACTCCTTTATTTCAGTAGTTTATAGTTTCTGTTTTAGAGGAACTGAAGAGAGAAGAGGAAGAGGAGAAAGTAGGAGGAGTTGAAGAAAGGAGAGGAGAGGAGGAGGGAAGAGGAGCAAGAGGAGAAGGAGGAGGAGGCGGAGGAGGAGCTAATTTATTTCCATAGTTTCTGTTGAAGAGAAAATGAAGAGAAAAGAGGATAAGGAGGAAGAGGCGGAGGAGGAGGAGGAGGAGAGAGGAGGAGGAGTTGAAGAAAGAAGAGGGGAGGAAGATGAAAGAGGAGAAGCAGGAGGGGGAGGAGGAGGAGGCGGAGGAGGTGGAGGGGATAAGCAGGTAGGTATGAATTATTTTACTAATTTTTTTCCATAGTTTCTGTTTTAGAGGTCAGTTTAAGTGAAGAGAGAAGGGGAGGAGGGGGAGGAGGAGGAAGAAGAAGGATGTCAAAGCCTGAAGTCACATAAATAGGTAGATATTTGTCTAGATTCCAATTTAAATTTAATGTTTTTCTGACTACAGTTTTTTTTTTTTTTTTTCAGAGAAAATGTTGGAGAGATGACGTGGAGTGACGCACAGGGAGAGGAAGAGGAAGAGGAGGAGATGTCATTGTTGATGTAGATTGTATACAAAAATGTTTAAAATGTCTGGGTTATAAATTTTCATGTTCTGCTGTAACTTATGTTAAAAATGAATTAACAAAAAATAAATACAAAAACACTTTTTTACTGTTTTACTCACTTTTTGTCTCCAAACTCCTTCAATCTCCATGACAATCACATGCAAATGAGCAGTTATATATGTAATTTAGTCAATGATGTCATCTAGAGACTTCTAGGACAGCCAATAGCATCTTTCCTTACTGAGGAGTTGTCAACACTATGGACAGTTTTGTCTTTGTTTTATTAGAACATTTTAGGGAAAGAGGAAAAATGGAGAGTAGAGCAGAGAAGTCTGATCCATGTTTTAATTCTTCCTCTCTCTGCTCCTTCCTCCTTTAAACACAATATGAATACACATCATATTACAACATAAAAAAGACATCTCATCTTTCTGGTGACGTCGACTCGCAAGGGAATAGATATTATTATTATTATCATTATTATCATTAGTGCATATTGATTATGGTAGTAATGAAGACGAGTAAAATCTTGTTGGTACTGCTAAAATTATTATAGTATCAAGTATTATTATTGTTATTGATGATGGTGGTAATAATAAAAAAACAATGAAATCTTATATTGGTATTGCTAACATTATTATGGTTTTATAGTATTAATTTATATTAGTATTTAAAACAATATTTGAAGGAAGCTAATTTGATTATTAGAGGTGGAATCTTCTCAGTCTTGACTTCCTCCCACTCCTTTTAAAACAATATTTTGTATTATTATTTTGTTGTTGTTGTTACTTATTTCTTTTGTTTGTTTTTGTTGTTTATTTTTTTTACTGGTTATTCTAATCAAGTTCAAGTAAACTTAACCTAATTAACAGTCCATTACGACCATAGGGAATTCCAAACAGGAAGTTCGGAAATTGGAATGAAATGTAAGATTTTGACCATTTATAGGTTACGTACGTATTTGATCCAACTTGTCCCACAGTTTTTTTTTTCCGATCAGACCTGTGTAATTATTTAACCTCAGTAAAGCTGTCATGAATGGTAAAAGGAGCTAGGGTGACCAAAACTCTGCTTGTGTTCGACTGTTTTTCTTTCTTCTTTTTTTTTTTCCTGCTGTAAAGTCGAGTATTTTAACTTGGGGACTGAAAGTGGTACTAGAAGCACTGCAGTTTGTGGCTTATCCTGTGTTGGATTAGGAACAGTGACAAATAAGGGGTGGTATCAAAGTCCTTTAAACTTGTGAAAACAACATGTAAGATGATTGTTTAAATGTGTAGTTTGCTTTTCTGTTGGCGTCATAGTATTTTATGACATTTCTACCATTTAAATAAAAGAATCAGTCTCATTAAATTGTCAAATGGTGTAACCACAAACAATGACAAGTAAATGTTTCACCTTCCTTGTCATGAACTCAGAACCAGATAAGGACACAAATGCAAGCTCAGAGTCAAAATCCGTAAAATCAGAAAAGGGTTTATTAACCAGTCCAGGTTTCAACACACAGAATCAGGCAGTCAGAAAGGCGGAGTTCGGTACACGGTAAACAATCCAAAAACCAAGGCAGAGGTATCCAGAAAAACACTAGGCAAAGATCAAGGTCCAAAAAAAAGGAGAGCAAGATTCACAACGGCAAGACTAGACTAGAAATAAAGGCTGGGATGAAGACTGTGGGTGTGTCTCAAAGCGCCAAATGTCAATCCTTCCTTCCTCCACTTGCGTCGTTCACTTGCGTCGTTCACTTGCGTCTTAGTCCCTCCCACCAGAGATGCATGGGAGAGATGCAAGGAAATGAAGCGAGGAGACGAGGAGTCGAGGAGGTTCGTTTTAAGAGCATTGAGACGTCCTCTCCTCGGGAGCGTCAAATGACACGACATGTTTTGGTGATGACGGCATCAGCTGCTCACCTCTGGATCATCTGTCAGTCAGCTCTAACAGCTGTTTGTGTGTCTGCTCATGTGCGCTGTAATAACTCTAATCAAATAAAAACAGTAACAGAGCTTTGTCTGTGTTTTAACCTGTTTAACAAACACTTTCACATGAAGAAAACCTGACCTCTGTTTATTCTGTGTCCTGTTTAGAAGCACACGGATCACTTTACCGCTAAAATGCCTCATTATTAGATTATTTATTAATTATTCAGCCTAGAGTGTATCTGATCCTGAACCCTGAAACTTATTAATATAATCTAGTTTATGATGTCTCAGGAACTCTGGATATTAGTTATTTATTAGATCTCAGAGAAAACAGAAATCCCGTTACTCTTTACAAACCTCACAGCTGTTTTTTCTCTGACTTAAATCCTCTTCATAAAGAAAACGAGAATCAGCGAGAAAATGAAGGAGAGAAATAACTGATCATCAATATTTATTTTCAGTCTTTTTTATTGCACTTTATGAATTATTTTTCTGTTAGATGATGAATTTGACCTGAACAGTTTTATAAACTCAGCAGTGATCCTCTGTTATATTGATTTTTTGACGGCTGTCTTCAGTATTTTGTGCTTTAAACTCACATCAATCTTTTTTAACCCCAGCTTTATGACCTGTTTCAGGATTATCCTCTATGACAGATACTGACTGTTTTCAGCTCCGTCTTTTCGCTCTCATTAAACTGCGGTGATCAGAAGTTTCAGAGTTTCAAGGCTGAGCCGCTGCAGTGTCCAATCAGTGAGTGATATCCCATATGGGGGCGTGTCTGTCGGTGAAAAGACTTCCGCAAAGGCAGCTCTTGTGTATCCTCGATTATCGCTCCTCCGATCAACCTCCTCCCTCCTCTCTCCTCTCTCCTCTGGCCACAAATAACGCTTTGGGACACCCTTCAATATGGCGCCTCAGAAAGTACTTCCGGTGCCGCGGAGGAGAGAGGAGAGAGGAGACTGCATTTTGGCGCTTTGAGACGCACCCAGTGAGGTACGACGAACTGGCAACGAGACAGTGAGACACATGAGGTTAAATACAAGAGGTAATGAGGGGTGATGACACACAGCTGGGGAAGACAATCAGGAATCAGGTGTGACAGACAAGGCGGGGCAGACAGGAACAAATCTAGAAGACAGAGACAAGGGTTAGAAATTTCAAAATAAAACGGGAAACAAAACATGAATCAGAATGTGCAAAAACAACAGAAACTTTACAGACATGACATTCCTAGAAGTTATGCAAGTGTACTGATAAAATAAGTCTTTTGCAACAAAATATCTCAAAGTATTTTTAAATCATTTCATTTCTAAACTTGATGATAAGGGTTTTGTTGTTCTGAGCAAGTCAGTATGTCATAGACATCAATGTTTCCTCTCTATTTTTTGGGTCAGTTGGTTTAAAATCATTTTAAATTTCATTATTACAGTTTAGTTGACTGCTAAAACCATATTTGTAAACTTTTTTGCACAACATCACATTTTTTTTAATGAAAAACTTCAGTTACACCAGAGGCCTGTACTATGAAGCTGGATTTTCTCTTCACAAGGCAACTTCTGGCTTAACCCTGGATTTTCCATCCTATGAAGCTGGTTCACTTCTGACCGGGATAAATCACTGTGGTAACGTATGCTGAATAGCTAACCTGTTTTGGAGCTGGTTAAGACCTGGATAAGAGATCAAGGAGTATAAAAGTAACACCTCTTGACCAATCAGCTCTCTCAGGAAATAGCCTGCCCATTCTTAGAAGATCCTGTCGGTGTTGGTGTGTGAAGCGCTTAGAAGAGAGAGAGAGTTTTTAGGGAGAGATGTGATCCTTTTGATGTTCACGTGGACATCCTGTACAAGAGATTCAGATTTTCATCAAATGGACTGAACTTCATTTGTCAGCTGATGGATCTATAAATAAATAAATTCAATTGATTTCATCCAAACATCAGAGACAGAGTGAAGAAATAAAGCCTTGTCACTGACCGCTTTGAAGGAGGTTTTTGTACTTGTTCCCAAGTCTGTTTAGCTCCACTGTTTGCATCTTAAATAATGATGTTAATAATAATGGTCACACATGGAAGAACTGCAGAAACAGGAATTTATGGAACACACAACAATGCAGGAGTTGAGGAATTAATATCAATTTTATTTATTAATATTCAAACACAAAACGCGCTCGGGCAGGGGGCGGAGCCTCAAACAAACTGAATGTAAAATCTAAAGCAAAGTTTGGACACTGATGAAGAGCTCTGCTCCAAACGTCTGTGCTGTAATAAAGTCAAACTGAGTGATCAGAGTTCTGTCTGTTTAGATTGTCCAATGAATTCATTCTGTTTAATCTCACTGATTTACATGTTAACAGAGTCACAGTTTGCTGACAGCATTTCTTCCTGGATTTTGCTGCAGTAACAGTGTTTCTTTTGTCCTGATGATGTTTAAATTCTTGGTATGTTTGAAGATTAATTGTCTGCTCCTCCATGGTAAAGTAGGCTGCTCTGCAGTTTTCTCCTGTCTCTTCATGTTTGTGATTGGTCAGACGCTGCAGACTCCACCCCTTTAATGTTAGCGTGCACTGATCAAGACTGGAAAACCCTGGATTGACTCAGCGAGTTGATATCCAGCTTCATAGTATCGCTTATCAGGATTGAGAACGTCTCGTTAAGTCAACCAAAGTAACAGAGAGAGATCCTGGATGTGTTAATCCAGCTTCATAGTACAGGCCTCAGTTGACATTTATCAGTTACACGTCTTTCACTTATTACTTGCTGAACGGTGAGGCTGTAGGATGATTTATTAGCTGCAATAGTCCAGTAAACAGCCCTGAAGTGCTGTGTGAGACATACTTTGGTACACAAGTGTAAGACAAGCAGAAATCAGCTTTGATGAAGCATAAAGATTAATAGATAGAATAACAAATCATAAACACTCATCCCTGTGAATGCACTTTGGCCCTTAAGTGTCAACAGGAAATCAGGAGAATATGCAGACCGTGAATCCAGTCAGGGTTAGTGAGCCACAGCATGTATTCTAAAAGTTCTAAAACAACATTAGTTTGAAACACTCAGTCTGTTTACATGCACACAGCAGTCTGGCTAAGGTCATCGCTCAATCTTCTGGTGGGGTCTAGTCTTGCCTGTGTATTATGTTCCTGTTTTTATTTGTGTTATTTGTTGTTTTGTAGCCATAGTCTGTATGAGTGCAGCAACCCAGTTTATCGTGGTCATCTACTTCCTCTTCCGGCTGACGGCCAAGGCGTAACGAGATCTGCAAAGTCCTGCTTTGAACTGCATTTGATTTTTTTAAATATTACAAAACAGAGTCAAATTAACTGTTTGATAGCTGTAATGATAATTTATCCATGTTTAATCACATTTATTTATGCTAACAACAGTAGAAATGAGATATGCCAGCAGTTCAAATGAATGTCACAAGATTTATGCAGTAAAAACTTTAACTATTACAAAGTTAATTGGAAGCACTGGGTTGCAGAACTACAGTGGCCCCGAATGCTCACAGCACTGCAACTTAAAGTCAGGGTTGATAGTCACGGAAAACTAGCATGAATTTGAATGTAGCATCTCCTCAGGACTCCGTTTAGCCCCCACCCACCACACACACTTGGAGCACCTCCAAAAGGACGCCCCCACTCACATGCATGAGCGCCTCTGATTCACGATCATATGATGGTGACTGATTCAAAACCGCAGACTCAAACTGGTCTTCAGCACATCGTTTTTGTTTGCTCTACGTTACCGTTAGTAATCAGGGTATAGATAGTTTTTCTGCCATTCTCCAGCGTACTTGAATCCCTCTTGGTTATGCACATTGAATCAGAGAAAATGCACGCCGGCAAAATGTACTGGATGGCAGAACAGAAGGAGGGGATTTGATTGGTTTAATAAATTGGATCCTAATCTCTAGGATTGGTTGGTGTTTTCCCAGGTTTACTCCTGCTGTAGACAGCAGATATTTTTTACTCTCTTTTAAGAACACATCATGTATTGATTGACATCAGGACATAGAGATCATTTTAACCAGGATAAAAAAAAAGTCTATCTTAGTCTGATTAACAACACTTAATTTAAGAGAACACATGCAAAAAGACAAAAACACAAGCAAAATAAGAAAATATCTTCATCAATTTGAAAACACGTGTGCAGCATTTAGAAAAATGCACTGCAAATAGACCACAACACAATGGAAGAGTTTCCATGGGACACTTAAAAGTGTTTCCATGGGACACTTAAAAGTGATGCACACATCCATTATTGGCCAATATGCTAATATCTGAATCATGTGATCACAATGTTAAAATAAATCAAAAGCAGTTAATTTTGTCTCATTTTCCAACACCACTGATGGAAAGAGAACCTCAATAGGGCTGTGACTCAAAATCTGCATCAACAACAAGTGTGTCGAGACATGTGCATCCCTTTTAAGTGTCCCCTGGAAACACTTTTGTTGTGTTGCGGTTTTTGCAGCAGAATTTTTAAATGCTGCTCATGTGTTGTCAAATTGATGAGTAAGTTTCCTTAATTTGCTTGTGTTTTGTCTTTCTGTATGTGTTTTCTTGAGTTGCAGTGCTGTGAGCTCTCAGGGCCACCGTACAGAACTGCTCTAAGTGAAAATGCAAATTTTATTGGCTGGTAGCATCAAACACCATACCAAGACACACCAGCCTGGGATCAAACCCAGAACCTTCATATTGTGAGGCCACAACACTAACCGCTGCACCACACAGTGCCAAGTAAGGCAGGAAGAGGATAAATAATTTTCCAGGATAACTTAACTGTTTCCAGGACATTTGACCTTTTTCCATGTTTTCCATGACTGGAAAATTTGCCAATCATTTTCCAGGTTTTCCAGGAGGCATGGGAACCCTGTTGAGGTTGAGTCCAAGTTCGTACATTTTTAGAGCTATAAACATGGTTGCAGCGTTTGTTTCCTGATAAATCTGACAAAGTTTTTCCAGCAGTATAACACCACTGAAGTTGTGATACGGGTTATAGCAGTTTGGAAGTACACACAGCCAAACACTGTGGAGCCACCATGAACAACCCTGTCCTTATCCGACCTCCAGGACTCTACCGTCCCCTCCCCTTTCCCTCCTGCCTCTGCTGAACTGTTGCTGAACCGTTGGCTGCCTTGTCCACTGTGTAACACCCACATTCAGTCAGCCCTTGGGCTCAGTGCCAGCAACAATGGGACAACTGTGGCCCGGTGCCAGCCTCTGCTTATGCAGACTTCACCTGTGTAGAAAAGTTGCAACATACTTCACTTCCTTAAGTATCCGTCTTCACATAAACTTCTCTCATACTCTCTGGCACACATGCGCACACTCTCCGATTTCCTGCCCACAGTGATATACAGTCCCCTCGATGTCCTAATGTAACCTCACCTAAAACGACCTCTTCAGGCATGAAAATAACACAGAGACGAGTCAAAAGCTTGTATTACAAATTAAAAAACATGAGGTGTGTCTGAGCTGGCTGTAAATCAAGAGCTGAACTCAAGCCACTCTGCGAGTCCTGTCACATGCTTGGTTGGATTGTTTACTTGCACTAGTCTGGTCGCCTTTCTAAGCTCCCTCCCTCTCTCCCTCCCTCCCACTCGTTCTCTCTTCCTCCCATCCACTCTCTCTCACCCTCCCACCACTTGTTTCCTGCTTACTTTGCACAGACGAAAACGGGATAGAGGGCCATAATAGCTCTTTTCTCTCAAGATTTTTCCCTCTGCATCTCCTAAAACCTGCTGTTTTCCTCTCTCGCAACAACCGTGAGTATCTGCTTTTGCTCTGCCAAATAAAAGGCTAGATCAGAGAGCTTCCCCCCGTCCTCTGACCCCACACACAGCTCAGTTAAGTGGCGGACGTGCAGAAAAGATTGTAAACCATGGCACAGATCGAAATCAGATCACAGCTGGGAGATCCTTCTAGAAATGCATGAATGAGAAGCAGCTGTGTTAGGATAGGAGACTAAAATGCTGTAGATTCAGGATGAAGCTGAACCTGTCGCTCTTCTTTTTATACTAGATGAAATGCAAAATGTTGTGCATAAAGAAACAAGTGTATCAGGAAATGATCTGTTTTAAGCTATGCAATTCATCAGAATGTCTGAAAACGCACAGTATGAAAGCTGAAGGAAGTTTCCTTATTGAACAATGCTCCTTCAAGAAGTTCTGCTCATGAAAGAAAAGATTTAGGGAAAATCCTGCAAGTCAAGTTTAAAAGAAAAGTTTCACTGTTTTTAATTACTTCTGACTTTCTTAGAAGGTCAGCAAGGACTCTTAAATTGACTAACTGCCAATATCCGCCATTTTCAGAATGCGTCAGTGTGTGTGAGAGACGCTGTGTGTGTGCGACAGTGTGTGTGTGTGACGCTGTGTGCGTGTGACAGCGTGTGTGTATGTGTGACGCTGTGTGTGTGACAGTGTGTGTGTAGGCCTCAGAGCGTCAAGTGAAAGGACATAAATAAAAGCATTTATAATCACAGACTGCGTGGCAAATGATGAACCCTCCTGCTCGTGCTTCCATCTGTGACACAGTTCACCGTTTGTTTACATTTGCTCATTTTTACAGTTATGTCATCACGATCAGACAGATCGTCTGATTTAATCCTACACTAATCACCTCACAACAAAGGCTGTGGCCTGAGGCCTCCCTCCTTTAACTGGAGCATCAATGAAGGAGCTGCTCAGACTTGTGAATGTTATTTTTATAAATCACGTCTTCACCTCTTGTGTTAACAGGTCCAGACCTGTTAATATTATTGGAAAGTGTCTTGAGATAACGTTTATGATTTGGCACTATAAAAACAAAGACTGATTGACTGATTGATTGACTGACTGATTGATAACAATGGCAACAGTCTTGAACAGATATTTTGTAGTTTTTTTACACGGCAGACTACTCAACTGTAAAAGTTAATGAGCCGTCCAGACTGGCACAGCAGGGATTTGACATTCAACCAGCCCTCCTTTAAAGCACTTAATGAGATTCCCTGTTTCAAATAACAGCACATAGTGACATAAGTATGTCGACTCTTAACCTTTAAAGAAGAATAAAAAGCCAATTAAATACTCAAACAAGTGCAACACAAAATCTAACAAGTGGTTCATCTTCAGGATGAGCGCTGCCATGAAATTGAAAAGCAAGCATATTGTGTGTGCGTGTATGTGTGTGTGTGTGTGTGCCCAACTGTGTATAAATAACCACATTTTTTCTGGTGTTGCTTAAGTTATTGCCTCCCACATGTGCGCCTCTGTGTCTCACGAATCCAACCCAGTGTGTTCAGTCTTGCCAAGATTAAAATTTACTTTGTTTCAAAATAAAAATTGTGGTTTAGGTCGACATTTTCTCTGCAAAACAAGGAAAGGAGGAAAGTATGACCCTCTTTGACAAGATAACACAAAAAGTCAAAACTAAGCAAGTGTTATTGTATAATTACTGGTAAACATGTCCAATTGGAATTAACCCCTTACTACCCGAATTAATTTACAATTATATATATATATTTTTTTTTGCATTCTCACAGAAGCTAAATTGAGTGGAGGTTGTAAATTTGAAAATAGCACATACAGTAGATATAAATAAGTTATTTATAGATATAATAAGTTCACCCTCTGACAAATATAGTGTATTTAATATGATCCTTAGTATGTGTAGAATATGAATCAATAGACATGAGTGGGATATAAAGATCATCTCAGCAGCATCAACCTGATGTCTCAAATCAGGTATGTTGTAAATAGAATAGAACAGAACAGATCATACTGTATTGATCCCTGAAAGGAAATTCAGGACATCTTATTTCAAGATATTACGAGCTAAAAATAACACTTGAATCAGAGCATAAATGGCCTGGTGGTTTAGGTCGCGCTCCATATGGCAAAAAAGCTTTGAGCAGGCAGCCTGGGTTCAACTCAGGCCTGTGGCAACTTTCCTGCATGTCACTCCCCTCTCTCAACCTGTTTCTAACTCCATCCACTGTCCCATCCTCTCGCATTAAAGGTATAAAGTGTAAAAAAAACGACAACCTTAAAATTCAAAAAATAAATCAATAAATAAATAACACTTGAATTCTTGTAATGAGTAAAAATATCTACTAACAGGGTTGGACAAAATCACTTTCAGTTTTAGCTAAAAAATACGTGCAAGTTAGCTTAAGTGAAATTTGCTAACCCTGTTTGCATTTTTTTCACTCAGTAGAAGCACTTAAAGTCTTGTTTTTTGCTTGTAAAATTTCAAAATAAGAAATTTTGGACTTGTCAGGTGAATTTGGCTCGCATTAAATCTAAAAATAACTGCACTAGATGATTTCTAAAAGCACCAAAGCAGTTTCACATGTACAGGGTGGATTTATTACTTATTCTAAACGTCTCATTTTGTTAAGAGTGTAAAAACTAACTTTAAAGCATTAACCCTGATCAATGAGGCATCTAAATTATGTTCAGAAAGCTTTAGCAGTCTGGAAATTCATATTTTTGTGTCAATCATAAATTTTAATGTTTTTTTTTTCATCATTCATTCATCTTATTTAAACCAACGTGGTAAATAACCTGCTGATCTGATGGTGTTGCTCTTACTTACCTCTGTGTCCTTGTTGACATGTTTCAGATGCTCCACCTGACTGCAGGGCGTGTGGGAAGCCTTCTGACCAGGCGTGCGGCGGCTGCCTTAAGCATCAGCAGTGCGAGGATGGCAAGCCATGGTACAGAGACATCATTGGGCTTTCCATAAACCCTCTGAAATGAAGGAATACATTCATTTTATATTCTACTTTTATAAAGTGTAAAAATAAAAGTAGTGGTGTAATTTGGGTGGTATTCACCTAGAGGACCAATTTAAGTGACTCATGGGGTTTTGAAACTTTTTGTCATGCTATTTTGAATAAAAATTCCCCTCCATGGTTTTAATAGAAAAAAAAGTATTTTTAGAGGGTTTTTTAAATTTTGTTGGCATAAATGAGACACAAAGTATGTTGTGCAACTTCTCCCTCAGTTTTGAAAGTGGATGTTTGTTGGGGAAAAAACAAACTCTAATAGCAGACTGAGCTGCATGACATCAGATTTAAGTTAACCCAGCAAGTCAGGCTCAGTCTTCATTCTGTTGACGTTTCTGGATCACTCAAATGACTGATGTATCTGAACAGGATACACTCACTTCATGTGGATTCAAACCAGCAGATGGTGCTGCTGTTCTGTTATGATGAGACGTCCATAGAGTCTATGGCCTCTCCATAAGGAAACATCACAGAAGATGATGCTGGTTTTCTTCTGTGAGCTTTTGAAAGTGTTTCCTTACTATGCATGCAGCAGCAGCAGCAGCAGCTGGTGGTGTTGAAAGTGAGCCTCCCTGTCTCTTTCCAACCAGATGTAGTGGAGACGGTGGACATGTCTCGGCCATTGTACTGGGACCGTCTGGACACCCCTCTGCCTGACAAGCCCTTCAAAGACGTCCTGACTGCTGCTGACAAGAGCCTGAAACAGAAGGAGAAAGGACCCTGGAGCCAGTTGACCAAAGAGGAGAAGATTGCCTGTAGGTTCTTGGAAACTCTCGAGCTTAGGCTGTCGAACTGCAGCGCAAAACATATTTCACATTAAATTTAAAAGAAACGGACAAAATTTAAAACAGTTTAATCACACACACTGAACTGAAGGTGATATGAAGTATCCTGAACAGTTACTGGAGGCTTGCACAGAACATCATTTTACTAGTTTGTATCATCAAATATTCCAGTCATTACATTTTATCTTCACGGTGAGTAAACAGCACAAAGCAGGTATGTGTTAACCTTAACCAACTCTCTTCTTCCTGACATCTGACCTCTGATATGTCCTTCATGTCCTCTTCAGTGTACCGGATAAGCTTCTGTCAGACTTACCCAGAGATGAAGAAACCATCAGACGAGTGGAAGACTGTCATGGGGGGAATCTTCCTCTTTTTAGGCTTCACTGGCCTGGTGGTCTGGTGGCAGAGAATCTATGGTAAACCTCTGCTTATCTAATTTTTTTTAAAAAAAGGACAAACCATGTGTTTGGTTTAATTAAATAAGGTCAGTTCCAGCCTGAAGATGACACACTTAGTGTCACAGAGCTTTTTCAAAGCAGACATTTTTCTTGTCAGCAGACAAAGAACAGCTGGAACTAACAATATTAACAGCAGCTGTGTCCCTTTAAGGATCCCATTAAGCCAAACCAGTTAGCTAGCATGCACAAGCCCAGAGACACTTTCAAAAGCTTTGTTTACCACACATCACACGCTTTTCAATGAACACTGTGTCAGTCTGCAGGTTTCTGAGTCAATACATGAGTCTACATCTCCATGTTTCTTTATTCTGTGTCTTCTAGTCTACCCCGAGCGTCCCAGGACCTTTGACGAGGAGTGGCAGGCCAAACAGCTAAAGAGGATGCTGGACATGAGGATCAACCCTGTGGAGGGCTTCTCGGCTAAGTGGGACTATGAGAAGGGCCAGTGGAAGTAAAACAAAAGCTGCACTGTGGCTGAGGTGGCACAGAGTATGGACCCGTCACCTCAGAGCATGGACCTGTTCTTCTGTATGAAGCTAAATTAAAGTTAGTTCATTTGAATGATGTGAATGTTGTAGTACCGCTGTGAAAAACCACTAAAAAGATGAGGCCTCTCCACCATCAACACCATCTCTGAGGTAAATTTACTCTGTGCCACCTGTGGCCTCTTCCTCAACCGCTGCAGCCTTCTGTCATGGTGAAAACTGTGTCTGTACTGTTGTAACCATAATAATAAAAAAAAGTTGTCATGCCATAGTCTCTGTCAGTGTCTTTTTTTTTTCAAATATCTGGATAAAACTGATATTTGTCATACTGGCAAATAACTTCTATCATTATGTAATGAAGTGCCACATTTACAGCATCATTTTAAGAGCAATTCCTTAAAGTCAGGGTTGGTGATCAGATTCAGATAGACATTTTGTTATACTGGTTAAAATTATCTTTATGTCCTGATGGCAATCAATGCATGATGTGTTCTTAATCATAATAGGCTACTGCAGGTCCTCTTTATAGCAAGGACCTATATCAATGCTGCTGCTGACTGCTGGCAGTACTAGGGTTAAAATAGAGTGAAAAATGTCTGCTGTCTACAGCAGGAGTAAACCTGGGAAAACACCAACCAATCCTAGAGATTAGGATCCAATTTATTTCTAGCCCTGATTCAATGTGTATATCCAAGAGGGATCAAGTACGCTGGAGAATGGCAGAAAAACTACCTTTACACTGAAAGAAATAATGTGCTGAGGACCAGTTTGAGTCTGTGGTTTTGATCATATGGTTGCTAATCAGCGGTGCTCGTGCATGTGAGCGGGGGCGTCGTTTTGAAGGAGCTCTGAGTGAGGGAGGGTGGGGCTAAACAGAGTCCTGAGAAGATGCTACATTAAAATTCATGCTAGTTTTCCATGACCATCAACCCTGCCCTTAATGCCTGATTTTTTTATCTTCACGTGTGGGATCCCTAACAGATAAAAATATCTCTTCAAATTTAGAAAATCCTCATGTGTGTACCCTGCTTTAAACCTCAAAAGTTTATGTTGCTTGAACACTGAAATCTCAAAGATGAAAAATGAAGTGTGCAATTGGAAGTATGCTGATGTTTAAACTTCTCAAATCTGAAGGAGTTTTAGGCAGAAAACTGAAGTTCTACATTCATTTCAATAAAGGAAATGTTAAAATGAGAAGAAATTGTAATGAAGTCATTGAAGAACAATTATAACACAAATGCTACTAACAGGACAGGACAGGACGCCCTGGTACTTTTAAGTGTCGTAAACATGTAGGTTATAAACCTGCTAAATCTGGCAATCTCAATAACAAGAGCATATATGTATGTGTAAAAGCAGCTTCAGTCCAACCTTTCTAAGCATCTCCCCCAGCATGCAATTCATCCTTGGTCTTCTTCTCTTCTGGGTTAGGTCTACAACTTTCAGGACCACAGTCTGAGATAACTTGATCGCTCCTGGTGGTATCACCTTGCTTTTAATATAGCCAGGTGCTGAAAAAGGAAACAGAAAATAATTTTCTTTTAATAATTTTAAGTTTACTTTCATGACACCTTTACTTTCTTAAAATGGAAGTAATGACCAAATTATTGCTATAGATTCACACAGAATGATAATTATCTGCACAAATCAACAAGACAAAGATTATATTACTGAGTTTAAAATATAAGTAAACTTCATAAACAAGGAATCCAGCCCATCACAATGCATGATGGGTAAAACTGCATGAAACATTGGCTTTAAGCATTTTGTTGACTATCATATAACCAGACAGAAACAGATCAAGCCTCTTTAAAAATGAGTACAAAATAGGAAAATGAACAGTCTTCATTTACCCCTGGTTATTTCAAGAGAGATGTGGGAACTTTACAAAACTAGAAAAACAACTTGGAAACTATGGACAAGCCATGGCAGTTATACAGTGGCTACGTAACAGGTGATCAGCCGAGTTAGCGCTCATGAGCATTATAGATACCATACCTTAAAACACATTTAAAACAAATCCTGGAACACACTTAAGCATGAGGTTGCTGCTTGTTCAAGTAGATGTACATCGCTGATGGTTTTGGAGGCAACATGTATGAAATAAAGCCATCTTGTTAAATCTCCAGTCATCTAATTATAACCGGAAGTGTACAACTGCACACTCGAGAAAGCGGAAATAGCAAAAGGCTTGTTGCCGCTCGTTGCACAAGATGACGTATTTCTATTTCCGGCTCCTCGAGTGTGCGGTTGAACACTTCCGGTTATGAGTGCGGCGACCTTAATTATACAGTCTATAATGGCGACAGAAGATCCAAATACTTCCTCAGGTTTCGATCAGCGACATCCATTGGCTTGTACAAGCAGCAAGCTCAGCCCCAAGAAGTACGCGGGAAAAAGAATTTAAGCCGTTCATATCTATTTACATCTACAACTATGAAGGTAAGCTACGCAACGTTAGCTTGCCAAGAAGCTAGCTGTTGTCATGTTATTTTGAAAGAGGGACTGACCCAGAGTAAAATGCTTTGATCTTGGGTTAAGTGTTTAAACTCAAATGATGTCTAATGCCCCACAGTTTCAAACAAAGGGGCATCAGTGAGAGTGAGCGTCAGGAAGACATGGCACAGGTTGATGAGAAAGATGAAAAACCTCACGATCTCAGTGTAGGGGGATGATATGAAGTGTTCATCATCACTCAGTTTCAATCAGGTTCATGTTTGAACATGAACTGCCAGGTTTCATGAACCTGGCAGCTGTGCCTCCTGTCCTAAGCTGCACAGCTAGCACAAACCAAGGACCATGGTAAAAATTGGTCCACAACCCAACCAATTTTCAGTGGATTTCCTTCATATTAGGAGTTCAACTAGTATACTGTGTCAACAGCTTTAATTATTCGGTTAACCGAGCAGATGTTTTTTGTGTGTGTAATCAACAGGGTGTGAAGCCAGGACGAGTGAGTGACATGGTGTTCATTTCCACTAAACCAAAGCAGTTCACTCTTGCTGATGGTGTAAGGTAATGTTGATTATCTTACTGTATGTAGTTGTACAGCCTTATCAGAGGGCTGAGCGATTAATCCTTAATAGAGCTTTTGCCTTTTAACCAGTGTGTTAATGCCAAAAACATAAATGTGTGTGTGTGTTGGTGGGTGTTTAAGGGTGACCCAGCAAAATTCAGGATGAAATATTTCATGATTTATTCCATAAAAAATTTAATGTAAATTTTCTTTTCTCAGGTATAAATAAGACGTGTACATTTCATGTGTGTACATTTCATGTGTGTTGATTTCATGGCACATTTGCTACCTATAATGAATTCTGATTGTAAGAAGTATCTGAAGCCTTGTGTGCAAGTTAAACTTGAATTGGAGTCGCACATTTCAACTGGATATCTCGAAGTTTTTTATGGTTGGCAGACAGCAGTATGACCTCTCTTAAACCAGTGAAATATGCGGCTCCATTAACCTCCACTGAGCAGAAGACCATCTCTTGGAAGAAAAGCAGGAATCGTGCACTTTTTGACTACATTTACCATGATTGTTTAGAATTGCTAGCATCCTTTCAGTGCTAAATTTATTATTGAAATGTTCATTTGAAAGACTTTTTATTAAAATAAACCAACATATTACATATTCTTTACTCCCAGCTAATAAGCTACTTGATGAAAGTGACGGCATTGGACTTTAGCACATACTTGGCCCACATTCATGCTCATTTTTCATAAATTCTTGTGCACATTTTCAATTCAATCGATTTTCTGAAAACATAAAAAAAAAAAAAAAATTAAACATCTTGAGAAACTCAGTTTAATGTTCCGATGTGCAAAACATATGATTTTAATTTGTCCAACTGAGTATCAGGTTGTTCTTCAAAACACACTGAGTGGTAACATGTAGGGCTCAAATCTTGAAGCAAAAATCTAGTTCAAGTGTAATCTTAGAGAACTTATTTCAAATAAACTAATAGTTTGTTGTTAACATGTTTTCTGAAAAGTTCATGATTTTCTGTGCTTTAGTGTAGACCCCTCCGCTGTTTGTAAACAGTTACGGCTGCGCGTGCATTTTGACAACGGAAGTGCTGCAGAGTACAATGGTTGGTCAAGCGACGTGAGGGTGTTAACCATCTAAAAATGCTTCTTAAAATCCACATTAACATGTTAAAGGCATCCCGCAATATTGTAATTAAGGTCCACTTCTTTTGCAAAGCACTGTTTAGAATTTTATTTTGTTTTAGCCTGTAGATGAAGCAGCGCTTCACTTGGACTTTGGTCTTTATTCCAGTTCCCGGTTGGTCCAGCAGCCCACGGCTTGCCCTCCGGAGGGTCCCAGCACCAGCTCTTCCCCCTGGTTATGATCCAAAGGCATGCCTGCCCAAACCAGCTCAGCGCTGCTCCAAAGGTGTCCCCTCCTCAAGAGCCTCTGGCCTCAAATGCCGCTCCTGAGATGTGCCCTCCAAAAGCAGCAGAGCCTCGGCCACTGTGGGACGCACCTGAAGCCAGAGTGGGCCAGGAAGGTAAGACTTGGCATGGAGGAAAGAGAGGCGTGGTTTGAGAGCTGGTGGAAGAAGAAACCAGCTGAGCCACCAGGTAAGAAAGCAGGTAAGTGATTTTAAGCTTTAGTCTTTTTTTCTTTTTAGTGAAAAATGAGTTAAATTTTCAATGACTTTAGAAGTTTTTCAGTTTATTTATGTTCCTCATCTTACTGTTTAGTCGTGTTTGTGTGGATGTGAAGGGGGGAGGGGATTTAACAAAGGAAAACAAGGAGAGGTAAGACAGGTGAAAGGTGATGAGAACAGAGGAGCACAAAGGTGAGATGTTATTTTTAAAGTGTTATAATTTTCAGGTGAAGGTAAGTGTTTATTATCAGATTAAAACAGTTTATTTTGTCTTTGTTTTGCCGTCTGCTGAAGTTTTTAACTGTAGTATTTTCATTTGTTCTTTCAGGGAGAGAAAGAGGAGAGGAGGTGGGAGGGTAACAGGTTCTTAACTCTCTTAGAAAAATGTAAATATCAATGTTCGTTTACTTAATTGTTATCCTGATCTGAACTCTGAATGTCTTAAGCTCCTAATGTGAAAAGTGAATTAATTTAGACAACATGACCGTCAGGTTTCATCACATTATCTTACTATTTTATCTTTACATTTAGATCTTTTTCAGGAGCTGAGGATTTTATTTATCTCTGTGGTGTCTGTTGAAACCAGTTTGAACACCTGATCTGTTGTGAGTACAGGAACAGTATGCAGTTCATTTTCTTTGAAGATTCTCTGTTTCTAACTCATTCACAGACTCAAGAAAAAATGGGTTAAAAATAGCAGCACTGGAAGCTTTTTCATTAATTAATCCTCCCTCAACTTCCAGCTGAAGCTCTCCTAAAAAAAAGTAGCTCCTTCCTTGTCAGTGTATTAATATTTTACCAAACTAATTACCCCTTACCTTCACCACGATCCATTAACCCTTTGAACCCGAGGGAAAACACTTGGCAAACAAAGCGTTAATTAATGCATCATCATGAAAGAATAGTAAATAATGATAGAATATGCTGCACTTCAGTTGAACATCAGAACCCGGGCTACACAACTGTATAAACCTTTTTAACATGACGTTTATTTCAGGTAACTATCACTTTTATATTGGGTCATTTTTCACTTCCATTTAATACAGAAAGTTAAAAGGTTCCATCATTTATTTAGCAAAAAATGCTGTTCTATTTCTTAAATGTCAAGTTTTATCTTCATAATTAACACTACAATACATGTTTGTGTGTATTATTATTGATTATTTTCAGCATCATTTTTTTTCAATAATCATTAAAACACAATGAAGTTGTTTCAAAAACTATTTGAATAGTTAATACACAATATTATTCATTTTGTGTGTGTCTGAGAAATGTGTGTCAACTGTGTTACCCATTGGGAAAAAAACTCTGTAACTTAGCAGTGGTTTGCTGTAAAGTCATGTTACCCAAATCATTTGAGGTCACATCCTTTTTGGTGGGAACCTTGAAGAAAATGTGGTATTTTTAAACTCCTCCTCATCAATATTTCATCAAAATGATTTTTCTCTACATGGTGCGCTTTAAAGTCAGGGTTGGTGATCAGATTCAGACAGACTTTTTGTTATCCTGATTAAAATGATCTTTATGTCCTGATGTCAATCAATACATGATGTGTTCTTAAAACAGAGTGAAAAATATCTGCTGTCTACAGCAGGAGTAAACCTGAGAAAACACCAACCAATCCTAGAGTTTAGGATCCAATTTATTAAACCAATCAAATCCCGTCCTGCTGTTCTGCCCGCCTCCTGTGCGTACATTTCTCCAGCGTGCACTAGCCCTGATTCAATGCTCATAACCAAGAGGGATCCAAGTACGCTGGAGAATGACAGAAAAACTACCTGTACCCTGATTACTGCTAACGTAGAGCAAACAAAAACGATGTCCTGAGGACCAGTTTGAGTCTGTGGTTTCGAATCAGTCACCATCACAGGGTCGTGAATCTGTGGCGCTCGTGCATGTGAGCGGCGGTGTTGTTTTGGAGGAGCTCCGAGTGAGGGAGGGCTAAACTGAGTCCTGAGTAGATGCTACATTCAAATTCATGCTAGTTTTCCATGACTACCAACCCTGCCTTTAATAGTTCATCAACTGTGTTACCAACATTTTCTTGTGTCGTTCTTTACTATGTAAAGAAAATGCACAAACGTGTGAGGGGATGGAGGTCAGGTGGTGACATGTTCAAGGTCTGTAGTTGGCACAAAGGCCAAAAATGGAGAAAATATCAACTGTGTTACCAATCACAAAAGTTTGTATTCTCGTCCTGTTGACTGTGTTACATGTGATTTTTGTGTCATGATTCTTTTAAATGTTGGTGAAGCTAGCATATAAATGACAAGGGACATTCCTAGAGAGTGAAATCTGACATGATAATGTTGATCTATTCTAAACTCAGTGTGATATGGATGTATGTTGAAAAATAGCCACAATTGTAGTCCATAACAGTTGAGAAAATATTTTCTTTATTTAAATATTTAATAATTTATTAGAGCTTAAACTTGCCAATTAATGAATTTAGTATATTCTAGGTATATTAAATGCAGATAAATAGAATATGAAGCAAAAAGCGCATATCTTGTAACTTTTTGGTATACCTGAAATGTACCCCTAATTATGGAATCACTCATATCAGTTTCATTATAGGTGTGCAATTTTTAATTGGAGACCTGAAAGATCAGGGTTCAAAGGGTAAAAAACTACAAATGACTTCTGGCCGGTCTCTGCTCTTGAACAACCTTGTTCCTTGGCCTTTAAAAATCAACATGTCTGTGTTCCTTCTTGATTTAACTAACTGATTTAACCTGAAAAATCTTTCTTCTAATGTTTTTTTTTTTTTTTTTGTAAGTTTGCATTTAGCCACGGCAAATTTCACTCAAAATTAATAAGTGTAATTGTTGGAACAGCTTCCAGAATCGTGAGAAAACACTTCTTCACTCCACCTCAGTTGGTTAATTTCATTGTCAAATACACTTCACTCACTTTTGAAATCATTTTCAAGATTTTGATCTTTTCCCCCTTGAATTTATTTCCCCTTTTTAAATGAAAGTCAACCATCAGAATTAACTCTTTGGTATGATTGTACTCTGTCAGATTTTTTACAAACTGACTAAAAGTTTAATTATTGCTTTATTTCTCTTTAACTTGGAGTCCTACAGGATATATTTACTTTGAGGATCATCGCCTGACTGACAGTTTGAAAAGTTTTCAGCACCCTCTGCTTTCTTACTGCCAGATTCTGACACGCTGATGAGTATGATGAAGAAAACTGTTCAATCTGTGAGTGCAGCGCCCAAACAAAGACTGCTGTTCTGTCACTCACCTCTCTAGTGGAATTTTGTAGATTGAGTTCACTGCTGGAGGCATTCGATGTTCCTGGACCAGGATTCAGGTGTACCAAGCGGCAACCTCCAGTTTGAAAATATGAGGCAATGCGGAAGTGCTAAAGTTCCTCGAGTGTCCGCTTGAGACTGGCTCCGGAAGTACCGGAAGTCACATACACACGAAGCCCAAAAAAACCCGTGTTCACAGCCAAAATAAGCCTATTTACAGCCCGGTACAAGGAATGATTCCCGTCTGAATCGCTGATTTCACTAGCGGCACGCACTGTACGGGGTGAATTTTTCTTCTTATTCTGCAGTTTCCACAATACTAAACTCACCAGTTCGTCCAATCAGAGGCACAGCTCATATCACGTGACTGTGGAGCGTCCTATGGTTGTTGCTGTGGAGACTCACAGCCCGCCTCATTTCCAATATGGCCGCTCCGGCCGTTTTGCTTTAAAAGTCCGTTTCAGAAACAGACGGTGATGTCGCGGAGGCTACGTCCATTAATTATACAGTCCATGGGTGCACCTCACTGGAAAAATAGCAGGACTATCAGCAGGAGGTCGGGTATCTTGTGTTTTTACACACTGCAGCTGATCATGCTGCAGAACATGCAACTAGATTATTAAGTATCCAAACAGGTTATGAGCTGTTCGGGTCGTGTTGTGACCACAATTTATGAAGTGATGAACACAATCTGTTCACCTGGGGTCAGACTCTGTTCTTTGTAGAAACTTCACTCTGTTTAATTTGTCCTTTAGCGTGAACGTGGAGAAGAGAACTTAAGATTTTATGTTATGGTAGAATCTTGATATCTATATTTTTCTATTTGCAAGACAGAAATAAAAAAGCATCATTTCTTGTTACTTTCCTGTAGGCATTACCTTTCGCTCTTAACTTTTCAATTTCATTTTTTTCACTGAATATTTTTATCATTTTCAACACTTTTAAAGCCCATAATATGCTGCAGTTTGTGGTTGCTTTGTTTCTGTTGACTTAAATTTTATCAACATCTCTTTTCTCTTTGTGTGTTTCAGAATCTTCAGTTCATTTCAGGAGTGTTTTACCACATCTGCTCATCTTTCATCTGCTGTTGACTTGTTAGTCGTCACCTATGTAAAGAACAAAGTATTTAATAAAAATATTTTAGTCATTCAGATCTAGCAGGTTGTAGCAATGGAGGAGTCACCAGACTGGCACAGAGTTCATGTAACAAAACAGGATTTATTTAACTCAAGGGAAAAAGGGCAGGGGAGTAAACACAAACTCAAATTCTTCCCGAACCGGGGTACTCCTAATGCAGTCTTGGGTTGAGGCTGGTTCCCTCCTGGAAACACAGGCCGAACAGAGGTGTCAATACACGTTTCCACAGGTTTCCTTTTCCCTCTCTGTCCTCTCTCTCCCTCTGCCTCCTCTACTCTGTCTGCCTTTTTCCTCCTTACTTCACTCTTGCAGTCTCTGATTACTGATCACCATCAGCTGGGCTCTCTCCAGCTCTGGGTGATCTGGCAGGGCAGGTAGGCTTGATCTACCACTCTGCCCAGCTGGTGTTGGCCCCGCCCTGCTCTCTGGCAATCTCTGCTGGTGGTGAGGCAACAGTGGTGGGGAGAGACACCACACAGGTGTTACTTTTAGTGTTCCCTTTTTTCTTTTTGAGCAGTGTATATATGTGACAACCAACCCCAAAGAAAATGTGATGACCAACCCCTACTGGAATTTCTTGCAAGCATCACGGCTAACAGCTATATAACAACTAGTTAGCTAGCTAATAACAATCTAAACTAGAGCTTTCCCTTCACACTTGTCAAGGGTAACAGCTGTATTGTTATAAACTCATTGTGTAAAAAGCCTAGAAGAAAAATACTGAGCAGCTGAATGTTTACACACTGATATGAAAAACACAAAAAGTCCTCTCACCACAAGTTCAACTTCTCACTCCAGAGAAGACTGTGTAAGTGAACTGTGAATAGGTGAATTTCCATACCACATTTTGAGTGACAGCGCCCTCTAGTGGTGAGCTATGATGAGCGTGACAACCAACCCATGTGACAACTAACCCCGGTCTCCCCTCCTGTGGACTTACCTTGACTTTGTGGAATGCCTAAACTAAAGCGGTGCTCAATAAAACGTTAATTTGCATTTCTTGAAATACACAGAAATATATTTATGTTAAAAAAATCAGGACATGGAAGTCAGCAGGCCCCCTGACACACACACACATTCCACCTCTGAGAGAAGACAGCAGAGCCAGAGTACATCTTGCAACATCGGCTTTATTAAGTTCAATGCAGTTTAAATTTTTACAATGGCATTCTAAGACACACAAACAGACCACTGGACATGGTTGCGATCTTGAAACTCTCGTCTTTATCGCCAACAAATTTTCTAAGAGACCTAACCCTTCTTGAAAATATGACTTTCTTTGCATTTTCGTCTCTATTGACAGTCCAATAGTCCTAAAAAACACAACGAATGACTAATCACATAATGCAAAGATGGAGTTTAAGGCCATTTGAAGGGGCACAGTTGTACATTTTATACACCAAATATAAATAATGTTTCAAAGCCATCGGTTCAGTTTTTCTTAAATATGTCACTAAGCTAAAGTTCTACTCTAATCAGTTTAAATAACTAGCATATAGGGTTGTGCCAATGCTGTTACACCTCCTTCATTTGTGCCTCCTTCAAAAACATTTTGCCACACAGAAATTCACACACATGCACACACACACACACTCACACACACACACACTCACACACACTCATATATGCGTAAGGAAGGGAACTTGTATCAGTGAGTGCCAGGACAGCAGAGAAAAGCCTGCGAGCAGCTTCTTGTCGGGGCTTACACTAGAAAAATATATATTTATTTATACTGTACTGGAATGTATGAGAGCAGACCTTGGCTAATAAGAGGCTCAGAAGACAAGCATTTAGGGGGTTATATTCATAGGGTCAGATAGTTTCTGTCTTGATTTGGTGACTTTTTGTTTCAAGCAGGAGTTTAAGAAGAGAAATTTGGGATGTTGATGTTTTTAAATGAGCTTGATTTTGTGGAACATGAGGAGGGAAAGGAGTCAAAGATGACTGAGAAGGAGAGATGAGTCCTGGTTTGAAGATGGAGGAGCAGCTGGTGGCTGGACACAGACTGGCAAAGAAGTGATGGATGATTCACACATTAATCCCCCCCCCTCTTCCTTCAGTGTTTACTCTCTAAATCTCTACAGGACTGGATCCAAAGCTGAACCTAAGGATAACGTCACCTTCTCATCCTGCACCAAAGCATCCGTATATTTATATATGGAGCTGCTATTTTGCACAACAGATCCAAGGATGTGTTGTTGTTATCAAGAGACAGTTCTAGGATGAAGAATGAAGCTCGGGGGATACAGGGAACAGGGAGGAGCGTCTCCTACCTCGCTGTTAAAATAATGAAGCTGCCAGTTGTTGTTTTGGACCATCAGGGGACGATCCTGGGACGTGAGCTTTAAATTAAAGATGTTTAGAAACAAAGACACGGTCTATTTCTCTCCTTCTCCTTGTCTCTAGTGGACTACATCTGACTGGCAGGTGTGTACGGTACCAGTGTGTGTGTGTGTGTGTGCTGATGTTTGTGTGAGGCAGCAGGTGGGCCAGCTGTGAGTGACACACGTGACTAGATGCAGTGACAGCTGAGGGACCGCAGAGGAAGAGGGGGAACTGGATGGAGATTTGACAGATTTGAGGTGTCTGCTGGGGAGGATGGTGGAGGAGGAGTTACTGTGTGTGTGTGTGTGTGTGTGTGTGTGTGTGTGTGTGTGTGTGTGTGTGTGTGTTGGGGAGTCTGTCAGGTATGGCGACTGCTGTCAGTTTGCTTTAAATGGTACACAGACATTTCTAATCAAACCGAACACCTGATGCACGACTGCATCGTCCGTTCAAAGACAGCTGCTTCATCAATTTGCTACATAAATCCTCAGAAGGCCGTGACGTTGATTTAATATGAAGCCTAACAGTGTCACTGATACATGTGCGTTGGTAAGGTTTAAAAATAAAAAAAAATTAAAGATGGATGTTTAATGTTCACCTGGAGAAGAGAGGGGAGACTTGCAACAAGATAATAGTTTTACTCAAACTTAAATTAAGAAGTTTTTGTCCAATTAGAGGAAGAAATTGAAATATTTACCTGTCTTTTTGAGTTTTATCTTCTCATGGCTGCATGTTTCAGTTTCATTGTTCAGGTGTCTGTGATGCTGTATTATTGTTCCACATTTTATTTTAAAGAACGTTGGACAAAAATCAAGAAAAATGTGTTTTTGATTGTTCGACCAACAGAAGTAAACCTCAAAATGTTGAATTTGGTTTATATCACTCTGTGATGTAGTTTTCAAGTAAAACCAAATGGTTTTAGTGTTGGCTGATGGACCTTTTTGAACAGAAAGCAAACACTCAGCTTGTAAGTAACAGGTGATAATGGTAAAGGATTGTTCACTCTTTACGAGTTTTTGTACCAAACACCTGTGTAAATCTGGTAAATCTTTATACCAAATCTTTATATTCTGCCTATAAATGCTTAAAGTGGTTGTTAAAATAAAAAGTGAAACCAAAATGTTATCTTTTCATCCATGTACTGAACATTTTTGGGCGGTTAGGATTGAAGAGTCTCGTGCTGAGTGTCTCTGTGCTGCATTTTCTGTTGTACGAGTTGCTACAGTGTTTTGCTGCATTCTTCAGCTACTGTGTAGTAAACACAGCCTGGCACGGCCAGACCAGTTACTAATGGGTATTAGTCTGGGACCTCTTGGTTGATTCTCATCAGCTGGGTGTTTTCTGCATTTACAAACCAAACAAAAATGTCTGTAACACAGCGGTGTCAGGCTAGGTAGCTATGTCCAACCTCTGACTGGTTTACAAAAGCTTCCACCTCAACATATTCAAAGAAAGTCGAGCAGGGCAGAATTTGGTCCTCAACACTTTTACTTGAACTTTAAAATGAGCTCAAGTAAAGCTCATTTAAAAGAGACTCAGAGCCTGACAGCTTAATGTTTTTAAACTGAACCGGTTCCCAGGCTACATGGAGGATGTGTCCAAAGGTGTCCTGCTTTTATGAAGTGATCCTTCAAACTTGTAACACAAAAATGACTAAACACCATATGGATACAAAAAAAAAAGTCCAAATATAACTTTAAATCACAGATCAGCGAGAGCAGTGGGTTCTTTTTTTTAATGGATCATAAATCAAAAACCAAGCATCCACAAACACAAATAATCAGAGGAGTTGATTCCCATTGGGTTTTTAGTTTAAGACTCACTAACTGCGTCTCAGGTTGGGTCTGGATGGTAACCCAAGATTCTGAAAATTTTGTACATCACTCCTTCTTAGTATTATTTCCGCCCAAACACTGATCTTTTCCTAAATTAAAAAATAAGAATTTGGAGTTAAACATAATCAAACTGCAACGTTTACCAGCAAAAGAACTTCTCCTGGTTCAAAAGAACAAGTCGCTGACAAACCACAATCTGCTGAGTGAAAGATGTTATCTAGACATATTCATCTGACCTGATTATCTATCTGAAGAATCCCTGCGTATAAATCTCACAAAGCTGTCACAAATCAAGGGTTACCTCCTGACATCAACCCTTCTGTGAACTAAAATCTGTCTGACTTCTTTTTCATTGACGTTCATACAAAACCCATAAACACAAATGACGAGACGAGACAGAACATCAGCGTGAAGTCATGGGTTGGGATGTGTTATGATGTGATGGTGATCGGGATGACAGTCAGGAAACAGGAACTAGAAGAAGAAGATTTTTCAGAGGCAGGTGCTACATCCTCACCAGTTTTTTCACTTTCCATATGGCACATACAAAGCTATGGTAGAGCCGTCTGGAAGGACGAGTGACAAGCTTCAAGACGAGACACGAAGAGCATCCAACGCCCCGCAGGATGTGGACTCTTTAGATCAGACAATTTAGAGCTAACCTTAAGGAGTGGAATCAGTTTTAGTCTCTTTAAGGGTGAAAATGAGCAACCAAAATTTGTTAAAACTAAACATACGCACATGTAGAAAGTAAAACAACACAGGAACGAGCAGAGAGAGGGATAAAAAGAAGAACTGGTTCAGTAGGAAAAAGAAGAGGACATCTGTCTCTGTTTTAGCACGCTTTTTTCATCAGGGTGAAAGAAGGTGAACACATGAATACAAGTTACTCTTCCTCCTCTCTGTCTTTTTCTCAAAAGTTCAACAACGTGTGAGGATTCTGGGTCCACTGCGGGATGAGTGAGAGGGAAAGAAGTAAACATCATCAGCAGTTCTGACGAGACAAACAGGACCTTCATTTGAACTTTCCTGGGCCTTTCAGGTGGGAGAAGTGAAATAAGGGGGAGATCGTTGAGAGAGCGTCGTTTGTGTGTTTCTTTACAGGCGTTTCTGGGCAATGAGTGAGCCCACCACCACTCCGGTCACCAGCGTCATCCCCGCCAACAGCCACTTCTTGAAACTCTCCTGTGACCTCCTGATCTCTGCTGCAGCGTCCTGACCAAAGATTTCAGAAAAGCGCTCCTGGAAGACATGAAAGAAGAGAAAGAAGAGGGTTAGCAAACTGGAGTTGTTTTTTTAAGTGAGATTTATTCAAATATCACCAAAAAAAGTGAACATACAGCCTTCCAAAAACTCTAGTCAAAATAAAAGGCCACAGTCAGGTGGATCCCCTCCTCTAAAGGTGTCTACGCCTGAAATGACTGTTGATACACCCACAGCTGGGTATCAGTATGACTATCAGAACCAACTCATGTGGAAATTTCCATCCACCGCGGCGTTCACACAGGTAAGTCAACATCACGACTGCAGCCCACAAAACCACCTGCATTGATTCTGAACTCAGTCACAACAAGATCTGACTGATAAGAGGAAAAATCCACAGTGTTCAGGTCCTGTCCCCACAACTGTTGATTTAAAATGCCACTCCCCACCCCCACCCCCACCCCCCACCCCCACTCTCCTCCTTTTTAAAGCATCCCATCAGCTCTGCAGCAGATTCCTGCAGAACCACTGTTGTTGCTGACATTCTTTCCCACCGTTGTCCTCAGATTGCCAAGCCTACATAGCCGCCCACTGAAATCATTTCCTGGAAATGAGCTGCAGAAGACGCAGAGTTTGTCTCTGGCCACAGGGAGGCACCAGTGAGGCAGACAGTTGGAATACAAAACCCTCAGCATATCAACGCTGAGCCCCTGAGGATAAGGGTCATCATGTCATACAGGGAGCAGAGATATAGGTGCTTTATCTTTGGGACAGTCATTACTGATGCCTTATCTGCACCGAATGACTCAAACAGAAAGGCTGGATTCTAGAGATCTTTCCAAAAAGAAAGCAAGAGGTGGAAAGCTTTTAGTGTAATGTGCTGATAAAGACCGGAAGAGCAGAATAAAAGGACAGAGATTTATAAAAAGAAAGAATGCAGAGGGTGGAGGTGTCACTGAAAACAGACTTAACTACAATAAATCTGTTCTACTTTATAAAACAGGTTTCTTAAATGCAACTTTAAACCACAACCCGACAGTCAGAATGAAAGTGACATGACAGACAAAAACAGAACAGATGAGTTCCACTGAAAAACCTCAGACTCGGATTTCCCACAGGACTAATAATTCAGCTGGAAAGACGACTAGATTTAAAGGGGCAGTTCAGCTTCTTTGAGGTGGGGTTGCTTTTCAAAATTAGGATGAAGAAGTGGGCATTACTGTTCAGATCTGAGCTGCTTAAAATGAGCTAAACTATGGGATAGAGCTGGAGCTGACTGCAGCAGTTGACTGCCTGGCTGATGACACCTCCTCATATGACCCCACTTTATAAAAAAGTGAACTGTCCCTTTAAATCTTCATGTCTTGAATTGCTGTTATGAAACTATTCTGTTATTGTTTTATGTCACTTTCATTTTCACTTTATCAGTCTGTGGTTTAAGTTTAGGGACGTTCTTTTTTTTAATCCACACAACTTAATGACTAAACTCTTAAAGCCAGCCTGGGATTAAAGACAGAAACGAGCGTTCTGTTTTAGAGAATAAATCTGCTTTCAATCTAATAATCAGTTAACTGAAACCCAAGAAAAAAAAGTCAAAGCACTTTCTGTAGGACAGTCAATGTGGCTGTTTGATCCCAAACACACACTTCTATGTGTTTTTAACATCAAGCCTTCATCAGGCAACCAAACAACTATGACTATGATGTTGAAATAAGGCGAGAATGCCTTGTTTTGTTTTGTTTTTTGTAGATTTCTAATTTTTCTAATCCCTACCCAATGAGCAGCTTGCTTGAGTCTGGAAAGCACCCCTTCTTTCGTTTTTTTTGAATCAGTTAATTGATTCTATCATTTTTCTGCAAATATGCTCTTGTTATCGCTTCATCTTTACAAATTTGAAGGTTTGCTGCCTTTCTTTGTAATTCAACAGTAAACCGCAAAATATTATGAGTGGATTAACCCTTTAACCACCTCTCCTTTTAACCCTTTAACTTTCATTTTTTTTAAATGCAAAGGATATGAAGTCGGTTTGATTTTTATCATTTTAATGTTCGATCCAAGAAAAAAAAAGTAAAAATACAAAAAGTTTTGCAAAAATATTTTTTTCTGAATATTGTTTGGGCCCTACGATCAGAAACCACAAAATTCAGAAAAATGATCTCCAGCTGTAGAGACTCAGCTTTTACTCAGTTCAAAACTTTTCACTGAGATATACTGACTGAGAAAATGCTCTACCAAACATTTGAGCTGCGAGTTAAAAGGTTAAAGAGTGAGGATACATTTGAACAGATCTTATGATCAACTCATGTTAAAAAGAGTTCTTAGTTACCGCTTACGAGTTAATAAATGGAAATAGTAAGTGATGTTTTTGAGCGAGCAGGAAGCTGCTTTTTGGGTTAAAAATGAATTCTGGAGTTGTCTTCAACACTGCTGGAAACTGTCAGCAACAGCAAACAGAAACACAGCTTCGCTTCATGTAGCTGTCACTGCTTTGACACGTCTTCAAATGATGGACGTCAGTTAAATGCCTGCAGCCTTGATCGCTCGTCTCTCCTCTACATCCTTCACTGAGTCATAAGACAGAAGGACTGAGGGTGTGAGGAGAGGAAGCAAGGATCCTTACTGACAGCTGATCACATATATTCCAATAAACATTCTTCTAAGATAGACTTTAATTTAGAGACGGACAGATTTTGTGTGGAAAAAACGATCATAGTTCCTGTTTTATTCAGAGATGAGGAGGTTTTAATGTGGTGAAAAGGATCTCTGTTCAAAGAGATGGTTGGGGATAAAGGCAGTAACATTAGTGAAAACAGTCCTTGAGGGATAATCCAACATCCAACAGGGAATCTGATTCTACCCTGATGGAAATCCTCGCAAATTAATGAGATGTGATATCGATTGGATCAATAAGGAAATGAAACAGCGCGTGCTGCAGCTCTTTGAGGCTCCAGGGCCGGGCTGAAGGGGAGGAGATTCTCACAATATGAAGAAAAGCAGACATTCAGAGCCGTTACCGAACAATCCAGAGTTCCCATAAATGAGGGTTTAAAATTTTAGTTTCAGGAGATCAACTTTCTGGGAAGGACTCTGGAACAAAGGAGAAATGATACCAAGAAGCCAGAGGACAGAGGGTGGTGCGAAGAGACACAGAGAGAGAGGGAGAGGAATGAGGAGGAGGAGGAGGAGGAGGAGTAACATTCCTGAGACATTTCAGAAGTTTGAAGTCATTCTGATCTTTGTATGACAACACGAGTTTAGAGACAACATCTTCACATCCCAGCCTCTCCTGCAGCTTCATGAGGTGATATCATCACCGCCAGACCAAAGCAAGAGGAGAAAAAAAGAAACACAATAATGAAACCGACCCTGGTGCAGTCCTGAGATCTCAGGAAACAGGCTAACAATGAAACTGCACAGTGACAGGATGCCCTCTGCATGATCCAAACGGAGGAAGGAGGTGTGTTTGTCACGTCTGTTGCAAAAAAACGCATAAACGCTTTCTGAGGAAACTAATCGTGGCTCGGTGACGGAGGTTCCCAAGAATATGCAGGGTGTAAACTGGTGGGGGGAGATAAGGAGAGGTGTGAGGTTTATATGTATACACTACTTCATCAGAAACCAGAGCTCGATGTGAATGCACATTTACATGAATAATACGGTAACGGTCTAACGCTGGTTACAGTCGCAGCATGACATGAATCGAAAGGGTGATTATCAGTTATCTGGAGGTGGAATACACGACGGTCCTGAAGTTGTCCTCAAGTTTAAGAAAAAAAACTGAGAAGCACTGATGTCCTGAGAGAAGACTTGGCAGGCTTTAAAAGATGGATGATGGTTTCTGAGACCAGTTATCAACTGGAGCCTGTTGTTTCCATGTCAGGTGACAGAAATAACAGAGATGGATATGAAAATACAAAAAAAGTGAAATTCTGTCTAAAACTTGGTTTTTATTTTAGATACAAGTTGTGTTTTTTCTTTTAACGTAAAAATGCAGCTTGTTGCTACAACCTTTTTTTTTTTTTTACTATTTTCAGACGATGGAGATCTTTGGTACATTCACACCGCCTCTACACAGTGTTATGCCCCGTCTAGGGGCCAGGACGCAACATGATAAAAATATCCATTTCTCCCAAGTCTCAAGCAGCCACGGACAAAACAGAAAGCTCCAGTGAAAATAATTGTAATTTATTTACAATAAGACAAATAAATGCACAACAACCGAAGCCAAACTGAAAATACCTCGGGGTGAAACTCAGGCTTCAACTGAAGTAACTCTACAATAATTTGATTAAGAAAAAAAAGTGATCTAAAGCAAACAAAGGAATCAATTGTCATTTAACTTAACCAGAACAACTCAAGAGTAAGATTAATCAAACTGAGACAAAACACCCCTTCATTAACCAAGAAAGGATAATCTAAAAATAACCTATCGCAGCCGTTCCCCCTGCGATACGCTGACGTCACAATCTTCTTTATGTAGCGCCCTCAGCCTCCGGCGCAGCCAATCAGCCGCAGAGCGTGGGAACCCAACCACCAATCGCCGTTAAGGCGAAGTATCTCCATATGGTTGATACCACCTAAGATGCGTCCTTGAGGTTCATTACAACCAAACAACCGTTTTTATTTATAGAGCTTTTAAAGCAACAACAGCTGAAAACAAAGTGCCGTACAGAGAGCTAAATAAAAGTGATAAAAACAGACAAGAGAAACAGAAAACATTCCTGATATGTATTTCTCTGTCACTTTGTGTTTTTTACTTCTGCCCGTCTTGGCCAGGTCTCCCTCGAAAAATGGGATTTTTAATCTCACTGGGACCAACCTGGTTAATAAAAGGTTAAATAAAATAATGTCGACTAGATCTCTTAGAGAAGGCCTTGTAGAGTTTTGGTGATAACCCCAGATAGAATATAAAGAAGAAGAAGAAAGAAGACCAAGAGGAAATAAACAAAATGTACTTCAAATTTAACCAGTGTAAATAAATGATATTGAAAGTGAGTTCAAATATTTGTTCTGCATTTATCGTTTTGTCAGCTCCACTAACTGGAGCAGAAACTCTCATCAAGATCTGTCTGTTTCTTCTCTCATAGTAGCTCCTCTCATTCATTCATGCCCCAGCTTTAAATAAACACACACACACACACACTTATAGCATACAGCACTCCACGAACTCAAACATACTATAGATGCTTTACACTTGTGTAATCTATGGCCACAGTCAGCGAGTCAGAATGTGTAAATATGTGACTGAGCAGCACAGAAGCTTCCTCTCAAGGAAGTTCACTCACGGCCAGAGTTTCTCCTTCAACCTCTGTCATTCCTCATCTCTTACTCACTGGTACACTGAGACACTGAGGCCTTACACGGTACACTGACCCTATCACAGACGCTGCCAAGGCCTTGTTAATGAATGTGAGGGATAGGGGGGCCTTTCATTACTGTGTGCTGGAGAGGAAGCTGCCAAGGAAGAGCAAATATTTGCCTTCAACCTCACCTTGACTTCCTAGAGGAGCTGAACAGCATATGAAAAGAGACCATGGCCTTCGTGCTGACTTCGCCTGTATTCATTACAGTATCTGCTCACTCCTGTATGACATAGATGTTTTGTGTACAGTCTGTAAACAACAGCGTCCTCCCTGAAGAGTCCGATTACTGCATCTTATGAGATATTTACCGTAGCAAAGTTTCCCCTCAGCATCCTCCTGACTGAGCTGCATTAAAGTAAAGCACTTGGAATAAGCCACGAGGGATTGATAAATGGTTTTAAAGTAAATAATGACGTCGTGTGATTACACAGCCCTGTACATCATGTCCAGTGAGTCAATGTTTTACAGTAGCTTTTAATCGCTTTTAAGAGGCAGTCTGAGCGCTGACGATCCCTCCCAGTGAGCCCTGAAGGAGAACAATGTGAGGAATGAGGGTGTAGAGCCCAAACCACAGCACGTGACAACACCTGTTAAAGGGACATGTCCTGACATACTGTTACTGAATGATTGGGAATGCATTACGCATTAGTATTTGTTGATAATGTGGGATAGTAATCAGTTTTAGTATGCGCTGCTATTTAACTCCTGACTAGGTGTGGTGAAAGGTATCAGACTTAGAATAGACAAAGATCCTCTAATGCTCCAGCTCTACACTCTGTCGCATGTTTCTATTCAAGATTTGAAAAGCAGCTTTGGTTTGAATGTAATTAAGTTTGAATTGAAGGGTTGGAGACACCTCCGCTGTACAGTAATGTCTGTAATTCCTCTCTGCAGACTTCTTCTTGGGAGGTAAACTGAATCTGTTTAACTCTCCCACGTTACTGCTTCATGAAGGAAGAGCTGAATGAGGACAAAAATGTCAACATCTAAAACATTTCTGCAGAAGTTCACCTTTTCTAACACTACCTTCAATGAAAAACTTTATTTTGCTGTAATTTATCAAATATAAGCAAGTTTTTTTTAAACTAGACTGTTTTTAACTAGTTCATTTTCTAAACAAGCGGATAAAAATCCATGAACAGTGAAGCATTGTGGGAGCATCCACAAAACTCAGCTGGTCTAGAGCTCTTCCGTCCGCATCATCGGAGCCCCCTTCATGAATTTCATCCGTCCAATCCTTCAGAAGCTTCACAAACCTCTGGTCAAATACTTCATAGATTTTTGAGCCACAACAATTAACTGACTAATCAATTACTGATCGATAACTAAATTAATCTTCTACTATTTTGATAACTGATTAAGTGGTTTAAGTATTCAAGAAAAAGAAGTCTAATTTTTCTGATTTCAGCTTCATAAATGTGAATATCTTCTTGTTTCTTTGCTTTTCTTTAACAGTCTTGAATATCTTTGTTTTGTGGACAAAACAAGACATTTCATGTCGTCAACTTGGACTCTGAGAAACCTTGACATTTTTCACCATCCTCTGCCATTTTATGGATCAAACAACTACTCGATTAATCAAGAGAACAATCGATAGATTAATCCATCATGAAAATAATCATCAGCTGCAGCCCTATGGTTTGGTTATGGTTTAACTCTTCACCTTTAAGGCCATCCACAACTTTGCTCCTCTGTGCTGCATCAATAAACCCACCTACACTGGTCTCCTTCCTACAAGAACTTCACAGTCCTGTCTGACCACCGTGCTCAGGTCGCCCTGTGAGGAATATCTGTTTAGCTTTTACTGGTCAGTGGCCAGAATCGGTAGGTTTCACAGACTCATATAGACACAGCTCTTGCCAAGGCGTGCACTTGTTTTGGAAGACAATGATTGGAGGGCAGATAATCTTTTTAACACTACATTTCTTTGACCAAGACCATTTTTTGCTGAATGCAAAGTAAGGCTCGAATGATTTATCGGCCGGCCAATAAGCCCTTTAAAAATAATGATAATCAGCAGGAGTTCTGCTGATAGTTGGCTGATTATAGCCCTTTTTAATAATATCTTCATGTTTTTATACAAGCAAATTCCACTCTGTTGTAAGTTAAACAAATCCTTCAGGACAAAGTATTGTAAAACAATATGTCCTGCATGTAATTCATATCTTTGATTTTGTCAGCATTAAGGGACCGAAACATAAGTTATTTTAATCAATACATTTTTAAAAAATGAATCGTCCGATTAATCGGTTATCAGATTTTTTTCTGCCAAATATTGGAACTGGCATCGGTCTCAAAAACTCCATATTGGTTCGGCCCAAGCGGTAACCTCCAGTCTGAAAATATGAGGCAATGCGGAAGTGCTAAAGTCTGCTGTTCCTCGAGTGTCCGCTTCAGGCTGGCTCCGGAAGTACCGGAAGTCACAAACACACCAAGCCAAAAAAAGCTGTTTTCACTGCCAAAATAAGCACATTTTACAGCCTGGTACAAAGAATGTCTCCCGTCTGAATCGCTAATTTCACTAACGGCACGCACTGTACGGGGGTTGAATTTTTTTTCTAATTCGGCAGTTTCCACAATATCAAGCTCGCCAGTTCGTCCAATCAGAGGCACAGCTCAGATCACGTGACTGTGGAGCGTCCTATGGTTGTAACTGTGGAGACCCACAGCACGCCTCATTTCCAAAATGGCCGCGCCGACCGTTTGGCTTCAAAAGTCAGTTTCAGGAACAGATGGGTGATGTCGCGGAGACTACGTCCATTAATTATACAGTCTATGGTTGGGCCCTAATGCAAAGTGACGAGGAGGTGTATTTATTGAAAGTTCTGAAGCGCTGCTGTTTTAAACTCAATTTGTAGTGTAGCTTAGTTACTCAGCCCAGCGCTCTAACGTTAGAGGATCCTCTTTAAGTCTCACCCGTACTCATCCACCAACAAGCAAATATATATAAGTGAGACTTCAAAAGTCCTAACATTGCCTTTAAGTAACTGGAACAGGAGGAATCTCCAGCTGAGGTTGAATACTCATTTAGTGGGTGTATTTTAAGATTTAGGACTGTATGTCCAGGATAAATGTTAGAGTGATGAATTATCATCAAAGGAACAGGCGAACTGTTAAAGCCTGAGGGTGTCTCACCTTTATGATGTTTATTTAACATATTTAAAAGGCCTCATCAGTTGAGGAGGAAATGCGTCAAACACTGCACACCAGCCTTTCCATTGGTGACACAGGGTTCATAAATTTCCCCGAACAAACCGTGATCACACCTCATGACATCATTTAAATATAAATCATCGCTTCAACGACTCCTGCGCTCCAGACTTTCCGCTCAGCATCAAAAGATAAGATATTTTTCCACAGTTGAGAATTTTTAGACATAGCTGTAAATATACACAGCATGTGTCAGTTATTGAATTTAGTGTCCACCAAACTTCATGAGCAAACTTCACTTTATGCTTTGAAAATAAAAGAATCAGGAAGAATAAACTAAAATGTTAAATACTCAAATATCACCACAGTTCAGTACAGAGAGTTCGACTTTAAGCCTGAAGGGGGTTCTTGTTTCATTTCCTTACCAGTATTACCAGTCAGCTCACTGTGCACACGTCCTGGAAGCACTGCTGGGTTGGATTTGCTCTATCTCTCCTGCTCCCACCTGGCAGGTAAACCCAGTCTTTATCTACCCTCTGCCTTTCCTTTTCACACGGTCACACCTTTATTTCTTTATCTCTGCTTTGTCCCAGAGGAAATCAGGTGCTAGGCAGCAGCCCACAGAGCGCTTTCAGGCCTTCTCTCTGATTCTTTTTTCATGCTTTTCTGTGTCTTCAACTTTGTCTGCTTTGTTAGTTGGGGCGAAAAAAAAGGATGAGGGAAGGATTAGCTCATGAAAGCAAAAGGGTGGATATAAGGGAAAGAGAGGGAGACGCTGGTGTAGGTGCACAGAGAGGAGAGTCTGCAGTCGGTTGCCACGGCTACCAGAAAGCACCTGATTAGCGTGTGTGATGTGTCAGAGTGTGTCTGGAACTGTAGGTCCATCCTGTGTCTGATAAATGACCTGATGCTACATGTGGAGAAAGAAGCGTTTTAACGATCATTAGCAGCAGCTTCCTATTCATCAGCTCTGACTTGCAGGGTTGCTCTGGTGTTGCACCATAACAAGCTGTAACACTCAAATCCCCCGATTGTGAAAGCCTCTGACCACGGCACCCTCACACACAAACACACACACACACACACACACACCAGGCATTGATCCTCATATCCTTTTCCTATTAGCCAAAATGGAGCAGCGATAGATTGAAATTCAATAATTACTGAGCACTTTGAAAAAGCACATTCCAGCTCTGACAGCCCGTGGCCAGCGAAAGTTGGTGCAAGAGGAGCTGATTGACCAATCAGGGTCACTGATAGCTTTTCCCGCCCTGGCCGCATTCATTCATTATGCACACTTTAGCCCGTCCATCATACCTAATGGTTCTTAAAAAATACACAGATACAAAGATTAAAAGGTTTTCCAACTCCTCAGTGAAGAAACATAGTCCTGGGTTAAAAACAGCAACATCTTAGAGCAAAAGCCAGTTGTTTCCATTAGCTATAGCATTTACACATACATATTTGACCATTTCTTGATAAATAGTCAGGTGAAAAGTATCACAAGGTTATGAAAAACAACAATAACAGTTCTGTTCAAAATGCATCTTTTGTCCAACCAAAAAGTTAAACCCTTGAGACTTTTAGTAAACAAAGTGAAAAAAACGGCAAATCCTCCCCTTTTCAAACCAAGATCTGGCAAACATTTGACATTTCTGCTTTTAAAATTGCACAACAACCAACAATTAACTGATTATCAAAATTGGAAGTGAGGGGTGTAAATATGGCCTAGCTATCTGGGTTGTGCCCCATGAGGTTAGATCTTAAGTGGGTGGCCTGTAGGGGTGGGAGAAAAAATCATTTTACAATTTTAAAACCTTTTTTTTTTTTGTTAAAAAAAACAAAAAAATTTTTTCCAAATTTAAATTCTTAATTTTAGTCTTTGTTTATAAGCTGGGTTGAAAAACATTACCGCTTTCCTCCAGCAGAGGGCCAAATGTTTTTCTTTGACTATTTAATAACATGATGTCAGATCCCCTGAATACATCTCAAAAAGTGACTCACGTGTGATGTTCATTTTTTGGGGAAAATGGATCCTCATATAGACATCATCATCACTCAGCCTTATATGGGCTGGTGTTAAATAAGGGAAGTAAAATTGCAAAAATCGCCACTATGGAAGAATGGCAGTTTAAATCAAATTGGCACCACAAAAAATGAAAAAGAATCAAAATCTTTCTGTCTCCCTGTTTTCTACTCTATTCCCTGTCCTGTCATCTGATCAAAAGGCATAAAAGACGAAAATACATATGTAATAATAGCAATAATAATAACATTTAGAAAAATAAAGTTGGTCATTTTTCAGATATTACAAATCTTAGACGCCCTCTTAAATGTCAAGTCACAACCAATGTTGACTAAAACACTTAAAAATAGAATAAAATCAAATCAACAATAAACATATTTATGTTGAAATGGTCAAATCTGTTGGGATAACGACATTGTCGTTTGGAAGAGAAGGCCAAAGAGAAGCGATGGGCCTCCATTAATGATTGAAATGTTCAGTGGGGTGGGGTCAGCTCTTATTTAAAGTGGTAAACTATTCCATGGATTAGGGGCTGCGACTGCAGAGCCTCCATCACATCCAGGAGCAGCTGGTTGGTTGACCTCAGAGCTCGAGCTAGAGTATTGACATAGAGAAGATCAGCAAACTGTGGTGGTGCCAATCCATCGAGGGTCTATAGCCGATGTCCAGAAACCACGAGCAGAGTATGTAAGCAAAGCAGATGGCAGACAGCCTGTCATCACACCAGCTCAACATAAGGGCCAATACTGAGTGTGGTTAGTTTGCAGAATCAGAGACAGAGCATCTCACTGCTATGCTGTGGGGTCAGCATAAATTAAAAAATGATAGAAAAAAAATGAATTAATCCTGTCCAGTTTTCTTACCAATCTCATGGGCCAGAACACCCAGTCATGAGAGGAAGACAGAAGCGTGATCTTTTTGGGGGAATACAAATTGGTTGCTGCAGAGGGGATATTAAAATGCCATCCTGCTTCTGCTCACTGAATCAGGACCTCTTGTCAATCAAACGCAGGCTGCAGGCAACCAAGGGAATTTACATCTGTGATTAACAAAGTCTCCATCCCAACAAAGGCACTGCACAGGCTGCTCTACAGGATCTTTGTGACGCCTAGAAGCGCTTCTGTAAAGGTTATTCTGATGCTTTGCTCATCGCTGCTGCAGAATTGAAGCTAACTTTAAAAAAGTAACACAAAACCTCCATGAATCCTCCATGACTGCACCACAAGGCAAGAACTGTTTACATAAGTACTGATATTTACTTCTTTGAGTTGGCACTACAGTTTATAAATCAGTTTTCATGTAATAACTATTGGCTGTATACTACTGGATGGTGCGTCTTTATTTCTGCCCATTATGAGCTCTTAAGCCAATGAGAAACTGCAACCATGAGTGAGAACACATTGCATAGGTCCAGCAGCAGTGACGTAGCTGGTAGAGCCACAGGACTGTGTCACATCCTTTCTGCTCACCAAAACTGATTTTAGACTGACATATGCAACATCAAAGATCCCTCAGGTGGTACAATCCACAGCAAAACAGATTCTTCTGTTGATCTTAAGCTAAGGCTTAAGATCAAGAATCTAAGGCTTGTGGGAATGAAAAGTTCAGTAACTCCTGTGTCAATGTTTGATATCATCGCTCGTGCTGTTCCTCCTCTACTCTGCTTTTCAGCAACAGGACACAGGGAGAGCACATATTTGTCAGAAGATCTGCGAATCTCTCATCTTTGAAAATCTACAACATGTCAAAACTAAACTGCTAAGACCATCAAATCAGCATGATAAGAACCAAGGACAACGATAGAAACCACGTTTGACGCAAATTATTTGATGTGCATTTTGGTTTTATAGTTTATCTGAGTTGTCGGGGTGGTTAATCTGTTCAGTTTCCCAATTTGATTATCAGTGATTTTTGAAGATCAACTATTCTCGATTAGCGACTATTGATCTTCCATCAGACAGTACCCCAAAATTATTGCACCGTTTTTTTTAAAAAAAGGTGTTGCTGAGTAACTTTTCTTTTATTGAGGAAAAACACAAAGCACCTTCTTACTTCAGAATTTTTTTGTTTTAACTTGAAACAAATGCTCACACTTGAAAATAAATGTCCACATGTTGAGATTATTTTTTCCTGTCGAAAAAATACACAGCTTTGGAGCTGAGTGTGTTCAGAGCTGTGAAATGCCTTGCACCTTCATGACAATTGAACTTTAATAGCAAAACTTATTGTAGCTTTACAGGCTTACATACCGTAGAACACAGAAACGAACTTAGAGGATCTAAACACAACTCTGACAAGACGGTGTGAGACTAAACATGTAAATATCAGACACAAACATGTCTCATGTTTTCCCCGCCTTTGAAATGTTTATTTTGCCTGAAACTGGATTCAAACTTCCCCTGACCTGAATCATCAAAACTGGACGGTAAAGGAATCAATCCAGAGTGCTGCGAGGCTCAGCAGAAACACTGGGAAAAACATCTGTTCTCTAATAAATCACATCATGTTTGAATCACCTCACATGTTGTCACAGACTGTGCTGTTCCATTCCAGTGAGACAGGATGGGAAACAAAACTTCTGAATGGCAGGACACAACGTGCGTGCCATCTCTAAAGTGATGCACAGTCAGGTTTCAGAAATAGTGACAGAGTGACCGCTCTGTATTTGTCTTTGTTTTGTTTCCGCTCTACATGCTATAGACAATCTTTGACATTTCTTTTTGCCAGTTTTTGTCTCATGCACAGTTCTGAGACTGCAGAGAGATAAACAGAGCTGACTTCACCTCATTGTTAATGTATTCTTTCTCATAAAACTTCAGTGAACACATGCTGCAAGGACAGCATACCATGTACAACAGAGATGGCATAGACCTGCATCCCACCTTCTTCTCAGAGGTTTTTGGATGCTCAGAAATAGCGGAGCAGCCTTTCCTCTGTTAGTGAACTACACTGCATCTTGTTTTTATGTATGTATGTTACATTGTTTTATTGCATTTAAATAATTTTTAAAAAATTAATTATCCATTCATACTCATCCATAACATAACCTTGATTAATCTATAATCAATTTCTTTCAACACCACTACTCAGTTGCATCTAATATGATGATGTATAACATACACTACAGCCAGTCAGCAGGGGGAGCTCTAAATGGTTTAGCTTCACAGTCAGTGAACACTTATGGCATCTATTTTAGAACACAGTATGTGGTTTGCACTGTTTTACTAATACTGTAAAAACTTTCAATGCAACAGTGGGTTTTTTTTTAAGTTGACTGTACCTTCCTCTGTTTGCAAAATCTGATCCAGACAGCTCCCTTTCAACAGACAAAGGAAGCTTTCTAGAAAGTCAGAGAGCACATGATGTTCAGCCCACAACGGCCACAAGTGGTGGCCGGATGTTCGCTGTGACAAAATTGTGCTGATGCAAGAAAGGAAGCCAAAGGTCCCATTCACAAGCAGAAAAGAGGAAACCAGAGAGTTCCATTCTCACAACGAGACAGTTTTTGTGATAGAAAGCTGACAAAGCTTCCCCCTGGACACAAAAAGGGGTTCCACACATAAGGGAGGATTCCAGCTTGAGTGCAACCCTCTCAGAATGGCAATTAGATCAACCAGCTTGAGCTGGTCCTGTCCTGAGAGAGGGGATAAATGAGCTAAAGAGGTGATGTGGAAAGTTACTGGAACTGTGTGGGTCATACTCTGTTGGCAGCTCTGAGTTGGAAAGAGATAAACAAATAAATCAATTTGGCTGAATATTGTTGTGATGAATCAGAGATAATAGATGGTGGTTGTGTGAGGTGTTAAATCCTTTTTTATAAGATCTGACTTTTACCTTTACTTTCTTGCTCCTGAAATTTAACTAATAAGAAAAATCAAGCACCCAAATCCATGTGCTTTTGTTATTGAGAGCCTATCTGTGTCTGTGTGAGTGACTCGTTTGAGTGAGCAGAGTCTGCTGAGTCACAATAAAGTCCATATCCACACCTGTAGTCAGTCAATGAACAGCCAGAATGGAATGTAAAGACAAGGAGAGTTCTTGTTGTGTTTTTCTCTCAAAGTCTACAGCAAAAAATGGAACTAGCAGCAAATGTACACAACCTTTGTATACAAAACACTGAGTCTATTTTAAAGACCCAGAGAGGGAAAGGACAGACAGATTCAGAGTTGAAAGGAAGCCTCTGACCCAAAGCCTGATGCTCCCTGAGTCACAAGCTGACACTCAGTTCCCCGAAAAAAAAAGAGCAGTCTGTCCCAAGAGGAGCTGAACAACACTTCCAGCAAGTTGCAACACTTTCTGTGTGTACACACAGACTGGTCAAGTCCTCTTTCATGCACAAACACACACTCAGACGTACACTACAGTGTCCCTGGGCCACAAAGGAGAGAAAACAACACATCATGTGTATTTGTTTATTGAGTAAATTAGCTGTTGTGCCTGTGTGACTGTTGAAATACTGTTTACAGATGGGAGCTAACATGATGTTCTTGCTGGTAAAATGAGATGATGTCATTCAAGGAGAGAGTGTACAACGTGACAAAGTGTCCACGACTGGGTCAAAAGATCATGGTGACTCGGCATGATCAAAGAGACGGAAGATAACCTCCATAGTTTGTAGATAAACCACCTGAGGCCAGAGAGATACTCTGTAAAAACATCAACTACAGGCTGAATGACACCGAATAAAAGTTAAAAGAAATCCCATCAGCATTTTACCATCAAAAACTTCCTGATAGAGATTCACCAGTGTGTCAGTTGAAAACCCCTACCTGTCAATATTTTCCCTGTTGACAGACTCAACAGCTTTGCACTGTTTTAGATAGCTGAGGCTTATCAGTTGTTCCTGCTGTCTACACTACAAAAACTAAAATATAAGTAAGTGTTTGTCTAATTTTAGTAAAAAATGTCTTTTTAGACTTAAAATGAACCATATTTACCAGACCAGTCCAGAAAAAATGTCTTATTTCAAGTTATTTATAGACAAAAATGAGGTCTGAATTGCTTGTATTGAGTAATAAAAAATCTGCCAATGGGCTGAGAAAAAATTACTCCTTTAGTGTCTTGTATTAAGACAATATTCTACTTTCAAGAAACTTAACGAGCAAACTTTACTCGTTAAAGGCAATTCAGACATCAATTTTGTCTTTTGTCATTTTTCTGAACTTGTCAGTTGAATGTGGCTCATATCAAGTAATATGAGACTGTTTTTACTGAAAATAAGAGAAACACTTATGTGTTTACGTATTTAGAGAAGAGTTCGGTTTTTTTTATTGGGCAGGGAAGTTTCCCCGTTGATACTGGTAGGCCACTAGGTTGCAGTTAGGTCATGTGAACAGCTCGACTTAGAAATAACTGAACCCCCTTTTTCTGTATTAAGTCTTTTAAAAGCATCATCAGATCAAGTGAGAGGTGAAATATTAAAGTCTCTCTTCTAGATATCTGCCTGATCATAATCCACAACTTCAAATGAGATTATCAGTGCCAATAAAGGTTATTTCTAAATGTTATTTCTTAGCTTCCTGGTTGGGTCGGGCAAGACTGGATTGATTTACGGCACAGGACTATGACAACACCACGCAGGCCGACAAAGTTTAGCTGTGGGAAGAGACAGCAGCTAAAACAAAGCTGCTGTCTCTTTAAGACAGACACTAAGGGTTTCTTAAACACCAGTATGAGGAAAAGGGGATTTTTTTGAGTTGTAAATCATGTAAAGCTACTATGGGGACACCAGAGAGACAGTATAAAGTAGGGCCAGACCAATATGGATTTTTTTTTTAGGCCGATTAATTTAAAAAACATATATTATAAATAAAATAACTTCTTTTTAGGTCCCTTAATACTGCCAAAAACAAAGACATGAATTACAGGCAGAACAATGTAATGTTGTTCAATACTTTGTCCTTTAGTTTATGTTTAATGTAAAACAGGGAGAAACTTTCAAGCACAAAAACACGAAGAAAGCAATAAAAAGGGTTATAATCTGAGGATTTAATCGGCCGGCCGATATATCAGTCAGGGTCGAGTATAAAGCCTAATTATTCCCTTTTTAAAAGATATGAAGGAAATTTCATTACAAAATGATGCAAAAAAAAAACACCAGATACAGGAAATAAGGTATTAAATTCTTAAATAAAAAATGATTTAAAAGATTTATATTTGCTTAAATTTGCCAACTGTCAGTTGTCATTGAGACTAAAATGATAATAAAAAATAAACTCTTCATTAAGCCCTGAAATCACATTCTTTCACTGTATAGAGGAAATGCTTTTTTCTCCATTTCTATGGTGAAGCTAACTGGAAGAGTAACTTGGATACCAACCAATCAGGGTGATGATGGCTCATTCTAGACTTTCCATAACTACGCAAAATATCTTGGCTTGCAGTTAAGAAACACCAGTGTTACCAGAAACAACTGGCTCCCAAATGAACCACCCTGTTTTTATTGAAGTCTCTTAGTTTGAGTCAGTAAAACAATAATAAATAGTGAACTCAATGATAACATGCTGCATAACCTCATAACCCCTCATTATTATCCACACTCCCATCAACATCATATGATTAAAGTAAGTGTATTCATTATCACCAGTGTTTTGTCATTCCAGTGGCCTCATAGCTGCTTGACGTCAGTTTGATCTTTAAAGCATGAAATTGGTATTCAGCCTGAAAAAAACACAAACAATGTGAGCGTCTGTTCCTCCCTTCTTATCAATGTCCTCATCATCTCCTCGAGTTTTATCACTTCCTGCTCCACCCCAAGACCTTCCACTGCGTTTACCCTCACTACAATGGCTAAAGCTTTTTCCAGGAGCGAGGCAGTTGGGCCAGCTGCCAGAGATCAAACTGACCTTGATAGGCAGGCTTTGCTGTTGGGCTAAGCATCGTGTAGAGAAGCACACAGCACAGTCAGGGCTTAATAGTCAGGTGTTTAGCTGATGGATGCCTCCTGTGGTTACCTGATCCTCTTTCAATTGACAGGAGCAGATTTTTAATATAACAAAGAGGGACGAAGTCAAGGTAGAACACAAGAACTTCATTGCTGGTTACAATGTGTTTTTTATGCACACTCATTCTGTTGCATATGTGTAATTTGATAAAGCTGTAGAGAACTAAAAACGTATCAGTCATATCAGATCTGGTTGTTTCACAGAAGACTACTCATTCCTATTCATTTCCTTTTTTATCAGTTCAATCACATCAAACGCCTACACGCCTACATTTATCTCATGTGTTGCTGGTTAATGCAGGTTTAGAGTTTTCCATGACAGCTGTTGACTGACAAAATATATTTCCACTAAATACTTTAAACACTCATGTTTTGTTTCTCACTTATAAAGTTAGCCTAAAAGAAATTTTCTTGCAGCAGCTCCCGGATCTTAAACTGAACATCAACCAACTTCTAACTTCAAAATGCTTGTAAATATTTACAAGCTTGTTTTCAAAGAGTTCAGTTGTTTTTAAAAACAACGAGGACTTAGGTCATTTAGTTGTAGATAATTCAGCTCTTGGTAAATCAATATGAACATTGAACACTAGAGGGTCAAGTGAGGTCTGCAAAGACCAAAGGCTTCATTATGTCCCTCCTACATTACGATACTAAAGAAAAATATTTACAGCCTGGCTCAAAAAACGGCTTGGGCCTGACGTGCTAGTTTCACTATCGGCACACACTGTACGCAGGGTGAATCTTTTTCTAACTCAGTGTTTTAGAAGCTATTGGGATCACTAGTTTGTCCAATCAGAGGCCCAGCTCAGTTCATGTGATTGACGAGTGACCAATAACTGTTAGAAAGGAAGCTCAAAACTGTCATATCCAATATAGCCCCGGCAAACAACGGCTTCATCAACCAGTTGTAGTCACCACCGCCGGCACTTCCTAAAAGTCACTTTTGCTAATAGTTATTGTCCCCCACCCCCCATTTTTCAAAACAAACTGTTACCGTTGGTTGCAGCATTATTTTCCTGACTCTCTGTCTGCTATACAGACTGTGTAGACCTTTCTACCCCATACAAACTTTCTATTACACTGCTGACAAAGTTGACATTAGAAGCCCCACCCTTTACCCTTTACTCTGATCAGGAGAGGACATTTATGATCATGATGGTGTTCCAATAGCTGAGCATTTGAGAGTTGCAGCGGCTGAAATCACCTGATGCTGTGGGTGTTTTTAAGAACACTGTGCGCTGCAAACACTGAACTTCACGTGGTTTGAAAAGTAAACAGCTGCTGCCAGTGCAAAAAGCTAGTGGCCCTTTAATCTGTGCACAACGAAGCAACTAAAAAGTGTCACGAATGATGTGTTGACGGAAAAATCCCAGGTTGACTCCAGGTCGTTGATGATGGAATTATAAACAGGGTAGGTTTATGATCTTTAAATGAGCAGCATTAAAAAAGTGGTATTCTAAAGCTGTCACACATAAAAGACCCAACTGTCTGGTTGTTGGTTGGATGAGCAGTTTAAGAGTGCCCTGATACACACTGACTGTAGTCTTCATTGCAGCGGTCACTGGTTCAACTCTTGGTTGCAACTCTTTCCTGCATGTCTTCCTCATCCTACTACTCTCCTGTGCTTTCTGTCTCTTTTCTGTTCTTCAATCTAGTACTGCCAAAAATGCCCCAAACTCTTACTTTTTTCTCTCTTTCTTTCTTTCAAGACAGACTAACCCAAATGTCAGCAAAGGAAGTTCAGCACCAGCTGGGTGAGACTGCAAGAGAGCGGCGTGGTTTCTCAACATTTCTTCATTCTTCTTTTGCAATCATGTTCACATCCTGGTATTGGTGACACTGCTGCCAACTGAAGCCTAGGATCAATGCTGCTATTGAGGGGGGTGGTGTTGGAGGACACCACTGCTTTAAATAGTGATGAATCATTTCCAAGAAATAGAAAGGAAGTGAGAAAAATTAGGAAATTAAATCATGAAACTTCCCCACGGGGGTGAAAGTTGCCTGTGTTTGTGCCAGCACTGATGTGTCTGTATGCACTTTTTAGTCTCCTCTTAGACCTTGGTGCTGTGTGTGTGCATATGTTGAGCCGGCGGTGCGACCATGAATTAAAGAGGAGATTAATGAGTCAGGACATGGAGGCTCAGACACCAATCTGTTCCCAGTCGCACTCTGGGGGCTGTGTCTCCACAAAACCCCATTCTGTCACTGAACAAACACACACACACACGGGCACAAAGACACACACATACACATATGTATACACTGATGATGCACAGCTGGAAGGCCAAGGACTCATTACTGTGTGGAAAGAAGTTAGAAGTATGTAAAGACAGAGAAGGAGAACAGAGAGAGGGAGCTGAAGCGGAGAGAAGCGAGGGATTCTCTCTGACTGGATGTCTGCTGATGTAAAACCCTCCACCCTGTAGGCTATCAACCCCACCCAGACACCTCACCATGACCCTGAGATCTGCCATCTGTCTGGAAGAAACAGAAATTAAATCTGGAACAATGTCACAGAGACTGGACAAAACGCCAAACAGAGGAAAGGACTGAGTTGCAAATTAGGAGTGAAAAATGGGAGGAAAAGTAGAACAAATGAAGTGGGTGAAGCTGTCTGCAGGGGGAAAAAAAAAAAAAAAACGGGCTGACGAAAACGACTGGAAACTGAAAAGGGGGAAACCCCATGAGGAGGGGTGCTGCATTCATGTGGTGCCGGAATAATTGGAAAAGTGAATTTTCAAATGGGAGTATTACCAAAAGCTCAGAATGTCTGAGAAAATGTTGGGACGAGCACTTCCTGAGACAGTAAATTTTGTTTTCAACTTCTAAAAATCAATAGATTGTAAAACATTTTTTGTGCTCATTGGTTTTTGTTAGTATTGCACAAGGTTGTAACCGTTACCCTTGATTATTTCTGGGCTAAAGGTTTTATAAGTCTATATTGTTGACCCAACATGGACTTGTAAATGCACTGAAAAATACCCACTGAAATCAGTTAACAGATTTCTCAGAATCCAGAATATGGGCCGTTAGTGGCGCATGTTGAAGCAGGGAATCATTTTGCAGCGGCGGGGCTCGCTGATATATTTCTTCAGATCCCCATTTCGCCTTTAAACAATTCACTGACATGAAACAGTCAACTGAATTACTTCAACACAGATGAGTATCTGAAAGCATTGCACACGTCAGTTTTTGTTCTCTCTTTCTATTGAGTCCTCTCTTCTATTATTGCAGAGGCTGTGAAGATATCTCCTGTCTTTATTGCTTTACCCCCTCGGCCTTTCAAACAAGCCTGTGATGAACATTACGATGGTCCTGATGCTCTTTATCATCATTTTGTCTTTGTGCTGGATGAGATTGGTTGCCACATTACCATGAAATACTCATCAACCCTCTCCATCCACCCCTCTGCTCTCCTACTTTAATACCTGCCATGAGACTCAATAATCCCATGATACGCCTCATAATCTGATCACAGATATGAGCATGAGAGAGAATCAGAGACGGGGAAGCAGCAAAGAGACAGATAGAGGGAGAATGATAGCGAGGAATGAAATGCAATCAGAGAGGAGAGGGATGCGAAAGGATGCCGGGGCTTTGCACCCTGCTGCATGGAAAAAAACAAAACCAGTCTATCTCTGGAGAAAGTGTAGGGATGTGGGTTAGAGCAGAAAGGGTGAGGAATGAGGGGGCAAAAAAAAAGAGGGAAAAAGAAGACTGAGGAAGAAGAGGAGAGGAGGGGGGAAAGACTGGCTCCTGACCTGATTTCAACATTAAGCCTCGAAGAAGTGGAGCAGCACGTACGCAACCGAATGCAGCGTCTTCACTCTCCTCTGCAAACATCCAGCTGCTCAGTACATACAGCATGATTAGAACTGATACAAACACGTAGAAACTGGACCACATGGGCATCAGAGCCTCAGTATGAGATGATCAAAGCTTCCAGTGGATTGCATTCAAACTAAATTATATACATTCTCTATGTTTGATAATGTGAATCAGCTGCTGCACAGTTATATTTCCATGATCAATGAAATTGGCGAAAACAAAAATGTGATTATAAATCAGACAAGATGAAGTTTTACAGAATCCTGCAAGATTTATAAACCGCAGACAGTCAGGCTTCTGCATGCAACACCAGCAGAATATTGCGTTTGTAAATGTGTTCGTTGTAGAAAAATACAGTGGTGTGTTTGCCAGTTTCTGAAAATATGCACTCTGCAGGGTTTGAACAGGCAAAGAGGCAAAGTATGCATCTTACTTGAAGGTGCTGTGAGGACTATCTGTTTGGAGCTGATAGCAGTGACACCTTTGGCTGGATTGGTTGTGTTTGTCCACGTTGCCATCTCACAGTAAGGATGTGACTCTTGCAAAGGTCTGCATTTGTTTTGGACGCAGTGAAAGAAGAATGATTGTATTTCTAACATGGTTTTTGTTCAAGATGCAAAGTGACAAGGGAATGTATTTATTTGTAGTTGTGTATCGCTGTTGTTTGAAACGTGCCAACAATCAAACTTTGTAAACTCAGTTTGTAGTTTAGTGTCCAGATGGTGAGCAGACTATCTGTGTAGTGCTCCTCACAGCCTGGTGCTCTGAGACGTGTCTTTAACCTGTAACATTAGTGAATCCTGGCTGTGTCCTACCAGAGCTCATCTACCAGCTCCAACCTCACCAAGCAGAGCTAAGGTACCCTCACGTTTGATCAGATCACTGCAGAATAACTGCTGCATGGTGGTTGGAAGGAACATTATTACAAACAGATTAGCCTCATGTTTTGGCATTAAGCCTCAGCGTTATCACTCTCCTGTTTAGCTTTCTTCTGCTCTTCAGTCTTTGTCTTCCTGCCAGTCCAGCTACAGTGTCCTTCATTACAACAAAAAAAATCCAAGAAATCATTTTCAGTAAAGAAACAGGACGGATCTGGCTTTTCACTTTGTCAACTCACTTTTTTTCTGGCAGTCAAAGGGACTTTTGGTCTAAATACTGTAAATAGATTTGGGTTCTCCCTGGGGCTGAAAGATTAACCGAATTTAAACCGACGTGGCAATGTAAGAGAATGTACTTTCCAAATGGTTAAGGCTGTGATTAAAAAAAAAAAAAGTTTCATGTACACAGACGCAACCTTAAGTGACGTACATGCAATAGGTGGCAGTGGCGAGCGGGGGATGAAGAAAACATCTTCGGCCACGCTACGTTTTGATGTGTTGTGTTGTTGCTGACATCTTTAAAAATGGCCTCAGTGGAGTGCAGATGGCCCAGTTCAAGTCTGACCTGTGGGGACTTTCCCGCATATCACGCCCCACTCTGATCCTTTTTCCTACTCTATCCATTATCCTGTCCTTTCAAAATAAAGACATAGAAAGACTCCAAAAAATAACTGAAAAAATGGCCTCAGCAGAAGAACCGAGAGAGGACACAGAAGAGGCGACTTTGGTGTCAAAGAAGAATAGCACGTCGGTTGTCTGAACCTGTTTTGGATTTAAAAAAGAAGATGCAGCACAGTGTAAGGTATTGTGTAAAACAGGCCTGGTTACCGTAGCTACAACAAGGGTCAGCACTACAAACCTGCTCCAGCATTTAAGGAAACACCAAAAGGCCATGGCTGGAACCCCGACCACCAAGGAAAGAACTGTTTATATGTTTACAGGATCCTTTGTCGTGTTTGTCATACTATAGAATGATTTATTGCTCGTGTTTTAGTGAATAATGCAGGGGGAGACACACACACACAAAAAATAAAAAATAAATTTAAAAAAATTGTATGCTAAATGGCAATATTGGTCCAAAAAATGGAAAGATGCTGCACTCTGATTACAGTTTCTAGTTTATCTCTAACTCAGTTTTTCAGTGTTCTTTTGGATCATTGACCTTTAAACAAACAGTCACTCGGGGCCACACTGATCAGGGAAAACCTTTTAATTAGTCTGGCAGCAGAGGGGTTAAACAAGTACTGGCTTGTTATCTGCAGATAAAAACTACACGCTGCTCTATGGAGGACTCTCAGACAGCAATAAAAATTCAGATGTTGTTGTTGTTGTTTGCACTCAGATGATCTGCAGACAGATTCTGTGTATTTCATAGTGTTTTATGACTTTCACTATGAGGCTGTGACACCAGCTGATAAAAAAAGAGAACTCAGGTGACTCGCAGTAAAAGGTTAACAAAACAGCAGCGGCTCACAGGGACAGTCAGAGATGGGGAATTTTCACATCAGTGGTATTAAATTATTTTAAAGCTTCTGTAGTGAATGATGCACTGTTTGGCTGCATTTCTGTTACGCATTAAAATCAATAAAAGACCAAGAAGTTGCTACCACGCCAAGAAATAAAACCAGTGAGAGTGTTCCTGTGGTCGGACTCTGAACCACAGAGAAAAGGGACAGCAAAGCAGTGTCATCAGAAAATGCATCCAAAAAAGCTGCCCTCCCAAGTGCTCACCATATGCATCTGCCTCTCTCTATTCTTATCTCCTCCGCTCTCTGCAGCCACACTTTGCCAGACACCTCTGAGGGGGGGGCGGCACATAATGGTGCTCTACGGTGAAAGTCGGATGTCTACCAGTCTGGCAAAGGCGCCCTAATAGCTGCAGACTCTGCAGTGTTCTGGCAGTATAGACACACACACTCATATATTACACAGCTGGAGATCTGTTCTGTATACATAAACAGTGTCTGGATATGGAACACACAGACGTCGTGCTGCGGTGACACCAGTGTGGGTGTTTCTAAATAAAAGAAAGAGGGAACAGAGACATGGTCTGCTGCAGTCTAAATGCGGCAAATGTGCTCATTAGAGGCTGTGTGATGTCTCACTGCTGCGTGTGATCTACGGGGCTACAGGTCTCATCTTTGACGTGACCAAATGATGTTCTGAAACAGAATGTAAACACACACAGAGGGTCGTTAGGGATCATAGTGTTAGCAGTTATCATTTTAATAAGAGTCAGATTGGTCACATTGTCTTATCTCTACATCTGAGGGTTAGCTGTGTGTGCGTTGGTGAGGATCCTGGCTCTACTGTCCTTTGCATCAGTCGGCCACATATTAATTAAGCTCAGGGCTCGTGCATGATGGTGTTGTCCCGTTTTAAGGGATGCACCTATGCAGCTCTTTAAATCCTGATTACCTGGGCTGTGGTATCTGATCTGATACCAGTACTGATTTAACACTCTCCTTTCCTTAACATGACGATGAGACTGAGAAATAGGTTTTGGCGACTTCAGGGTTTTTCTCATTTTGTAAATCAAAATTGAATAAAAATAAATCTAAACTGACTGTAAGAATATTTCATGGGTTAAAGTGTGTAAATTTGTAGCGGGTAAATCTGGAACACTAATAGTTATTACAGTTGTAACCCTCAGCAGTGGATCAGTGAAGAATTAAACTTGCACATATCGTATGTTGCTGTCAGAGTTGTTGACGAAACAAGTCTGAAATACTTCTGAACTGCTGAGCCGCTGTTCTTATCTTCCTTCATGCTTTTATTGCTCTGCCGAGCAGAACTGCGCAGACATACTGGTGTTGATGAACACAGATGAGCATAGAACTAAGTTGAATAGATCTGTCCTATCGATTGGCACTTTGTAACTGATATCTGAACCATCTTTCTGAGTCTCTATCAACTAATACCAGGCTCAGATGGCTCTGACTGTCAAGAGACTTATGATTCATTCGTCAAGGACCAAATAGTTAAAGAGGAAGCTTAACCCATTCTCTGCCATTTTCAGATGGATTTTTTTTTTCATTTCGACCATTCTTTCAAGATCCACCGAATATCGTCTTCTATGACCATATTAACTCCGAAGTTACCAAAAGAAAAAAGTTTTTTCTTTCATCTCTCTTCTTTTACTTAACAAAAAAACTGAGGAAAAAAACACTTTTTAAGATGGTGCTTGTCTCTGAAGCTCCATCCTTTGATCCTCTCAATGATCTCAGTCGTCTTGTCTCACAATTGCGACACTCTCTCTTTTTTTGAACTACCGCGACACATTCTCCTTTCCAGTGTGAGCTGCCTGAACTTTTCCGACTTGCCATGTCTCCGTCGTCTCGTATCTTAGTCTCATATCTCTGCTGTGATCTCTCATCCAAACAGAGCACCGCTGCCACCTACAGTAGTTTACAAGTCTGATATGGATAGACAAGCTTCGCCAGACACCACCCCCAACCACTAAAATACATAATTGGATTACAACCATTTATTGCATCCTTTAGTCATCAATTGAGGTTGATGGACGTCAGTGGCAGCCAATGAGTTAAAGATGATTGTAGGAGCTTCGCATCAACCTGATCTTTGCATCTGTCCAGTATACGCTGCACAGCTTTAGAATTTGCCTACATTTGGGTTACCTGTCAGGATCACCGGTGGTGGTGATGACCATCATAGACTGGGAAAAAAATGGACGTCGAGTTCTCGATGGCTTGAACTTAAGTCACCACAAAACTGCTCCCCCTGGTGGCTGGCTGCAGTATAGATAGAAAACTCTGCCTCTATTCATTCCAGATGGTCTGTGGTCAAACTTTAAAAAATGAATACATCTCGTAGAAATATTTCTCTCATCTGTATGCTGTGGTGATATTTAGATATTATTGGGCTGCGTTCTGTTCAAGTCCTCTTTTTCTGAAAAGTTTCTTTTTCATTAGTTATTAGAGGTTAAAAACAGGGTTTTACGTGTCATTTGATGATAATTGACAGCTGCCATTATGCAGTTTTTTGGGAAAAGTAAAATACATCAGGAAGGAGAGTTAAGAAGAGATTAGAGTTTAGAAAGAAAAAAATATATATTATTGTCACCTGGCTCCACTCAGATTTTCTCAGAGTCCCTCATCTCTACACTGCGCGGACTCTGGCTGCACAATGGTGGTGCCCATGACAGGGGTTTTTGGCTTCAAAATCATGCAATGGTAAAAGGTGGAGCCATGCTGTCCATTCTATATACGGTCTCTGATGACCATCAAACTGTTCCCAGGCAAGGAAAGGAGGCAGCTTGAGATGAGGCCAAAGCTTAAAAAGCAAATTAGGGTGCTTTCATACCTGCAGCTCTTTCACTGTGTTCAAATTCAAATGATGAAAATGATACATTGTTGGATTTTGGCCTTGCAGACCACCTCTTCCATGTGATCTCGACTCATTTGTGCTGTCTCACATCAGAGTGTGTTTGCTGTGTTCAAATACGTCCAAACAATTCGAGCCAAAGGTGGAAATGGCTCCTGTTTTGGAACAACTCTTCCAAAATGATCCAGGTGTGAAAACACCCTGAGAATGACCAGATAAAGTGAAAGACATTATTGGAGGGAATATATCTGTAAAAAGGGCTTTGATGGGCTACTGTCAAAAGTGACGTTCTGATAGTCAGACAACTTTTTACCTCTAAGAATGAGCCGAAAGTGTGACGCTTTAACAAAGCCCAGTGTCATTAACTACAGTCCAAGCAGAACAGTAACATTTAGCACATTTAAGATCTTTAAACGTAAAACTGAAACTAAACGTCTTGAATTCAAAGCAGTAAAGCACATAAGTGAGCTTCAAAATTGTGTTAAAACTTGAATTTACGAAAGAGCCTCCTCACTGGAACACAGCTCAGTGGTACAAGTTCTTACGGTGAGCAACACAGGACGTGTCCCTGGTGTTCTCGTCATGGAGCTAGAGGCAACTGAACAATACAATCTGTTTGCTGCCATTTTCAAGCTGTGAGTCCGACACACACCACTGACAACAAACACACAAACACACACACATACACGCACGTATTAGATCTCACAGATAAGGGAAAGCTAAAGCATCAGCTCAAACACATGTTCACAAAAACACTGGAGCTGAATCCATGGCAGAGCAGCTCTGCTACATTCATATGAAAACATTCAGATCAATCTGCATAGAGCCGCCCACCACACACAGGCGTTTACTGACAGCGCTTGAATGGTCGCCGCCATTGATCGACTGCCAAGAGGGTTTGCGAGACCATTGTGCATGTGTGAGGATACTTTCTGTGTGTCACAAGTTAAAAAAATGAGACGATGACAAAGTCGCTTTCAAATCAGGACGTCCACTTCAGGGCTGGCTTTGTCTGCAAGGTGGCAACACACCTGTGGGTACAACTAAAAAGCCAGTAAAGCAAATTCCTGTGTGTGTGTGTGTGTGTGTGTGTGTGTGTGTGGCCACGGGTCCTTTGTCTGAGGTAGTCACATGACCAGTCTGACATCGCGCCGTCCCCCCTCCTCTCTGCAGCGCGCTATCATACAATAAAATGCACAATCGTGTGAGACAACAACAACAGCCCACGCCACGTGTTTGACAACAAACAAACACATCAGTTCACTGGAAAGTTTCCCTTGATGAGCTAAACACTGTCCCTTAAAACGAAACCAAGGAAGCAAAAAAAAATACATCCTCCTAATTAGCCACACGTGAGCCATTAGCGATGAAGGGAAGAGGAGGATGGGACAGGATGGAGGGAGATAAAGGGGGAGTGAAAGAGGGATGAAGGGGAAGATGAAGATGAAGGGATGGTGGCAGCTGAGCTGGTGGGGGTGGAGGTTTAGAGAAAGTAAGCAGAGATAAAGTCAGAGGGAATCAATAACACTCGTTCTTATAAGCGTGGCGATGATAAACAAACAGAAACACAGGAGAAGACACAGGAACAAGGGCACACGGGGTTAACAGGGAAATTGATGAGGCGTGCGCCATGTGGTGGCATGTCTGCTCTGTAACGTATTTAGCCAATATCGTCTGTTAGGTAGACGAGAGGTAGATGGATGTAGAAAAGGCTGGAAAGGCGGAGGTTTGGGAGAGGAAGAGCAGACAGGAGGGGAAATAAAGGAGCTCAAGAATGATTAATATAGGAGAAGGAGTGGGAGGAGTCAAGGACAGAAAAATAAGGGACAAAAATCGATTGTTGGAGGTGGCGGGGGAGGAGGCGGAGAGCTCACAGAGGAGATGGCAGGAGACAGAGGGAGGGAGATGGAGGGTGGAGGGTGGGGGGTGGCTGGGGATCTAACTGCCTATCCTATGTGCATGTTAATTACACAGAGTGAGAGAGAGAGAGAGAGAGAGAGACAGAGACAGAGAGAGAGAGAGGAGAAAGAGAAAGTCAATAAGTCTACTGTGGAGGATGACACAAAGGAAGCTCAGGTGTTTTCCCCGTCAAAACAAGTCAAGAGAGTTAAATTACAGCCTCAGAGTACGAACCACTTCACAGTGTAACAGCTTAAAGCCTCCATAATAACCTATTTTCAACTTCTGATATTACACCTAACAAAACCAACAAAAATCTAGAGTAAATACACAGCCAGACACACTTCTCTTGAAGTTTCAAAAAACGTTTCGATCAAGAGGAGAGCCAAGAGAAATTCCCTGAAGAAGGAGCACGGTGTTGACTGCCCTCTCTGCCCCTGTGTATAAAGTTCAATGACTTCTCCACATCTCAGAGACAAACTTTCATGATCAAACTAAATGCATGAAAACTTGAAAATCCAAATCCAAAAGTTGCATCAAAATCATCTGAAAAATGTACAACAAGTTACATAGTTCAAAACAAATAACGGTTTGTTTATGATATAACAGTTTATTTCCTTTAAACGTGAGTATTTAACCCTCAGGATCCCAATCCTGCCAGAGAGATCAGAATACCACTTATTTTTAAATGACTGGAATTCACAAACCATTTGTCCAATCAAGAAGCTGAAAAAGTTTCTGAAGGTACCTGAATGTGTCACAAGTGATGGTAGATGGTAAACTGTTGCTGTAGCTAAATTCTGTAAAAAAAATGCTATGGTTTTCCACTTTCAGCAAGCCCCGAATGACTGACATACACTTTAGATTCAGAATTTGATTTGAATTTTGCTTCCCATGTCGTCGTCTTGCAGGCATTAAATTTGCTCTCAGAGCCGCTCAGCTCTCCATCTCTTTACTGACAGAAACTTCTCTGCAGATGGTCATGATGCCTCTGCAGTGTAGACTGTAAACTGTGTAAACAGTAGTGACAGCACTGACTGTAAATAGTTTATAAAGAGTAAATATCTTGTAATAATGTTGTAATAATTGTTTCATTCTGATAATGTTAAACTGCTCAGGAGACATTGTTGAGTTATCCTGAACCCAGAGAGGAGCAGGACTTCATACTGCAGAGAAAAATCAGACCACAGTCAGGAAAAAAAAATTCTACACATCAAAATTTGAATGTGTTAAAAAAAGAAACATATGATTTTCAGTATATGTTTTTTTTTGTGGATTTATTCTTCAAATAGTCTCTTTCTTCAAATAGTCTCTTTCTTAAAATTGCAGTGACAAAAAAGCCACAACAACACCAATCGCTCAATACTTAATAAGGATGAGTTGTGATTTTCAAAAATTTGAATGATAAATGGAATATTTCATGTAAGAATTATCCAATTTTAAAAATGTTTCTTTTTTTTTCAATTGTTCTGATGAGCCCCAGGTTGTGATGCCATATATAACCACCAGACAGTTGTAGGGAATCTGAAAACTGTTTGTCTTCCCCCATTAAACTACAAAAAAAAAGAAAAAAAAATCCATGATAACATGAAAACATTTAAAATAACACTGGAGAGCATCAATTTGCCAATTATTAAACGGATTTCTTTCTCCTTATGTCAGCAGAGGGGAACTATTCCAATAACGGGTGAATAGTTAGCAGTGACTATCAAATAGTATTTTAGCATTAGATGTCATCATTATTGTATGTCTTGTTATTGAAGGCATTACGTTCACTGTGGACACATTTTTATGTATTTACAGCAGCAGTGGGATGTGTTTTGATTTAAAAAAATAATAAAGAGAGGAACGAAGTCTACAGTTTGCTGGAAATGGCACAGCATGTCCTGTTTACAGCCATGAGTGTCAGAGGTGATTAAAAAAAAGCTGAGAAAACTGTACCATATGACAGACTTTTAGAGCTGGAGGACATTTCTGTTGTAGTTAACTTTTCCCTGACCTTCCTGAGACTGCGGACAGCATATAGCAGATCCACAGATATAATGGCCGCTTTTTCTCCCTTGCTACTCCCCGTCTCTCCGCCCATCTCCACTTAGATCCAGCCAAGCTTCCCCAGACCATAGCGGTGTGATTCCTCTAAATGAGTTTAGCTTTTATTAGTCTGTCAGAGAGGAAAAAAAACAATGTTTCTCCCAGTAGCAGGTCGAGATATTATTCATCTATAATTGGTAATAACCCCGTACCCCCACCCTGAGGCGCCTCAATCTCCACTGAGTAATCACTGCCATCGCCTGCTCTGCTGGAAACAGCATTATTAGGTCGATGGCACTGTCTCTACCAGTGCTGTCTGCCAAGGTTTATTATCCCACAATATATGGCTTTACTCCTGCACTTCTTTAAAAACACAAGGCATGGAGGGAGAATCTGCTGCCATTAAATGTCTCTGAATCCTGGACAATGGAGGCTCCACAATGAGCTCCAGAGGGATCATTAAGGCTGAGACTTCAGCACGTTTTATGGCAGTCAGGTTCGCTCTGTTGTGCGAAACACCTTCTCAATATTTACCTGCCATCTCAACTTTTTCTCGAGTTCAAACGGCAGTGGAACTTTTCTTTGGATTAACATATTGAAACTCTGCATAAAAAGGAAACTGAAAATATGAATGAAACTTTGACAGAACCAGAGCTGTAACCATCAATTATTTTCACTTTTAGTCAGCGGCATTTGAGAAAATACTGGAAAAGTAGACAGACAGACTTGACTTTAAAAACTCATTAAATCTTTAAGTTATGCACAAATGTTGAGAAATAATCATAAAGTGGTACAGTTGGTTCATTATTTAATTTGTTAAAGCACAAGACAGAGTGTCGATGTCTTAAAACGTAAATTAAAAAAAAAAAAACAGAAGTGCTTCTCGGAAAAGGCTTACTTTTAAAAGCACTCTTCTGAAACTTAGTCAACCACAAGACTGTAAAGTCCCAACTTTTAGGGAAACAATCCCTGAGCTCAAATCAGATCCTCCAACACTGATGACTGCATACATGTAGCGTCGTAATGATGTCTGCAGCTGCATAAGGTTGTATGGTTGGACTACTTTTATAAACATTAGCCACAAAATTTGATGGTCTGAGTGCATTGGAGGCCGTAATATAAATTTTAAATATCAAAAATAATTTTTAAAAGATAATTTATGGTAATCTGGCACCACCTTCCCTTCTTCTTCCCCACTTTAGTTCTTTGAAAACTCTCTTTCACATTTCCTTCCCTCGGCATCCCTTTTGCTTTCCCTCCCCCTCTCCTTACTGCCAATCATTCCTGGGATTTAAAGAAAAAAATCCATATTACAACACCTTTAAAATAAATGGAGACATTATCCTGTGAGGTCAGTGTCAAGGCCATCGCCTGTGTGAGCAGCCGATAATCAACAGAGCAGAAAAAACAGGACATTTTTTCCCCCAATATTATCAATATTATATCCAAACGCAGTGAAAGCAGCACAGAACTGGTGGACAAAATGTTCAGTAGCTATATGAGTGTATCTGATTGGCTGCTCAGTTCCTCCCCTCCAGCTCCTCTGCTGCTGCTGCTGCAGTGGAAGAGCTTGGATTTATTTCATCGCTAACGCTAACACAAGGGAATCAACCTGTTAGCTTTTAGAATAGGAATAAAATTCATCACATGTGATTGATATTTGATGTCCAGAGAGTGAGTCGTCTCAGCCATTCTGCTCACCTGGTTCAATCAGCCATTCACATCATACTTTCTAAGTCCATATTCTCTATCTCTGCCTGTTTTTCCCACACTTTTTCCTGTCATGTCAAAAGGAAACAACAATATCACAAGACAGCTAGGTTAAAGACAGTGAGAGCGAGTGAGGGAGACAGTGACCTTCCTTCGTCTTAGAACAGTCTAATATTTCATCAGCGAACACTGGGAACACACCTGCCTCACAGCTTCACTCAGGTTCCCACATCTGCCAACGGCTCTGTCCTTCATCCCTGTGAGGAAGTGTCAAGGGAGCAAAGGAGGAGGAAAAGGGGAAATAAAGCACAGGAAGAACAAAAAAACCCAACAACAAAGTCCTGTGTGGGTTTTTTTGGAACCAGAAAAAAGGAGTTATGATACTGTAACAAAGACGGGAAAGCAGAAGATGAAGTGACGCAAAGAAATGATAACGCTCTTCATGGAACACGACCTACTCAGATCTATATTTTTGGTTTGTCGCTGTGTTTTGGGACAGCACCTGAGTGGTAACTTTCAGTACCACGACAGAGAAAACACACACACAAAAAAAGGCATGCTCAAACCAAAACATCAGAAAAATTGAATTACACAAGCTTGTCAGGGAAGGAAGAAGCATCATGTGTTTCTGAGACAGTTTTTTTTAAATGTGCAGGAGAAGTGAAACCATAACAGAGTCAACATGCTGATCCATTCAATATTTCGGTTAAAGCCATTCACTTCTCCCAGTCCAGGTTACGCTGACCGCACACAGCCACTGCAAACTGACAAAAGCTAGGCGTTGCTGTTATGTAAACGGTCTTGAAGGAATGTGAGTGTTTTTTAAATGCAGCATGTGTGTAGGTGTCTGGATAATTTAGACAACATGACATTCACCACATGTGACTGACGTGCTGATGACAGGGATGATAAAAATATGTACATCCGTGGTGAGGACGAAAATAAAGGATTACAAATTTAGCCTCTGATCTATTCTCGCCCTGAATGTGCCTCATGTTTGTGAAAAAGCTTGATGCTGTTTGTAAACCCCCCCCCCCAGCAGCTTCACAGCAACATTACTTATTTTCCAATCATCCCTTAGAAATAAAGACTATCTCTACTTGACCTCAGGGTTACAGTTTTAGATTCTTCTCTAGTTTCAGATAATGTATAATTTTGAGGATGTGAAGTACTGTGAACTCCAATTATTGGCTCATTCTAATCTGTACAACCTTCAGGGGTTGGTTTAAAGGATGTTTAATGCAATTAGGATGAGTTTTAAACAAGGTTTTGTAGTGTCGGGTTATAAACGCTGCCAAGAGGACCATAACCGCTTTTTGTATGGGGCAAATGATTTAACTGCAAGGCAGACTGCTTAAAGAGGAGGTATTAACCCCTGGCTTTAGAATATCCCTCTAACGTTTCTGAAGTAGATTTTCACGATTTACATCTCAAACAACTCTTCACTCATCTCAGGCTGGTGTCTTTGAAAATCATTTCAGCATCTATCTGAAAGACTTTATCTTTCCTGGAGTCCTAGTGTGACCTGAAAAGTTTGGAGAAAAAAAAATGTACTGTGTTTATTATGCCTTCAATCACTAATTTGTGATGTCACAAAATCAGCAAGTCCTGTGTCCCTTTCGCTTCCTTCTCATGAAGCTGTTTAGCGCAGCCAGCAGTCTCATCCTGAGATAACTCCAACAAATCTTTATCTCATAATTTACATTTTTGCATGTTGATCAATGGTAACCAACATTTTAACATAACACTTGTTTTTTTCTTACATAAATGACTTTTCTTAAACTTTTTTATATTCTTATATATATATATATATATATATATATATATATATATATATATATATATATATATATATATATTCAAATTTTTTTTTTCATTTTTTCATTCTCGAATGGCCTTGCGTAACAATCATACATTTCACTGCACATCTGTATGAGCGGGTCTGTATGATGTGATGAATGAAAACTTGAAATCTCATGAATTTTGAATCTATATTGTCATTTTTAAAGATATAACCACTGGGAGGTACGGTCAGGTGTCAGACAAGAATATTGATAGATTGCTGAAGAAAAAGCCTCTCTTTAACGATACCTTTTCACAGATTATGACACAATGAGTTTTTTTTTTGTTGTTGATGTCAGGAAACACTACCTTGCTATGTAGGACAAGATAAACAAAAGGATAAGGCGTACATTTTTGGTGCTATGTTGGGCTCACACTAAAAGTTCAGTCTATACAGTGTGTCCATAAGTTTATCAGGAACAATAGGTTGAAATTAGAAATAGTGATGTAAAAAAATATCAAAACTAGGGATGTCCTGATCCCGATCCCCAGTATCGGTCAGGCCCGATCTTTGCTTTTTCTAATTGATTGGTGATCAGCAAAATTAGCCGATTGTCTCAACCGATCATTCACATTAGCTGTCATTGAGCAAAAATTGCTGCTGCACGCTAATGCATCAGTATAACGAGCAAGTAGATGGAAGAATAACAGTAAGGTACAGCCACACTGAGCTTTATTACAGAACACGTGAGCACAGCCAGACACATCACAGCAACAACATCTGCTTTACAGCAGCCTACGGTAACTCTCCAGAGAACAGACATTCAAAAGAGAGAGAGAGAGAGAGAGAGAGAGAGAGAGAGAGAGAGCGTCCAAAAAGATGGGATACAGGTTCATGCCATCTCTGTTATCTGCAGTATGTCCTGCCGTTCAGATACCGTGTTTCCCATCATGCCTCTCTGGAGCTGTGCAGCACAGTCTGTGACAGCATGTGAGCTGATTCAAACATGATGTGAATAGTTTGACAACAGAGGTTTGTCCATGTTTCTGTTGAGCTTTATAGAGTACTGGATTGATTCCTTTACTTTACAGTTTGGGATGATTCAGGTCTGCTGAAGTTGTAATCTGGTTTGAGGTGAAATGAATTTTTCCATGAAAGAGGAAAAACACAAGATAGTCACGTTGGTGTCTAATAATGACGTTTTTAGTCTTACACCGTCTCAGGGAAGTTACAATCAGAGCTGCCTTGGATACAAATCCAAAGAATTTTTGAAGCATGAATACAGGGTGTATGTCCATCATTCAGGGCGTGCTGAAAGCAGTAAGAAGCGATCATTATTGGTTTGTTACAGAATTTATCTATAGCAAACACGTTTTTCTGCAAATTTTCAAAGAAGACATGAGAATCAAAGTGAGGTTGATGAAATTCTCCCATCTTCACTGGTCTGTTTCAACAAGTTGCTGACTTTACTCGTGATACATTCAGGTGCCGTCTGAAACTTGAGAATCTGATGATTCCTCTAGTCTTTTTCAATATTTGGATTGGACAAACAGTTTGTAAATTCCAGTCATTTAAAAATAAGTGGTATTTTGATCCTGCCATCCGGTTTGGGATCCAGAGGGGTTCAAGATCAAAACTAGCTGCATCAAGTTAAATAGACTTACCTAGCTCAAGACATATTTGGGCAAAAAAATGCTGATTGGGACATCCCTAATCAAAACAGCTAAAAATGCTTTGATGATTGTGTTTGTTTTTGCTATGGTCTGAATTTAGGATGGGTTGAAGCCATCTACAGAAAGAAAGGCTAGTACAAGCCTCTGAATGGGATTTTTATCTGCCACTGGGAGCCTGCACAATGCAATGTGCATGTGTTAAAACTTTTACTGCAACCAACAGCGTATTACAAAACAAAATCCCCATGGTTTGGATTGGTACACCGTTTTAAAACATCATTAAGAAATATTTTGAGATCTGCAAAAAAATATAGGGGAACTAACATTTGCTTCAGACTCTGTTTGTCCGCCTGCCTTCCTTTAAAGATTTGATGTTCCACAGAGGCCAAAATGCTTCCATACCTGTAAGAAAGGTCCAATGAGTGTGATCTGTTGGTTTCTGTTTATAAACACTCTACACAAATAAAGGCTTCACCTCTCGGGCTCAAAAAGTGAGGGGGTGAGGAGGGGTGGGGGGACAGCGGTGGTCGAGCGAGCTTAAGAGTGAATAAAAAGAGGGAGGGGAATTAAAGGGGATTACCAAAGTCATTAGGATTCATCCTCAGGGGAACATGCAAAATTTAATGGAAATCACTTCAGGAGTTGTTGATACATTTCAGTCCGAGCTAAAGCACAGCACTGCCATCACCGTAATGACATTAATGTGGCTCCTAATGCACGAGTGAAATAAGGTGTTTGTGTGCTTACTGAAGCCGACCTCTGGGAGCCGGAGAGGAAGATGCCGCAGCATTCCTTCAACAAAAGGGCCGACTTATAGCAGAATGCTGCAAAGCTTTATCCTGTACCATCACATATCATATCCTGTCACCTACTTCCATGACCTCATCATCTCCACACCCTCCCATCCATGTTATCTCCAGGTTTCATTCGAGTATTGTAATAAATATATAAAGTCTATATCTGCGGAATCACACTAACTGCTCACAGGGATTATCCTCCAGATATGCTGTTCAGCAAATGGAATGTAAGTTTATAGAGGACTGACCTTTGACCCTGGTGTTAAACGGTTCTGGAGCTAAGCATAAACAGCTCCTCTGCTAGCCTCCGCTCTTTGTCAAACCATAAAATGCTCCACACAAAAGAAAAGAGCTGACCTTAAATGTCTTCAAGGTGTTCATGAGCACCGGTCCACACAAACAAGAACACACAGAAACAGAAACGGAGCTTTTATCTACATTCAGCTGCCTTGATAAAGAACACAACAGAGGAGGAGACAGGACAGGACAGGACAGGGGGTAGAAAATGAACAGATCATGGAAAAAGAAAAGAAAAACAAAGCACAGGGCCAATCAACTGACCAGAATAAAACAAAGGGGGGATCTGTTGGAGCCCCGTGATGAGAGAACTTCGATCTCCAGAGAGCTACAAAGCCCTGATGTAGCCTGTTAAGCTCCTGCTTCGATTTGGCTCCATGCTGCTGATCAATTAGAGAACAGCTGAACCAGCTGCTGACCACACATTCTGTTTTTACAGGTTTCAAGCAGAAAATCTTTATGATGCCATGAGTGTTCTGCCCTGGACCCCACCCAAGTGTCACGCCATAACCTGATCAAGGCTGAAAATTAATGTGGACATGCTGATTTATCTAGGTCCAACTGCAGAAACCAAGTCCTTCATGAATGATAAAACTATGATGTGGATGTTCTCTGTGTGGTGCCAGAAAAACACACAGCTAAGTGACAGGCAAAGGAAGGACACAGAGTACAACTAGGACGGTAAATCTGATCTAGACGAATAAATAAATAACCAAGAGCCATTTGCGTCTATATTAATATTCTAGAGCAAGTTCATGAAATAAGAAGGGTAGTCATCCTTATTTTCCAACGAGCCTCTGTTCCAGTGTTCCTGCCAGCTACTGTGTGAAGGAAAAGTGTCAACATGGAAATTTTCCATACAGGCAACCTCAGCTTTCCTTCTGCATGTAACTGAACCAAGCAGCGTAGGGCATAAAAACAACCAGTGTCATACCACAAACACATCTCTCCTTGTATAAAGTAGAGCCTCACTGCTATATTCCTCTCAAATATAGAAAGAATATATACAGTCCTTTCTCGGATGTTTTGTGTTGGAGAACATGTGATGCAGGGACGTAGCAATGAAAAACAACTCATTGTTTGGCGACATGTTTGAGTGTAACGTCATGTTTTAGATAGTTAGCTATGGTCTGTGACTTGTGAACCCTCTAAAATCAGACCCTGAAATTTCAGATTGTTCAGGCAATAGTGTTTTTTTGGAGTGCTTCTCCGAGACTTACCCATCCTCCTTGGCTCTCGATCCAAGGTTGAATTTGGTTGTCCAGGTATAACGTCATCCACTCAATGATCCTGCCCACCAGCGGACTCATCTCTTTCTCCACGCACTCAACACACAGCGCCCCGCCGAAAGCGAAAAGCCCTACGATGCGGCCCCAGTTGACTCCGTCCCGAAACACCTCGTCCATCACGTTCTCAAAGCTCTGGTAGGCTGTGGCTGGCGTGATGTGCAGCTGGTTGTGCAGATCACTGAAGGCAAGTGCATAACGCAGCTCGAACTCATTGGCCGAGTCCCGAAGGGCCTCCTTCACCGCGTCCATATTTGCCGTGTCCGGCAACCGTTGCTGTCGGAGTGGGGAAGCTGGAGGGGTTCCGGGACTTGTGCCGTTTAAAGTCCCATTGGTGTGCGTCGCTACCTGCTGTTCCTCACCTGCCCCTGCCCCCGCCCCCGCCCCGTCAGTCCTGTTTGAAGGCTCTAAGAAGCCCATGTGGTCAAGAGGAAAGTTTCTCTGAGAGAGTTTGTAGTTAATGTAGAAAACCACCAGTTCTCTGTTTTGAGACATTTTGAGTTTAAATTTGCTTCTCTTCTTTGCTCCGCTCTGTCGCTGCTCCTGCTCCTCTTGGTCAAGCCTCACTGTGTTAGAGTGAACACACACTGCAAGGCTTTCTCCCTGCGCTTCTTCTGTTCAAATCCACATCGCAGCTGATATCCAGAGGACACTTGGGGGGATGAACTTAAACAAGGCTGACAAATCAGCTCAGGCCCTGCAGAGAGGAGACAAAAGGTCAATTCCTTTACAGCCAATGAGCATCCAGTGATTTTAAACTGTATATGCGTTCGGGAAGAGGAGCATGCAGGGATGTAGACTTTCAAATTAAATCTGGACAGGTTGGGTCAAAGGGCGTTTCTCTAATTGGACTGTTACACATTGAGCAGATGGCAATGATATTAATGAGGTGATAGCCGAGTGAATATGTGCGTATACGTGTGTGAAAGAGAGAGAGAAAGTGACTGGCAGTGAAAGGGACAAAGGGAGGGGTGGTGTGAGGGAGGTGAGGTTTAGGTTAGCAGATATCACAGGGACAGTCTGGACTTGAAGGCTCAGGTAGACAGTCACCATTCCTAGACAGCGACCTTTGACCTTCAGTCAGAGTTTTCAAGCACTGAGTTTGTCTCAGCTCTGGTCCAGCCTGGGCTTCATACCTAGACACCCATCTGTATACAGTCACACACAGGCATGCCCTTGAATTACCATAAAGAGCAGACTTTCCACAGGACTGTACTCTGCTGTTACTTAAAGTGTGAACACATATGAAATAAAACATGAAAGGACTGTATGTCAGAGGATGCTTGCTACCGCTGCTGGCTCTACAAACTACCATTTTTCTTTGTTTATGGGCTGAAGAATGAGATCTTGTTATTAAATTTTCCGTGTACCCTTTGTAGTAAATTTTTAATGAATCCAAAGTCATAAACCCTGTAAGCAAACAAATCTTTGGATATTATGGGTAATTCTATGGTTGAGCATTTCTGTATGAAACACAGATTTTAATCATATGCTAATGTGTGACACACAAGGAGTAACAGAAAATAGTTTCTACATTTTTCAAACAAAACAATCAATAAAAAAAATGTAAGTTACCAGCATTAGACATGTATGAAATTTCAGAGCTGGATAGTTGAATCATTTGTTTTTGTAAATGTTATTTTTGTGACGTTATTATGAAATTAATGGAACAACCTTCAGTTTGATGTACAAAAAGAAAGGTTTCATTTTTCTCAGTGAGTATTTTCCAAAAGGATTGACAAGTTTTTGGAAAGCATTCATTTATTTATTTGCATTCTTTGCACTCTGTATCTGTCAACTGTCAACACAATGCCTTCCGCTGACACGCTCTTCGATATTCTGCTGATAAACTCATGCTGACAGTTAATTTGATGCATTTTATAATAGAAATCATGTGCTAATGTGGTCTTTGGTTAATGGTTGTAATTACAGAAACGTTTCATAATCAAAAATTCTTATTATGATGTTAAGTAAAATGACATCATTAAATTTTTATGTCAATCTCAGGCAGCCAGTAAATGAAGTTTAAATGGACCCACACGCCTGAAACAAAAGAAAATCTGAGAGCATCCTCTGACAAAGCCTGCCCTTCATCTTCTGCTGCCACTCATAATTCTCCTGTAATTTTTTGACATTAGCTGGAGTGTGCAAACAAACAAAAAGATGTAGGTGGAACATGACCTGCTAACATGACATGATCCCAGAGCGTCAGCTGTTCATTATGTAGGCACCTGACCTTTCCTACAACAATATTGACATTTAAACTGATAACCGGTTGGAAATAATAATGATTCTGTGTAGGGGGCTCATGCAAATAGTGCTGGATACGTTACATAATACATAATGTAACTACCCTACTTTACGGCACAAAAGAAGTCAGATAGTCTCCATTGGCTCCTAGCCAAACAAGTTATGCGCTTTAATCGCAGTAAGCCCAAAAAAGTTCTGTCAGCGTACATGAGGCTGACTAGTTTGGCTTTATTCCGGAGTAAAAAGAAACACCAACGGCACATTACAGCAGATAAAGCCCCACAAGGCAGGAGTGTTTACAATGGCCACATGGTCTCGAGCTACCAGCACGTGGCTCGCGTGTTAACAGCCCAGCTACGATGTAAACATCATCCAGCACCTATAGGAATACCAGCGTGTCGCGACGAAAAGTGGCACCTAAACGCAACATTTCCAGCGACATCGCTCACATATTGACTCAAAAAGCAAACTGGAGTCTTAGTAAGTTACTGTCCAAGTTCCAGCGTAATATACATTTAAAGATAAAACAACCAGGGTGCGTTAGCGATCCAGCACTTCCTCTGTGGGCTGCGTTCCCATGTTGTGAGAGCCCCCCTTGTCAATCTGAATCTCTGGATTATAATGTATTCACAGTTCCATTTTGGTCTCTGGTATGAACATTTTAAATATATGAAGACCCTAATAAGCGTCTTACCAGCAGTGCAGAATAAAGAAGAGATAAATCCTCGCTTCGATCGCCACCTTCTCTGTGTGAAAAACCTACAGAATCTGTCAGATAGGGTTGTCCGTTTGTCGCTATGCCCGTGTATAAAGGCTGTCAAAATCAAAGCATGTATAAATATCTACTTTACATGCGTGACTGTATACCTTAACGCGTCCCCTCCTACATCTCTCCTTATCCACTCATTGCCTGCCCTGCCTTCCTCTATTACGTAACACGACGCATTCAGGAGCTGTCTGAATATCTGGATCACGATCACATCGAGATCTTCGTTTGAAATCGTGACCGCTCTTATTCTTAAATAAATCAAATCATGTAAACAAACAAGCGACGGCATTTTACCTGTCCTATAATACAGCATCATGAACAGTCACATATACTGCTATGAATAATAAACACCTTCAGTTATGTGTACCTAAACGCGGGACAGACTATAAATTTGTCAACATTTTTCCGTAGAAACCTAAATAAAAAATACTAGTCTACTTAGCACGTATTGGTTGGCTTGTTATTATGTTAAATGTAAAAGGTAAGCCTGCTGAACTTAATGGTAAGCTTATTCATAAATTCCACAAGCGATATGGTATCCAAGATCAAAAGCTCGATTCACAAATTAAATGTACTACGGGTGGAACTGGTTCAGCATCAGTCCCTGAAAGCAGCACAGGCCAGTCCCCTCCTGTCATAAACACTAGGCTAAGTAAGACCTTTAATCTCAACGCATAAAATTGTAGTTTTGCTACACAACTCTATGATCCAGTTTCACACAGACTTAACGGCACTCTCAATCGGTAATGCAACAGTCATAACGAAGAAAAGCAATGTAGAAAGACACAGCTTCCCCCTGTACTAACGTTGTTCTACTCAGATACTGGATATGTAGGCTACTGAAGATGGCTGTCACTGTCAAATGAAGAGTCTCTGTGCAGTCGCACATATATTCATGGAAATGTGTTTCAGATTATTTACTACGGTTTGCACGTACAAGCAGCGTAAATCAAACTGAATTTTCACCAGGAAGGATAGAAGGAAAAAAAAATGATGGCTCCGCATTCTTACAAATCTGTCGACCTGCTTCCTCTGTGAAGCTTGATTCAGAAAGGGAAATCCACCATATCGACAATTATTTCGTCGACACAGCGACAGCAGTCATCAGCATTGTAATCATCAATCAACCAGAAACTCTTACTTGTAAGGAGGGCTCCATAAAATCATGTCTGGTGGATCTCAATCCAGACCCCGGCTGGTTCTAGCCTGTGTGCCTACGCCGACGGTGATCACCAGCTACTGGCTAGCACTGATCCGCCCACATCTACGTTCACGACGTAACTTCACCGTACCAGCCTACTCTGTTCAGTCCAGACAGATGACAGCTTCAAACAACGTGAAGTGCATGAAACTCAAGTGAGGGAACGGAATTTTCCAACTAGAGAATTTCAGAATTACTCCTGTATGGTTTAGCTAAAAGGGACTACTGACTGCAAAGAAGTCCTAGCAAGCGTTAGCAGCATCTGGCTAATATTAGCGGTGCCCGCTAACAGTGAACCAGTTTACCATTATTGCAGTACAAGTCAACGGTTGGGGCCCTGCGTTTGACCCAAACCAGAGTTGTGTAAATTGATAGTCATGGGCTACTCACTCATTGTTAGCCTATCCAGTTACTTTTATGGCTCAATAACAGAGCTTTATGTAGCAGCTGTAAGGCAACGTTCCACTGTACTTGCCAGGACAAAGGACGTGAGAAATCTCCATGGTAACCTTTGTTACGCCAAATTCTACAGAGTAGTTTAGAATGCAGCCCGCGGGAGGGAGGGGTTAAACATACCACCCCGCCCACTTTTAATTAATTCAAGGTGCGTTAGAAGTGAGAACTTTAAAGCTGGGTAATGTCCCATTTTAAATTCCCATTCACAAATATTGAAATAGTAGTATATAGTATATAATATATAGACATACAAAACCTGTCAGCTATTACAAAAGTGTGCAGTAACAACACAGGTTGATATTCAATGAACACACATCTAACTACATCAAAATCCAGTTTGGAAAATACTTACATCCTGCTTTAACACATATCTGATTTCTAACCGTGCAATGCAGACAGACTTTTGGCAAGACACATTTCCAGACAGACTCCTGGGCCTTGCAAATGTCTGCTAGGTTGATATTAATGAATTTTCCATGTCTTACATCAATGTGAAACAGCCCAGTGTCCAAGAATATTCATTTGAATTAGGTTTTAAATTATCCAGTGTTGAGACAAAATTAGCCATCAGTGTGAGCTGAGACATTGAAGGCAGGGCTGGACATTCACATCTTGGGCTCTTTATGAAGGCGACAAGTTTTAGCACAGTGCCATCCTGTGGACACCTTTACATGGAAGAACTAGTATTTTTTCTTTTTAAATTTTGAAACGTGTAAGTATTCAACTTGTAAAGCAGGGATAAAAAATGGGAGCCTGATCTGAGGTAAATCATTTCAGCCAAAGAGGGTGAGCAAATTAAGGATATTGAACAGCTGTAATGCTATGTGTTATAATAATGTTCAAAGTCCATTTTACAGGGGATTTCATTTGTTTTTCTTTTTACAAATAGGATTTAGATACTGAATGCAGGAGAAAAACAATTTCACATCAACCTCTTGATTGAGGATACAGATTAAAATCATGATGTTGCAACAATACACACATTAAATGGTAGATTGTTATAACAAAGAGAAAAGTAATGTGAGGACACCATTATTAGAGCAGCTGGTATCAGTTTCATTTGCTTTCACGATCAAACAGTTAATGGTCACGAGGGTGGATCAGAATTAAGGTTTATTGACACTTCACCAAATTCTCAGATTACATCACAATATTATGTATAGAACAGTACAGTATAGCATATATTTAGGTATCTTACATTGAAAACTTTACAGTCGCCATTTTGTCATATATATATATATTTATATATATATTTATATATTCCCCAGCTTGAGGAAAGAAAAGTAGACATCCATAATTGCAGGGGGGAAGGAATGCTTCTCAAAAAATACTTAAATGCACTGTAAATAATTACATACATCCTTCTTTAAAAAAAAAAAAATCACGGAACGAACAGCAATGTTTGGTTTTGCTTCGTTCCTTTTCGTAGTAAAACTCTCCTGCTGAATGTGTCAAAACACTGACGGGGAATCGGACCTTAAGCAGCAGGTCTGTACACTGGGTGGTGTTAATACGTGTGATGTGCAAAACAGTTGGAACAAAGAAATCACAATCTCTCATTATGGGGCAAAAATTGAATTAGTGGAGAGTGTTTTGAGTCAGCTATATTAACTGATGCCAAAAGAGTATGACTCCATGTAAAGTCCTTCAGAGTAAGGCTTAGCAGGCCGACACACAAGGGAATGCAGAAATAACATTATAGAAGAGCAAGTCTTTTAAATGTAAACCTGAAAAAAAAAAGACGACACACACAAAACTGCAGTAAATCTTTGTTGATGTCGAGAGATGCAGGATTCTTCCTGCAGCTGAATCTCTATCACTGGCCCACTACCCAATAACAGAAACATGAGAGAGAACATTAAAGTGGCTTTTCTTTGGGCTGGGCACTGATGCATGAGGCGTCAGATGTTACAGTAGGTCTTGATTAGATCAACAAACTCACAATAAGAGCGACACTGATAGTGTCATTTTCTGACAGGCACAGGCGGCCGAAAGAGATTTCACGAGGGCAAATATGGAGTTCACCGAATTCATAAATATCTTTTCCTTTCAGCATGTAGTTATATATTTTCAATCATTAAAAATAAACAGAAAAAAAAACAAAACAAAACAAAAAATTACAGGTAAAGGTTTTGCAATAATGTCAATAAATTAATAGTTTACAGTTCTTTTCTAGTGATTTCAGTTTGAGATGAGATTCAGAGGGATAGATAAATGACTACAGTCAGCAGAGAGTGCTGGTCACAGTGCTTCTCATCCCAGAGGGAGAGGAAAGAGGAAGGACGGGATGAAGACTTCTCTACAAGCCGAGTGCAGTAGAAAAGTTGAACACTTTCATGAGTCCTGAAGGGAGACAAAAGCTACAGTCTGAATCTTCTTCATCTTCACATCTGAGCTCCTTTGTATTCTGTTTCAGTCAAACAGAAAGGGAGAGTCTCTCCGGTGTCCACGTGTGATCAACACATAAATGTCTGCCGTCATCTCGATGGATGCAGCCACTCTAGGATGCAGGAGTCAGGATGTGAGATCCCTCTAGAGCAGCGATGTGGAAGACCGAGCCGATGCGCAGGAAGAAGCGTCTGAGGATGGCTCGCAGCTCTGGGATCAGGTCAAACTGCATCATTTCACACAGGTGAGGGTAGTAGCAGGATGCATGGGGCTTAAACTGGAACAGAAGAAAGGGGAAATTTAAACAAACTAGATGATCAAACAAACTGTAACAAAAGCATGTAGTTTCTTTCTGCACAAACCAAAGTGTTTGTCAAATGTGTAAACAGTGTATCTGAAAATATTACGAATATATACAAGAAAGAAAGGACGGTTGCTCAAAGTGTTGGAGCAGAGATTCAATATACAAGTGTCCGAGTGAAAAAAAGCAAATGCAGAAAAGCATCTAAAAATAAATACTATGAATAAATGAGAGTGAAAGAGACGAGTGGAAAGGCTCTATATGAATGGGGTTACAAATGAATTAACTGTTGCTTTAAATTATTGCACAGTTAGACTATTGCACATATTAAAACCAATAAATAAACCGTTGCACATGAGTGAAACTATACAAATACAAACTTTATATACAGCACATTAAACGTCATTTATATCCTGAGTAAAGCCTCTGCTGTTTAAAGGATAATTCCACTGATACATTTGAATATAAGCAACTTCACACACATTGATTTGTTTTCATAATTCTCCCCAATATCCCAGAACGACGAGGACAAGACTTTCATGCCAGCAGGCCTACTTTACCATACTACTCTATTTTCTGTCCATGTAGTGGTTTGTGTGGAACTGGTGTTTTCTTCTAAAGCGAGCTGCTGGGTGCCCACATTTCCTACTGCTTCAGGCTCCCTGTTGAGTTGTTTTCTTACCAAAAAAAAAACGTTATAGGTTTGAAAAGAGAGCCTGAGTCATGGGCTGCCATGAATCATCACTGAGTCACGCACTCACAGAGAGAAAGGATGATTCATCAGTGACAGCTTACCAAACTGTTTAAAATCACACAAACGTGAAAAAAAGACGGTATTTAAGAGGGTGACATACAGTTTATAACATTTCATCAACTAAACCTCTCTTAAATTTCTGATCCTATTTAAAATTAAATCAGTTTGACATAATTGTTTTGCTTACAGCACACACTGTATGGGGGGTGAATCTTTTCTCTAACTCGGCAGTTTAGAAGATATTAAGATCGAGAGTTTGCCCAATCAGAGGCACAGCTCAGTTCACGTGACTCAAAGCCCGCCTCGCTTCCAATATGGCCGCACCCGCTGATTTGCTTCAAAAATCTTTCAGAAGCAGACGTCACGAAGACTACGTCCATTAAACATACGGTCTATGGTTGTGAATCAATCAAATATTTTGTCCTTAAAGCTCTTGTTAGGAATTTTCTGTTTATGTCAACTTTGGTACTTCCTGTCTTGTCCTGTATGTGCATTGAAAATGTGTTTTTCTGACAACAAACTCATTCTGCTTTCTTTTAATTGTTCAGTGTATCACTAGCAGTGGCTATTTGCTGTGGAAAAAGAGAAAACCTTTACTTCAGTTTCTTTTTATTGTTTTGTCTGACACCTACCCTATTGCAGTGGATTAAGACGCTAAAAATTACAATAAAGAAGCTGTCAGTCTTGTTTCTGATGCTCTTGTCACTTATGTGGGTTACTTCGAGGTATTATGGTTAATATTGGTCTGCTTCATAACTTGATAAAAAAAAACTCCTCACAGGAGCTCTGACATTAACTGGAAGTTCACAGAGACTGAGTGTGTGAGAGTGTGTATTCTCCTGCCTTGTCATCTGGCAGCCTTAGTGTCCTGGTGAGCAGCAGCATCAGCAGGCTGTTCCAAGCCTCTCTGTGGCTCTCTGAGGTCAGACTGATGAAATAGGCCAAAGCTTCACTGCACACCCTGAAAGAGACAACCACACACACACACACACACACGTTTAGGACATGTACAACAACAAAGACAAAATCGGGTGTGCAGCACTGAACTGAAGTGCTCAGTCCACCTCAAAGCTGCCACAGCCATAAATACAACTGCTAAAGAAGCTAACATTGGTGTAAATCATGAGTCAACTATGACACTGTATTCTTAAAAATACACACAGTGCACTCCTCATAAATACGTAATGAGGTGGGAGCATGTGACAAAACAGCTCAGTCAAAACAGAACAGTCACAGCTGATAATCAACAGGTTTAACATTTAGCCAGCCGTTAGTCATGATAAGAGGTAGAGAAATGAGAAAGAGTAACAGCACAGTCAACGAACGTTCACGTAAAATGCACTTCTGCTGTTTTTTTTAATGATTTAATTTAGTATTAGACAAGCTTTTTATTAAACTGAAGTGTAACTGGGAACATGTTTGCAGTCCAGCTCCTCCAGGGTCTTTATTCAATAACATCAATAAACTATGTTTGGTTAGAGGTGAACAAAGTTAGCTATTTATTAACATGGTACAAAAAGAGAAAAGAGCAATTAACTATATTTGTAAGAATAATGCAACTTGGGGGATGGATGATATTGTTTGTATTAAATTAGCATTGCTTGGTCGAAGGAGTAAAACAACAATTTCAGCTTTGGGTGCTTTCATCCTGAGGCACCCCAAAGTTTCTGAAGACTAAATATCTTTGAACATTGAGCCAAACAACCATCAAAACTACCTGGATGGAATCTGAAAAAACACAGAAAATCAAACCTGTTCCGAAAAAAACTCTGAGGGATGAAAGTTTGGGCATCAGTGTGCAAATATGACTGACGTAACATGGGATTGATTTTCTTTTTTAATGCGACTCAGCGTGCAAAGTCCTTAAGCACCAGAAAAGAAGACTGCATTGAGTGAAAACTTGTCAGCAGTTGCTTAATTTGAAAAAGCTAAAAAAAAATACAGCAAGGAACACCTAAAGGTGAAGGAGTTTAATAGAAAAATCGCTGAAAAATTGGTATGGCTATAAGCATTAGCTGTATTTGAATTGGTATAGAGCAAATTAACCCTGAAAAACAATGTTTATATCTTCATTCATATCTTCTTTTAAGTCAGAGTATATTCACCCTATGAGAGCAGACTTTATCTGTCTTTGTGTGACATTTGCTTTCTATTTTCATTTTCACAGAAACAACAAATAGTTTCATCTGATAAGTATTGTCTGTTCATCAAAAGCCGATATCCTTTGTTTCTCTGTGCCCCTGAGCTCCACTTTTGTCAACAACTCTCAGATTCTGATCTATTGCTGGAAATACCCTCTGTGCACATCAAATCTGTGGCTGATAATAGCCCACAGTAATTTGGGTGTGTTTAATCAATGAAACCTGACCATCTAAAGCTGTGCCAAACACTTGATGATCATGATGTGTGTGTTGTACTCACAGCAGCAGGCGTGTCTGGATGTCAGGCCACGAGTCCTTCAGCTGAGGGTCAGAGTACATCCTGAACAGGATCCTCAGACTGCAGGCCAAACTGCTGGTCTCCTGCTTCAGTAAGTTTGGTTTGGATTTCCCTTTAAAGCCTGAGAGCAAACGGAGACACAATTTTCAGTTTCTATATACAACTTTTGTCACAGAATAGCAAAGTTTTTAGCTGAACAGTCAAATCTGATGCATCTTTAACTTTGTCTTATCTTCTCAAGCAGAAGAACTATCTCGTAACCTCAACGCTTCAAATAAATTCATATAAAACAAGTCTAAAAATTACACAGTGTGCTTATTTCTCTGTTTTACCTGCCCTCCAGAGTGCTGTCCTCTGTTCATTGTTGGAGTTGAAATCCTTGGCGAAGGTGTGTGATTCCAGCAGACAGTCCAGCAGCTTGAAGAGGTGCGCTGATGTCATGTGTTTATACATTCCCTGATCTGCAGCTGCATCGCCTCCATCAGTCTCTGATTCTTCAAGAGCATCTCGCTGAAAGGAGGACAGATTTCACAAGATTAGAGACAAATATCTGGACATTTGAAGACGCATAAGGATGTTAATGTGTGATCTGATAATTGATGAAAGCATGATAAGAAAATGAAGTCAGCATGTCAAAGTTAAAGCAGAGAAATCTGATTTCACAGTCTGATTCCTGCTGCCTTTTACTCTTTCAGGTACGATACAGTCAACAATCAGTCCACAGAGTAGCTATTGTGACCAACCTGTGCTGCAGCCATGTTCTCAGCGTCCTCTTTCTTGCTGGTTGCCGGGTAGAAGACAATATTATCTATGGTCTGGATGAGTTCAAGCTGTACCACACATTTAATCAGCAGGCCTGCAAACAGCTTCTGGTCTGTCACTCCTGTAGAGCAGAGAGAGATCAGACAAGAGGAGTTATGACCAGTGAAGGGCAGAACTGACTTGGGGGCGTCTGATTTATGTGACATAGCAACAAATGTGTGTTGCAGCATATTTCCATGTAGACACGACTGGGAGGAGAAAGTTAATGTGTGCATGTCAGCAAAGAAACTATATAAAGCATGCAGTTAAACTGTTGAGTGTGAATGTGAAACCTTGGAAGATAAAGAATTAAGGCCTTGATTTAAGAGCATGGTGGGAGTACTTCCAACAATAAAAATGACAACAAAGAGAACTCACTGGTACTGGACTTTCCCTTCCATGTGTCATCGCTGGAAATCTGGCTGTGTCCTCTCTCGGACAGAGCTCTGTCATAGCTGCTCTGAGACTGACTGTCAAAATCAGCGTCCTGGAGACACAGAGACAAAGAGGAACACAACAGTCACACAAATAGTTTGGTTTTATATTTCTGATATGGTGGAAAGGTTTTCTGGGAAGTATCTTCTCAGATGTTGTTTCATTACACATTGTAATTATCGTCAAGTCAATGAGTGCACTTATTTTCCTTACATAATGCTTGCCATCTGCTGTTTCCTCCTCTTGTCCAGCTGGTCGCCAAGTCAACAAACTGAAGATAAAACAGTTAGAATGGTAGTTAGAAATCAGGTGTTGTAAGATCCATCGAGTTCACTCCTCTTTACGTTATAAATTCTCATTTACTTCCTGCTAAGAAAGCTTTGTTTGTCTTTAAAACACTTCAATAAAACAGAGACTTGAGTTCAAGAGTTTGAGCTCACACCAAGCAGGTGCCAGTGCTAGCTTGGTGCTAGTGCTAGTGGTTAGTAAATTCTGATCCTGTTCTTCCAAAGAACCGGTTTGGTTTTCCATCTGCAAGGGGGAGGAGGAGGTGGTGGTGACACACACCGGGGGAAGAGGAGAGGGGGGGGGTCAACTGCAGATTCTGGGGGCAGCACCACAAAGATGGCATTCGGAACACTTATAAAAAGGCCAAGATTCTTTTCTTTATCTGCATTTCTTGTTGTAGTTGTGACATTATTTTTTCTGACTGTCTGCAGCACGAAGAGTGCTTGTCTGTGTCTGTGTATAACTCTGCTGTGCGCGATGCAGAGAAAAGAGGAGAAATGTGAACGCACAACCAGAAGGCAGAAATCCTGTTAAATAAAAGAACAAGGTATGGACCCGATACATAAGAGAGGTAATGCATCGCTGCTTCAATTTCGCCTCCATTTCAAGTTTTTAATGAGGAAAAGCCAACAAATCAAATGATTCTTTTCATGAATGACTGTTTTCCACGCTAAATAATGGTCATGGTAACCCCGCCCCTGACCCCTGATGTAACCTGTGCTTCACTCTGGCCCAGCAAACAGTTGGTGCTTGCTAAGTACCAGCATTTAGCACCTGGAGCTAGTGCTTCATCAGTGCTAATTTAGGCACTGGCCTGAAACACAGAATGAGCAGTGGTGGAAAAGAGGTATAAATGAGCGTCTCTTGTTCAGAGATCATTGGTTCAGGACTTACGCGTGAGGGCTTGTGTTTTGGAAGATCTCCAGCATACAGGAGGAGGTGATTTTCCAGACCTCTGGGCTGAACTTCTCACCGTTCAGAATCACCAGATTCTCCAGACAATTTGTTCCCGACCGAGCCAGCTGCTCATTATCTGTAGAGGAAAGGAAATAGGATTTTATTTGTTTTCTTTGTTGTTATGCTTGATATTTCTCACTGTTCAGTTACTCCAAAAGGACACAATAAAGTCTTTTTCCACTTTGAGAGGCAGGTATTGTTATTTTTGTAAGTGATCATCAAAGATTTGTGACGTATTCAATGAATTCTTATGGATAACTGGCAACATCATTGGACCTAGTATCAATTTTATGAATTCTGAAGCGGAGTTAACGCTTAGCTCAAGCACAATTTTGCAGCTACATGTAAGCTCCAGTCATAAACAGTAGCAGGAGCCTCTTATCTTTTTAGTGTTATTTGAGGATTCTTGAGACTTAAAATCTTAAATGGACTTAAATAAGTAAAGGGGGGATAAAAAAAAAAGAAATCCATAGCGTCACAGATTTGTCTTGCCTTTTCAGACTTGTTTAAAATAGCATCTCTTTTAGCACAGTGGCTGTAGCCTCTACTCCTGAGGATTTTTTAAAACTCTGTGGACTGGTGAGGAGTGTTTTGTGTTATCTTTCCACATTCCACTGAATTTGTACACCCACCTTGCCTGACACACCACTGCAGCTGTGTGAAAATGTCAGCCAGCAGGATTTCACTGAGGGGCTCATAAAACTGGGTGAACACATCACAGATGGCATACAGTGCGTGGTTACACGTCGTCGTCATCCACTCGGTTTTCTGGATTTAAAGAAGAAAAAAAAACAGCAGATTTAGAGTATGTTCATGTACGTTTTGATAGAATGACAGTCTGATAGGAAGAAATTAAAAAAAACAACCACAGAACTTCATGTCTGTCTAGCGGTGAGCTCTGACCTCTGTCTGCTGCTCAGGGAGCTTCATGTTGTCAAAAATTCTGAAGACGATTCTGAAGAGGTCATGCCACCAGTGTTTCTCGAATGTGTGACCGTAACTCTTCATGATCTCAAACATGACAGTAAGACCTCTGTCAGGGGAGAGAGAAGTGATTCAGCATCAGTGTTACGGTTTCACAGCTTCACAGCTCAAGTAGAAGGACAAATGACGGGATGACTGACACCATCTTACAACTGAGATGTTAACCTCAGATGCAACTTTTGAATTGTTATCTCGGAAAATTTTTTGACTTGTATTACTTTGTTCATTTGCAAAAATATCTATTGACAGTTTTTTTAAGCCACTCAAATAGAGGAAACACTTAAAACTGAAAAAGATCAATGCAATGAGGCTGTTATTCAGTAATGATGAAACCTTTTAGAAAACATAAGCATTACTAACTACACTGTAAAACTCTGATGTAAATTTACAGCAAAATCTCAACAGTATGTACTGTATTCTGGTATAACAATATAATATTTTTATAAAAAGGGAATTCTGGGAAAATTAATGCTTGTCTTTGGTCCTAGTGGTCAAATACTTCCATTTACAGTAATTTACAGTTCACAGCTGAGGATCACCGTCAGTGGTCGGCCGCTGCACCACATTCCCTCCTCACCAACGGTTGCAATAACTGTTTTGTTGCAGTTAACAAAGGTATTCTGGGTAAAGCTTGTGAGCTGAAGCTCCACTAAACAGCTGAGAGGGGGTAAGGTGCACTGAGAAGTTATACCCAGAATGCCTTTGTGAATCCAGTTGTACTCTGAAGTCAGAATTTCCAATTGCCAATTTCCCCCCCAAGGTCGGAATTCCTACTCGGAACTTGGTGATCCTCACCAATCCCAAGCTGACAATCAAAGATGGCTGCCAGCAGTGTAAACAGTAAGTGAGCCCTGGTAATATTCTGTTTATTGTTACACTTCTAACTCTTTTTTTGTCACACTAAGTCAGCTATATGAGTAATGATGTCCGTGGTTTATATCGAGAAATGCCGCTACAGAGTTATTTGTGTTAAACATGTGGTATGTGCGAACTACTACCACCGGTATACCGTGTGCACCAGTTTGACGCACAACAAATAGTGTGCTAGCTTGAATACAACTCCTAAAACACAATAAATGTTGAATCTACAGTAAATTAACACATTAAAACCTCTATAAGTTGCTGTATTTACAAAGTGCAGATAATGTAAATGTACAGTAGAATACCGGTGGAATTGCTGCCAGTAAAATACTGCATTATTTTCATTTACAGCAATGCTTTAAATTTAATTACAATTACTTACTGTATTCAATTTTTACAATAAAGAGTAATAATACAGTAGATTACAGGCAGCAGTTTTGCCAGTAAATTACTGTAATTTTGACAGTAAAAAGTTTTACAGTGTAGTTAATAAAAAGAAAAAGTGTCTCTTATTTGACTTTGAAACAAGTACAGGTGAAGTACAGGGGACGATGATAAACTGATAAGGGTTACCAGACTGAAATGCCATACTTAGCAACATTTGACACTAAGGTGTTCTCTACCTGGTCCGGACATCCAGCTTGCAACGGTTGATGATACAGGAGAGCTCAAACAAAATGGGAAACCAACCACGAACCCACACACGATCACCGGGGGCAACATTCATGTCATCACTGGTGTATTCCCTCAGGGTCTGTGAAGAGACAAATCAGGGTATGCATCAATATAAACATAAACATTACATGTTTTTATGATGTTTTTTTTTAAGGATCCTCAAGGTGCATTGTGCAAGTAATAGATAAATATCTTTATTCTGTCTCATCTCAAGTCGCTCCCACCTGTGGCCTCTCTGAGACATATTTAGCACAGTGTCGGATGAGCCTGATGGCCTCCATACTTGTGTCAGGAAAAGCTGCGTTGCAAACAAACTCTGAGAGGCACTTCACCGCATCCTGGAAAGAATCAATAGCGGCTGCAAAATGCTGCTGGAAGGTGTTCACTGTAGGAAGATTTATGAGAAGGAAAATGAACATCAGGAACTCGAGATAAAACGGGTGCTGATTTGACTTCTAGTTGAGCTGATTTAGGAGACGTTTGTCCAGGATTCGCCTCACTGTCAGCTGTATAACTCTACATGCTTTGTCTTTTTTTATATTACAAAAAGCAGCTTTCCAACCTTGAGGAATGAGCAGCAGTCATACTCACAGACAATGTGTCCAGTCGTCTGGAAGGCAAGCTCCACTATGGTTTCATCGTGATCCGAGGCCGCCTGGTGAAACACTGAGAAAATGTTCTTCCAACCAGAACGGATGTTGGCCGCCTGCGAGTTTACCATCTGAGCAACACACCTGATCACCATGTCTCTGATGGTCGGGGACCTGAAGGGGGGATGGGTGTTAAAATAGTATTAGACTGTGTTGTCATATCAGAGTGATTAAAAAACCCACCACAATGTACACAGCGTAGAATATTCCACACACAAAAACAATCAGTACATCTTTTTTATTACATTTCTGGAATTTATCCTCAATCTTATTGCATCTGTTTGTTACCATTTTACCTCTCTCACACAAAAACTCAAATTAAAATCATCCTTTAAGATCACTAAAGCACTGTAAAAGCCAGTTGCAACTTAAATCAACTTAGCTTACATGCTTACTAATGAGGAGGAACAACAAACTTAGGATTACTGACCTGTTTTTCTTCATGATGTGCTCAAAAGGCCTGAGGAAGTCTTTCTGGAAGCGGAAGTTAGCCAGCTCTCCTTTCTCCAAAAACTTCATCGAGAGCTGCCTCAGAGAATCAACAGCAAATATGGCTACATCTTCATTGGGATTACAGCCCACCTAGAAAGGAGACCACCAAAGACATCATTTAGCTTTTTTTCTTTAAGCTTATCTTTTTTTCGCTAAAGAGAGAAATACGAAACCGAGATATTATCCTGCAGTTAAATGTTAGATATCTGTGATGAAGACATTTGAAAGTGTAATCCTTCTGATTCACAGACCTTGTTGAAGTGATCTCCTATGACCTGCCAAATGCGAGACCACTGCAGCCTGATGCGGTTCATGTTGTAGTAGGAGATCTCCACAATCTTCTGCAAGCTGAACATCCTCGGCTGGTGTGCCGAGGCCAGCTCATCCATGGACACCGCGCAGAGCCATCGCACAAAGTCAACTGTAGACAATTAAACAGAAACAACAGAAGAAAACAACTCTCTTAGCTGCACACATAAAGAGAGGAAGTAGAAACAGGTACGTCAAATAAAGCACTCACCGATCGCATTTCCATCTAGTCTGGTGGAACCAGTGAAGATCCTGCAAATATTAAAAGATAAGTATTCAAATTCATACGAGGGATGTACCAATATTTCATTTATTTTGTTATTATTTCGCTTTGTGTGGCACTGCTAAGAGTGTTTTGTCTTACCTGTCCACAGCTACCACCACACTCTGAGAGCTGGTCTCTCCTACTGACTCCTGGATGTGAGCCATCTGCCTCTTGTCCTGACTTCCAACCAGGTTACCTGAAACATCAAACACTATAAACACACGCTGCTGCCAGAGCCGCCTCTAACCATATTGGCGCCCTGGGTGGAAGAAGGCACTGGCGCCCACAACAAACAGATTTACATGTTACACGTAGGTGTTGTTTATACCACACATGATTTTAAAAAGTTTCTTTAAAAGGACTGTGAGGACTTTCCAAGTGACCAACAATTTAAAATGATATCAGAATCAATATAGGTTATTTCTAAATGCTATTTCTTAGCATCGGACAGGGCTGGATTGATTTATGGTACAGCTGACGAAATTTAGTAGTAAGAAGAGAGATCTGTGTTTTTCTCTGCTGAAAACTGTTTCTAGCATTTATTTAGTAGTGATGGTGGAGACTGGAGCTGAACTGACAGAAAAAGGACATCAGAGCAGAAGAAAACTCAACAGGAGAGAGTGATAGAGCACCGGCTAAAGGCTAAAACACAAGGCCAAACTGTTTGTGATAAAGTTCATTCCAGCCCACATGCAGCAGTTATTCTGCAGTGATCTGATCAAACTTGAGAGTCTGTCAATAAAATGAAGAGTGAGGTTACGTTGGTTCTGATTGGAAGATGAGCAGGACATAAGGATTCACTAAAATTACACATTAGCCTACATACATCTCAGACCACCAGGCTGCCAGCAGTGCTAAATATAGTGGGCTGTTGAACTACAGAACAAACTGACAAAGTTTGCTTGTTGTCACGTTGTCAAGTTAAATAGCTTGCTTCATCGTGTTGTATCAGGTAAAAACTTGTCTTGAGCAAAGAAAAGTAGTGTTAAAAAGAAGATCTGATCTCCATTCATTTCCAAAACAAACACACACCTTGTTAAGAGTCATGACATCATGACAGTGTGTGCACGATTCCAACCTAAAGGTGTCGCTGTGATCCACTTCAAACAGAGAGTCCTCACAGCCTTTTTAAAATCATTTGATGGCTTCAGTTGGATACAAAGCTAAATGCATTTATGGAACCATTCATCTGTTGTTATTCTTGATGGGTTTTCCCCACAGTCACAAACATTTTTTAGATCTAGCACCTGCAGTGTCATGTCTGCACTGTTTACCTCTTTGTCCTCTGCTGCTCTACTTCTGTCTCTGATCTCTTTATATTCCATTTTGGCTGTTATCTACCTCCCTGTCCCTCTTTTCCTCGTATTAAACTGTCCTGATTGCATAACTGCATTTAGTGTGATCACACAGCATCACTGAGCTAACTGAACAATGACACCTTTGAATCAACATTTTCTCTGAATGTAAGACAACAATAGAGTCAAATTTCTTTGAGTTGTTTTTGTTTTGAACTATAAAGAGTGACTAAGTTTTGTGTTTTCATATAATTGCCTGAACACTCAGACATCTCTTCTCTTCCTCCTGATGTAACTTAAGCCAGACAGTTTATATTTTAACAAAATCATTTAACACGGTTTTCAGGGCTTCAGTCAAAGAATCTGGAGTTCATGTCAGTGCCTCCTGGAGTGTGGCACTTAAGGCCTAAATCACATATACTAGAGACGTCTTGATATCTGATATTAAATGGCTTTAAGTGAACACTGGCTTAGACTACAGACACATGATGAGAGTGGTTGTAATTTTGAGGGGGATCTTTCAAACTTAGAAGAACTTAAAGCAGGTGATAATAAGCCTAAGGGGTGTAACAGCAAACATTAGGTCTGTGTGTGTCTTACTCAGGCCCAGCGGCATGAACTCCTCTGTGCTGGAGGGTAAGCCCTTGATGCCAGTCTCTCTCTCCCGGACCACTCCTGAGATGTAGCGTGTCTTCACCCCTGTGCCGATCAGCTGAGCGAGCTCCAACTGACTGATACACCTCAAGATCTAAAACACAAATACACACACAACACTGAAGCTGTTAGGAACTGTAGATGTGAAAAATATAAGCTAAACCTGTTATGATGGTAGAGTAAAGGCACGTTTTCTATACGTTATTAAAATGATTCATGTGTCCTTTTTTCTGTGTTCTGCTCTCCTTCTTCTTCGCTGTGTGCTTCTCAGTCACCAATCAGGCTCTCCACATCCATCCCAACCTGGATCATTTCTCGTGCCTGCATCACATGCTTTACAAATCACTATCTGTGGGTCTTTCTCAGATATGTTGGAATCCACACAGACATATTGGCACTCATCCTGTCAAGAGCGTGCCGGACACCGTTTTTGTTTGCGTCATTACAACACACTGTGGCCAAAAAATGTACTTTCAGGCCATTTTTGGTTGAAAATTTTCAGTGGCTGAATTTTCGGTGCATTCCTTGGTTGTACTAAACTTGATTTTACCATTGTGGATGTTAAATTAGTTCAGTCACTTGTTTTGAAACAAAGTCATTCATTCAAAGGCAGTGACATTGACATCATGACTGTTTTGCTCAGCAGTGTTAGTGTTACACCTTTTTTAATGAATTCAATAACACTTCTTTGTGCTATGGAAGCTCATAAAGCCTTTCAGTGAGAACTCACCTCATGCCAGGAGTTTCCAAGATAGTTCCCGTCAGTGTGAGCGACAGTGATCAGGGTCTTGATGGTGTCGATGTTCTTCTGCTTCATCTCTGTGATGCTGGAACTGGCTGTCAGCAGAGTGAATCTGGCCAAGGCTTGGACGTACGCATCTCGCTCCAACTAAAGACAGACAGGAACGCAGGTTAGGACATGGTTATGGTTTAATTCAGTCTTAGAGGAGAAAAAAAACATCACATATTTCATTCAGAATATACAGAAAATACTGTATAAAATGGACATGCCTAAACTGTTTGTGATAGATTAAGATTATAAACACTAGGCTCAAGTTTTGTGTATATGATCAACAGACCTGCATGCTGAAGATGCAGGCGATCCTGATGGCACATCGAATGCCTTCCAGACAGAGAGAGGCCACCTCTGGGTCATCACAGTCCTGCAGTCCCACACTGAACGCCGCCAACAACGGGGTCCATGCCAGCTACAACAGAAAGTTTGAGTTTATTGCACCAGAATTTGTTTGTAAAGCCAAGAAGAAAAAAGGCAAAATACAATATTTAAGACTAAGCCTAAAGTAATACCTTGAACATCGGCCTGACGTGCTCAAGGTGAGTAGCGCTGAAGAAGGGAGCCTGTGCATGGCTGACAGCCTCCATTAAAGCTTTAGCAGTCTTTGCCATCTGCTCCATCTCCATGTTGTAGAGCAGACGACGCTGCTTCTCACTGGCTACATCTGCAGGGGAGAAAAATACACGTTAGTCATGTTTTGTTTTTCTGATTTAGTGAACAGCGAACAGTGTCAGGGTGATGCTGAGCCTGGAAAACACCAAATGACACATAACTCGTCTACCAGTGTGATGTGATTTTCACAAAGAAAACTGATTTGAGTGAGAAACAATGACAGAATGAAAGAGGAGATTACTCACTCTGCTTTGTGGACTTTGGGGTAATTGAGAACTCTTTGCTCTCCTTCATGGCGATCTTCTTGCCTGCGATCTCATCGTATATGGAGGACAGATACTCCTCAGGGAGGTCCTTGCTGTCGTTAATGCCACGATTCATCTTGATGTACTGCTCCTTTGTCATCTTGTTTTTTACCTATTAACATAAAGTTTAGGTTGATGATTTGAGTAATTAATTAAGAGGCTGGAAGTGATCTGCATTTCTTTTTTAATATAATCTGTTTTAAAGAGTTCAATATCCACAAATTTGGATAATTCTTTTTTATTGTATTTAAAGGTGCTGAAAGGACTGTTTGAAGTGGATCACAGCGACACCTTTTGGCTGGAATCGTGAGCACACTGTCATGATGTTATGACTCTTAACAAGGTGTGTGTTTGTTGTGGAAATGAATGGAGATCAGATCTTGTTTTCAACACTACTTTTCTTTGTTCAAGACAAATTTTTACCTGATACAATGTGACAAGGTAAGATATTTATCAACAGTTACACAGCGCTGATGTGTGAAACATGACAACAAGTAAACTTTGTCAGTTTGTACTGTAGTTTAGTAGCCAGATATTTCAGTGCCTCTCGCAGCCCAGTGCTCTGATACGTATCCGTATGCTAACATGTAACGTTCGTAAATCTTTACTTCCTGCTCATCTACCAATCAGAGCTAACGTAACCTCATTCTTCATTTTATTGACAGACTCTCAAGTTTGATCAGATCACTGCAGAATAACTGCTGCATGTGGGTTAGAATGAACATTATCACAAACAGTTTAGCTCATGTTTTAGCTTTTAGCCTGTGCTATCACTCTCATGTTTAGCTGTCTTCTGCCCTTAAGTTCTTTTTTCTGTCTGTCAGTTCAGCTCCAGTCTCCACCATCACTACTAAATAAATTACAGAAAAAGTTTTCAGCAGAGAAAAACACAGATCTCTTTTCTCACTACTAAACTTCATCAGCTGGCGTGGAGTTGTTACAGAGACTTTGACGGGCTGTAAATCACTCGGGTCCTGTCCGACCCAATCAGGAAGCTAAGAAACGGCATTTAGAAATAACCTTTATTGATGCTGATAATCTCATTTTAAGTTGTAGATAAGGATGAGGCAGATATCTAGAAGTGAGACTTTCTCAAGGTCACTTAAAAAGTCCTCACAGGAACTTTAAGAAACTTCTTTTAAAACATTAAAAATCAACGCATCCTCCCTGGCTTAAACTCTGGATTAATTATCGATTTTACATTTTAATACCTGAAGGTCTTCCGGGGTCAAAACTTAGTCTTTGACCAACACTCGGCTTCACTTTTATCCATGAATAAAGTGGTTCTTTATTTGAGAAGTGTTGCTGGAGTTTTAACCCTTAAAGACTTCTCTTCTTTCTTGTGCATGTTGGAAGAAGACGCTGTGTGCCAGAATCTTTCACTCTGCTTTTACAGCGGTGTGGAGGTCTTATAATTCATCAGACAAAACACTTGTCATGTATGCTGCCTTACCTGTGCAAAAACCCACAATGCTCCTCTGTGATAGGACGTGAAACAATCAGCATTTCTCACCTGAGGACTGTGCAGGTCAGTGGTGAGCATAATGATGGAGTACGCCAGCACGTAGGCAGTGTCTGCACTGGCGAACAGAGTCTGTCTGCAGGAGGACATACATCAGAGAAACAATTAAAAGCTGACCAAGTTTTATTTAACATTTATTTTGTTTTTAATTAAATCTAAAATAGAGGTTAGAAATTATTTGACTTCCCTCTTTTGAAAGCTTATCTGAGTGGCACCTTACCCCTGGTTGCACTCAAGGTATCTGGCAGCAAACTTCTCCATCAGCCTGTCAATCTTCTGCGCCTCACCAGGAAGTCTGAAACCTTCCAGGAAAGCTCTGAGTGCTGAGACAAAGTCCCGCCCACAGAAGTCCAACTGGTCCACATAGCAGTACATCACTTCTTTGTTGAACTTGATGTTCTCACCCAGATATTCTCCCACCTGGGTCTGTGGATGCAGAGGCACAGCGGTAAGGTGGTTACTAATGTGAATGAACTCTCTGGTTGCTTGAGAGTGCGGTGTTGATTACATGATCCCTCACCGTGTCCAGTCTGTCCTCTTGGTGGAGGAACTGGGAGATTTCCTCAGCTGATGTACCCAGCATGCCCTGGTCCTGCAGGTACTGGATCCCTCGCTTTGGCTTCTTGTTAAAGCTGAGGAGAGATCAGAGGGGAAAAAACAAATCAGCACTCAAGACTGGAACAATAACTAATTCATGTCATTATGATGAAAAATCCCTCACAGTTCAATGCCATGCTCGATGATGTCCTTCTGCTGTTTGATGACCTCGTACTGCTCCGGATGGTCCGCTTGGGATGCCTGGACACTGGAGGAGACGGTGGAGTCCAGCGAGCTGATGCTGTCTCGACGTCCTGTCGGCTCAGGGAGCTTCAGCTCTCCTGCCTCACTGTCAGATGGATGCTCCTGGCCTGCACAGAGTTATACACACATTAATCACACATACAGACTTCCCCCTCTCTCATGTGTTTTTATCTTCTACTGGATACTTACCCAGGTTAGCCTGGAGATTTGGATTGACGTACATGTCTTTGCTCCACTCCACCATACATTTCAGGATGGACACCAGACACTCCAAACCTTTTTTACGTAGGCTCAGCTCCTGTGGGACCAAAGTTGTTTACAAATAAGACATAGGACATTAGAAAGTCAACTTTTACAACATTACAATCAAGTCCTCCTAATTCTAAGCAGACATGTCGTAAACAGAGTTATACCTATGATGTCAAAATAAATTAAACACTGAGGATTCATCGTCTTCATCTGACCAGAATGAGAAAACATATTTAATCAAAGTAATGAACTCTTGGTGTTGAGCAACAAAACATTTGGTTCAGGGACACACTGAGTCCTGGAGAGCACACATACCTGCAGAGGAGTCATCCCAAGCTCCTGCCCACTTCTGCCCTGAGCGATCTTCGACAGGTCGCTGACGAGGCGCTCAAAGATGTTGGCAGCATTCAAGTCACAGTCGTAGTTCACATAGATGTCCACCACACACTGGGCATCTGAGGGGATGAATGAAGTATTTGAATATTTCTTAAGATACAAGAGGATGATGAATTCCTTTACACCATCACCAAGACCTTTGAGCTGCACGTAGAGCTGCTACTGTCACTCAAAGGCTTCCTGATACAACATGGCAGAATGATACATGTAAATCGGTCTCATCCTGAGTTTCTAAAAGCTTTAAAAATTTACTGCAGCATCTATATAGTGGCCACCTTTGCTGCCAGTCAGCAGAAATCTATACTGGGCTTCTCTTGGTGTACATAAAATCCAGTTACTTTGATTCGGTAAAACAAATGGCTGCAGCAAGAGCAGAAAAAAGAAAAGTCGTTTAAAGTAACACTAAATGTGAGTTTGGTCCCTCCCACCTTTAGACATGATGCAGTGCAGTGGTTCCCAAAGTGAGGGTCTCCAAATGTCTTCTGAAATCCAAAACTATTTATAATTGCATTTTTCTTTTTTAAAGTTATTTTTTTGAAGCATTTTATGCCTTTAGTGTGAGAGGACAGACAGTGGATAGTGCGGGAAACGGGGAGAGTGGGGAGTGATATGTGGGAAAATCGCCACAGGTCTGATTTCAACCTCTAATTGCATTTTTAATCTGTTGTAAAATTATAAACAAAAACAGGGTTAATTTGTATATATAACCTGTTTTCAACATTTCTTTGTTGCCACAAGAACACTGAGGTGACTAAGCCAGCATAAAATAGGTATCAGGCATTATTAACTCGGGAAACTTACTTATATGTGTACAAAGGTAGTCTAATTTTCTACCAGTAAGAATGAAGTATTTTGGGCCTCTTTATTTGTTCCTTTTGTCTGTTCTTTGATTGGATTATCAAAGTGTTCCTATGGCAGGGGGTCAGTGGTCTCCAGCACCGCTATTTTCATTTCATTTATTTATGTGCTAAGTTGGGACAAAGCACATTAATCAACACTGCTGAACTGAGCATCAATGTTAATGCGCCAGACTTAGCACAGATGCTAATTTTCATCTGTAGTCCCAAGGCAGGTACCCACACAACACAAACAGAAAGACTTTAACTGTGTTGTCTTTTGTATGATTTGTAACCGTGAGGTTTTAAAGAGTTAAAGAGATAAATGAACCAAAGCCCAGTATCAGTATCATGGGTACATGTCTGATTTGTTTTTATCCAGTGTTTGAGGATTTTTTTTTGAAGAGTGAGTAGTTGTCACAGTTTCTGATGTGTGATGGTAAAATGTTCCAGGAATGTGTACCTCGAACAGATACCACCATCTGGCTGAATTTGGCCCTCCGCCTAGGTACAACACAGTCTCCTCTGGTTAGAGCTCTAGTTTTTCATCCCTCATTGGGGTTTTTTTTCTGGATGAAGTTACTCAGTGATGGGGTTGGGCAGACCGTTTAAAGCTTTAAAAACCAGACAAACATCCGTAACAATTTGGAAGCTACCCAGGTCAAGAATGATATATTTTTTAAATGTTACAATAATAAAATGAAAAAGGTTTCCTGTCCAAATTTGAATTCCTTCTTGAAGAGAGACTTGATTGGTTTGAGAGTACTTCCTGTTGCATGTGTCCAAGTTGAGAAATGATAATTTATGTGTGAAAATATGGCATGCATGCAGACTTTAGCTGTCTTAGAGGTAAGAAATAGTATTATATGATGACTATTTTTTTTATTTAATTTTGGGGGTCGCAGGCTGAAAAGTTATGGAGCCCTTAATGTGGTGTGTAATCTAATGTCAGTTCAAAAAAAAAATCCAGACTCTTTCTAACTTGAAACACCTTTTTGCAAATAAGCCAGAAGTCTGTATCTAAAGTCATCTGACTGACAGAATATCCCAGTAGAAGTTTAGAAAACATAAAACAAAATCTGTAAGAGTGTAAAACCAGTGAATGTGTCACATACGGTGGAGGAAAATAACCTCATATTATATCAGTGGGAAAAGCATTACCACAGGTATAAATATATAAATATATATAAACACTATCTTCCTCATCATGTCAGGACTTCAGACATCTTTTTATTTAATGCTCAGTGTATTTTCAGAGCTTACACAGTAGCAAGAAAAGGAGATGAGAGGCTTCAATATCAAATCATTCAAAAATTGAAAAGAAATGTAAAGTCATTGTTTGGTTTTTGCTTTGATCATTTAAGTGTGACAGAACTTGTATCATACAAACCTGCACAGATGCGTGTTAGTGTCTGGATCACCATCCATTTGTGCTCAAAGGAACTAGTTGACGTCTCCAGGATGGTGAGAAAAATCTCCCTGAAAAACACCTGAAGCAGAGGAAGGGGGAATAAAATGTCAAAGGTGCACTTACATTTCCCTCTATGAGCCAAGTCTGCAACACTGGGTTTCATACCTCAATCTGCATCTTCAGGTGGACCTTGAAGTGGGAGAGCAGGGTGAGGAAAATGGCCAGTGAAAGCTCAAAGACCTCAGGCACAGAGGAGACACCGTTTTTGGACAGCGCCACGCACAGATACTGTTTGATGGCGTTGACAAACATCTCATGAGTGCGAAACACCGGCCCTGCGCCTTGCAGCACGGAAAGGAGCAACTGCAGAGAGACTATTTTGGACCGCAATTCATGGGACCTGCAGAGGAGAGGAATCATAAGTGCATCTGTAACACCGTGAGTTAAAATTAAAGAGCAACAGACAAAGACTGTAACAAAAAAATAAAATTAAGGTGCCATCAGTAAGTTGTGTCCCAGTTTACTTGGCATAACAGCATTTATCGTGGTAGTTTTAAATGAAAACTGGAAAGTTTTCTTCGTGAGGCTGAAGGCTTCGGTTTACTGCCGCTTGTTAACACTGACTGCTTCATGGTTTAGTGTTACAGTAACAAGAGATGGAAGGGAGCCAGTGACATGGAAAAGGCTGAATTACCTGCTAAGGCTGAAATAAAGCACTGGACAGTGGCCGAGGGTATCTATACTTATTATGGAGCAAGACGGAACAGGCAATCTTATAGAGAAGCCAAAAGTATGTTAACTATAGGTTTCAGAGCTCTTTGTTACTAAAATAAAAATAAATCTATATCAGGATGTCAGGATATTCAGAGAATATTTAAAGGTAATGGTAGTGCCATGATTTAAAAAAAACATGTCCAACTAAGATAAGTACAGGATAATAAGGAGGGCTACTGTAATTTATTTTGCAGTGAGGGATTATAGGAAGCTCACTTTGGGTCTGGAGGTCCGTCAGCCAGAGGCTTCATGGAGAGTTTGCAGAGCGAGCGGAAAACCAGAAAAGCATCTTTCTGCAGGATGTGAGAGAAGCGGGCAGCATTGTAGGATCCCTGTAGAGCCTCAGCATCCTGTGACAAATCAAAAACAAACAAGAATCAATGTTGTATTCAGTGTTGGGCTGTAACACATTACTAGTAGCGCTTTACAGTAATAGTTTTGCTTTAACTGGTGATGAGTAGTGTAACAAATTACTCTTGAAATTCCAGTAAGAACACTACAGTTACTCACACAAAAATAACACGTTACTCCCCTACTGTTGTTATTAGTAATAGACCGATATGCTTTTTCCAGGGCCGATACCACTTATTAGTAGTGAGGGATGCCGATAACCGAGATTTGCAGTCGATATTCATTTGCAGTAAAAGTGAATATATTGCCATCAAAATTTTGAATAATACAAACTCTGATACTTAACTTTGTTTAAATGCCTTTCAGCACATGTTTATTTAAGATTTTCCAGGCTCAGCACCATTTCTTATCATTTTCAAGATCCAAGCAAGCTGTGAAAGTTATAATAAGTTCAGATAGTCACGATGCTAATTGCGTTAGCCGGTCAATGGGATTTTCCATTCATGTTAGCATTAAGCTAGCGGACTTTCGCTAACCGAAGCAAAGTAGTTAAGAATATCAAAACTTTTTCTGCTCGCTGTGTGTGTGAGCTGTGCATGCACAGCTTTTACTGCTGATTGGCTGTTACCTGAGCTGTGACTGTGTGTAACCAATCAGATGGTGCTGTGGGTGGGACAATGCTGGAGATAGAGTATTGACTGCAGAGAGAGGAGCAGCTGCATTACAGCCAAAATAACCCAGTTTTGAAGTGACCTATTATCGGCCGTCGTATTAAAAAAAAGGCCGATGCCGATATGGGTCAAAATGACAAATATATGCGCCGATAATCGGTCTATCCCTAGTTGTTATTTACCCTCTAATAATTAAAAAATACAACAATCTGCAGAATTATTTCATCGAGCACATCAGCTGAGCAACAGGCAGCTCGCTTCAAGGTTGCCAGGTCTGCGGTTTTCCTACCGAAGTGGGCATTTTTTAGGCACTGCCATGGGCAGTTTTTTGGCTGATGGGCTTATTTTTTCAACTGTTGTCAAACATACCTGGCAACCCTGGCCAAAGGAAAGATGACAAGCAGCATCTTTGTCAGGTTTAAACTGTGTCCTAGTACTCGGTCTCTATCAACTTAGATCAACTTAGACTGGATTTAAAAAATTGTGTCTCTCGTCCTCAGTTGAACCAGGGGTGTGTTTCAGATAACCTGTAACTGTGATGTGTTTATTGGCTGCAGAAAAAACACACCTGCTGGTAATTAAAGGTTTGAGGTTGACACAGAGGCTGTGAGTAAACTCAGAATCAGGAGGAGAAAGGACACAATTATCAATTTTGTGGGATGTAAAGAAAAGTGATATAATCAGTAGTGTAACATATCATTGTTGGCAGGGAGTAATAAGTAAAGTAATAATGCTACTTTTTTTAAAAAAATTAATAAGTAATGAGTAAGATATTATTTTTTTCCAGTAACAGGCCCAACACTGGTTTTATTCTACATAAGAACAGATCAGCTCCTATTTTTCCTGTGCCACTGCAGTGGGCTCTTTACGTAGTGATGTTAGTGGCAGAGATCTGATGTGAGGCCCTGAGTTTGCTTCAGTGGTGCTCTTCTGCTTTATGTTCAAGAAGAAAGCTGTTTGCTTCCCAGTGTTTGTTGTTAGCAGTATGCTACTCCCTGACAGTTAAAAGGCTTTCAAACTAATTACCGATCCATCACTCCTCACCAGCATATCTGTGGAGGAAACAGAGGAGCGGTCCTCAATGATGCCGTTCATCTGCTGCCCCTCTGCTCTTGCTTTGGGAGTAGATGCTTCTGTCTGCTCAGGGACAGGATGAGCCGGATTCTCACCTGAGAGAGAAGAGGTCAGAGTGGACGTTAACAGGTGAGGGCCATCGAAGAAAAAACAGCCATGAGATGTACCGACACAATGAAAGAGACAGAAGACATGAACAGAATAAGAAACAGAGGTATGTTCCTACCTGTTCCACTGGTTATCTGTCCTGACTGCAGCTCTCTCTCCTCTCCTTCAGTCGCCGTCGATTCTGTTTGATTTGGACTGATCTCTGGTTTGTCCTCTTCCCTTGCCGGCTGTGCATCTTCAGGGAGCGCCTCTGCAGGTTCATCTTCAAACACTGAATCTGCTGCAAATAACAAAAAGGAGACAGATTAAAAAAGCAATCACATAGATAAGGGGAAAAAATTATTTTCAGACTTTAATTTGTTTAGACCTTCAGATTTAGTTGAGGACACGTTTACACATGTTGACACATACCACTTGACGGTGTGATCTGTTCTGTCTCTCCGTTCACCGGAGCGCTGCCATCCTTTTCTTCTCCATTGACTGATGGTTCTTGTTCCAGGTGCAGGTCAGGGACAGGTGGTGGGGGCGTGGAGCTAGTGTTGTTGGTATTAGTGAGGTCTGGAGAACTTGCTGCTGGAGACGGGGAGTTCTGGAGCTCTGGAGTCGGCGTTCTGTCGGACCGTGGGGAGCCAGACCTCCTACTTCCTGGAACTGGGGATGGGTTTTGCTGCGGTAGACGAAGCCGGTCCTTCTCCTGCTCCTGAGCCTCCAGAGCCTGTGGAGGAAGAAGACATGAGGAGTTAATTTATTCAAGATCATTTCACTGAGATGTTGATTAAAATACTGATGTTGATAACTGAGATTACTGAAAGATCTGAAGCAGCACAACAACAGTCTTCAAGTGGACTCACGGCCTGGTTTTCCATGCGTGTGAAGATAACATTCAGCATCTGTGTGAGCGTGGCCTTAGCTGTGGTCTGGTTGATGAGGTTGCGGCTGGCCAGGTAAATGTTGTAGCATGTCCTGACGGTGAGGAGAACGGTGCCTTCATGGATCTCTATGTGTGGGGACGTCACTGCTGTCAGCAGGGCCTGAACACAGAGAGCAGGAAGTCAAGACTTACCAGAGAAGACGCTGAGTTTAAAGAATGCTGCTTCTGCTGAATCACCACTCCACTTCCTCCTGATATGGCACAATGAGGTCTGATGGTGCAGATGTTTGAATCTCAACAGTCTGCTGTTTGCTGCACAATTCAACTGTAAGTTTGCATTTTAATGTTGCCACCAACAGACTGCACAAACATCCAGAGGCCTGTACTACAAAGCTGGATTTTCTCTCATCCAGGTAACTTCTGGCTTAATCCTGGATTTCCTGTCCTCCTGACCAATCACTCGGAAAATGGGCTGCCCATTTTTAGACGATCCATTCGACGTTGGCGCGTGGATCATAACAGGAGAGAAATAGGTTTTAGAGATAGCTGCAATCCTTTAGATGTCCCTGATGAAGTCCTGTACCAAATCTACATTGGATGTTCATCAACTGATGGAGCCATATGTTATAAATGTAACGCATCGCAGTCAAGTGCATCTGAAATAATGAGGTTAAAAATAATGGTCACGCAGGGCATAACTGCAGAAACATGAATTTATGGAACGCACAACAAATCGTGTCGTCACAGTGAGGGATTAATATTCCAACACAAAACGCGTTCACACAGGGGGCTGAGCCTCAAAAGAACTGAATGTAAAATTTAAACCAAAGTTTGGACACTGATGAAGAGCTCTGCTCTAAACATCTGTGCTGTAATAAAGTCAAACTGAGTGAGCAGAGTTCTGTCTGTTTAGATTGTCGTATGAATTCATTCCGTTTAATCTCACTGATCTACGCATTAACAGAGTCACAGTTTGCTGACAGCATTCCTCCCTGGATTTTACTGTGGCAGAAGTGTTGCTTTTGTCCTAAATGATGTTTAAATTCTTTGTATTTCTAAAGATTAATTGTCTGCTCCTCCACGGTAAAGTAGGCTGTTCTGCAGGGTTTCTCCTGTTTCTCCATGTTTGTGATTGGTCAGATGCTGCAGACTCCACCCCTTTAATGTGAGCGCGCTCTGATCCAGTCTGGATAACTCTGGATTCACTGAGCGAGTTGATATCCAGCTTCGTAGTACCGCTTATCAGGACTGAGAATGTCTCGCTAAGTCAACCCAGGTAACAGAGAGAGATCCTGGATGTGTTAATCCAGCTTCATAGTACAGGCCTCTGGTCTGTTTCAGTGGTGCTAACAGATGTTGTTAATCTGTCCTATAAATCTTGGGTCAACAGTGATAAAGTTGTACGTGCCTTCTGACCAGGATGTGTATTTCATTCACTGAGAAGAAGCTTCGGTTGGCAGCAGTCATAAATGACACTCTCTGAACAAACATGGCAGGTTAACAAGCAACAAAAAAGTAGCTGAAAATGTTCAGTGATGTGATAAAATGCCTGGCAAATTTGGTTGAGTGGGCAATAATTAAACAGAGTTTAACTGAAAAACAACTTTACCAAAAACTAAAGAATTAACTAAAAATAAATACTTTTTGAAGTAACTAGAACCTGAAACCCTTTTCAAGCAATAGGATTATTTATCAATGCACCCTCTCTGCTCTCCAGATTTCAGTGGTAACACATCCAGTATGTCAGTCAAAAATGTTCATTTTAAGATACTCTGGAAGAAGGAAATAGAAAGTCCAGTGAGTTTGAACAAAGTCACAGCATTGGTTGGTTTGTGGACCTTTGGAAAATGAACATGCCCATCAGGAGCTTTCTCAGGCTGACTCAGAACTCAAACAGACATGGCACCATGGACAAATTGAGTTTAATTTTATTATTAAACGTATTTTCCTAATTCCAAGCCACTTTTTACTGTAGTAACTGAATTGGGACACTGACAGCTTCAATGAGCCTCAAATAAACAACAAAACTGACAGCTGGACGATCTGGAAGTTGCCAGATGTGGTGGGCAGCCTGTACCTTGATGATCTGTAGCTGGACTCCCTCATCTGTCTGTGGACCCTGGAAGCAGGTGCAGATGGTTTCCACCAGCCGGTCGATCAGCCTCTTACCCGGTGTTCGGCTGTCCGGGGCATTGCCTGTGATGTGGCCGTATGCGATCAGCTTCTACACGGGGGGCGAGAAGAGAAACAGTGCACAAGTGAGGGCGACTGAACAAGAGTGATGCTCTGAGTAGGACTGTAGTGTTTGAAAGTCATTGTTGTAGAATGTGATGTGCTGGTTTTAATCCATAAATGTGATTTCTTTATTTAATTTCAACATTACTGAAGTTGTATTTACGTGTTAAGTGCATTTTTAAAAAGGGAATGTGGGTAACTATATTTTTTGATTGTAAAACGTTGAAGAGCTCATGCAAATTTAAAGAGAAAAAAAATCAGGAATTGAAGGATCAGCCTGAGGAGTCCTCATGAGACAAGAAAGATCAGATCCTACACTAACTTAACTTTTACTCCTAAAGCGGGGTTCACACATGAGGATTTTATAAATGTGGAGAGATATTTTATCTATTAGAGCCCACACATGAAGATCAAAAATCAGACACTGAACAGTTCTGATCGTACTGTGTGTGGTGTGCTCAGATAATCTCAACACAGCTCACCACACACGTCATGATTCTGTCCCACCACCGATCTAGAATCTCGTCCTCCAAGATAGAAATCTCACCTGACCAAACGTGATCTAACAAAAACGTAGAAGAAGAAACATAGCAACAGATAGCAACAACCAGCTAACACCAAACGCAACATGGAAGAGGACATAGAAGAGGGAATGATGGTGGTCTCAGGACTATTTTAAACAGAAAATTCCTGAACCAAAAATAAAATACAATAAAAAAAAGACGTGGAAAAAATCCTGGAGATGGCAGGAACACAAACTTTCCTCATGAACTTTCCATGTCAGGTCAGCCATGCTTGTTTTGTTTACATCTGCTTCCTTGTTCCTCAGTCAGCTCGCCTCCTGATTGGCTACATTCTATTCTATGTTACAATTTACAGAGTCATGACTCAGGAGTCGTCAGCTTTCCCCACACATGAAGATTTTTGATCGTAAATATTGAACAAGTTTAATAATTACAATTGTCTGCCCCGACTCCTTTTAAGACCGATTATTGGGAAAAATTCACTCTTAACACACCTCAGACCACAGGATGATCTGATAAGACCGTCCCTGGTCGGGGAGGAAGAAAGTTGGGACAAAAACGGCCTGATAAACGTTATGTGTGTACCCCACTTATGATGTCACAGACAGTCATTGCCAATACTTTGCAGTTCACAATGCTTACATCTTACTAAACAAATGCAGTCTTCATTAAAAACTGCTTTTGACATAAGGTTTCTCCTTCTTGTTTAAATTCTTGCTTGTGTTGAACGTCGCTTTGGAAAAAAGCGTCTGCTAAATGAAATTGTAGAATTGTAGAATTGTAGACATTGGCACATAATATATTTCATGGAACAGGATGAAATCTTTTAAAAACATGAAAGGTATCAACAAGGTTTAAAATTGAGAAACGAGAGGAAAGTACTAATATTGCTAAAGCTAAACTGTATTTGTATCTTTGTATATTCACCTCATTTAATGAATATAAAGGATTAATAACTGTACCAATAAGAGAGAGAGAGAGTAGACTCAGGCTGTTAGGAGAATAAAATTAAACAAGGTACTAAACAGGCAAATGAAGAAGACATCAGAGGCTGTGATTTTATGATTTCATTCCTCCAAGACTCAGTTTTCACTGAATGCACAACATGGACCGTCACATACTTGCACATGAAAATGAGGCCAATATGCAAAGGTACTCGGAGATTACTTCAAAGGAAGTGGTGTAAGTATAAATGGGAGTGAAATGTAGATGTCGAGATTGTGTCTGTGAAACAGGTGTAACAAGATTTCAACCCTTCAACCATGGAGGTATGCTCATCGCGTATGTTTGTGTGTGTCCATGAGTATTAACCTGCAGACAGTCCAAAGATGTGCTCACTATCCGAGGAGATTTTGACTGACAGGCCAACTCGAATGGCAGCACGTATTTATCAGCCTCGATGTAGTTGACTCTGGGTGCAACCACTGTGCCATCCCTGCAGTGAGGAGGAGAGTAAACAGCTGGAAAAGACTGCAGCAGCTTGGTATAAACACTGTTCATAAAACAAACACTGAAATTACCATGAAAGCTCAACAGTTACTCAAGTTAATGATGTGACTTCATAACTTTTAGTGTACAGTTTCATAAAGAGCATTTGTTTCCATATGGAGCATTTAACCTTACTGTTGAGGTAACAGCTTGCCTGAAGCAGCAGAGATATAACCAGAAGGCTGCTTAAAGTGCAGCTGATTTACTCCAAAGTAGAAGCAATAAGAGCAGCAGATCGCTTCAGTCACAAATCACAGTGAGCAGCTGGGGTTTACTGCAGACTGCTTCAGGGCAAAAATTCACCTCAACTTACTGCCTCAAAGCACAAAGAAAAGGGAAAAAAAAGACTGACTCAACTTCTGAGCGTTCCTACATGTAAACAGAAAGGAGAATGATTTGTGCACAACGGTACTTACTTTTGTTTTTCAAGCTCTGCCTTGATCTCATCTGTGGAGGGAGACAGTTTAAATGTTATCAAAGTCTGAACTTTCACCCTCTCGGGTCGCTGCAGAGTGAGTTCTTTTGACTGTAGGGTTAGATGACAAATCACACATCAGCTGAAGGAGGAATTGTGTGTGTCCTTGTGTTATAACAGGTAGAAAGGTAACATAACATTGCTTACAGAGCAGGGGGAAATCTGAGACTTTGACCACCTTCTATCTTTAATGAAACACAACTATATCAAGTCACCTGCATAAGAATTTCAGTCACTCTTACTTTAATCATTTTTCTATTACTTCATACAAAACCCATCTGCCAAGTGTTGCATATCTGGCTAAACAGTGACTAATGGTTTGCACTCAGCCAGACGTGACCAACCAAATCATTTACATTCACATGCACTGAGGCAGCCAGTATGACCGAAGTCAACCACTCACAAACCCGCTGTACATCAAGACTTCACAGAGGAAATCAGCTTGTGCAATATTCACCAGAAATGTCACAATTTGTCATAGTGGTAATGATGTGTCATATTGTGTTGTTTAACATCAGCTTACAGTATTTCTCTGAAGGAAAACTGTGGCATCTTACTTAAAAACGGCAACTGACAACATTCCCCTGCATGCCTGATTAATCATGGAGGCAACAGATGACAGAGTCCACAATCCACAGCAGAGAGAAGCAGGAGGAGGAGATTTAGGATACTCTCTTGAACACTTTAAGTTCACAGAAAATAGTCCAGATTAGAGCTGTGAGGGGTGAAAAAGGAGTGCTGTGTTCTATCAGTATCATGAATAATGAGCGAGTGTCTCTGAGAGTGCAGACAAAGACGCTCACACACCAACTTGTTTGTCCACTTCTCAGTGACATTTATTCCTTTGCAATTAATCCTGCAGTCCAACACGCGAGCTGTACCTGTCTGCCAGTTTCTGAAGCACCTGTAGCAGAACTACAAGAGATGAGGTAGCAATGAAAAAAGAACACTAAATAAAGCCAAATATATGATGATGCACCGTTTGTGAATCAAATGCCTAATGTAAACAAGATACTGAACCACAGGTTTCAGATGCTAAAATAACCACATGACAAACAGGTGTATGCATCAAATGGGCAGGGCAGGTTAAACAGAAATATACACAGCAGCCACACAATGAAGTGATCAGCCCAGTGTGTGTCTGTGTGTGTAACACTATCCGTGCTTGTGTTGAATGGAAAAGCACGGACGTCAGAGTATCCTGGAGTTAGGTGGCTTGTGTGTCTGGGTGCAGAGCAGGACTGGGCTGTCTGGCTGGGTGACAGTGCTACGTACAACACAGGGATTGGTCTGTTTAGCTAGCTAACCTAGCCCTCACTAGCTAAAAGCAACAACCTGTGAGCTCGCTTACCTGTGATGAAGACCGTGTGAAGGAATCAATGTCCGTTTTACAGAGATAATAAAAGACGCAAACGTAATGCCCACACACATTTAGCCGACGTGTCGTGCTAAACAGACGATAACGGCTATTCAGATGCTAATGCTAACGCTAGCTAGCAGACTGGGTATAGTCCATTTAAAAGGCCAGACACGACACCATTGTTTGGTTTAACACTTTGAAAAGCACACTCATTCAGCACACCTCTGTATAAAACAACAACACTTACCAAGAGCCACCTGGCAGGCTTTGCGCAGCTGGTTGTGCTGGCTCCTTTTCACCTCCTTATCCGACAGGATTTTCTCCAGCGCCCTAGACAGAAACATGCTCTTGGTTTTGCTGTTTTCCGCCTTCGAGTGCGAGTTCAGCTGTTGTTGGGGTGGCCGCTGTTGTCTTTGCTGCATCTCTCGGTCTTGTTACCGCTCCTCTCTCAGGCCGTCATCTTCGGCCCGGTCCTGCAAAACTGGCAGGTGACGAAGAAAGCTAACGAAAGCCAGGCTATCGGTGACAGTCCAGCAGAGTCGCTACCTCAGTTCAGCGCCGCCATGCTGGTTACACGTCACGTCACGTGACTCTCAGCTGTCTGGGTGTTGACCGTCAACGTTACACATCTGCAAATTACTTTTTTTTTTTTTTTTTTTACATTTTTTAATTATATATTTGCGCTTATGTAAAGAATCTGATTATAAAGACATTTTAAAGGTGTGCCAGGACAGGATAAGAAGCCACTGGGCTTTTACTCAAGGAGCTCAACTTTCTGAAGAAACCATCAAAACACAAAAGAGCAACATTTAACACAGCTATGTAATCACATGATTTAAAATGCATTAATGATAGGAAAAAAAAACCCAAATAATTCTATGGGTAAAATTAAAAAATTAAGAACAAAATAATAAACACAAAAAGATCATGAATAAATGCAGTTAAAAATTACCAAAGATGATGAACTTCTAACAACATGTAAAAACATGTAAATATAATGAATAAATAAATAGTTTATTAACATTCCATATTTGTACATCACGATATCTGAGAAAACTGGTCGTCTCTGGCTTTTAAATAAGGAAGATGGAGGTGATCAGTCTGTCCGGTAGAATAAGAATGAATATGGGAATTCAATTTAAACAAACATCCAAATTCCGAAAGTAAATAAAAAGGTAAAAAAAACACATCATATCATACATTATGAACAATTATGTAGTATATTTTTGAGGAATATTTTGCAGTAAATTAAGTTTATGTAGGTTGGATGGAAAAATATTTGTCAAAATAATATTTCCATCACTAAATTATTTTGAAACATTTTTTACTTGTATTTAAAAGTGCTACATAATGTATTATTATTATTATTATTATTATTATTATTATTATTATTATTATTATTAATAATAATAATAATAATAATAATAATAATAATAATAATAATGTATCATAAATCAAATAAGAATAAATCAGAGTAATGTAACATCAATAAACAATTCTCTACATGACTTTATAAAAGAAAAGCATTATTTTTTTCTTGTGTGCCAAGAACTGAGTATGACTGTCTTATATTACAGGGTACTGTTTTCCACAGGTTACATTAATTGTTAAAGGAGTCAAATTAAATTAGTCATCTTTCAACAATTTATCTTAAAATATGTCAAAATTTATACACAGCTACATCGAGGGAACAAGACTTACCAAGTGTTATCAGTGATGCACATTAAATGCTCTGAATAGAAAGTTTCAGGAATGTCCAGCAGATGGAGCTAGCAAACCACTGGCCAATCAAATAACATGACAGTTCTCTTTGATTTTCTACTATACTGTACATGAAGATCAGATGCATTATTTATCATATGTAGGAAATGTCATTAAATGTAGCTACAATATCAGTAAAAACAGTGCACTCATCATCGAACACTGGAAATTTCAGCCCACGATGAAGAAATACTATCAGTTACTAAAAGATTTACTACATAATGACAGCAAACAACACTTGCTACATATTAGTTTATTTTATCCAGATTCTCCAATCAACAGGTGTACAACAATTCTCTCATACATCTCCAGTTTAAACTGAAAACATTTCCATTCAATGTGATAAAAATGTACATCATATATAGCATCAATATGAAAATACTGACAATCTTCATTACAAATCTATACTATAAGATTTATCTGGCAAACAAAAATCATTGCTCATCACTTTATAACAAAAAAAGAAGAAGAAGCCTGTGTCGAGGTTGTGCTAATACAACTGTCGCCCTCCCACAAAACATGGATTTCATATTGATTAATTCACAGTTTGTAAAAAAAAAAAGTCTTAAACTGATATTCCTGTTGCCTTAGACAGAATAAAATCACCTACTGAAATCATCTCTTATTTAGCAACATCTACCATGATATAAGACAAAGAACAATCATGATAAACAAAAGTATATCTGTTATAAAAATAAAGTCATAAAATGTGTACAGAGGAAGAAAATATGTCAACATATGATTAGAGAATAAATAACAATGTCGTTGTGGTTACAATCCCAGTGTCCTGTGGTTAAAGTTAGAAATCAAGTAAAATAAATTAACATTAATTTCTAAAAGTCTTCCATTTAGAGTACCAGTCATAAGCCTACTGTTTAATGTCAGGAATAACAACGAGAATCCCACCTGTATCCAGTGTACCAAGAAAAACAGATAGTACCTTTAACATGACCCATGGTATATCCAGTAATGTTTAACAGAAATACCTTTCTGAGCAGTTTCCTCAAAAATATAATGGTGCCAAAAATAAGATTTAAAGAAGTGCAAAGAAACATAAGTCCGTAGATTCTGATTAGCTCTACTTTATGAACTCTAAATCAAAGGGCTGATGAGTTCATGGGCCTTTGTTCACTCAATGAATTTTTGCTCTGGGGGTGCTGATTTTCTACATAAAGCTAATTCAGGTTCCTGGTTGAAGAAGATTAAAATATCATGAATTAACTAATCAAAATCAAAGGGGCGGAGCTTTTGATCTTACAAAAAGATTGCTGAGGAGAAACTAAACAACAGTCATATTTCCAAGGGTACAGCTGTTGCATTAGCATTTGCCAGAAAAAAAAACTTTTCTCTGTTGTTAACGATCGCTGCCAAAGCTGTTAGACAATTACACAACCTTATTTGAGTGAATGCCACAGAGAAGTGATCTGAAATTGAAGCTATGGACACTGCCAGTGCAAAAAAACGGACCTGAATTCCATTTTATTTATTTTGTTGTGTTGTTGTTTTCAAATTATTCCCAAGTGTGGAAATAAAAACAATATTTTTCTTGTATTTTAAAAAAGTTCAGCCTAATCGTTTAAACCAGTAGTAGCTTAGGAAGTTCATTTCAGCCTCACTGCATACTTGATAAAAACAACAACAGCTTAATGGGAATGCTTTAAACAGACCAGAACCAAATCCTGCAGACCTGCCTCACCTTCATCAAATAGAGAAAGTGAACTCATTTGTACCTACATGTTTGTTTGTTTGAATATTACTCATTCTGACCGAGCATTATGTTGACATACAAGCAGTTTCTCACTGTATGCATCGCTCATTTGCACTCTTCACCTTGTGGTTGTATTATAATGCTAATCGTTTTTCAGTCCAGCTATTGAATACAGTTGTTTTACATTCTCTCACAGTATGTTAGTGTTTGAATTTAATGAAAATGCAGAAAGAAAAGATACAGGAACACTAGAGACTAGAGAACCCTCAGGGCCTGGCTGGACAGATGAATTAAACATACAGAAATGACATGAAATGTTGCATACTGAGCAACAGTCCAGGAAGAATTAAGAGGATGAAATAAAAAAAACAAAAAACAATATCACATTCACATTTTGTCATGCAGCAGGAGATAGCCCTTGCTATGGAAAGGATAAGTGAGTGCAATATGAAGACAATATAAAAGCAGAGGTGAAACTCCTGTGATTGTTCCCAGGTTGGAGAAATCTTCTGAAATGAGTTCCAAAATGTAATTGTTTGGATCTGGCCACATGGTTACTTTTGTGCGAAAGTATCAGAGGAAAAAAGGATAGAAAGTAAAAAACACATTATTTACGTAACATGAAATGCAGGCATTGGGTTAATGCAGGTAGAAGGATTAACTCGTTCCCAGGAATTACAGAAATTTTTAGCCTTTCATTACTTGTCAGTTGTTGATTAACAGATAAAAGAGGGGAAAAAAAGGCAAACATGGTTAAAAGCATCTGAGCCAATAATATGGACCCAAACTTTTAAGGATGGTCGTCCTTAAAAATACTCACATTACTTCCCACTTGCTGGATTGTTGTGGCAATGCATCAGACGGAAAAGTACCGCAACTGTGCGACCAATCACATGCTGTGGTCAACTCAGGGTAGGAAGGTGATCACAGTACGGCGCAGAGGAGGGGCCATAAAACAGAACCACAGATTGTCAACAATGTGTGAGATGAAACGTTTCATGAAGTTAGCATGATGGACGGTGGACTTAACCTGTTCACAGGAGATCTACCTTCCTTTGCAGGACTGATGCAGAGAAATGTGGAGGATGTTAATTCTGACCACTGCCCTCTAGTGGAAGCTCAAAATAAAAGCTTTAAAAATTAAAACAGAGAGTGCCTTTAGGGGTTTCTACACTTCTTTTGCTGATTTTTTTTTTTTTGCCTGGAGGGTTGCAGGGCATCACCACTATGGCACACACATGTTCATTGGCATAGGGTGGAGTATTTCATGTTTAAAAATATCAGGTGTCTGCTCCATGTTTAGGTTAAATATGTACACATGTCATTGTGCTTCTCAGCTGTATGATGGTGCAGGATGTTCCCTTGTCTTTACATCTGATCCATGAGTTCCTCAAGTGTTTGTCGTAGTATTGAAGTGGTTCCCAGTGTTTTGTGTGTGAATGTCCAGTCTATAGAGTTATAACAGTACCGTCTTCTTCCAGACTTCGCCTCTCTGTTGCTCTTTCTGGCGATGGCGTGCTCGAAGTCGCATTAGTGTTGCTTAGTGATCCACTGCTGCCACTGGCTGGCAAGGTGCCATTGGCATTGACGGAGAGAGTGGAGGTGGAGCTGGCGGCAGCGCGGAGGTTTAGGTGAGGCTCGTAGCGAGGCAGTGACGGCATACTGTAATTGGAGGAGGCTCGTCTGATAGGCTGAGCTTCTCCCCTCGCGTCGATGACCAGATCTTCTTCTTCATCGCTGTCAAGGTCTCCAGCAGGAAAGTTCTGGATGATGTGTGTTGGCATGGAGGCTGCGGCACCAAGCCCACCCTGTGAGGAGTAGCCGTAGTAGCTGGCGCCGCTATCTGAGGAGCGTCCTGAGCTGCCAGATGCGGTGCCTCCACCTCCTCCTCCTCCTCCTCCACCGCGAACAACATTGTTCCGCTGGTTAGCAGGCTTGACAGTGATGATGAGGTTGTGGCTGTTGGCGATCATCATATCCGTCACCTGGTCAAGAGATTTCCCAGCCACCTCAATACCATTCACCTCCAAAACCTCATCATTAACCGCCAAGAGACCAGTGCTCTCTGCCAGCCCCCCAGGAACCATGCGAGAGATGAAAATCCCGGGGACCTTTTCCAGGCCCTGTGGAGTGACCCGCACGCTGGAGCCATCGCGGATGTAGAAGCCTAGTGGTTTTTCTTGTCCGTGCTTGTACAGGCGAACACGTCGGTGTGTTTCAGGTAGGATGTCCACGTCAATGATGGAGGAGACGGGGCGGAAGTCCCGAGGGAGGCTGATGATCACTGGTGCTTTTTTTCTTGCTGTGTCAGGTCGCAGAAGAACTGCAGAAAGCACCGTGTTCTTCTTCCTGGTCAGCGAGTCGGTACCAAACGTTGAGTAATCAGCCTCCTCTGCAAAATAAAAGAAGAAGAAGAAGAAGAAGAGAGGAAGAGAAGAGAGAAACAAAGGAGGCATACATTAATAAAATCTGATAAGCCTTCCAAAAACATCACTCTAGGCCTGTTTCACATTAAGTTGTAATTCAGGGTGACATCCTGTTGCATCATGTGGTTTCAGAAGATTGAATAATTCCTTGTAATGGAGCTGCTTTCAGCCTGAGGCATTCCAGCAGGGTATCTACGCTGAACACGCTAAAGACATGGATCCCCAGAACTCTCCTCAAGACAAACGGATGCAAAATGTCACGCGAGGTGAGGGAGCTTAAGTCAAACCTCCAATCTGGCTGTTACACACCTTTGTGTGAGGCAACAGGGTGCATTTAGTAAAAGAGGCAGGGGTTACACACAGAGTATTGAGCCTTTTGAAGGTGTCACAGATTGTCAACATGAGTCCTCCTCATGTGCTCATTTCAAAAAAGAGAAAACTAATCCATTCAACCTTAAAATGCAAAATATTCTGTATTCTTTAAAATAATTTTATCCTGCAACAGCACTTTTTATTCATGTTGTTCTTTCCCTTAATTATGCAGCTGTGATACTTTTTTTTTTTTTATCATTGCAGCAATATATCAATTAAATATGGTCACAAAGCAGGGAACAGGGAAGCCTCTTGTTCTGCTCCTCCTCAAAGTTATCTGAGCAGTTTTTACAGGGTGTGATGTACCAGACTCCTTTCTGATCTCACACAGTGACTTTGCAGGATTCTGCAGGAAGTCGTTGATTTTATGCATCTCATCAATGCTGTGGACTAACGTTAGGGCTGCACGGTGCTGGGGGAGAAAAGACATCGCAATATTTTTGCTTCTTGTGATATATACTGGGATATTTTTCTAAAGTTTACTGCTTCACTCTGTTCTCCCTGACTCTCACTGAAATAATAAGAACACTCTTCCTAATTACCTCTGTCTCTCTCTGCCTCATGAAAAGAAGAAGGTGAAATAAACAATAAAATGGACTGTCAGATGATCCAGACTCAGAGCTCAAAAACAAACAGAGAGCTCGTTCTGACTGAAGACAAAGTTGAACACACAGATCTGGAAGCTGCTGCCTTCAACCCTGAAAGGGTTAAATAAAGCACCTTATGTGTTTTTAACTATAAACAAACTGTTAGATTGTTAAAATCCCTGCTATGCTCCGCTCACATTCACTGCTCCCTCTCTCTCTGTCTCTCGACCACTCACGCTGCACGTCGCTCTGCCCGACCCTGATAACAGCAGGTGAGATGACAGAGCGCTGAGAAGGAGCTCTGACTGTGTGAGCTGTTTCATGTAATGTGGTCAAATCTATAAATGGATGCTCCTTTAGATCTGTTAGTGATGTGATTGGACGAAGACAGGATACAGAAACTTAACTGAAAGACTCAAATATATCACATAACTTGCAATATGAATATTGCCCATGCACGCAACATGACGACAGTATTGAAATGATACATTGTGTGGCCCTATTAAAAATTATGACATTACAAAAGTAATCTTGGCCTCAAAATTTACAAGGAACTCTGGGTAACAGATTTAGACAATGGACCAACAGAGGTATGAAATATAGGAATATGCCCAATAACGGATGGAGGTAAGATAAAAAAATCTTTCAAAAATTAAAGAGGGAAGTTGATTTAGAGAAAATCAGACCATTTCAGATGTCTGCAGGTCAGATTTTTTTTGAGGCAGTCATAAAACTGTGATACTATTTAAAGCTTACAAGAACACTACAGTGGTTTCAAGAATTTATCAGAGTTTAGTGACAAGCAAAGGAGCTTCTACACAGTATGATAAGAATAAATGGGAAAAAGAAAGTGTGACACAGTTATCCATTGAAGACTGGTGTGAGATATTTAACATAAAGCAAAAATCCACCAGCTCCAGGATGTGGAAAGAATTTTGTTGGAAAATATTATGAGAGAGAGTAATAAGTACACTACAAACATGCTGGAGACCATGTGGGCAAGTAAATGCTTCTCACACTCACATCTTTTGGAAATGTATGAAATTAGAAAAGTTCAAGGTCCTGGGAAGATGTATGGATAGAGCTAAAAAAATCTGGTTTATCAAATACTGGAGATGTTTGTATACCTTGGCAACCTGATCAGTGTGGGGACAGATACTTGGTTAAAATATTGCTTAAAGCTACTAAGAAGGTAATTGCCAAGAAATAGCTCAAAGTGGATCCTCCTACTCCAAGAAACTGGCTGGACATTAAAGAGGAAATTTATGACATGATGGAACGCCTCACACATATTTCAAGAATTCAAAACGCAGAACTCTTCAAGAAAACAGCTCCACATCAAGACATCAGCGATTCTCTCTGTCGAAGGAGACATTCCAAGCTCCTTCAAATGAATTATAAAAGACCATGTATCCCACTGATATCACTAATGTTTGTACAAAGTATGCACATGCGAATTTGTGCAAGGTTATTTTTAAGTATATATGAAGATGAATATTTTGTATGTATTTTGTAATGCTCCTGAAAAAAAATGTACGGTGGCCCTGAGAGCTCAACTTAAGAGAACACATGCAATAAGAGAAAACAATTAAAAAAAACATCTTCATGAATTTGACAACACATGAGCAGCATTTAGAAAACATGCTGCAAATAGACCACAACACAACACAACAGAAGTGTTTCCAGAGGACACTTAAAAGTGATGCACACGTCTTGACACTTGTTATTGATGCGGATGTTGAGTCTGAACCCTACTAAGGTTCTATTTCCGTCACTGGTGTTGGAAAATGAGATAAAAGTGCTTTTGATTTATTTTAACATCACATGATTTAGATATTAGCATATTGGCTAATAACGGACGTGTGCATCACTTTTTAGTGTCCTCTGGAAACACTTCCATTGAGTTTTGGTCTTAGCGGCATGTTTTTCTAAATGCTGCTCATGTGTTGTCAAACTCACGTTTTCTTAATTTGCTTGTGTTTTGTCTTTTTGCATGTGTTCTCTTAAGCTGCAGTGCTGTGAGCTCTCAGGGCCACCGTACAAATGGCTGTTTCACCACATTAAGTGTCCGGGCTGTAGCTTCATATATGATCAACAGATAAAAGAGTGATATCATGTGCCATGAACAGGAGAGCTGATGAACGTATTTTATAACACACACACACACCCACACACATATTTTGTTCATTGCTGTAGAGGCAAAAAGACTGAATTTGAACCAACAAAAACTAACCATCACATTTCAGCTGCATGAGTCACCTGGGTGCCTCAAACCCTGCCCTTTTTTATGTTAACTTTTAAAGGAAGTGAGCAACTCCATGACACCGCAGACTTTAACCCAGTATGGCTGACACTGACTCCAGACCCAGGTAAAACCCAGGTGAGGGAGGGAAAAACTGGACCTTGGCTCTTTAATAGTTAACCAGCCTAACACAAGCAGCTAAACATTAACATCTCTGTGACTCTTTTCTTTTTCAGTCCTCTGATGATAAACATTTCTCCTCTATCTGTTGTTATTTTTGTACATCGTTCTTTTAAGGATGTGTTGAACTTTTTCCATATTCCTCACTTTTAACCGTTTTCACAGCACTCTGTTTTTAGATGAAAGTGCTCTATAAATAAACCTCCAACAATCTCGTGCTGAATACTCCTCCCCTGTGAGTCTCTTTCAGTGTGTGAGTTTGTGTGTGTAGTTCAGGGAAATATCAATTCAGGTGGCTGACAAAGATTCCAGTTCTCATGTTCAGGTACGCACCCCACCACTCCCCTCTCCATCTCTAAAACCAAAACAAAGGATCAACTGTCCCGGGAAAGAGCGACAGTCTCGCGTTTCAGTTCCCATGAGGCACGAGTGTAGTGTATGCACACTTACCATTTCTTTCCTTTACTTGCCTTAGGGTTCAACTCTACATAAGGAAAAAAACAGCTTCATAAACAGCATAAAGTCCAAAAATGAAACATTTGTTTCATCACTGAGCTAATTTCCTGTTTAAAGTTTTCCCAACATGCTTTTAAAATGCTCCCATAAAGAGGAGGGTTATGCAAAGCAGAGTGAAGATGTTTACTAAAAAGCACCAACTCACACAAACACACCTCCCTCCATGGATGACACAAAGATGGTTCCTGTAGTGCAGTCATGCAGAGACGGAGGCGATGCTACACATCTCATTTCTGCCTTCTTTTTTTTTTTTTTTTTTTTTATCACGACTTCTTTTCATCTCCAGCCATCTCTCCATCTTCAGCCAAGGAAAAGAGGAGGCTAACAATAGAGCTGTAGTTGAGAAGAGAGCATTGGACAGTCCCTGAGGGCCACTCTCAGGCACAAACACACGGCGAGGGAAGCTGTTCTGACTGCAAATTGTTTATGCATGCAACTTCCTCAGCACTGGGTTTGTATGTCTGCACACACACACACTGCTAATTAAGACACACACACACACACACACAGCAGTGCATATGCATGGATAAGGTTTATTCCTGGTTAGTGGTGATGCCTGATCTCTAATGAAGTTCAGCACTAAGAAACCCAATACCCTGAAAAAAGCATAGGTACATTATAGCTCATTAGAGCACTGAAGCAGAGCTCTCAGTCTAATTGGAAGCAAAAGCCTACAGGCAATGCATGGTACAAAACACACACACCAAACAAACACATACACACACACACACACAGTAGTCTTGTGTCAGTAAAATAACTTTCTTTGTCTTTGACTTTTCAAAAGGAAACAGGATACTACAAGCCTAAAAGTTCACGGGACACTTGAGACAATATGAAGTTATCTGGATTTATGTGTAGGCGTATTTAAAATGTGCTATATGACCACAATGCATTCTTTCAGCAACATACATCACATAAAAACAACAATTTCTTCTTTCAAATTGTATTCAGATGAAAAGCACAATGAAGCAAAGTCTGACTGACTCATAGATAAATTAGTATAAAGTAGGTTAGATATCCCAATTCTATAATTTCATTTTAAAAACTTGTGCAGATTTTGATTTAAGAAGCACTAAGTCACTTGTATTGTCAGCCCTAATAACCATGATACGCTCTGCAAGCATTTCACAAGGTGATGTGATTCTGCTTCATCAGGGCATCCATTTCTTTCAAGGTACCCTTCATCCACTGCTAATGCTAAAGTTTTTTTTTAAGGTTACTATTTTGGGCATTTTTGCCTTCATGAGATAGGACAGCTGAAGAGAGGAAGGCACTGTGGAGAGTAGACAGCAAGAGGAAGACAAGCAGCAAAGGGCCGAGGTTTTCATCCTCTCTACATGCTGTGCACATAAACCATGAGGCCAACGCAGCTCCCATATACATAAAATATACCTATAAAACTGAACAGTTCATAGTGGAGCCATGGGGGGAGTTTGGGTGTTACAGGTGCAAAGGGTGTGGAATTAGGCCAGTTTGTAACGGTTGTTTGTCCTCCTTTTTCTTTTGTTTCATTTTAGGTTCTAGCTTGCTTTATTTTGCTAACATCTGTCTCCCTCTCTTTCAGTTCCAGTCCAGTCTCCCTCTTGTGTGATCACCTGGCCCTTCCCTAATGTGTTTCACCTGCGTCTTGTTTTCTGCACTCCCTGCTCCTTTATAATCCTGGTGTGTCTACTCACCCCTTGCCAGATCAACTCTTGTCCTTTCAGAGTATCCAGCCATTTAGTGTTTTGACCTGTGTTTTTGCCTTGACCCTGTCTTTCGTCTGACGATTCTGTGCCTTCGCCTTCTGTGAGTTTAGCTCCTCTTCTGAATAAAGTAAACGCCTTGGAAACATTACCACTGGTGCCGCGTCTGGGTCCTTCTCCTGTTTGTGTCGTGACACAGTTAGTAAAGTAAAAATAAGAAGAGCAACAAAATGTGTGCTACAGAACTGATTACAAAAACTAAATGACTTGTGATTGTAATGATAATAGCTGCAAATATAGGCAAATGACAGATAAAGCAGGCAGACAGTAGCTGGAGATTGTGAACAGTTATCTGTTTGTGATATTGGCATTTTTTTATGGTCAGCTTCTAAATCAGTCAATCAATCAATCATTATTCATACAGAGTCCCATCATAACCGAAGGGCAACATCTAGTTTATAAAAATGAAGCCTGTGTGAAAGTGCTAAAAGTTGCTGTTCATGGAGAATCCACTAGAGGCTGGCTGCAGTCAAAACAGCAACAATGACTTTTACATCATTAAAAACCATATGTACAGCCTGGTTAAAAGTCTTGGGTCTGAAACAATCATTTCACTATCAGCACACACTGTATGGATGGTGATTTTTTTTTTTTTTTTTTAATCAAACTCAGCGGTTTAGAAGAATTCAGGATCACGAGTTGTCCAATCAGAGGCTCAGCTCAGCTCACGTGACGGGCGCTCTATAGCTCAAAGCCCGTGTCATATCCAGTAGGGTGACAGTAATGGATTATTTTAGTAATCCAGTGATCTATTGATTATTCTGACTATTAATCAAGTACTCTAATAAGAAATGGTCTTAAAACAAATAACTGAAGTTCATTAGACTGACTGATGGATGTTTATGTACAATACATTTATACTAAAATTATAATCTGTAATGTAATATCACTACAACACTTTACTGATAGTTTTTAGAATAGATAGTGAAGTCAAAGTATTTAGTTTGAGTAATTGATGATGAATTTTTTGCACCCTTGAATCTAAACTTTATCAGTACTTCTGATTGTCTATTTTTAGATTAAGGCAGTCAATAGAGTTTTAAAAACAACTTCCAAGCTCTCCTCTTCACAGACGTCATGTATATGAAAAAATGTGCCTCCATCAGGCAGAAAGGGCCAGTGAAAAGATACTTTAAGTTGCACTGATGGAAATGTAGGATCCAAACTATCCTTCAGTACTGCTTTGAAAAAGATCCACCTGCAGTGTGGGAGTGGCTTACTGACGCATAATCCACAAACACTGAATCAAAACATAATCCTAGGCTCTGCTCTTGTCATGGCACTGCACAGGTCAGGTATTCCAGCTATGCAGGGGCTGCTTTGACTTCCCACACTTTGAATGGAGTCAGTGAGGAGGCAAAGGAAGTGAAGCAATGGAGGAGAAAATGACAGGCCAGCACACACGGTCACAAGTGAGGAAACATGCAGTGATGCTTGGTCATTCTTCTCTGTAGTATGTAGGATGTAGCACACACACACACACACACACACACACACACACACACACTAATGCATCTCTATCGTACCATCAAAGGCAAAAAGACAACTGTGCCTAAGGAGAGGAAACCACTTCATCTTCCCCAGTGCTCTACTCTTTACACACCCTGGATGCATTATGAGCTCACTCTGGCTTTAAAGAGCTGTTAATGGCTCAGATGAAACAGTATGAGGAGGCACAGTGAACACACACCGCTACTGAATGACCATGACTCAGTGTCATATAAAGGAGTTGTCATAATCACAGTTGTGCTCTGGGAACATGTGTCATATGTCATGTGGACATTATCTCTGGTGACACTTATTACTTATCCATACCAAACAAAAAGACTGAAAATATGTTCTTTTTTTAGCCGGAAAAAATACTTTTGTTGGCTCTAAAAATAAAATAAAACAAAAATAGCACAAATAAATGATGATATGAATGTTTTTGGTATTTTTAGCACAAAGAACTTTTGAGCCCTAGTCACACGTTTGTCTTAAAAGGATAGTTCAGTTCTTTGAAGTGGGGCTGTATGATGTTGGTGTAAGAGTATGCTCTATAACATTGTTTTTTCAAATTGTTTCAGACCAAGGAACCCCCCCCCCCCCCCCCCCGAATAAAAAAGAAAAAATAGAAAAAAAAAAAAACATGAAGCGGAATAGCCCCAGAACAATAGATAGCCAACTGATGTATATAAACTAGCATTATACATGCACTGGCTACTAGTGCTGTCGCTAACGTTAGCTTCCACAGTGTCCACAATGTTCACTGCAACTGAATCATCTTGCTGCTGCACCTTCTCCTGGTCGGTGTTAGAGGTTTTCTCTTCCTCATTGGATTTTCTTTTTACTGTTCCCGTCTTCAGCCTCCGACACATGAGGATTTTGCCTGTAGGCTCGATAATGGAGTAATGTTAGCTTGACTGTTTTCTCTGGGGGGGAGTTCAAGGAAACTTCTGTAAGTCCTGGCAAACTTGTCCTTTTTCATTTTATGTCCCATAAAAAAAAAAAAAAAAAAAATTACTCCCTGTCAAGGCAGACCACTAGGAGGTGCTGGCGGAACACTAGGAGGTGCTGGCGGAACACTAGGAGGTGCTGGCGGAACACTAGGAGGTGCTGGCGGAACACTAGTGGTCCACGGTTCACAATTTGAGAAATTCTGTTCTATAACACTGAAAAGTTTCCTTGTCAAGGTGAATAGTGCTCACTCAGTTGGTCTGCTGCTGATGATTTTGCGTTGTCTCAATTTAGTTGTGGTATCATTTCTTGTCTTCTTGTAAATTTACATCTTCAAATCTTTATATCTTACTTTCTTTTTATTTCATCAGAATATTCCGTTGTCCTGTCAGTCTACTCCTCTTCTTGAATTGTCTTCATTACTTTTGGTTTAGGACGTGCTCTTGGTCTTATAGAAAAGGAGGGATAGTGGGCGAGTTAAGCTATTAAAATAAAACAGAAAACAAAACAAAAAAAGGAGTACTCCATGTAGGATCTCTTTAGTGCTTTAATTTGCCTTCATATAGTTCATTCATTCATTAAAACAGAGGGAGCTCCTGATGTCACGTGTGGAATTTGGTTTCAACGGTATTTATAAGGATATCAGTGGCTCACATTTAAAACCAGAAAAGCTAAATGGAATTGCATCCATAAAGTAAGTTTTGGCTCTCAGTGTTCTCTCTTTTTTTTACTGCACAATGACGCATCATCTGCATGATGTGTTTATCTTATTAAAATACACTGTGTTATCTGCTGAAGGGCAAAAGTGAGCAGTAATAAACTCCATTACTGTGTCACCTGGTAAATGTTCAGCATTCGCTGTTTAAAACTATGTCGAGGTGAAACCCAGGGACAGAAGTCGAGCTGTGTCAGTAAAGTGTGCTGTAGGCTAAAGAGCATTTTTGTGTTGCATCTGGGAAAAATCCAAATTGTTTTCTGACAGTGAAGTAAAGAGGAAAACAATTCTGGAGCTTACATTTACAACATTAGTGTTGTAAATTATGCAGCCTGCAGTGGTTGATAGTACAGCCTCTGATAGTCCCTGTTCTATCAGTTTCTTGACAAAGGTACCGATCTGACCAAGATCTCCTGTGAGTAACACACTTAGTATTGGCAAGTAATCTAATCGTTTTAAAGACGTGAAAAACTCATGGTTTCTCATGGTTATAAAGAGATAAAGGCAGCACTTACAGTTTCCGGTAAACAGGGGAAAGAGTTATCAGCTCCCACATCTCAAAGATAGTAGCTGAACGTTTGGAAAGCAGAGAAAAAGAACGTATGGAAGAGATAGGGAAACTAGCATAGCTTGCTTTACAATTTTAACTTTCTCTGTCATCAGTTGTGTTGTGAAAGTCTCCACATGAGCAAAATCAGAGCAGGGACAGGGTGGATGCAGGAACACAGGCAGGTAGTCTATGTATTATATCTCGCTGGCTAGATGACACAACCAATGAGGGCCTGTGACAGAAAAGCCTGCAGGATTTTTCCTCTTAATTTGAAACCACATTGAGTCATTAATTTCCATCAGAATGTAAACTTTAATATACTTCCCTTGTAGTTACACTCACATCTTTATGAACAGCTAATCTCATAGTTATGTATCATTACTTCAATGATGCATGGTGACAAGGCCTTAGCTTTTCTTGCAACATAATGATCCCTGACGACAGAGAAGACACTGACAATCCATTACTTCCTGGTACTTGCACTGGGAGCTGTGTCAGGGAAACCTGATACTGTGTTCAGGTAACAACAAGATCAGGAAGGAGCAACATGCCATAACTATCTAACTATCCGTACTACGAATACAACTACTACAGCTGCTGCAACTGTTAATCATAACATGAATGCAACGTTAGAACTGTCCTTTATAAGATGACTTAGATTATTATAACTATAGAAGGAAAAATGTGCAGAAAATGACCAGTTTTTATCTTGATATACCAAACCATTTCAACCTTTCAGTCTTCAGAATCCAAAAATAAAATGTCTCAAGGATGTCAGAAAAAGAAAAACTAGAGAAGCAGCTGAAGGTTGTGGTGTTCTGGAAACAGTCAGGTTTAGCGTTGACAGGCCTGGAAATTCACCCCAGAGCCGGTGTCACCGTGTTCCTGACACAGAACAATACAAGGGGGGAGACGCCACACAGCTTGTGTCAAGGCAAAAAAAAAAACAGGGGTGGTGTCAAACAAGAGAAGTGAAACAGGCTGGAGGGACTGATATTTAGCAAATATGCAAAGAGCTAAGAGAAGAAAGAGAGGGAGAGGAGGAGGAGGTGATAAAAAAACTTGAAGGAGTAAATTCCCGGAGTGTTGCTATTCCTGGCGTAGTGAGCATACCTCCCTGGCACAGCCCTGATAAAAGTGCCTTAATGCTGCTGATAAGACGGAGCGAAAAAAAAAAAAAAAAGGAAGGAGGGAGGTCAAATTGCTCTGAGGAATGGAACAGGAGCAGATAGAAAACAGCAAGCTATTCGATGTGCTGATAGGAGAGTGGAGCTGCATGGACCTGCAGACGTGTGAGGCAAGCTGGAGCACAGGCAAAACCTTGATGTGTCTTTAAGCCGACGATCTGAGGAATTACTTATTAATTCCATAATTCAAAGACCCCAGTCATATACACAGCTCTCCTTCCAGGCCTCCTCGCATAATCTCACTCATGAATTCTGTATTACACCCATTGGTCCTGCTTTATTACGTTAGCCTGACAGGAGCTATTCATCATAAAACACCAAAACTCAAACCTGACTGTAGAGGAAACTGGATTTAACGCAGCAGTTTGCAAAGAACAGTTAACGCAGCGTAAGAGCCGGTTTAATGCAGATGTAACACATCACATTCGCTAGTCCAGACTAATGTATTGCCTTATGAAGCAATTACACCAATTTCCTTCATGCTGACAAAGACATTTTCCTTCCTCGTCGACTCATCCTCCCATTTTCTCCCCTGCGCCCTTCACTCAATCTGCGTCTCAGTCAGTCATCCATCTCTCAGCAGGAGTCTCCACCTCTGTCCCTTTTTCGTCTGTAGATTCTCCTCTGTTTCCCTCCTAAAAATCAATCCGTCCTCTTTTCTGCTTTTGCTGGTCATCCTCTCACTGCTGGGATCTTTAAAGCTCAGGACTCGGTGGCTCTGTCAGGCCTGCGTTGGAAAGTATATATGTATATGTAGTAGTAGTATATAAACCTTCTAGGCAGCCCTGCAACACCTCGTTTCCAAGCGGATGAGGGAGAGGAAGGGCTAAGTATTAGGGAGGATGGAGGAGAAGATAGGAGGGAGGGTGATCTACGTGGGCTAGAGGAACCAAGATCAAGCTTTACAAGCTTGTCCCCAAAATGTGTGAACAGGGACTTTATTGAGAATGGGTGGGAAGAGGGACCCTGTGCTTCTGGCTCTGGAAGACAACATAGCCAACCTGTAATTAGATGAGGTGAATTTATCACCGCCAAAATGTTACTCTATTCAGTCTGCACATAAAAACGGCTCACACCAGAGTTGTTAATTTCAATACAAGAAACTGAAGTCGAATTTCACAACTCAATTTAAATCAGTGTTGCTTTCCCAGGATAAAAACTCTGTTTCCCATGAGCACCATCACCCACTGTTGTAAGGGCGTGACTCTTGCAAGATGTTGATTTGTTTTGGAAGGAAATGATAGTACAGAATGTGTTTTTTGAAACAGCTAAAAGTCAAAAGATTAGATGTGACAGAGGAAGCTTAAATTTGGAACTGAAAAGGCAGAAACTTAAGATAGTGACTTGATTTATTCATCTCTGTCTGCTGAAGCCTAAAATAAGCTCAAGCTTAGCAAGTGATGCCAGAATAAGAACAGAGATGATTTCATTAATTATCTGTATCAGAATGGTGTCAGGATGAAATGAAAAAGGGGAATATAATAACCTTCATTATGTGTGCATGACAGTAGTTTTCATCTTTTCTATTAAGATGAGTAGCACAAACATGCAGTAAAAGTACAAACAGTGCCAGGAGTTAAGCAACAAAGGAGCTGCGTGTCAGAGCGTGGCCGGCTACAGTAAATATGGAGGAATGGTGTGTTGAAAGAAATTCCAAGATAAGCTTCTCAGCTATCATATTTCAGGCCAGTATCTCCACAGCAAAAAGCCCAGAGGAGAGAAAGTATGCTTTTAATTAAAAATATGAAAGAAATACCTGTGCCTGCTTGCTAGCCACAATAAAACGATAGCTTTGATTATCAGAAAGATATGATGAACTGTTTCAGTATGAAGAACAGCCCTCAGCTCACAAGGTTTGAATGAAAATCTTCAACTTTGGTGACCTCCCCTGGCCACGCCCACTGAGATATAAAGATTCCTTTAATAACTTTTAATCATCAATGTGTCTGGTATACACAAAAACAATTTTAAGATGATCTAAAAAAAACAAAAAAAACTGTGGGACAAGTTCGATCAACTGCGTATCCTAAAAATCACAAAAATTGGACGTTTAACTCTAATTTCTGAACTTCCTGTTCGGAATGCCCTATGATCATAAGAGACTTTTTATTGTTTGTGTTGGCATGATGGTTATGCACACCAAAAATCAGACCTGTAGCTGAAACCAGTTGGCTTGGCTGATTTTTTTCAGTGGTTAGGGGGCGCTGTGGTGCATGTAGCAACATGAAAACACTGCAGTCATAAAATTTCATGCAGGGTTGAATTTTGTGGCTAGGTGTTCATGTTTATCTCAAGCAGGAGGCAAGCAATTTGGGGTTAAAAAATAATAATCCTAAGGTCCTAAGCAAGACCCATACTCACAATCTGTGTACACTCCTTCATGATTGTTAGCTGTGTTAGTCCAAAGTACATTCCACTCCTGCTATCCTTCACTATCTTTCACTATCATATTACCCAGCCTCTCCTTCAAGTTTACAGTAAATGGCTGGAGAACATGTTTAAAAAGTTGTTTTTTTCCTGTGTTCTTTCACCAAGATAAACCATTTTTAATTGCTGTCAGTTTAAAGACAGAGACTTTTTTTCAATTAAACATACAGAATGGCAACTCCATTTGGGAGCAGGTTTTTCCTGAAAAAGAAAACGAAAAATTGAGGCTCATGCCAAAAAAAAACAAACCCCAACTAATTCTTAATGCAGATTCAGAGGTAAGGAGCGGCACATGCTAACAAGGTTTTTCCCCCCTTGTCTGAATCTGTCCTTCTGTCTGAGCACTGTGCCCAGTGTCAGCGTTGAAAGACCAATGCATTTTTTTTATTGCAGCGAAACATAAGTGGTTATGATTCACTGCTGTCAGTGACCATCACCAGCCCTCCCTGTAGGCTACTCCATCAAATCAAACTTTATTTATTCCCCAGTCTGCGATGGAGGGGAGGGCCGTTCTACACCAGAGTGTGAATGAAGGGGAATTAGTGACAGATAGGACGAGACGAGACAAACGGGGAAGAGGACAAAAAGAGGAGGGAACAAAAATGGGTTGAGGACAAACAGGGAAGAAGAAAAACAGGTAGTGTTATCAATTTAAGCTGGCAGTCCAGGTGCTGTGCTGTTCTAAGAACCATTCGAGGAGTGACGGCTGTAAGAAACCCAGGAACACCAGAGATGTGGTCCTGAAAGTAGAGCGTAGGCCAGAGAGATGATAGAAGGATGGAGCATGGGTCACATGACATGAGACAGAGTGAGGGAGTGCCAGAAGTAACTCATCATGTTCTGACGGGGCAGATCACTTATTTACTGTGAGTCTCAACAGAAGCACGAGACCTGACCCTGACAATGACCACACCCTGCATAGGGGACCATCACCAGGAAACCAAGGGACCCCCGGACCCTCCATGCAGAACGGCACCCCACAAGCAGCTACCCATGTCGAGGCCACAGCAAGCGCCAAGCCTGGGAATCCGGTACCACAGCACCCCAAGGGAAACGAGACACGGCAGGGTCCACCTTCCCCCAAGGAGTTGCCTCAGGTCCCCATCCACAGGCACCGGTGCTCAGCTGCACCAAAAAGCCACTGACATCAACCCACTTGATAGAAACATGTTCATTAGCACAGAGTCAGAGAGGGCCGGACCCCAGCAGCCACATCAAATCTAAACTCGTGTTCCACCCTTCACCCCGCCCAGCTATTATGTATCTTTGCTCCCAGACGACTACACCTTATTCCTCTTTAAAAACAGACAAACCAAGTTTAATTTTTTTATTTAGAAAGCCAAGTTTTCAAGGACTAAATTCTAGAAAGTGGTGGTAAATTGACTTCCACAAAAAGGGAGTAGTTGGTTGTGCACGTTTAATGACTGACTGGCTGTTAGAGCTTCTTTTAATAAGTAAAAAATTCTCAGAGTTTATCTTAGCAATGTAATTTTTACCACAGTCTGCCCTGAGATTATATTTTATCACACGGAGCTTGTCAACAGTTCAGTTTCTATGTTCCTCTCACTCACTGTCTGGCTTCCTCTTTGTTCAGTATACTTCTCTCTCCATCATACTTCTGTACTTCTCATTCCCTGTTATCGACAGAACCTCTATCAGTTTCTCTTCTCTGACTGACTGAGTGGAGGAATTCTGATTTAACAGAGAGCTATGCCGTTCTTCAATTTTCTTCCACTCAGCCATGTTTGAAGCAAGGTTTTAACCAGGCTGTGTTCTCTCTCTTTTCTTAAATGTTCCCAAGCTTTCTTTACCTTTTCTTCTCCTCTTCCTCCGCCATCTCTCTCCCTCTCTGTGTCCATCTACACCCTGTGTTAAGCGAGCCAGTGCTCTGCTGCCTGGGGTCCAGTCTGGCCCGCTGTCCTGTCTAATCTGGCCAGCAGACTTGATCAGAGGCTGGCCACATTCCACCCAAAATGCCAACTCCCTCCAACCTCCATCTCTCTCTCTCTCTCTCTTTTATTTCTCTCTCTCTCTCTCTCTCTCCCTCCCCTGCTTGGGCCTCACTCTGCATTCCTCCCTCACTAATACTATATTCCCACTCTTGTCCTCTCTCTCTCTCTCTCTCTCTCTTTGCATTACTATCACACTGCGCTCTCTCTCCTTTCTGCACTTCCCTAATTAGATGCCTTTCCTAAACAATGCCTTTTCCATTACCTCCCCTTTAATACTGTTTACTCTGTCCTTTCCATCCTTCCATCTCTTATTAAGCACAAACATGTTCCTCCTCCACGCGTTCTTCCGTCAGTGCTATGAATACATCGTTCCCGTTCTCATTACATGCAGGGGAATAATTCATGCTCTGTGGAAATAAAGACATCCAAAGCTTGTGGCTGGTTTTTATTATTTTCAGAACAGATCGTGCTCTTAACTTCCCTCCTGAGCTCCTTTGGGAAAATGACAATTATTTCACCTGCCAGCACTTCATCTCTCTCCCACTGTAATCTTTTCATCTCAGCTCACGACAGAAATGTCTTCCCTTTCATGTTGTGGCATCTGTGCTCGTTTGAGCTCCTTTATTTTGTCTCTTCTGTCACTTTCTTCACCCGTCTCTGTCACTCTGAACCTGCCTAATTAACTCAGCAGACTCAGGACATTGCCTCTGGAACTCCTGCCCTCATGCTTGCTTTGCAGGGTGGGTAGACCTTGTCCATGTTGTACTTTCACACTGTATGTTTCCTTTTCTCTTGCAGGATGACTCATGGACTGGTTACTGATTACTCAGGCAGTCCCTGCTGGGAGAAGCAAATACAAGCTTTCTTGTCCCTCTCCATACCTTTCCCTTCCACCTTACAGCTGATGAGTTACGATCCATTCAGAGATCAAACTGTGGGCAATGACCAACGTCACAGAACAAACCCACACCCTGGAAGCTTGAATAGCTGCTTCCACTACACAAATGACAACCTGGAAACTCTGTATGTTGCAGTAAAGAACGTTTTGGATGACTGATATGAGCAAACATGGGATCACTCGAACAAAGAAAATCCCCTCTGACAACTGCTCTAACAGCTGATCCTAGACACACCTGTGTGCGACTCAGTTTCCTCCACATCAGTTTCACTTTGAGCAGAAACCATCTGAGATGCAACATTCAAATGAGGCCAAAGTGTTGGTTGCTAACCAAATCATATCAATGGGCCTCAGTGTGGGCCTTGTGTTAATCGATCAGAGTGTTTTTAATGGGAGGTGAATTAATCTCAAAGGTCTCCTCCTCTATGGAACAAACAGAGTCGGTGTTATCACTTGACAAAAACACTAAACAGGCAGTTGAACTGGTTGAGGAAAAAACTTAAATGATTCTGATGCAGCTTTATGATCCACAAAAGCTAACAAGACCACGAGCAACATGATTGACACTTTTTATAATGTAACCTCTGAACAATTACGGCTGCATGCACACTTTGCCAATAAAAGTACTGTAAAGTACAATTGTTTGTCAAGCTATGTGAGGTTTACCATCAGAAACCAGAATACTTACCTAAAAACATCACTTTGACGAATGGAAAACAACTCCAGCTTTGTGAGTGGTTGGAAGACGTCACCAAGTGGACAGATAAGCAAACCGTCATTTGACGTATATGTTGTATATGGTCACAAACTCAGCCTGAAACCAACTTTTTTATAAACTACACAGAAAAAAAACTTGGATTTAGAATATCAGCAGTTAATAACTTATTTGTGGTCATACTTGATTAACAGAGCTTGGATATAGAAAGCAGATTTAATAACTTGCCACCACCAATACGCTGGTGTTTTAGTGTAAACTGTTACAAGGTGTTATCTGGTGACTGATATCTGACAATCACTGTCACTCTTAAAGAGGCTGTGAGGACTCTCTGTTTGAAGTGGATCACAGCGACACCTTTGGCTGGAATTGCGCGCACACTGTCATAATGTCATGATTCTTAACAAGGCGGGTGTTTGTTTTGGAAATGAGTGGAGATCAGATCTTCTTTTAAACACTACTTTTCTTTGTTCAAGACAACTTTTTACCAGATACAACATGACGAGGTAAGGTATTTATCAACAGTTACACAGCGCTGTTGTTTGAAACGTAACAACAAGCAAACTTTGTCAGTTTGTGCTGTAGTTTCATAACCAGCTATTTTAGTGCCTGTTGCAGCCCGTTGGTCTGCGATGTATCTGTAAGCTAACGTGTAACATTAGTGAATCCTCATGACCTGCTCATCTACCAATCAGAGCTAACATAACCTCACTCTTCATTTTATTGACAGACTCAAGTTTGATCAGATCACTGCAGAATAACTGCTGCATGTAGGTTGGAATGAACATTATCACAAACAGTTTAGCCTGTGGTTTAGCCTTCAGCCTGTGCTATCACTCTCCCATTTAGCTTTCTTCTTCTCTTCTGTCCTTTGGCTGTCTGTCAGTTCAGCTCCAGTCTCCACCATCACTACTAAATAAATCACAGAAATAGTTTTCAGCAGAGGAAAACACAGATCTCTGTTCTTACAGCTAAACTTCATCAGCCAGTGTGGTGTTGTCATCAAAACTTTGACATGCCATAAATCTATCCGGTCCCGTCTGACCCGATCAGGAAGCTAAGAAATAGCATTTATAAATAAGCGATATTTGTGCTGATAATGTCATTGTAAGTTGTGGATTAAGATCAGGCAGATATCTAGAAGAGAGATTTTTTCAAGATCACTTACTGCAGTTTACTGCACTTGCTTCTCACTGCCTGCAGTTTTAATTTAGAGTTTAAAGAACGTTAACTTGTCAGAGTGAACAGAGCTAAATGCTGCTTCTGCCGCCAACATGCTCGTGCACCTTTATGGTGATGTAGTTTATAAAGGGGGTCTATATGAGATATGTTTCTACAAAGAGCAACCTTTAAAGCTGCTCTGAGAAACTCGTTGTCTGATGAGGGCTCTGCTAGCTGAGCTGCACTGATGTCCCCTTACAATTACACTGAATGCTTTCTACATCTATATGATTAATTTTAGGTCTTTGTTTTTACATTAATTGCTTTCATCATGCTTGGGTGTTGTGTTTTTAATACTATGTGAAAGATCTGATATAAATAATTTTTCATAATAATCTTAATAATAATAGACTTTAGGGATATGTGTGTTGTAACATCTTCACCCTTGTCAGCTGGCACCAGAATATCTAGTGGGTTAAAAGCTTATTTATATTGTTTATCATGGTAAATGGCCCAGACTGCTGGTCATATGTTGTGTCTAAGCTGTAGCCACAGGCTGGGGCTGTAACTCCAGTTACTGGGGAATTCCACGGTGCTATAATGCTGCACTACGGCGATGTAAACAAGCACAGATGACAGCGCAGTGTGGCAGTGTTTTGATGTAGAAAATGGAGATAAAGCTGTATTTAGGCTGAGTCTTAACTTGAATAATTTAAAAACGTTCCAAACCTGGAGCCTTTAAAGAGGACTGATGGCTAGTGGTGCTAGCTCTGCTAGCATCAGCAACACTCAGCAAACCAATTTGGTATTGTTTACTCACAGAATCTGTGATCCAGTGGTTAGCCATGTTAAATCAAGTTTTATCTTACCTTTGGACTAGTTAGGTGATCAAAATTTAGATTTCCATTTAAATAACTGGGGGATTTTTTACTTTAAAAAACTTGAAACAGGCATGCTAAAAAGATAAGCAGCGCATCATTACAATATTGAGTCCCTCCAACCCATGCTGAGGAGTTTTAGACCACAACCAAGCACCAGACCAAGGAGTTTTCTTTATCCACATCTAAAGGAACAGAAACTGCTGATGTGAGAAAAATGACCACAGAGACATCACTTTGATAAGATACTGAGTCCTTAAATAACCCAAGGCTGAGTTTCTCTTTGATAGCTGACCAGATCTCACAAGCTTCTAATTCACACAATGCTTAATGACAACAATGTGGAAGATGCAATTTCCCACAACACTAATTTATCATTGAATCCTAATCTGTTCCCTAAATCATCTCACAGTATTTCATGGTTGGTTTATTTACCTGCTCTGAGCACACAAACCATTCTAGGAACAACTACATGAGCGTTTTAGAAACATCTTAACGTCAAATTAATCCATCAAAAAGGAAAAGACTGAAGGAACAGATATTCAGACAGCTTTTGATTTGAAATATTAGCAGCACAGCTCACAGACTACCCTGCTGAACCCTCGAGCCTTAATGAGACTTCAGAACTGCTAAGCCACCTATGAACGGGCCTCTTCACTGCTGCCATGACAACCAGTAAACAGTGGACACCTCGCTGCCAGCTCGATAGTCATCATCACATTGTTCAAGGACCGGGGAGAGTCCAGAGACGCAGGAATTGCCCGATGCAGCAGACTTGTGTTGGTGTCGGATCAATTAACAACTGACTGGCACTGACAGTGTCCTCCTCACACAGGCACAACACAAGTCAGCATTAAGCGCTGGTTAGCGGTGTAGCGTTGACGCAGAAAGAACAACAATGTAAGCATTATTTACGTAGCAAACCACAACAATACAACAGACACTGAGCCTAACATCTCTCCCTCTATTATCCATCCATCACACAAAAAGTGCTTACAGTCACTGTGGCTAAGGATTAAGTTTTTCAGCTGCAAACACATTTCAAAGATATCTGTGTCGCTGAACTGTTCAGTGAAGGCAAAGCAAATGTTGGCTCACACTCCAGGCTTGTCTGAAGTCCTGCTCTTATGCAACAATAGCAACGGACCAGAAATGACCAATGACCTATTTGCATTTCCAGAAATGCTCAGTTACAGTTTATAAAAGACATCACGGAAGTAGAGGTCTAAAAACAACAAGACAGTTCTCTCTGGAAACAGTCAGGTTTATTGTGATAACTCAACTGTCAGGAGCAGAGGGAGGGATCTTCAGGTATGACTCAGTATGATCAGACCACAGTGACGTTCATATTACACAGCTGATAACGAAGAGGAGCAGAAATATGGCTCTCTTTAAAAACAGACGGAATCTCTTGGGATACGTTTTTTTGTGCAGACACCCCAGAACAAAGAAATAATAAAATAAAGACACATTGTTGGCTTCTTCTCTCATTTTGATAAATAAAAAACAGTACTTTACATCACAAATGTATATTACATACTCTTAATCAGAGTTACTGTACTAGTTACTCGTAGCAACAATAAGCTGTGCCTGCAGGTCGATATTAAAGTCTGTAAAAGCTGCTAATTTGCAGCATCTGCACACTGCAGAGCCTTTTTAGCTGGGATCAACTGGTGCTTAGCAGGAAGGTGGAGAGAGGCTGAGGCTGAGGGCACTGTGGTCTGCAGGGGGGTTGTGGCTGTGCGGGTTCACGTCTTCTGCCTTTGTTCTACCTTTTCAGAAGGCAGTGCGTGACTGATGTGTGATGCCTGCTCGCCTGGGCGTTTTCATGTGTTTTTCGAGCGAGTGTGTGACCGCCTGTGAGCCCAGCGAGGGGGCGAGTGTCTGGAGTGTGTAATTGAAACATGGTCCCATGCAGGGCTACACAGTGACCCCCACTAATCTCCTCCTGACAAAGTGGCTTAGCTTCTATAGGGTCATATGGCACGGCGAGACAGCTTAAACACAACAGAGCGGGCTGTCCAATCTGCCCCTGCTAGCAGACCCTGTGGTCCCCTCCAGCATTCAACAGGTCACACTCTACAAATCAGGAGTGAGGGATGCACTTCGAAACATCCACCTGGGGATGTGTAATCTGAAAGTTTGAAGTTTACAGCAACTCTAAAACTTACAACAGGAGTTGTAACAAACTTCCTCCTGAGTAACCACGGTGCTTTAAAAAAAAAAAAGACAAAACAATTTTGCTGTTTGCAGAAACTTCCCTCTGAAGCCACTCTGCTTGACACTGAAACAGCAAATAATCATCAACTATTTGTTTTACAGCTTTTTCTGTTGACCTCTTCAGTTTTGTATGTAAACAAAAACTGCCTCAAAGCGAGGTTGCTGACCTTAAGCTAAGTGGTGAGAAGAGACGCTAAAGGACAAAACTAAAGAGCGCTCTAACTTTGCAATGTCAACTTAACAAGGACCAAAATGGACCAGTAACAACCTACAAACCTAAAAAAGAGTGAGGATGCAGAGGCCTTTTATTAATGTAGGTTATTGATAATACATACACAACACATAATTTCTCAACTGTGCTTTTAAAAGCTTAAATAAGCCCTTGTTTGTTCTTCCAGTAGAAAGCAGATCTGACCTGACAAGCAGGTGGACAAACCAGGACTCTCTGTTCAAACACTTCCTCTGTGCTTACCTTTCCTCTGCAGAAACAGCCTGAGCAGAGGGCTCGCAGTGGAGATGGCTTTGTGGTAGTTGTCATCGTTGTTAATGGGCAGCAGGTCGCCGTGCACGTCAGCGTAGCCGACCAACAGCTCCACGTTGGGGATGCGATGGACATGCTGCAGGAGGCCATAGAACTCGTCAAAGCGACCCGGCTTCGATCGATCCAGCGAGAACCGACGAAACTCTGCACCAAACTGGAGAAAAAAATGTTGCAAATCATTCTTCAAGTCAACTACAGACAGCACACTAACAGGCTGTCAGGTTTATTTAGTCAAGTTCAGAGCAAAAAGAAAGTATTACAAGAAATTCTGCAAAATATGTTTGCTGTTAGCTCAGAAGCTGAAGAGCAGAGAAGAAAACTGAATCTTAAGCATCAGTTTGTGAGGACGACTTTAAAACAGGTGTATTTCTGCAACTGGAGTAAATTTGTTGAATTCTTGAAATAACGATTTAAGATGCTGTGTTCAAAAATTTGAGTTAAAGAAAATGTATAAGAACAGATTTATTAGACTGTATGAAATCATCTGGTGTGTTTCCTGTGTTGTCCTTCTAATCTCATAGGATGTGAAGACTGTATTGTTAGATTTTCATGTTGACATGGTTCACTGACTGCAACTGGACAGACCATCCAAACATAAAAACAAAAACAAATGTCTGATGATATGTGGAAAAGAGGAGACTAAATATTGAGGAAATGGGGACGGGACTAGATAAGCTCTGCTTCTCCCGTCTTCCCTTTCAGACATGTACACTTTGATCAACTATTGACAATGTGTGATGTTGTATAAGTGTGCTGACGTGACCGAAATAAATAAATAAATAATCATTTACAGTTGTTTTTTTTTTTGAGTAAGGGGCAGGCAAAACACGATAATCTTGCTCCTTTCTGTACTTGAGAAAACGTGTGAATCGTTTTTTTTTGTTTTTTTTTTTTTTTTGTCCGTTTGTGTGGGTGTGTTTTTGACATGTACAGAACAAGAAAAAGTACAACAAATAACAAATAAACATTACACACGGAAGCATTATTCTACAAACACACATTACAGTGAGGTAAACTGGGAAACTTTTTGTTTTAATGACAAGAAAACCTTTAGAAAGCTCAGAGTCTGTAAAAATGTGTGCAATGAAATGATAAAAGAACACATCTCTTTAAAGGGTCTGAGATTTGAGGATGTGAGAGACGAGCCTTTAGTGTCCCAAGAGTCGACGCAGCTCAAAACCAAGAGTCTATCATCCATCACACGCAGCATGTGATGAAATATTAAAATCCACTGTGTGATGTATTTGTTTTTCCTTTTCGATATTTAAATTTAAATTCAAAATAGTTACTTTGATTTCACTTTCCAAACTTTCTCCAACAAACAAGAACAAAAAAGTTGTTAAATAAGAAAAAAATAAATATTAATAAATAAATCATAGACTTAAGTCGTGTGTTCTGGATAATTTGGGATGGAACTGTATGAGACAGAAGTGTGAAGCACATCAGTGAATGAAGATCCTTTACTTTCTCTGTCTTGATACAAAAACCATCCAAGAGGAAATGGAGACTAACTGAATTATCTGTTGGCTGATTTTATCAGTAAATATGGGCCTGATTCCATCCAGTCACTTGTGCATCAAACTGCCCAAAGAGCTGGGGAATATAAATGAAAATATATTCTCTCCATCGCTGTAATACGAAACCTGCATTACAGATTAATTTCATGCAGTTATTGTTAGCACCTTCAGGAGGTGTTTACAGCTGCTGCTGTCTGGTGAAAGCTGCAGCGTCACACAAATTTCTGTCTTGGCTGCGTGCCTCTGTTTGAGAAGTTGGAATTATTTAGTTGTGCTACTTCTTTTAGTTGACACAGACTTTAGACAAACTTTGAAGCAGACATTCGTTTGCTGGAGGTAAGATACTACAAAGTCATAACGCAGCCTAGATGAAAGGGAGCTATTTTGGGGGCATGGGTGCCGATAAGAGCACAAAGACGTCTGTATTGGTGTCTCTGTGTCTGAAGGGAGCTCTTGCATAATGGCAGTTTCATATCCTATTTTAAGTTAAATCAACTTTCATTGAATTGTAAAGACAAATTAATTTTTCCCTTAGTTATTTATTTAATCCGATCAAATTATTATTGAAATATAATGATTTAAAAAACATCCCATTTAGCCACTTTTATACTGGCTTAATTGTACAAAATCTGGCCTATGAACATGGATTGTTGAATCGCTAATTATGTAAAAAGGAAAATGCTCTTTGGAAATACAACTCAAAGAAAAACTGAGGCTCCAAACGAAAAAAAATCTTTTAAAGTCCTGGTAAAAAAAAAAGTATATTGGTCTGGCTTCTCTGTGCTGACTTCTTTTCATAAAGATCATCCGACAGGCTTAACTACAGCAGTCCTAAACATGCTGAAGCTTGCTTGCTTACAAGACCTCAATGACAAATAATAAGTTGTTACTTAGAAATAGATCTAATATGTTTATGATTGAATAGCAGCATGGAAAAGGTGCCCAACAGAACACTTGTTTCCAGATTAAATGCACTGCAAACACATGGCTGGCTTATGAGTAACTTGGTGTGGTATGTCTGGATCAATGGCTGCACATGCCTGTTCCTGTGACAACTGTTTAGCTGAGACAGAGCATAATGTCCCATTGGAGGTGCTGAGGAGAAGTACTGAGTGTTGTGGTTACTGTTGCCCCGTACTGACTAAAGATGATCTGCATTTCACTGCCAGCCTGGACTTTGTCAGCTTGTCTATTATAGTGCAAAGCCTAATCATAAAACACACACAGGACAAGAAGCAAAGTAGGTCCTCCCGAATGTATGTTTTGTAAACGGCATAAGAAGACAGAAGTGTGCACAAAACGTGTGTTGTTACTGTTTAATGTAGGGATAATGTCTGCGGAAGCACATGTTGTTGAGCCAAACTGTTTGTGTGTGTGAGTGTAAAAGTGTCACGGCCAGGAGGCGTGGAGCTTGTGGCGGAAGGAGCCAAAAGTGTGTCGCAGACCGTTTAACACCTGTGCGCACAGGATTGGAACATGGAAAACAGATGGAAAAAAAAAACATCACAAGGGGCTATTTTTAACTTAAGCCTCATTTAAATGTCATAAATTTCTGATGTGTTTGTGATGTAATCAAATTATCATCTTTCCTGATTATTCATTGTTGGTCAAATGAGCTGAGGAGCGGCGGATGAGGATGACAGGTGACAGACTCACTGCAGCGTCAGCTGACACCTGAACTTACTAGCTACCTAGCTATTAACGTTATCAACTTCACACTACACCCTTACATACATCACAGTTTTAGTTATGGTGAGATAACAACGAGGTGATCTGTGGAAAAATAACCTGTATTGTTTTACGTAACTTTGTCGTTTGTGCGATATCATAACCTGTCATCAAGCCACTTAGCCGGTGTTTCGGTTTAACGAGTGACCCTGTTGACGGGCGACTTTCAGCAAATTGCATCGGTGAGTGTCGTAGTTAAACAACTGTAACTCCACGCACCCTGTACCTACGACAACCACCGACGCATTTGAAAAGTCAGTAGTTAACAGGGTCACTCGTTAATCCGAAACATCGGCTAACTTAAATTAGCTAGAGTAATTACCTAGAGAAGAGAAAAGGCTAGCTCAGTAACATAGTGTGAACTGACGAGAAGTCTCCATAAGTACCTTGCTCTTCACCTCCACGGCACTCAGAGAACGGTTGCTCGGCACTCGGTGGTTTTTGTTCATGTTTCGCTAGCAGCGGGACCGCCGCCAAAGCCCTCACGCTCGCCCTGCTCCTGCTGCCGCGCCGCTGCTCCAGTATCCTTATGTGTCCTCTAGTTATTTCTCCGGTACTGTCCCACGACTTCTCGACGTCCAACGGTTTCTGGTGTGTCTCTCCAAGAAATATGTCAACAGCCGCCGAGCTCACCTTGAAAACTTATCTCCTCTCATACTTACCGCCGTCCGTGTTTCTACACCACAACAGTGTGTACTCTGTCTGCCCGTCCACCTCTTCCCATGACTCCTTCAGTGTGTGTGCGCTTCAGTGTGTTCGTGTGTCAGTGCCTGAAGAGAGGCGACACAAAGCTTCAAAATAAGACAACCCCTATCCTCCTCTCCCAACGCCTTCAAAATAAGAGCCGTCTACCTTTCATTTTGAAGGCAGTATCCCAGCGGGGGATCCAAACCTTGTCCCAAACAAAGATCAGTCCAACACCAGGGAAATCTCATGTAGGGTGTTAAGAGTAAATTCATTCAGCATCTGTTGAAATGATATTTAAGACTAATCCGAACACAGTAAAGTAAATATTATTAACTCATTGTTTGTTAAAGAGGTTAAATTGGGTCACCGGGAGGGCTACTTTATTCAGTCTCTAAATTAAATTTAAGCAGTATCTAGGAATTTGAAACCACAAACAATAATTTTTGCACTGTATAAAGTCATATGATTTAATTTAAGTTTTTTTTCCCATTTAGTTAAAGGAAACATGTACGGTTATGGTTATTAATTAGATTTTATTCGATGTTTCTCGCATAAACGTAGCATTTATGTGAGTAATTAATGCCACAGTTAAATGCACTTTGTTTCTTACATTATAGTGACCTCTTCTGGCCAAAAGTCATGTCTACTGCTGCTGGCCTCTGGTCCAATCCAATACACAGTGGCGTCTATCCTGTTATATTACTGTGTCCTACACTTAACACTGACATTATTTGAATGTCATATATATATATATATATATATATATATATATATATATATATATATATATATATATATATATATATATATATATATATATATATATATATATCATACAGTAACAAATTGTTTTTTCCAGCCAATCAATAGTAGGACATTGATCTTTACTAGATTTTTAAACACAATCCATATAAATGTCACCTATTAATATTGGCAACCTTACAAATGAGCCAATAACTTTGTATTTGATAGAGTTTAATTCTGTCGCACAATGTGGCATATTTAGATCTAAACTAACAACATTTAACACCCTCCATTTCCCTTTTGTACAAATTCTTTTTCTCTTCATAAACTCAATGATAAAAAAAGATAAAGAAATGTTGGATATGGAATGTGAGACAAGAAGAGTTCAATGTACAGGAAACATTATTCATTCATATACACTTATTTTCTTAGAAGCTTCTCAACAGTTTAGCTTGTAACCTGCTCCAAATGTTGCTGTGTGTCGTGCAAGTTCTTCTTCTGCTGCTAATACATAAATTTGCATAATTTTGTCCATATTTGTTAACAACTGTAGCTACCTTGTATATAGCATTGATACTTGCACGCCTGCTTATTACACCACTGGTGAGACGGCAAACCTCATTTTGTTGCTATATAAGGAAGTTATACAAGCACCATAAAGGAATGTATAGATACACTTTTAACATCACTGTACACTCCTGTAAATACGACAAACCTTTTTTTCACTTGTTAGTGTATGTCACACAAACACACTGTGTAATTCCCTGCTTTTGGAATAAATTAACTGAGTTAAGTTGAGGTGTACCGTGGGGTTACAAAGTTTTTGTGTCTCATAACCCTGAGCGAGCTCTTTTAAATCTTTTAAATATAAGTGATACATAGCAGGCATTTAATCTTGATTTAATATCTACTGACACATCAGTCATCAGCACTTTGTCACTGGTGAGGTTTTACCTTCACTGTCTCCTTGTACACAGCTTTATAGATGAGTTATTTGACTTTCCAGAACACCTCCTGATTCTTCTGCACCTCACCCCTCCCTGCAGCCCCTCTGTAATATGTGCAGTGTGATACAGCAGACACCCACCTTCTTTCCACCTGTGATGGGTGCCAGTAGCTGCTTCAGAGCCTCCCTCTGCTCCTCATTCTTTCCATGAGAGTACCTATTACTGTTAGTCCCCCACTGACACACACACTCACACTCACAGACTTCCTACCTTCGCCCACCAGTGCGCCCACTATTGCAGAGAGGCCCTTAAAGAGTCAGCTGGGTCCCCCACCCTCTCTCTATACTAAGACGATGATGTCACCGGCAGAGCTTCTGCAGCTTCATTTATTCCGCATGTGTTGGCTGTTTCTTCAGTTCAAGGTTAACTCAGAGTTACCCTCTCTGCCCAGCTGCCTACAGCAACACTTCCTTCACTTAAACACAGCTTGATTATCTGTAGATGATTGCTCTGATCTCCTGACTGGTTCATGCTGCATGAGGGTTTCTCTGATGTCAGCATCTTTTAAGCCTGGACCACAGTTCTCTAAAGGAGAGCAGTCATTCTCTCTGTGTATGGGGATGGAGTGGCTGCAAATGAGGCAGGTCATGCAACTCTGGGATTTGAGATCAGAAGGTTGACCTGGTTTCCATCCACCTCCTATCATGTTCCAACATCCATGGTCATGAGTCTTGGTTAGCAGATGAAACTAGCGTGTCTGAAGCATGGTCTGGAGTCGCTCTCAGAGTGACACCCCTGCAGGACTCAAAGTAGAGAGCTCCTGCTCCTTCATGTCAGAAGGGGTCTGTTGGGGAGGTTTTGGCAGCCTCCCAGGATGCCTCCAGGGTGCTTTTGGTTGGAGGTCTTCCAAATGCAAACCAGTGGGAGACCTCAGGGTACACCCAGAGGACGCTGGAGGGATTTCACATCTAATCTGGATTATCGATGTTTTGGGATTCCCCAGGTGGGAAACTGGCTGGGGACAGGGACGCCTGGGCTTCCGCACTCGGTGTGCTGTGATTAAGTCCAGGACAAGAGGAGGAAAACAGATGAATGGATGGATGGATGGATGCCTCATGGGGGCAAGTCTGTGCAAAACAGTGACAAGCTAATTGATAGCTGAGTCACAAATGTGCAGTATGATTTACATGACAGATCAGGATTGAATTTAGCATATAAAATCATGTTGTAGGGTGCAGAGAGAGAGCACCCAGGATGCAGACTAGATGAGGCATCACATCCGTTCTCATACCTGTCACTCTGACTTGGCCCTTTAGCACCTTCCTGATACAGTTTGAGGTTGAAATGGATCAAGCAAAACCTCAAAATAAACCCTGAGATAGACAAAAAGAAAGAGTATATAATTATAATTTCCTTTTAAAAAGGATTCTAGAGAAATACTCTTTCAGTTGATGCCACTAAATAAATGAAAGACTTATTGTAGGGTCACAGGTCGAACGGTTTATAAACCAGCAGTGTGAAAAGTAAAGACTGAATGGCTCTCTCTCTCTCTCTCTCTCCCATTGAAAAGCAACCCTCAGCCCTGACCGTGTCCAGGTACAGCACAATAAGATGTTTCCACTGTGCACTCCTCTATTCTCAAGTGCTGCTTTGTAATTATCCATCAAAAAGCATCTTTGCATGTTCCCCTCTTCTTTAATGTCTCATCCTCATGCATTGCCCTCTTCTGTTCCCTCCTCTTTTCAATAACAGAAATGACTTTTGTCTCAAGCAGTTAGCCACAGGTCTTGTGTTCCTTGCCTCTTTGTGCTCTTGCCTTTCTCTCTGTTCATTCAGTTTCACCATCCGTCATATTGACTGCATATGTGTAGCAAGGCCCTCTAAAAGCAGGAGGCACAAGTGGGACAACACTTATCGGTCTCTCTCTCTCTCTGCCTCCCATCGCTGCAGAAGAGGACTCTTGTCCCCCTGCAGTCTGTGAGGCCTTTTCTACCCCCCCTTGTCCCCATGCGGTTGTATCCATCCTGGTTTGTGTGATGCTCTGATCTTAGATGACTCCTGGCGACATGCAATATTCAGAAGATGCAAAGTGCATGGTGACATTTTGTGCTGACAGCATTAAATTTGTTTTGCCCCCTACCCCACCCCCCCCTCTACTAAACCTCACACCCGGTTTGCATGTTTCCAACAGGGGGCGCCATCAGGGCAGCTCCACCATGGCTAACATTGCATTATCTCCCAGCACGTCCCTTAACATGTCCCTTTCTCTCTCTCCTTTTCTCACCCGCCTCACCCCCCTCAAAGATGAAGGTGCTCAGGTGGGTGCCAGCTGCAGGTCAGGTGGAGCTCAGTGCTAACCTAGAGTACGGTGAGAGTAAGGAGTAACCCCCCCTTCGCCTTAAGGGCTGTTTTGTCTCAGCAGTGTGCACCTCTTTGTGTCTGAGTACACACACTCACCAGGGCCTCTGTCTCCCTCTTCCAGCTACAGGGGGCGCCAGTCTCTACACCATCCCCTCCCCTCCCCCTACTCCTGCTCTCTTTACTTCTTCCTCTCCTCCTCCTCTTAACTCCCCCCTGCACCCGTCACTCGTCTGCCTCCCCTCACTTTCTACCTTACCCCTCTCCGTTCTCCCCATCTCATCTTTGCTTCTCCTCCTTGTCCCTCTCCCTCCCTGTCTCCCCCTTTCCTCCCCTCCTCTCCCCTCCCCTCCCCCAGCTCCTTCCCCCATCCCTCCCCTTCCCCCTTTAAAAGGCTGCTAAGCACTCCTTCTGCACACAGCACTGCAGATGAGGCCTCCGCCTCCCCCACAGTCTGCCAGGCCTCGCTCTCCTCCAGCCTCCCCCACCATTCCTTCCCTCCCTCCCTCCATTTCTCCCTCCCTCTCTCTCTCTCTCTCTCTCTCTCTCTCTCTACAGCAGCATAGCAACACTGAATAGTCAGCCAAGAAGAGTCTTCTTTTTCTCTCTCTCTCTCTCTCTCTCTCCCTCCCTCTTGTGCTGGGGTAATTTCCCTCCATTTTAGATTCCTCATCCCAGGGCGGCACAGGATGGCATTTTAATTAAATATGGGAGGTAAAAATATATAAAGTGAAAGTACGTATCTGATCTCACTCAATTTACTTGGGATGGCGGAGCAGCATGACTCACTAAATGTAACTCAGTCAGGTCTGATTGATCTCTGCTCTCAGAGAGTACCTTTCATCAGACAGTGCACCTCAGCAAAGGGTTAATAATCTAGTGTTCTATTTCTAACCGAGGCTTTTTTACATCTGATCATTGGTGATTCGCAGACAGTCTCCATCTATTGTATCAGTATTCAGGAACACAGGAGAACATACTGTATGCTTTCCCACAAACCCATCACATATTCTGTTTCATGTTTTCTTCACCTCATTGTGTCCACAGAACAAAATACCATCAAACAAAACTCACTTAAAATGTGCTGCGTGCTACAGATTTGACAACATGAATGTGATAATAGGCTTTATACGTCGTATATAGAAAGGGGCGTATATGCAGTGAAAAAACAGAGCGAAACTGATGAGGATGGTTTTCTTTAAGTAAAAATCAGTTCAGAACAAATGCCCTTAGATGCACCCTGACATCACCTTTAAATGAGGCCTCTCTGAGGTTGATCTAACGGACTGGGAATGAGCTCCAAGAAGATTCACACGTGGGCAGGTGTGGGTTCTCCATAGGTTAGACATAGGTGTATAAACAGGAGAAAAAGATAGGTACTAGATGGTCCTAAGTGGGCCACAGAGCATATTAAATGAGTTCCGTATGGAGTCCATCAAATGTCCTTCATCTACCCTCGAGGTCATTCTGTGCGAGACTTTCAAGGCAAATGAAGTTGTGGTGGATCCCCAGTTGTGTATCCTTAGAGAGGGGAGAGCCCAGTCCTAATCACAAAGGATCATTGCATTTGTTGTGATTATATAAAGGAGAGTAAGGTGTACTGATTTTTTTTCTCTAAAGATTAGGCCAATAAAAAGAAGAAAAAAAAATAATATATGACTTAAAAAATATCGTTAAAGACGGAATTTTAAAAACTCTCGGAATTCAACTAAGTCAGATTTTTTTTCCAGTTTAAACTGGCCAACCCCCCCCCCCCCCCAAAAAAAAAAAAAAAAATAAATAAATAAATTAAAAAAAAAATAAATAAAAAAAATACTGTGGTCCTTTTTTTTAAGTTTCATTTATTTTAGTCTTGCCCTTCCCTGAAAATAACAGCCTTTCTAGTAGCCTCAAATTTTTAAATTGCTTATTTTCACTTTACTGGACTTACTTCAAAAAAACAGGAAAAGAAAAGAAAAGGCTTATTTTGGTGTATTATTTTTTTCAAATGGTTTTCTTACCATTTCTTTAATTAAATAAATAAATAAATAAACAAACAAACAAACAAATAAATAAACATACAGATAAGGGGACTAAACAGGTATTACGATTTTATGATTTCTTCTTCTTTTATGTCTGTCTTTCAAAATGTTCTCATGTAGAACATCTAATGTTTATAAAATTATGCACAGATTGCAACTCAGTTTTGATAAACCAAAGAATCATTTGATATTCTTAGAACTTTTTCTAGTTCCTCAAAAGCATAATTTGTGTGTGGAGATTCTGAACCTGCCACTTTCCACCCTCACACTTGGATGTGTGAGGAGACTATTTGCATTTCTTTAACAAACTCAGAGTTAGAAGTCCCTTCCTGAGTTCACATTCCCCCCATTGTATTCTCAAATTAAAAAGCAATTTAAAATCTCATTAAGGTGAGCTGATGGATAGGGATATGTCATGATATTTCACACCTGATTGGTGAATTAAATATTCAAGTCACTGATTTTGCGTGTTCTTAAAATAAGATTTCATTAACTTGGGGGAAAAAGGAGGATTTTTATACATGGAACTAAATTTCTTTACTTTCTTGCACAATAAATGCAGTAAAACAAAAAGTCAGAAGAGATATATCTTTAGTGGGTGACATTAAAGAAAATGTTCTTTCTTTAAACTGGCTCATTCCAGAGAGTGAACCTTTAGAAGGTGTTGGTATAAATTTGAAAACAGTATAGTCTTAAATTTCAACCTGATCTTTGAAGGTAAGCAGGAATATTTTGGGGGAACTCTTTGTGTTCAGAAGGCTTTTGGATCATTCTTGTGTCCAAAAAAGGCAGAGACAGAGATGTAGTTTTAAAGGCAGCTTTAAATAAAATGTTTCAATTTGGAAAACTGCAGAGTCACAATTCATCTACACTTCAAGCACGTCTTGAAGCTGCATTTACAAAAGAAGATTAGAGCCACTGAAAAATAAAAGTTTTTTTTTTTAATTACTTTTATTCTGAGAAAAAGTGTCTGAATTTTGAGGAAAAAAGTCAGAACTCAGAGTGCTGACTTTAATCTCAGAATAATATTAATGAAAAAAAATATTCGACAATATTTTTTCCTCTTCCGTATGCATTGCATCAAGTATCTTGATTAATTTGGACATACTCTTTCCGTTCCTTGCTCAGAACAAAGAAACCAGCATGGCCATCAGTTCAGTGAGAAGCACAATTACAGCACTTTATTGTTCATAAATGCTTAAGTGAAAAATGGGAACAAAACAAATATGCACAATTCAAAGAACACTTATTGAACACAACTCTCTTTTTGGAACAAAAATAAAAGGCTTTCACTTCAGTGGGTGTCAGTTTTGTGGTTACTGTCCAGCCTTCTGGGGCAAATAAACTATTTCAACTGAAAAACGGAGCGCAAGAACGGTTGAGTCAAGGCTAATGAGCTTAAGGCTGCAAGAAGTTGAAGTTTTCTGTCAGAACCAAACTTTAAAAGATGTCAAATTAAAAAAATAATCTAATCAAGGTAAAGCAAAATCAAATCAACTCTATTTTTTTATTTATATATAGATATATTATTTTGCAAAAAAAAAAAAAAAAACAGAAAAAAAAACATTTTTTTGTCAAAAAAATTAACTTAAACATAAAAAATTAATACCAGCCACCAAAGCAACACCTATCATTAAGCATACCAATGTAGAACATATGAGGCTACCTTACACATAGGTAATAGCAAATATTTAAGGGTACATGTACGGCAACATGTGTCCAAACACATCTAAAAGACTGTACAAATTTACATGACCCATCTCAGAAGAAGGAAAAATGATGGATTATCAAGCCAGCTCAAAAGCTTCACCCCACAAGTCAATATTTTGAGCCACTCTTTCAAGTTCAGCGGCTAAATGAACAGTAAGAAGTCCTTACCTCAATGTAATAAAGTATATAGAAGGCAAAAAACTTTCTATTTGTTTGGTGTAACTTCACTTTAGTCTGTGAGCCTCCCCTCACAGGAGGAGACACATTAAAACTGTGTTTACAAATGTTTACATCAATCTTAGCTGCGTGTTGAGTCCCACTTCTTAATGTCATTGGATGGCTTGTTTTGAGTTGACTCAGATTGAGGTCTCTTATTACTCCCTCCTTCACACACACCTGGTGAAACCAGGCGTTACCCTTCAGTTCATGCGAGGCAGATTTGTTGGCATGGATCAAACTCAAAATGTCTCTCTGACCGTGAGTTTGGAATCAGTCAGACCTGCTGTTTGCCCAGTGGAGCTCTGTCCCGCCCACTTCTTGCAGACGATGGTACAAACTTAGGAATAATGATGGGCAGCGTGTCTCTTCCCCCTGAGCCCTCTGTGAGCCCAAACCCGTTCTCTACATGGCCACCTTCCTCCTCCTCCTCCTCCTCCTCATCATCTTCATCGTCATCCTCATCATCATCATCATCGTCATCTGACAAATCATCTAGATCTGAAACTATCTTAGACCCTGTCCTTGACTCACTTCTCTCTTTAGCTCCAGTAAGCTGTTGGTTACCATGGAGATCTACCTCTCCCTCTCGGTCCTTGTTATCCCTCTGCTGCTCCTCCTCATCACTGTCAGAGTCAATGGCAATGGGCTCAGAGAGGTCCAGAGGCATTTTCTGTGGTAAGGTGCTGTTGATTGTCTTGGTTTGGTCTCTGCTGGCACTGTTGGGTTTGGGGGCAGACTGGGTCGCTTTAGTACCTTCCACAATTGGCTGTCCTTTTCTAGGTGGGGCCACACCACCATTAGCAGCAACAAGCTCTTTATGTCTCTGCAGAGCCTGCTCCGACAGCCCCATATGTGCTCTGGATGTCCGCCTCTTGTTTTGTCTGCCTTCAAACACGCTGTCCTGCCCAAGTGCTAACTCGTGTCTTACTTTGCCGAGTTCGTGCATACTGAACCCGAGCAGAACGTCAGCATTTTGAGTTTCACATTCCTGCACACATTTCCTCCTTTTGTTGACAAAGTGGCTTGAGACGTCTGACTTCCACAGCCACAGACTGGCTGCGAGCTTCTCGACCTCCCGTTGTGTGGGATATGGCGCTTGATTGAAATATTTAGTCAGAAATGCCTTTCTGGTTTCATACGACTCGTTTTCATGTCCTTTGGGGTCGATAGCCAGAGTCACAGGTTCATCAGAATTCTCTATGAATGAAGGTGGACTGTTATAATCCCGTGGGTGGGCCCTTTCCCCAGGAGGTCCATGCCTCCTCCGTTTTGGTGCGCTTGTGTCAGAGTTATCAAAACTGGCCCGTTTCAGAGAGCTGCTCTGATTCTGACTGACACGAGGCGAATGAGCGACCCGGGTCTCCTGCCCATTCTGAGACTTCCCGACACCTCGACAGTGCACTAAGTGAAGAGTGATGGTGGAGGCAGTCATGTTGCTAGTATAAACCCCCAAGCAGTGAATACACTTGTAGGTCAGTTTCTTCTCCACAGGGTGGACTGTCTGAATGACCTGGTGCCTCTCTCTCAGGTGGTGGGCCAGTGAGTCAGAGATTGGGCCCTTGAGGATTGAGAAGCAAAGAGGACAAAGTGTCTTCCCCACGTCCCTCTTGTAGGGCACAGACGCCTGAGGGATGCTCTTCATCGGTGCACTGTCAGTGGTTGCTAAAGGTGTTTTGGGTGGATGCTGAGGCAGTAACCTCTTTCCTGACAAAAGGGAAGCTGATAAGGCCGATGGGACAGAGGTGGTGTTGTTGTTTTGAGCGTGAAATGCCACAGACTCCTCCGGGGCGTCTTTCATGTTGTAGGTGGTGACAATCAACTGAACATTTTTGGGAGTACCCTGCTGCAGAGTGAGGTCAAAGGTCAAGGGAGAATCTGTGCGTGGGCCGACACTCTCGTCTGGGTGGGATAGTCTCATGTGAGCCACCATCTTCTCCACATCATTGAAGGTTGCGCGGCAGTGTGGGCAGGACAGACCATGGATCAACATGTGGTTTAATAACGTGTCGCTGGGGAGATAACGGTTGCAGTAGAGACACTTGCTGGTGAAGTTGTGGATTTTCATGATGTAGTTGGCTACAGCGGGCACCTTCTCTGCTTTGTGCTCCTTCTCAAAATGAGAACTGTACACATTCTCAGGGAAGAGCTCGTTACAGATGGTGCAGATCTTCCACTTCTGCGTGTAAGATGTGCCGAGAACTGATGATCCACCTTTCTTAGCCGTGACAGACGCTACTGTAGTAGCTGCTGCCTGGACACGTGAACCCAGGGAGTTGGATTTGAGTGAGGGAGAACTCACCACAACTTGACCCCGTAGGTTGCCTCCAGAAATAAGCTGCTTTGCTGCGTGTGACTGCTGGGGCACAGAGACCTGGGCATTGCCTGGTAAAGTAACTCTAACCTGCTGGCTACCAATAGAAAATGGCTGAGTGTTTCCTGCTTTTAATCGAACTGCATCGTGTTTTAATCCAGCTAAAAGACTCGAGTTGAAGCCTGTCTTTGTTGGGATGACAACTCGACTGAGCTGCTGTGAGCCCGGCGTCCTGGTAGTGGCCATTACAGCACCTTTAGGGCCCATCCCAATGATGGTTTTGTCACCTTGTGTTTTTGGTGGGCTCATGATGATGGGTTTGGGACGAGGGACTATGACACTGGTGTGTCCTATCATGGCAGTCACCTGGTAACCAATCCGCTCATGATCCTCGATGACATGTTGAACAAGTGCCTCATAGGTCCTTGGGACAAACAGACATTTCTTGCAGTGAATCTGGTTACTGGTAACATTGTTTGTTTTAGTGTCTCCTGGTGGTCCTGTTGTGCCACCGTTCTGAGCGTTTGTCTTATCTCCTGGTTTTGCAATGTAGGGCTGGGCTACTTGCTGGAAGTGTTCCCTGTAGATGTGCTTTCGCACCACATTATACAAAGGGTCCCTGTAGGTGCACTTCTTGCAGTAGTACACAGCCTGTTCCACACTGTCCCCGGTCCTCTTCATCAGCCCATCCTTCATCATGATCCCTCCAGCTCCTGCCACCATCCCACTGGCGCCCTGCCGCACAGCATTATTCGGCATGTGGAAAAGTTTGATGTGTGTTTCCAGAGTCTTTTTGTTGCCATTGTAACAGCAGTAGGGGCAGTTGAGCAGGATGTTGTTCTCAAAGTCCTCGCTGTGGACATTGCGGAAATGGCTCTTATACGCAGAGAAGTACTTGGATGAGAAGAGGCAGCCGGTGCAGCAGAAAGGTTTTGATCTGTAGTCCTGGAGACACAAAAATAAAAAAGTTTTAGATTTAAACAGTTCTTGAAGAATATTGAACGATATCATTCTAACGTCTTTGTGTTGTTAAAAACAACGTATTCATAGTTATGTGACAGGGGTGAGTGTTGTGTATCACAAACCTGGACTTTGGTATGTGAGGGTTCCCACATGCACACATCATCCCAGGTTGTGTGCTTTATGTACACATCTGGAGGAGTATAATCTTTGTAGTCCTAAACAACAACAACATAAAGAAAATTACAAGAAGCTCAATTAAGTCAGGATGATACATTTGAAACATTCAGAGGAACTGGTTTAGTTTTCTTGCTTTGAGGTGATTCCAGATATTTAGCTTAAGTGCGCTCACGTTCATGGTAAACTTTCACAGCTCAGTATGCTGGTTTTGGGGACAAGGTTGGATATGGCAGTGTTACTTATAACAGATGTAGTAAATGATGCCTGATTAAATTACATTTCATTTATTGTTAAAACATTGATAAAATTATCAGTGGGCTTCCATGAAGAGACCTGTTAAAAGTATCTGAATCACTGCAGAGGAAGTTCCTTTGTACACAGCACTCTGATACAACATGCACCACATCCTTAACTCTGTTATTCACTCTTTTTCAGTTTCTGTGCTGGGTTAGATTTGAATCTGCAGTGACAAGCTGCTGGAACCTTAATACAACCACACTGTGAATCTAAATGCCATGAGAGGACCCTCCAGCTTTGGGGAATGTTCCCTGATTTTTATTTACCATTTGGAGAAAGAGAAACTGCATGAGCTTGGCTAAGGGTGTTAAGTGAACGAACATGTTTCAGCTTATAGTGACTGCTCAGACGAGGAAAGGACGCAGGGTGTCACAAAGCAAGGCAGCATCATACCAGCTGAAATCCTGCGAAACTGTCCAGGACATTGTTTAAAACGCTTCTTTTTGCCTTTCTCAAAGAGGCTTTTTCTGATTAAATAAACCCAAATAAAATAAATAACTGATCAGGATAAGTTTAGATATCCTTGTCATCCAGTAAGTAATGTTTATACATGGACACAAAAAGTGTTTATTGTGAATAGTACGCAACAGATTTGTCGACTTGCAAAAACCCAAATTCATCCTCCGTCGTCTTGCTCATCAAATAAAAACTGAAGGATGAGCACAAAAGTGAAGTGTCATTGATTTTTCAGTTTCAGGTGTATTACAGAAGGAAACTGTGCCTTTCTTATAAACAAGTAACGTTTTCAACTCATATCTCTATATTTAATATGTGTCATAGTTCTAATGTGTAACTGGAAAGTCTAAATTAGAAGTTGTCTAACATTCGTACCTGAAGCATAATCCAGAATACACTCTTCAAGGCCGTCTACATAGTCTGTTTCTGTTATTGAGCCTCAGTATCTTTTTAATACAGGAAACAATATTACTGTACTGACCCGGATATAAGACAATCCTGATTATAAAACGAGCCCCCTCTTTTCAATCTTAAGAAAAAGACTCTGATAACCAAAATTTACTTTGTTTAAAGAAACTACTTTTTATTGAAAATCATTGAAATGATAGAGACTGCTTTAGTTTTGGCTGTAAATACAGTCACTAAGATCTGTATTTTAAATGTAATCCTGATGAGAGCTCTGATAATGATGCCTTTGTTATGTTTCACAGTAACAAACTCAAACACCCTCCTGTCAGTCTCTTTGAGGACCACAATCAGTTTTTCTTTAACAGTTAGTATTTTTCAGGCGGTCTTTATGGACGCTCCATCTTCAGACATAACTCTCTGTAACTTCATATATTTCAGCTGCCGGACGGTTGTTTAACATCTGTGCGGCACTGAACATCATTATCCTAAAACTAACATAACTTCGTCTCAGTCGTCTGTTAACTTTCCCAACTTTTGATCCTCTTTGCTCTGGACGATCAGTGCGCCTCTCCATGTTTATCTCCTGTCACTGCGTCTGCTGATTAACAGATCACCGCAGACACAGTGGGGTCACTGGCTTTACAAAAAGCTGGCGCCCTCTGCTGTTCAGTCATGCAGCGACCCAAGTTAACAATTAGCATGTATCAACAGTTAGACTCTGACTGTAAGACGACCCCACCTTTTCACATTATTTTCAATGAAAAAACCTTGTCTTATATTTGGGTCAATACAGTTATAATGAAATAAAGACATGATGTCAGTAGAAGTATTCACACTACAATGTCGGGAGACTTTAAATCCAGATACGTGTGCTTTGGCATCTGCCAATACTGAAAATGATCCATTCTGATACCAGTATTAATTTAACACTCTCTAATCCTAATCTGAGGATGACACTGAGAACTATCTTTGTAAACAAAAACGTAACAAAAATATAATCAAACTGACTGTGGACGTGTTTATGGGATTATAAATGTGTGAATGCGAGGTGAGTAAATTTCCATTACTAACAGGAATTACAGTTTAACTGTAAACTTCAGCAGTGGATAAGTGAGGAATCAAACTTTCACATATTGCAAGACGCCATCGGAGTCGTTGATGAAACAAGTGTGACATAACTTCCAACTGCTGAGCCACAGCAGTTATCTATTTTCATGGTATTTTAACTCTGCAGAGAGAAAAAAACATGGCCAGATCTACCAGCTTTGGTGAACAAATCTGTCCAATAAATTGGCACTTTTTTCACCAGCATCTAACTTTTTGAGTCTGTATTGGACTGATATACGACACCAGGATCAGATCCGTTCATCTCTATTAGAATGTTTGTCATATTATGAGTCATAGATAAAGTTTATAACACGCGGCACCAGCAGAACCATTTAACCTCACGGTGAGCCAAAGGTAAAGTCAATCCCATTCCTTACACTGATCCTATAATTAAACCAAAACATGTCAGACATGGACACTATCGCTACATGTAATCCAAGAAGATCAACTCTCCTACCTCTGATGAAAATAATGACACTGAGGGCATTATGTGAGTAAGAGTGTTCAACTTTTTCATGCAAACAGATTAATAAAAAAAAGGAAAGGTGTCTGAGCTTTCTCACCTCTAGATGATCTCTACAGAACTCCAGGCCAATGTCTCCCAGGACCTTTTTAACATTTTTTCTCGCTTTCCGCAGACTGCCCAGGTTATTGACGGGGAGCTGGAACATCCTGTCTGCCTGGATTGAAAAGATAGACACATACAGCATGTTATCAACAACAGGAGGGTATATTTGGACAGGTGTCTGATAACTGAACTGCAAGTCAGTTTGCTGCACTTCATTTACCTTGTCTTGTGTTCAGGCAAGAATGCAAAGAGTTTCCACAACTATAAGTAAATTATTTGTAAGTCTTTCAAAGTGAAGTGTATGATAGATTCATGCAACATCTGAAACAACAACTAGTCAGCATCACTTTTGGGTCACTTTTAAAGTGTTTGATGAATGATGTAAACACAAAGACCTAATAGCAAGCTACTTTCATTCACGTTTACATAATTTAGCAGGGCAGATAACACGGACAACAAGGAAGTACAGCTGAGGTAAAAGCAATTTAATAAAATGACAAGAAAATGAACCTCTTGGCTGCAATCAGACTCATCCCACAATCAGTTTTAAGTGTTTCCTTATCAATATTAAAGAAAATGAGCGGACAGCAGAGCAGCAGACACAGCCAGAGCACGCAGCGAGTGCTTGACAGAAACATTTACGGAGTGTAATTGATCGTCAGAGTGGATGTTCACATCATTAGAGTTTATTTTCTCAGTGTCTTTTGACACCTACAAAGAAAAATCTTGATCAAACTCCTTTTACAAATACACTACACTGATGGCTCGATGTCTCTTAAGATTAAGTACAGGCTTTTCTTTTGGCTTTTCCAGCATCAGACAGAGATGTCTGATGGGTGAGAGTTTAGTGAGGCTTTATTCAGCCACCACAACAAGTTTGACAACGAGTAATTGTCCCATCAGTTGCAGGAGTTATGAGATGAAAAGAGATGAAGTTGTTGCCTGAAAGATTATCGGGTCTGACTGGCAAAAAACCAGCTCTGGTTTCTTCACCCTGTGGAGCCCTCAACTCTACCAGCAGCAGCAATGAGAGCAGAGGAAAAAAATCATTCTGAATATACTTTATAAAGCGTGTCACAGTTTGGTTACTTGACTGTAGAATCTCCTGCTATTTCAACTAACTGCTAGGTTGATCAGTACGAGTCAACGCTGCTGATCCCAAGAATTACTCAAAATAAGGATGCACCGATCCAACTTTTTTGATCCCTATACTGATATCTGGGCTTTGGGTGTCGACTGATACTGATAATGATCCAATACCAGAGTTGAAATAATAACCTGCATGATCTACAGTGGGATAAGACTGGAGATGTTTTGGGTAAAATGTAAAAAAATATGTGCATATGGAATTAATGAAGTTGTTATTCATTTGAACAGTCAATTGATTTAATGTTTACCAGCAGTTTGGAAAAAAAAAAATAATGCTTCAAAACTTACAGAAATGAATATTCAATTGTAAACTTTTACACCCTGTAGACTGGTGATACAGCAAAAAACAAAGAAAGTGCATTAAAGGGAACATTTAAGGACAAAACTGTGTTACACAACTGTTTGTAACCACAAACTGTAAACAAAGTGAGAAAATAGTGGGAAAAACCTTGTTTGATTTAATCAAAATTTAACTGTAGTGTCAAGTTCTTTAAGTAAAAAAAAAATCTAGTTATAATACCAGAGCGCTGGTTTAAAAAAATTAAAAATAATTAAAAAAAAAGCATAGAGCTGGTTGTCTAGATTGACACCACGGATCAGGCTTTTCCCATCGATACCCGGTCCAGCTTTGAGTAGAGTGGTAATGCAGCCAAAAAATAAAGAAAGAAAGAAAGAAAGAAATTGCAGAACTGTATCACACAGTCTGCCCGATCAGATCAGGTCTGCAGAGTCAGTGAGCTCTTTAAAATCTCTTCTTAAAACATACTTTCATCACAGAGTCTTCTTGGATTTTATCTGAACTTTATTTTGTTTTAACCGTCTCAAGAAATTTATGTCAGAAGATTTTTTTTTATTCCTTTAGTTTTTCTCGGGAAATTTAATGTCTTTTAAACTATGTTATATTTCTTTATTCCTTGTGTGTTTTCTATGATCTGCCTGTTTTATTTTGCTGCCCTTTGTTATTTAGTTTTTGAAAGCTGCTCTAAAAAAAATGTATTATTAAATTATTACACAACTGTTTGTAACCACACACTGTAAAGAAGGTGACACTTTTGTGAGGAAATAGTGTGAAAAACCTTGTTTGGTTTAATCAAAATCTGACCTTAGTGTCAAGTTCTTTAAGTGACAGCAAAATTCTAGCCATAATACGAGTGCTGGTAAATAAAAGGCATAGAGCTGGTTGCCTAGATCAGCACCACGGATCGTCCCTTTCCCACTGATACCCAATCCGGCTCTGAGGGGCTCGATCCGGTTGATACCAGGATCAGGTTGTTGCATCCCTAACTCAAAAGCTGCCTTAACTGAATCTACACCAGCCTCATCCATTCACCTGTTTGTTTATAGGTGGGTGAGACACTCAGTTTTCTGTGCACTCTGATGAAGGACGCACCTGTGCTGAGATGTAGTGAAATTCATCTGTTGTAGTTTTATCACGGATGAGGCAAACCTGGAGAATGTTTTTAGTGAGACGATGCACTTCCTGCTTGTGATTCTTGCAAATCATCATAGAGATGAAGTACAAAGCAAATGGTCCAAAGTCTCCATTCAGATCAGAGCGCATTGTAGTGAGGTCAAAGGTCACTGACGCATGATGGCATACAGGCAGCTCAGTCACAAACCATCCCAGTGATCAACTCAGCCTCTCTCCTTCCTAGAAACCACCAATCAGAGTTCAGATCTGTGCGTGTGAACGCTCCAAGGGCTGCCGGCTCGATGAGGAGTTAAGAGAACTGCAGACGCTTCTGTCCACGCACCTGTACACAGCTTTGTCTCCAACATCTGCAGCCTTCTGCCTACAGTCAGGGAATATGCTGGACATACACCCTTGCCCACTTCCTCTCTGTCTTTCCGTCCTGCTTCCTCTCACTACTCATGGATGGCGCTAGAGAGCCGCTCCATTATGTAAGCCTCCCTATACTCTGCCTGCCCCCTTTTTCTCCCTGCCTCGCAATACCATCACAGAATGGCGCCTCCTATTGAGTCAGCAGTAGCCTCTACAATATGTCTGCAGTGGAGGAGGGGGAGGGAAGAGGAGGGGAGGGAAGAGGAGGGGAGGAAGGGAGGCGAGGAGTGAGGGAGGGAGGCATGTTGCAAGGGGAGGAACAGAAGGAGCAAGAGAGTTCAGTGAAAGGGGGTGGGTGAGTGTAAGCGTGGGGGAGTGTGTGGGTGAGGGAGCCGGGAGGAAGGGTGAGACAGGGGAGGGGAGCAGAGCGACGGAGGGAGTGTGAGGGGAGAGATGAGAGGAAAACAGTGAGGACAGAGGAGAGGAGGAGAGAGAGCGAGCGACGGAAGTGGAGGGGGAAGGGGGAGGAAGGGAGGTCGGACGGGCAGGCTTAGAGGAGTGGAAGGGAGGGTGTGTGGGTGAGGGAAGAAGGAGGGGGAGTAGGGGGAGAGAGAAAATGGAAGGGTGAGAGAAAAGGGGGGCGATGGAGAGGCGCGGAGGGGAGGGGAGGGTGGAAGAAAAGAAGATGAAAAAAAGCCAAGGAGAGGCTGAGTAGGAGAGAAGGGAGGGAGAGAAGGGATAGGAGAGGGAGAAAAGGCAATAGGAGGCTGCTCTGCTGAGGGCTGCTGGCAGAATACAAGCTTACCCCTTCAAATGTGATATGAAGAAAGAGAAAAACAAGAGGCCTACACATCATCAACCACATATTGCTTCATGATCTTTCTACTGGGACATCACGGTGACCTGTGTTCTAAAGTAATAACGCTTTTCCCACCTTAATGTGAATCTACTGATTTGCTTCTAAAGTTAAAAGCCTCAGGTGACATCCAATTACAAAAAAAAAGTTTGACACATTGTGAGTCTACCGGGGTTAGTTGTTTCAGTGTAATCACGCTCTGTCTGCAGCCCAGAGCTGTAAAAGTGGAGGACTGTATGCTGTGAGCTTAATGTGTGTGTGTGTGTGTTGATGCTGATGATGACCTATGTCCTGGTCAAGAGGATGCCCCCCTCACCTGGATCTAACACAATGGTATAGTATTAGGGATTGGATAAAATGTCAAGCAATATAAGCTGACCTGATTTTTATCATACAGTTAATTTAACACTAGTGCCATATTTCTGCATATTTCCATTTTAATTTGACTCACTGTGTCATTTCTGCTTGATTCCTCAAGTGGTGCTGATGACATTAGTTAGTCTCACACTTTACCTGCATTCTGTACTCTTTTATCAGATGCATCATTGAATTTTAACAGTGCAACTTTCAGTTATCGTTGTATCGCGATGATACCATTATTGTTAATAGTGTATTGGGTTTTACCTGAGATTCACAACCCCAATCACAAACTGTGACACCTGGTTGACCGTATTCAGGTTAACTTCGGTTTTATTACTCCTCGAAAAGCTTAAATAACCATCAGTTAACTTATCTATACTGACACACAACCTGTCTGGGCTTGTGACTGGAAGCCGTGAGTCCCTTATAAACAAACAGAGAACACTATGTATATGTACGTTCATTATTCATAGCATTTCAAACGTTTACCTGTAAAAAAAACAACAACCTGCCGCTGTAGCTTCTTCATCGCCACACAGAAGCAATAAACTGCGTGGTGTTGTGGATCTAATCTGTGGTCAACATCTGGCAGTATCTACATCGATAGCTTTGGCAGAGAGCTGCTGTCGATGACAAAGAATGGGGACAGCGCGCTAACTTAGCATGCTAAGCTAGCTAACTCGCACCCACAACATGGGCTGTTCGAGAATTAACGCTGCTATTTATAAGTTAATTTTATATACTAGTTATATGATACTGTTAAACCTATGCCATTCAATTTGAAGGTGAGGTTTAACGCCCCTGACTTACAGAAACAAGTTACCTCACATGTACTTCACCACCACCACCACCACCCATCGCATCCCCGCAGGTAGCCACGGCTAACAGCAAACTATCTCGTTTGACGGTTGTGCCCTGCTTCATGACAGCCAAGTTTACCTGCTTTCACATCCAGAGCTCCCGTCTGAGTGAAATGTGTCACTTCAGGATGATAGAGACGATGTACAGACTTCTTCCAGATATCCCAGTAACGTCGTTATCCTTCCAGGTGACAGTTAGCGTCGGTGGGTAACGTTGGGACCAGCCAGCCGGCCGTCTTTCTACCCTCCAAACCAAACTCCCCCTCGCCGACACGGGCTATCTTCCTCCCAGTGGTCGGCAAACGGGAAAAGAAAGCCTTCGCCAGTCATTAGAAAATCAAAACGTCCATTCCTTGTCGTGTTGAGGACGGATCTCTACCCTGATGATGGAGAAAACTGTCGGCGTGCCCACTCTTTCAGATTGATTGCCCAAAGTCTGCCTAATATTGCCTAGCAGCCGATAACGCTTTACCTCTTCCCCTCACTGACAGACAATACACATCCAGCCCAGAAACTGCCCTATCCAAAATGGCGCAAATAAAAGGGGCGGAAGTGACATCCACTTGATTAGCATAAATAATCTCATTGTGAGATTCCTCGCGAGCCAAGCTCAATAAAAGTCTTGATTGGTCTGTTAATCAGCATGGCCAATTAAGTTCATGTCCGTTAAAAAAAAAATGGTTTTTTTCGATCCTCAAAAACTGCAGTGGACCTTTGGTTTGGTGCTATCGGGTCTGAGGGGTTAACCAGCGCGCAGCAGCAGTTACCGGTGTTGACCGACAGCAGGCGTCCTTCCAGAGTGGGGCCTTCAAATTTGAGCGCATGCGCAGTTGGGCTACATGTGGTGTCCACCGCCTCCCCTGCTGAGGGTCGGATGTACTGAGATCTGGCTGAGACACCGCACCACTGAAGTGGAATCAATTCACGCATAGGTTTGGTTCAACGCTAGGTGGCGCTGTACTACTCTGCATGTCTCCTAAATTGACATGGACTGTAATCCTTTACTGGACCTTCTGAACAGCACTGATAACTGGCAATAAATTCATGAAAACACATCTAACTATCAGAGAAGTAAAGATGCTCTCCTTGAAATGGATTTTGCCATACAATAATACATGTTGTTTTAGACATTTCAAAGTTCTTTTTCATTGTTTTTAAAGCTTTTGCTCATCCATAAAAGTTGCAGACCTTTCATTTATGTCCAACATACGCACCGGGGAATTAATCTAGAGTTTTTATGACAGAATCCTCTAACTCTCTGCAGTTGTAGATCAAAAGAGCATTCTCTCTCTGTTTTTAAAATTAAACTTTAGACATACCTTAAAAATAAGCATTTAATTATTGAAAGAATTATATATATTTCCAGTCTGAGTTTTTAGTGGCCAGCCTTAATGCTTGCTTTTTTATTTAAATTTTACTAGTTTCAAGGGATTTTACTGAATTCCATACATTTCAGTGATTTCATTTTATTTTACATATATAATTGTTGCTGTCTTTTCTTTTGCTGTGTAGCATTTTGCGCTGCATGCTTTGTGAAAGACAGGTGATGTATGTAACGAGTTCAGCTGAGTTACATTAATCATGTGATAAACAAACCAACCTAATAGTGTTAAATGATGGTGTCAAGGTTTAAACTTCCAAATGCTTAGAAGTAAGACACAAACATAAACGGAAACATGCCTTCATCTTTCATGGCCTGAAGACATTTTTCTACTCAGTTATCTGACATGCAAATGATATTCTCGGTTGTGTATGGAGAAAACTGCTGTTTTATGGCTTTGTGGTTCATCTTTATTAACACTTTATTAAGACTTCCTTAGACTAAATATCTCATGGCACAAGACCCAGGAAAATGTAAATAATATTTCTCAACTTCATGTTTTTGTTGTTATTGAAACATGGAATGTGTTACCCTGGGTAAGTGTGATGATTTTTTTTTTTCCTTCTGTTTTGTTGTTTTAGGCTATTTGTGCCATTGACAAACCTTTAAGGTAAGCTCTTATGTACCCCAAGGTAAAGCTCCCTATGTAGAAATTCTTATGTTTGTGAATGCTAAACATATATACATAAATATATACAAATGATTCTGCTCCAGCACTGAATGTATCATGTTGTGTTGGACAACCTGAGATGTTGCCAAATAAACAATAAATGTACTTAAATAAACAACTTCTTCAAAGACCAAGAAAAAACTTTAACACTAAGGTAATGCCTTTGATGAGTCCATATTTACATGGTGGTACAAATGACCATGATCAATAAGTCTGAAGCCTCAGGTCCTCTTTGTGGAAGAAAGCTCTGTGGCCAGTTTTAGGTTTGAGTGATTTAAAATAAACAAATAAATAAATAAAATTAAGCAGAGCAAACAATATAATCAGTTTATTTTATACAATCACAGTCTAAGCAAATTAAGTTGTATTTTAACCCATCTGATCACTGTGATCACAAAGCGTTCAGTCTGCTGTCGAGGCTGGAAATGAGGAGAGACTATGTATGATTTAAAACAGGACTGGTTAAGATGATGGAATGTAAAGCACTTTACTTCTTCAGTGTTTCGGATATTTACAGACAGAATGTCTTAAATTTAGTGCTTTAAGTCTGTCTCAAAAATCTTCACCATGTTGAGTGTTTTTCCCCATCTATACAATTCTAATGCATTTATTTGTTCAAAACAATGACTTTAATATAAAAACAAATACTATAAGACTGTCATGTCCAAACAATGATCATGTTGTGGCAAATAGCGTGAGCAGTCCTTTCACGAATGACAGAATTTCATTTCCTCCAAGTTTGGACTCTCCGTAAACCCGATCCACAAATGAAATGGGCACCTGTTGTTAGGAGAGGGGAGAAGAGAGACACACTGTCAGGTCAGGGGAAAAGTTTGGGTGGCTAATGTTTCCTTTTCCTGTTCCTTTTATTGGCACCTTAAATGGAATAAAAAAAAAAGTTTTTCTTTGCAGAAAGTTACACCACCTTAAACTATGATTTCATTACTATCATTCTTTATTTTCTAAAGATTATTTTGTTGGGATTCGGATTTTTAAATTAAGAGGAATGGGAAAGATGGGGAACAGAAAGTAGGTAGATGTGAATCAAAAACCAAAGTGTCTCAGTCAAACCTGGAGCTGATGCATCAAGGATTTTGCCTGCACATGGGGCAAATGCTATATCAACTGAGCTTAGAGAGGGCTATTGTATTTTTTTAGGCTTTTACTGTCCCTCTTGTACCCCCCTTGGAGCTTTACATGACTTACTTATAAAAAAAAAAAAGCTCTATTTTTTTACTCTGGTGTTTCAGAAAACCCTCTGTCTAAAAACCCTTTGTTTTAGCTGCTGTCTCTTTAAGGCTCCCCACTCCACAAACCCCCTTCCCTCTGATTGGCCAGCCCTCTGGAGGCCTGTTAAGGTAGAGCTACGGGCAGACCTTGGTGTTTGGGGCCTATTCCTCCAACATGTCATGAACCAATTATGGAATCCTTATGTGATGACCTCATCATTTCAGCAAGTCTTGAGAAGATTTCATGCAGCTCTTGTGCTATTTTTAGAGTGGAACATTTTGAGCAGTTTACAGACAGATTCAGGGATTTTTACAACAAATGGATACATAGTGGTTTGAAAATCTGCCCAAAATCAGTACTAACAGCCAGCATTGTTATTTTACATCCATGTTTAAAACATTGGAAAGCAGAATACCCCCTCTTTAAGTGGTGCCTCATATTTACAGGTGTAATTTTCTTACAGGTGGCATTGTGTTGAACTGCCAAAGATTGTACAGGTGTAATAAAGTTGGCTCTGGGTGAGTATCTATACTCACTAAATAGTGCTTCCACTTAACTGTATAAGACAGAGTGTATTCATTAAGGGGAAGTACTAAAGACAAAGATCCTCACTTCTCCAATTGTGTAGTTGAGCTGTCTGGCACGGACGATCATCTCCATCTGGAAGACATACCCCTTAGAAACACACTGTTTCACCAGACTCTCCAGTACCTCCTTCTTATACAACCTGCAGACAGCGAACACAAGCAGGAGTGTAAGACAGCACGCCTACAAGCACTCACAAGTCTTTCTCCTGCAGCACTTGTCTCACCACACACCACTCACCTGAAGCTGCCTGTGAGATCTGAAGCACCGGGTCTCAGCAACACTTGAGTCAAAAAGTTGGCCCCCCGACTGCGAGCAAAAAGGAGACCGAAAAAGAGAACAAGAATCAAACCGCAGGCTCTCCTTTTAAAATCAGAGTCAGTGGAAATTGATGTGTACTCCTGTGGGGTTGTGGTTACCTGATGATTTTCCTGCGCAGGTCCCAACCATATACACCTCCATTCCCTTTGTACCGAGTACCAGACACCAGGTCATAATTACCTTCCTTCTGCTTTCTGACAACACAGACAACATGGCCTTCATCTAACACCTCTTCCATGCCTTATCAGTGTTTCCAATTTGAAATATTTATTTTGATTCTTCCTAGTTTAGATAAAGATGTAAAACCATAATCAAAAAGCAAATAATACAAGTTAAGAGACACTTACTCAATGAATTCTGGGATAAATTTGGGCTGAAATAAAAAAAAAAACAGGATTATTTTCCTGATTTAAATGTGTATTTATGCTCAATTGAACAATGGCAACATACAGACTAATTCCTCAAATCCAAACAGAACCACTAATGTAAGTCTCAGACATTATTTCTGTGTATAAAAAAGCAAAGAAATGCAAACATTACAATCAAAGCCAAACTGAGAAAAAAACCATCCACAGCAGCTGTTATTGATAACATCTTAGAACATATATATGAATGATGTCTGCAACACGTTCCTAAAAAGCTGGGACAGGGTCATGTTTCCACTGTGTTCCATCACCTTTCCTTTAACAACACTCAATAAGTGTTTGTGAACTGAGGACACTAATTGTTGAAGCTTTGGAGGTGGAATTCTTTACCATTCTTGATTGATGAACAACTTCAGTTGATCAACAGTCCGGAGTCTCTGTTGTTGTATTTTGTGCCTCATAATGCTCCATTCATTTTCAATGGGAGACAGGTCTGGACTGCAGGCAGGCCAGTCTAGTACCTGCACTCTTTTACTACAAAGCCCCACTGTTGTAACATGTGTAGAATGTTTCTTGTCATTGTCTTGCTGAAATAAGCAGGGACGTCCCTGAAAAAGACATGGCTTGGATGGCAGCATGTGTTGCTCCAAAACCTGTATGTACCTTTCAGCATTAATGGAGTCTTCACAGATGGTCAAGTTAGCCATGCCATGGGCACTAACACACCCCCATACCATCACAGATGCTGGCTTTGAGACTTTGACCTGATAACAATCCAGATTGTCCTTTTCCTCTTCGGTCTGGAGGACACCACGTCCATGATTTCCAAAAATAATTTGAAATGTGGACTCTTCAGACCACAGCACACTTTTCCACTTTGTGTCAGTCAATCTCAGATGAGCTCGGGTCCAGAGAAGCCGGCGGTGTTTCTGGGTGTTGTTGATATATGTCTTTGTCTTTGCATGGTAGAGTTTGAACTTGCACTTGTAGATGTAGTGATGAACTATGTTAACTGACAAGGGTTTTCTGAAGTCTTCCTGAGCCCATGTGGTAATATCCTCTACACAATGATGTTGGTTTTTAATGCAGTGCCGCCTGAGGGGTCAAAGGTCACGGGCATTCAATGTTGGTTTTCAGCCTTGCTGCTTACATGCAGAGATTTCTCCAGATTCTCTGAATCTTATGATGATATTATGGACTGTAGAGGATGAAATACATATTTTAAGAACATTGTTCTTAAACTGTTGGACTATTTGCCCACGCAGTTGTTCACAAAGTGGTAAACCTCACCCCAGCTTTGCTTGCCTGTGGAATGTTCCAAACAGGTGTTTTTGGAGCATTCCTCAACTTTCCCAGTCTTTTGTTCCCCCTGTCACAGCTTTTTTGGAAGGTGTTGCAGGCATCAAATAAAAAATGAGTGAATATTTGCAAAAAAAACAAAACAAAACAATAAAAAAAACAAAAAAAATCTATAAAGTTTATTTGAACAATAATTATCTTGTCTTTGTAGTGTATTCAACTGATGTTTAACAGAATTTGCAAATCACTGTATTCTGCTTTTATTTACATTTTTACACGTCTCAACTTCATAGAAATTATGGTTGTATTTTATTGTAGTTCTTGACAGTATGAGTACTACTGCTTACTTTATCTTCATACTTTTGTTTCATTTCTTTAATAGTGGCACAAAAATTATCTTAAGGAATTACTTGTCCATGTTTCAGACTGAATATCTTTGGGTTCAGACTGCTGGTTTGAATGCAAATCTATGTTTTCAAAGTCTATGTTTACTGAAGAAATATAATATACATCTTCTAAAGATAAAATGAGGCAAGGATTATGAAAATAACTTGTTAAATGTTGGCTTGAAAGAAAGAGTCAGCTTCAAGCACAAAACTACACAATAAAAGCAATTTTTACTCACATGATGGGAAAGATCTGCATCCATTATGATGATGAAGTTTCCAGAAGCATGCTTCATGCCATGGATGTAGGCAGTACCTTTAAAAAGAAGAGGGAAGTTCATAAGTAGCTGGCAAAGGCCTCTGGAATGAAAACACGAGTTCTATTTTTTTTAAGTTTTCCACTCACCTAGGCCTAGTTTTTTCGCTCTTGGCCGCAGCAGCTGAGGCACAGTAATGAGAGATTAGGAAAATGCATATGGATCACAAGCAGCCTTTACTGTGACTTAACACAACCAAAATTTTGATTTTAATTCTTTGCAGATATTACAGAATATGAAAATCTTTTTGATGTAATGCATAATATGAGCCTTCTTTTAAGATGAACTTGGCGCCATCATTAGGCTCTGATTGGTAACGTCACCAAACCTTAAACTTACTATCTTATCCTCTCCATAAATCTTCTGCAACTGCTCTGCCACCTCCAATGTCCCATCTGGGCTTCCGTCGTCAATCACAATTATCTCGTAATTGTATCCACTGTAAAGACAACAACATTAAAGACTGTAATGATTACTGTCAATTTTGTTATTCAGTTAATCCGTGTATACCGAGCTGCTTTACTTGTCAAATAGTAGTTTCTACAATCATCCGGGCTTTACATCAGATCTTGAAATCAAACGTTTAAACCTGAGCTGAGATTTTCTCCATCTAGTTTAGTGACAACTCATCAGTAACTGGATCAACAGTGATATGAGCTAACAGCTAGCACTTGTCGAGCCGCTTAAATGTCTTCTATGAGCTCACCTTTCACCGAAATACTTTACAAGAAGCCAGACTATCAAAGGCAGGTTTTCCCTTTCGTTGTACGTTGGTAACAAAACTGAGTATTTGTCAGATGTCTCCTGCTTTTGTTGCAAAGTTTTCCTGCTTGCCATAGCTACAGCTCTTTAACTCCACGGGTAAAGTTGAGTAAATGTCCCACAATATCCTGTGAAATAATTTCAGAGTAAATCCGGTATCGGCTTCACTATCTTCTTTACCTTTTTTTACTTTACGGACTTGTCACCACATCACGGGAAAAAAAGAGAAGAAAAATTAAATCATAGTTTGTTTGTACAGTAAATTACTTCACTGTAGCAAACTTGACATTTTAGCGTAGTTTGACTGACTCAACATCCGACTAATATGATTTGCACCGTTTATTTGCATCTTTGAAAAATCATTCCTACCAATTTACTTTTAGTATTTCTTTTATTTTTCTTTGACATTATTAGCTCCTATTATGCCGCGGCCGGTTTTCTTGTGGCATTAAGCAAAGCTGAAATTAAACGAAGTGTTCATTTATTTTGAAAAATTATACCGGAAATTCTGTGTGCCGCCTTCGCTAGCTTTGCTTTAATAGCCGATTTTGTGCGCTTCAAAATAGATGCCGAGAGAAACAATTTCCCTTAATCGAGGTTCCGACCAACAATCATGACATTTTACGGACTAACGGTGGCTAAAAAAAACTGTTTCTTCTGCAGCCCAGGAAACCTTGAGGTATGGTACCTTTGTTAAATCGGGCTCCTCTCAAGTTGCTCAAAGTTCATTTCAAGAACCACAGAATTCATATAAAGCGACCAATTAACATAATACACTTTCTTGTCTCTCAAGAAATTCTTGGACTCTGGTGCTGCTGATGTCCACAGTATTAATGGATTAAAAACATCAAGAAAAAACAATCCATACAGAGAAATACATTTTTAAAAGAAACCACAAAGAACATATGCTGAAAATTACACAAATTGCAGCATGTACCTTTTTTTTCAAATCTTCATTCTCATAAGAGTAGTACTAATTGCTAACAGACAATTAAGCCAAGGGTAAGCTAGAATACAAAGAAAAACATCACACTCCTTGAGACACATGATAATGAAAGTTTAATGACAAAACACAAAATACATACATATTGTACATTTTTTTTTAAACATCCAGTCTCTCTTTCAAACACTCACACATGCACACACACAAACATACACACCATGTTAAATTTCTCTACCCCTCTCCAAAGGAAATCAGAAAATGTAAACATGAGTTTTCAACAGGAATAGTATAAAATATCATACATGAATAACTGTATACAGTAAATATAATAAACAATGTAGTAATAATCTTAAACATGGCCACAGACATTCTCACAGTTTCATTTATACCATGGAAAAAGACACTTTTACACCATGGATTATGCTTTTTCATTATCATTGAGGCAGTTAAGGTTAGCAAATGAAATAGGTAGAAATGTACCACAGATGGTTAAACTACTCAGCATTGATACAGTGCATGAATACATAAAGTAACAAAAGGTTTCAGTGCGAATATGGTGCATAAGGCGGCACTTGACTGATCCCAAAGGTAAAGTATTTTCCTTTCTTTTGCTATCCGTCCATCACAACACTGTTCTATGTCAGAAACATTCTCATGTTTTCTTACATCATTTTGTACGCTTATTTACTGTCACAGAGCACTCAAGGGAAAATTGAGAGATCTTTCCTCTTTTGATGGATCCCGGACAGCTTCACCTCCAGTCAGTGACAAGTTCAACACACCAAACCTCTTCAGTCGAGCTTTTCAGCTTCAGTTTCAATTCTGTTATTCGGCTCCAAAGGAACCATAGTCATCTCAAACAGATCTCCATCATCATACCTGACAGGTGCTTCCTGCGTGTTAATTCCCACTCAGGGCTCGTAGCCATAATAAGGATCTTCTAAATTAAGAGAGAACACATTAAGAGTTAACACAAGAAGGGTTTTGTGTTGTTAAATTATTTTGAGTTTTAACAGTTTGATGAGCAATCAATTCATCTTTGAAATTATTCAGAAATGTTATGTTTTAGGATCAAATTAAACAGTGTGTGTGTGTGTCATTTCAGTTGGTAGACTTTACCTTGGTGCCCTGTTTGCTGGGGAACTCCTCGACAGCCTCCACTGCTGTCACACACACCTGGTGGTCCAATCTCGCCCTGCTGACCAGAAGGTCCAGGTGTCCCTGGGGGTCCTTGCTTCCCATCGTCTCCTTTGGAACCTGGGATTCCCAGCTTGGACTCACCTGGAGGACCTGCAGAGGTAATACAGAGCAAACACACATGCATCATAATAAGAAATCAGTAAAGTGTTGTTGACGGACTATTTAATGTACAGCTTTACAGTGAAGTAAAAAGAGAGAGACCTGCAAACCCTTTGACTCCTGAGGGCCCCTGGATATTGGCCCCTGCATCGCCTTTCTGCCCCTGCAAACCTCTCCGTCCTTTAGAGAAGAAAGAGTCCAATCAGAATAATCCAAAATCATTATCACATACATCTGTTGAGTACAGCTCAACAGATGCATGATAAATGTGGATTTTGTTGGATTATTTTGAACAAACATCTCTGAGAGTCGTACCCTGCTCTCCTGGGTATCCACCCCTGCCCAGTCTCCCTCTTGGTCCAACATTTCCCTGGATGCCCCTGCCGCCAGGTGGGCCTCTGGGCCCTGGTACACCGGGTTCACCTGGAGGCCCCACCGGCTCTTCAATAGGTTTCGGCTTTCGACTTATCTCGTTGATGAAACTGTCCAGCTTCAAAACCTCCTCTGAAACATACACACACATTTCCAGATGAAGTGTTCAGATCCAGACTGATTCAAAGCTGAAAGAGTCAGCTCAATGTTAAAATAATGCTATATACAGTATGTCTGCATTTTCACTTGTACTCACTGTGTACCAGTTGCTCACAGGCTTGGGTGACCAGCTGGTAGATCATGGCCATAGACTGAGGCTCTCCCTGTAACAGATGAGCAGATTCATCAACATTAACCCTTTGAACCCTGAGCTGATCTTTCAGGTCTCTGCTCGAAATCTACATACCCATAATAAAATGAAATGTTTGAATAATTTTGGTGTGATAGTAAAGGGAAAATGTGAGATTTGTTGAGATGTGTTAATATGAGTATATGCGATACTGGTAAAGAGGAAATGAAGATGGCACCTGGTAAAAATTTTAAAAAATGTAGGTTTGCCTGAAAAAAAAAATCAGGATGAGTATCTCTTTGAAAAAGATGCAGCTGCAGCTTTAAACCTTTCTCAGACTACAGTCCAACATATGAACATTATCTCTGCAAAGGTTGACTCTGATAAAGTGAAGGAGAACTAAATCAGAGAGGTTTTAGTGCAGAGAGTTCAGGCGAGCTCTATGTGGGCTCTGTTTGGCTCCATCTGTGTCATTTGAATTTTCTCATGTACAAAACTACAGATTTCATTTATCCGTCACTAATGAGGATCAATACATACAAATACAACAGGTTTTGGTTATTTCTATTATTTTGAAATTTCATACCAGATGTGGGACCAGATGTGTCTCTGGTGTGTAATGCTGTTCGCAAAGAACTTAGCTATATATGAATACGTATGTCGGAGATAGCTCCATCATGCATTGGTTGATTTGAGTGATTGACACCTCTTTGGAATCGTTACAGACTACAGAATGCTCTGCTTTCATCTGAGGTGTTGATCTTTTGTTCAGCATGTAGTGACTCAGGGGTAGAGACACTGAATGGATCACCACGTATCGAACTCTGCACAGCTCCTCTGTTGTTATTTGAGTTGTGTTTGTGGCATGTGAAAGAAGTTTATATTGTTGTGCTTTTATCGGGGTTTGCTGTTTAATTTGATGTGCAACATCACTGCATTCTTTTGTGGTTACAGCATTATTTCATTCTGTGTTTGCAGAGTGATGTCAAAGTCCCCAAATTGGGGGATCTTTGGGCACAAAGGGTTAAATTAGTGCATTCACAGAGTAAAAAGACATGGCTTTCAAAAAGACGTCAGTGCTACAACGAGGGTGAAATGAATGAATGAATGATACATCTTTAACCCACCTTCTCTCCTCGTTCTCCTTTATTCCCTGGCAGACCCTGGGAAGTAAAAAAATAAATGGACATTTAAATAAATGAGTAATGAAACGCTCTGTGCAGCACATGATCTTCATTTTACTGCCATGTTTTTCAGTATCCCATATATTACAGTGCATCACCTTTGATCTTTAACTGAACAACTGTAAATGTTACAGTTATAAATAAATAACCATGTGTCGGTGAGACGTTTAGCTAACGTGTTTTCAGCTTTTTCCTCACGCCTAAAAATATGAGAGAGGCTTAGTGTCTGCAAATACAGCTGTTCAGCTTCTCGTGCTCCCATGTTTACAGTGAATGTTTACTAAACAACAGACTGCGATGAGGAACTCTTTGTCCCTCTGTTCTTACCGTAGGTCCCACAGGTCCTGAAGGGCCCCTTTCCCCCACAGATCCTGGATATCCTGGCATTCCCTGGAAACCCTGAGCAGCACAAACAGATCGATGTGATGTACAGCAAATAAATGAGAGAACAGATGGATAGATGTACGGTCATAGAGCCGGCCCCTGAGCTCCCGAGGCGGTGACACACTCACAGGGGAATCATCAGTGAGAGAGAGTCAGGGATATAACTGGGGCAGAGTTTTCACTATAAGACAAACACTGTTTGTAACTGCTGTGGGGTTCATTCCCCTTTGGACTTTGACCCTGAAGACTATCCATACTGTGATTCCAAGACACTGGAGTTTTATACTGGAGTGAGGAGACATCAGAGACTCAAGCAAGTGTATCCTCCTCTTGAGTTTTAGAAAGCTGTTACACCATTGAGTTAAACATCTGTAAACATTTATTGAACAATAAAAACGATTAAGATCATTTATTGTTTAACTCTTTTAACAGAAGAAAATAAGCTAGTTTATATGAGAGCAATAAAAACCATGAGGCTCATCAACCCTGAGCACCAGGCTGATACCAGGCTGTTCATTTCTAGAACTATTTTTCCATAACGTGGTCAGAAGGGGGGTCTAAAGAAAGGCTTAAACAATGATGAAAAGGTGATGGGTTGATTTTCAGTGTATTTAATGTTTGTTGACCCATTACATTTCAGTGTTTATGATGTTTAAGTGTAAATTTTGCTCTGTTGGTGGCACAAGAACAAAAAGTGCAACAGCATCAAAAAGAAGGTATACCAAACATCTACAGCACGTTTTGGTGTTTTCCAAAAGCGTAGTTAAGTATTTGTAAATTTCATGACCTTAAAATGAGTCCTACCCTCGGTCCAGTGAGGCCAGGTCCACCAATGTTACCCTCGAGACCCCTGATCCCCTGTGAAACAGAGCAGAGAGAAACATGAAGTCAGATGGCAGTGCAGTCACTGTTTCAGGCAGCTGCATGGAAAACAACTGACAGTGACAGCTCACCTTCGGTCCAGGAATCCCTTCTTCACCTTTTTGACCCGGAGGCCCTGGTGCCCCCTTCAAAGAGAGACATGCAGTCAGGAGGAGTGCAATGAGAGGCACAGAAAAGGTTTGGACAACAAAGTAAGAAAGAGGGATGTCTGTATTTCTATGACTCTAGTGTTTCACGCTAAACTCACCAGAACACCTGGACGTCCAGGTTCTCCTTTTTCCCCTCTCGCACCTGGGGGACCCTAAAGAAGACAGAAAATTCACATACATTTTAGAATTTCAGAAAAAAATAATAACCACTGGAATTTCCCACAGGTACGTATTTAAAGCTAAGATGTTTACCCACCACTTTTCCTGACACAGCTATGCCTCGAGGCCCCGCGCTGCCCAAGGGTCCAAGACCACCCTCAAGTCCAGGCTTCCCTGGAGGACCCACTTCCCCCTGAAACAAAAAGAAAATAACTCATGGGTATTAGAATGATGCCTGAAAATAAAACATGATCCTTAATCCATATATGCCACACCAAGACTGAACCCATCTCCTTTAAATGAAGCTTGACATTAGAGGCTACACAAGCTCCACCACCTGTCAAGATTATCAGCAGGAAACACACTAGATACCCAGACACTAGGGCTGCAAATTAAGATTAATTTCCTGGTTGATTAATCCATAGATTATTCTCTCAATCAATAGAGTGGTTGTTTGGTCCATAAAATGTCAGCAAATGGTGAAAAATATCAGTGTTTCTTGGAGTCCAAGATGATGTCATCAAATGTCTCGTTTGCAAACCAGAGATATTCAGGACTGTCAGAGAGAAGCAAAGAAACCAGAACATATTCACAGTTATGATGCTGAAATAAGGGAGAATTTGGACTTCTTTTTCATAAGTAATTACTTAAAACCAATTGATCGATTATCAGAATAGTTGACGATTGATTTAGTAATTGATTTAGTAATCGATTAATAATCGATGATTCAATTAATTGTTGCAGCTCTACCAGACACCTCTTTGAGGTTACAGGCTAAAGTGTGTTTTCTTGATGGTAATTAATTCAATTGATTTTGTTTTGGTGAGTCTGCAGTCTAAGAAGATCATCCTCATTTTAATAAAACTTGGACTGGTGATTGTATTATCTAACTCTCCTTTAACAATTCTGGATTTCTTATTTTCATTTTTCCCACAATACCACAATTTACCACAATTTAATTTAGCAGACACTTTTTCCAAAGCAACATTCAACACAAGCAAGAAGCAAGTATTTCTACTCTCATACAGTAGAACAGTATTTTTTTTTCTATTTCCTCAAATTTTCTGGGAAATCTCAGATGTTTTGATATTTTGTCTCTCTGTTAGGCTGTTAATGGCCTTTGGCTAGGAGTTAAGTTTACCAGAACTTTACCAGAAACAACAGGCAGACACAAAGATAAACTTGGGCTCACGACTATAAGGAAAAATGTTCCCTATACTGAAGTGCAAAACCAACAGAGGTATAAAAACCTTGCAAAGCTCAGTCATCAATACATGAAAGAGGTTTTAGCTTCAATTCAACTAAGAAGAGTCAATGTTACTTTCTCACCTTTTGGCCGAGCTCTCCTTTTTCACCTTTCTCACCCCGAGGACCTGGCTTTCCCTGAGGAAATGGAAAGTATTGAATTTTAACATGACGATCACAAAAACAAGGAGTCATCCAGAACTCCTGGCCTGTGTGAGGTCTTGTGGAAACATACAGCTGGTCCAGGGGTCCCAGGAGCTCCAGGGATATCAGAGGAACAGGTACAGGTGTAAGCCGGGGCAGGACAGCTCTCCTCATCCCTCTGAAACAGGAAGATGATGATGATAAAAGCACTGGGTAAGCCTTGTTTATTCACAGGTAAACATGTTAAGGCTAATGTGTTCGGCAAAGGCTTTTTTTTAACATCTTATTCGGCAATTATGACTTTCTTTCATTGGTTCAACAATTCAAAGTCAGTACAAAGCTTATTAAACTTCCTTCAAACAAAGTATCAACTCCATCTGTTTGTCATTAAAGGAGCTGAATGAAGATGAATGTTAATAATGACAGACTGACCACTCCAGGCAGGTCACAGCAGGTGTCCTCTGTAGCCCACGTGTTGTTACAAACAATTTCAAAGGATTGCATCTGGAACTAAAAAAAAAGACAAAACAAAACAAATGATACTCACTGAGTAAAGATACATTCAGGATGTGAAATTCATCAACAGGATAGACTGGGTTTGGATTTGGAATCAGATTACCGGTGCAGATCCACTATTAGGTCCTCGAGTCTTCACAAGCTTCCCCAGCATCTCAAAGCCATCGGTCGGCAGGTTTCCGAGAGGGCGAGCAGGCCTCTCACCCACATGCTGACAGTCCACGGACAGGGACACACTCACCTGGCTGACAGAGAGGTGAACCTGCCAGAGGAGAGAGAGCACATCCAAGAGAGAAAAGGTGACTAAAAGTACATGAAATCCACAAATCACACCATATTTGTAGAGTGAAAAGATGGGAAATTATTTTTGTTGCAGCATACAACAAGAGAAAAGTAGAAGAAGAGTGCAGTGAGATACAGTACAAAGTACAGTATACTAGCTTATTTTAACAATATGATAAGTAAATAAAATAAAGTGGAATAAACTGGAGCAGACTCTCCAAATCACAAATAAACAAGGTTACTAATAGCATATTAAAAACATAAAAGATAAAGATGAATATGAAATTAGGATGTATGTACAAGAGGTAGAAGTTACAGGTGTTTAAGAGTAGCCTGGGTGAGTTAATATCCAGGATGGCTTCAATCTTTTCCTTCATCATCCTGTCAGCCACTGACTCCAAACTATCTGGTTCCAGTCTGACCACAGAGTGGGCCTTCCTCTCCAGCTTGTTTACCATGCTGGCCTCCCCAGTCTTGATGGTACCCCCCCAGCACACCACGGGGTGGAACAGCGCACAGGCCACCATAGACTGGTAGAAGGTCTTAAGGAGTCTGCTGCAGACACCAAAGAACCTGGGTCTCCTCAGGAAAAATAGGCTATTCTGACCCTTTCTGTAGACAGCCTTAGCGTTGGTGGACCAGTCCAGTTTGTTGTTGATTTGGACCCCAAGGTACTTGTAGGAGTCCACCCTCTCCACTACCTCCCCCCAGGATGGTGACAAGGGCAGGGGGACTTCTCTTACTCCTGTAGTCCACTACCAGCTCTTGATCAGTCCTCTGTGCTCCTCCTCGTCATCTTCGATGATGCATCTAACACTGGAGGAGTCGTCAGAGAACTTTTGGAGGTGGAGGGAACCAGTGTCAAACTGAAAATCTGATGTGAAGAGGGTGAAGAAAAATGGCACCAAAACAGTCCCCTGGGGTACTCCAGTGCTGCTTGTTACCACCTCAGAGGTACAGCCATCCACCCTGATGTACTGTGGTTGACCCGTGAGGTAGTTTGTGATCCAGCCTGTGGTCAAGATGCATGGCCAGCAGGTTGTCTCTCAGAAGGCAGAAAATATTCTATGCTGAGTATCAGGCTATGATACGTTTGCTTCCACTACTCCCGGTAAAAGAAGCTCAGCGACAAAGACCAGACTCTCATCTAACCCTTCTTTTCACTTCTCCCTCCCTACAGGAGTGTGAGGAGATAGTAGTGATGGCGCCCTCGCCTTCTGGCGTCTCTTCACCAGTCCCGTACAAAAAGCCTGTCATACAAAGTTTAGTCTTTCATTGCTTGCTGTTTGAGGAAAGTGGTCACACTCGCAAGAATAATTTTATCTAAAAGCTATTTGATAGTTACATGTGTGCCTTCTTGGTCTTAAAAATGACAAAAAAACTTAAAGGAATAGTGTATTTTTTTAAGTTTGATAACAGTAAAGCTTTTATCATTCTCCATCTCACCTTGTGAAAACTTCCATAGAACAGTCTGTGGACCTGCGACTGATCAAAACTTAGTTTCTGTACTTCTCCCCTGTAGTCCAGACTGAAGTAGACCAGGTGCTTAGTCGTAGCTGTGACGAGCACAAACAGGAAAAAAAATCAGTGAACAGATTATGACTGAAACAGACTGCCAACAGAGACAGAGGCAAGGAAAAAGCTATTACTCGAATTTTTAAAGTTGACAATCAGTCACTCTTAGAGACATTGGTTTAACAGAATGAAAAGGCTTGTTTACAAGACGATGTTGACAGTAAGACCCATAACCAGTGTCGAAAGGGGGATAAAAAAAGATCATTTGTTTGAACATGAGAGCAAAAAAAAAAATTAGATTTCCAGTTTTTCTGTTGCAAAGCTGCAGAAATGTGACTCACGATCCAGCACTACCCCCATCATGGGCTGGAAGTCATTATCAGTGAGCTGCCAGAGGGCAAAGGGCTCCCTGGGTGTATCCTGCAACACGCGGAAGGCGATGCTGATAGTGTGCTCGGGGGAGAAGCCTGCAGGGTGGATGAACCTGCAAAGAAAGAGGAACAAGTTTATCTAATAAAGGCTGAGGGGTCTACTTAATCTCTTGTCTTTGGAGAAATGATCAGTGTTTAACATGAACACAGAGCAAACGCATTCGCAGTTGCTGCACAAAGAGAGCTGTGTGTTAGACGATTTTGAAAGCTGAACCCCTTTAGATGTCATCTCACAACCTTTAACAGTTAAAATACATCTTTGTTTATTCATATTTGTTTTTATGTCAGGCTGTACTTATAGACACTGGTGTAGAGATATATAAGAGGAATATGCAGAGGGAGGAGCAGAGGTGTTTAAGGGTATGATCTCACTTGGTGCTTTGTGTCAGCTGCACGTCTCTGTACAGGGTGTAGGTGGGCAGCGTGTTGAAGACAAAAGGCTCGGCTGCCACGCCTTCAACAGATGAGTGAGCTCTCTGAGTCAGACCAAACGCTTCCATCATGTTAAATCCTGAGATTTCAAACACATGACAGAAATAAATCACGTGTGTTTGAGATAATGTTTTAAAGCAGTGTGGGATTGTTTAACAGAGAGTTTGTCTCACCTCTTACAATGCTGTTTCTGATGGTGACTTCAGGGCAGACTGCAAAACATATACAAGTGTTAAAATCATTATTAGAAGGACAGAAACCATCAGGGTGGAGAATTTCAATTAGCATTTGTAGGATAGATAATTACAATCCAAAGGTCTAATGAGGAATTTGGGGAAAATTAAAACAAATTCACAGTTTCACAGTTTGATCAGTGAGATGAGACCATTAAATACTGCTTAAGAGTATTTATCTTTAGAGATGGCAAGTGTTAGGTAAGTGTTCTGAACTGTTTTTCAACAGACTGCCATTCTTAACCCTTTGAGCCTGAAGGTCCTCCAATTAGGTGACTTTGATGTCACTCTGCAAACACAGCATGAAATAATGCACTAATCAGGAAAGAATATAGTGATTTTCCAAAAATCTGTTGTATTTGTATGTATTGATCCTCATTAGTGACGGATAAATGAAATCTGTAGTTTTGTAGATGAGAAAATTCAAATGACACAGATGGAGCCAAACAGAGCCCACATAGAGCTCGCCTGAACTCTCTGCACTAAAACCTCTCTGATTTAGTTCTCCTTCACTTCATCAGAGTCAACCTTTGCAGAGATAATGTTCATATGTTGGACTATGGTCTGATAAAGGTTTAGAGCTGCAGCTGCATCTTTTTTCAGAGAGATATTCATCCTGAATGTCTTTTTTTTGAGGCGAAGCTACATTTTAAATTTTTTTTACTGGGTGCCATCTTCATTTCCTCTTTACCAGTATCACCTATACTCATATTAACACATCTCAACAAATCTCACGTTTTCCTTTACTATCACACCAAAATTATTCAAATAGACCTTGTGGTTGCAGAGATATATTCATTTTGTTATGGTTTGCAATTTTCGAGCAGAGACCTAAAAAACAGCTCGGAGTTCAAAGGGTTAAAGAACAGTTGAATATGTCCTCAATTACATAACTAGTCTTCAGTAATGTGATTCAACTTCCAGAGCGTCAAAATCTTGAATGAAAGGAAATCATGTGTGGATTGACAAATGAAAACTGCAATTTTGATTTTTACAGAAACATCCCAAAAACATTGTTACACTACAGTATTTTGGAGCTCGCATGTAAAGGTTGGACTGAAATAACGTGGAGCAAACATATGACATCTCCTTACCTTCATTATGGATAGGATACAGCCGGGGATGAATGGGAATTCTGACTGGAGCAGATGCTGGTGAATTTCATTTATCGAAAGAAAAACAAAAATGTTTCAGCTTTTAAGTTTTCAGTTCTACAATTCCTATGACCATTCCAGGAGGTAAACAAAAAAGCTACTGGATTGTGGATGTAATTAATTACTCCTGATAAGGACTCACCTGTTGGATGGAGGATGGAGACTGCAGCGCCCTCTTCTGAGCCGAGAAGTGAGTGCACGTTTATGCGGTACAGAGTCTCTGGTTCCAGCTCAGTGAAGCAGTGACTGCTGCTGGACTCATCCACAATTTCCTCCTTTGTTTGCTTGTCTTTTCACAGGGAGCACAAATTCCCAACATTACTGAACATTTCCCAACTCAGACTCTAAGACAGCCATCATTTCTCAGATAGATCCACTATGGATTACCTTTCACTGACTGGATGACAATACGATATCCATCCACAGCAGACACAGCTCTCCAAGACACACAGATGCTGGAGTGGTCTGACCTGACCACGCTGACACTGCTGACACGCAGACTGGCTGCAGAGACAGAGACAGAAAGTTCATCAGACTTCACACAGCTCCCTCTGGACGAGCAAAAGACTAACAAACATTTTCTACACATTCAGAGGTCCCTAAGGCCTGCAAGAAAAAAACAAACCACATTTGACATATTATGATGTTTTTATACACGTGGGTTAGATTTTCAAACTGGTGTCTTATCCTTCTGTGTGTTGGACTCACTGGTTTTTCCCTGAGCTGAGCCGCTGCCTCCTTCTCTGTTGCGGTACTCAGCAGTGACCATGATGCTGTAACGTGTGTCTGGCTGCAATGACTCGAGCACCACCCGCTTCTCTGTTCCCGGGACCAAAACCTGTAGACAACACACCTTTTAGAGCAGTGGTCCCCAATCCAATTCCAGTTTATTATAACATATAGTAAATACCACAGTTTGTATGCTGGTCTCATCATTTTATTTTGTTGTATTTATCTGCTACGCCTCTACAGATCGGTCTGTGAAAATACTGTCTGACATTAAACCGGTCTGTGGTGCAAAAAAGGTCGGGGGCCAGGGCTTTAGAGTCAACCTTTGAAGTAGACCTACCATTAGTTTCAACAGTGACAGAGAAGTTTAAAGTTTGAGAGAAACACACATGATCACAAGAAATACATCAGAGGAAAGGAACCAGGGAGGTTAATATAACAGCTCACTCACGGTCCTGTCTTGAGTTTCAGCTCCAGTAAGTGCAGTGAAGGATACTCGATACTGAAGGACATGAGCATTAGGAGGAATCCAGCTGACCAGCATGCTGACTGCAGTCTCCTCAGACACTGACACACTGGACGGGCCTCCTCCAGACACTGTCGAGTCAAACACAGCACAGAGAGGAAGCTGTGACATTTAAACCTGATACAATGGCATTCAGATCGGTTTGAGGGCTTCATGAAATTATCTGATGGTCAAAAGGGCACAGTGCCATGAGATTCATGGTGTGTCACAATCCACCTTTCTAAGTTAAGATGAAGTAGGGCTGTACTGTTCCTTCAGTGTATCATAGTTTTGTTTTGGGTTTAAAATGAATTAACTCAGATTATGATCTTTAACTCCCTTTAGGAGCCAGGAGCATGAAGCACGTCAGTGTTTCTTCTTTGGTGATTTGAATCTCTAGACTCTCCTAAAAGATTGTTCAGGATCTAAAGGCAGCTAAAATTCTCTGTGTGCTTAACATAAAAGAAGAATCAGACATAAATTTCTTTTAGTTTTGTTTCTTTTGCTGCTGGAGTTTTGTTTGGCTATATTTTAAAGTGCATGCTTTGTTGAAGTGGACACTGGACAGTGTATATTAATATTTGATGCTGTGGTTTGCAGTAACTCTAGCATTCACTGTTGTGGTGAATGGTAATTCAATCTATCCATCATGTGAGAGCTGCAAGGCTTTAATACTGGCAGAGACGGCTGTGCTGCTTTGTGCAACATTATCTGAGAGATATCGTTTTTGTTTTTTGTGTTCCAAAGAAAGAAATATTCACACTTAACAGATTGACTTTTGGAACAGATTGGAACAGACTGACTTTTTATTTTGACAGCTCATGGAAAAACCACTTTAATATAATCCAGGTGTGTTTTTAAAAAAGTTAATCAGTGGTTTATTTGGACTTTGATGAATCTGTAGAAGTAAAAACCTCTTATACGACTAAAGTGAGAAGTTTCAACAGCGTTTCTTCACATCACTGAACTTCTTTCTCACAGACTGTCTAATGTATGTTTTATTGTAGCTGTAATTTTAACTCATTCCAGTAGGTGGCGGTAATTCACCTAAACCTGATTGCCACCCGCATAGACAAACAGTGTTAGCGCCGTGCATTGTGGGAAACAGTATGCTAGGTAGACTGGTCAGCAGGACATCCGGGATTTTTTTTTCATACTGCAGATTTAACCAGTTTTCACATACTACCTACTACATACTGAATTTAAGTCAAATCAGCAGGCGCTGCTGGTGTAATCAGCAGTTTGGAAAACTTCCTCAGCTTTCATTGCCATCCTCAACAAATCCACCAGAGGCCCTCAGACTTTCACTGACTCCTGACTGCTCTATCAGGCATCAGAAAAGCTCTGTTGTACCATCATCACTCCTCCTGCACCTTATTCTCCACTCAGTCTTCCCTGCATAAATCCCTTCATGGTAACTCTAGCTTGATTTGTGGATGTGATTGTACAAATGATTATCTTAAAAACATGTTCTGACCCTGAGTGATACAAAATCTCCAACAGCAGGTTGCACAATGTGTCAGTTCAAACACACTAATGTTGAGCATTAGAGAGACGATTTTAAAAAGGCCCACTGCCAAAATGTCTTAAAAGAAGGAGAAAAGAACTGAATTTGTAGACTACATAGGTTTTAGTTGTATTGTACTTAATATACATGATTGGTGAATCAATCTTGAACCACTGAGAGGAAGAGGAAAAGCTAAGACTGACCTGAGAGCTTAGATATGCCTGACAGAGCTAAGGTTTGTCAGGAATTAAACTTTGGGGCAAAATTCAGCACAGGACAGAAACGCTATCCAGTGTTTTGTCATTCTCTGTCAGTGTTGCTTTTTACTTTTTTCCAGCCACAGTGAAAAACTCTGTTTATTCAGCCCATGTTAGGCAGCTTTCTTACTTTGAGTACTGTAAGAGGTCTATTAATCATATCTAGCTCATATGTATTGACAGAAAAAATGTCTTGTGCAGAATTCGATTCATAACTGTGTGAGATGTAGATTCAGTTGGCTGTATTGTTGTGTTCCACTCACAGGTGCTGTACCGTATGGCCACCGCTTCACTCTGAGCTCCATCACTGTACAATGCAGACAGAGAGATCTGGTATTCTTTGTCGTCCTCCACCCCTTCAAGAATCACACCTTCACTCTCTCCGCTCACTTTCAGCTGAAACAAGAAGACAGAAGACAAAATGAAACATTCTCAGCTCCTCCGGTTTGAGGTAATTTCAAAACATTTTAAAGTCTCTCTATCCCTCCTTTCACATTCATCCCACCTGCCTAAGGTCCCCACTGTTGAGAGAGATCCACTTGATGAGGTAAGAGACGACATCATCAGCTGCAGGCTCCCAGCGCACCGTGATGTCACTGCCTGAGAAATTCGTCACCCTCAGGTCTGATGGAGCCGGCACCTTCACTGGGGGAAAACATAATATGTAAGAAAAAAAACATAGACCCCTTATTTTTATTACACAAGACAACTTTGTGAAGAATCCAAGCATGATTAAAAAAGGTCACAAATGTATTTGTCTTACGTGTGGTGATATTACTGGTGAGTGCTGCAGACAAGCTTTGTTGGTAGAGAGACTGGACAGTGACTAGATATCTAGAGAGAGAGGAGAGGTTCTGCACCAGCACTGAGTTCAGCCCTGTAACCTCCACCTGCAAAGAGAATGAGTACGTACGATAATATACTAATTCAAAAAAGAGGACGGAAAAAGTAGGCACTCTGCACCATGGTTAGTTTCTTACAAGAAGGAAAGGGGCCAAATTAAAAAAAAAAGGAAAAAAAAGTAAATTTACAAGGATAAAGTCATAGATTCAAGAGAAAAATGTCATAAATTTACTAGAATAATCTCTTAAATTTATTAGAATAATCTGGTTATTTCAGTCTGTATCTCGTCTGTCTGAAGAGCAGAAGCCGCCTGTATAAAAATGAGGAACACGGAGCATCTTGTGAAGTTCTACTTTAGTTTAGGTTTCTACAAATGCAACACTTGCATCGATTAAAAAAATCTGCAAACATCAGTAACACAGAGACGTGATTAACTATGATTCTTCAGGCTTGGAGGGGGACTTAAGGATAAATATAATGGTTGAGGTCAACAGCATGCTCCTTAGTTTAAACTCTAATAGTTAATACACACTCCAAATTATTACCTGCTATGCAATTTATGTTATCTTTTTTATTGTTGTTTATTTTGTTAGTATCCTTATTGTGTGTACTCTTTTTGATATACACTGTTTATGCTGATCATAAAAGACGATAAAGAGATGGTTTAAAAAAAAACAAAACCCTGAAACTCTCTGCACAGCTCATTGGACAGTAAGTATAAAACTTTTAAGATATCAGGTCAGGCTGGGTAACATATTTGTAACTGTTAATAACATGTGCTGACCTGCTTGTTTTCAGGCTGATAAGAGGAATGTTCATGATATTAAACTGCATTGCAATAATTCCAGCGGTGTGACTTTCAATGTTTCCTAAACTTTGAGCTCGGTTAGGAATTCTGTAAACACAGCTTTCACATTTTCTTTCAGCCATTTTTAAACTGTACAACTCTCAATCTATAAAACTCTATATCTGCAAGATTTTACACATTAATATTATAAGCAAAAATAAGTATAATTTATTGATCTATGACATAAGTGAAAGAAAGGCTGGGCAACACGATTTTGTGAGAGCATTAAATAAAAAGGAGAGAAACTGTTTATTGTTATTAAAAATGAAAGCTTTTTTGGTTTCTTGAAAATTTTAACCTCATAATTTTTCAAACCAAACCTGTTTGTGAGATTTCCTTAAAGTTTATAGCTTAAGATAATAAAAGAAAACAGCCAAATTTCATGGATGTTAAAGCCTATGAGGATTTGTGTTTCTCTTTACCAGGATTTAAATCAGAGTTTTTCAAAAAAGCACTAATAGTTTCATACACAGTATGTGTTTCTCTATGAGAGTAAAGGCACAGAAACAGTTCTGGGTACAGTTTTTAGGTTTGATTGTTTGTTTTTGCACACCTGCTTGACGTCGCTGCCATGGTTGGTGCTGTAGGTGATTCTGTGAGCGGGGATGTCTGCAGCTCCAGGCACCCAGCTCACCCTCATCATGCTGTGGGAAACCATTGGGAACTGAACACTCACTGGTGCTGGAAGAGGGACTGTAGACAGGATGGTGGAAAAAGTCATTCAGTAAACGGAGGAAAGTGTAAAGTAAGTATCAAGCTTACTCATCTGATCAGTGTCACAGTTATTGTACAGCAGCTCTTAATAAACCTGAAAGATGACAGTGGCTGTCTTACAAGTGGTAGCCACAGCAGTGACGGGATCACTTGGATCTTCATCATAGAGGGCATAAAGAGTGACGGAGTAATCTGTTGCCGGCAGTAATCCTGCCAACTCCACCAACGTCTGATCTGCGCTGAATTTCTCCTGCAGCAGAGTGGAAACAAAATTCAGAGCAATGAGTTGGAAGTTTGTTTATAAATCTCAAACTTCAAGTGCTGTAAAATAATGATTTAACAGAACATTTTAATCTTTCAGTCTTTCTTTCTAATCAAAGAAGTACAATTCATACATAGGTATATATGATTTAATTTGATGAAAAAAAAAAAACAGTTTTAACTCCTCTTGTAATATTAAAGGCTTTGCTCTTTTCCTCGCCTTGTACTGTATGTTTTCACATGCCTTTACACACACAGAAAACAGAAAAGAGTGATCAAAGTCTCACCTCCTTGGCGTCATCAGGTTCTCCGTGGTTGAGAGCTGAGTACAGGATCATGTATTGTGTTGCACCAGGAGCTGCACTCCAACTCACTCGCAAATTGCTGTAGGAGGATGGAGTCACCTCCAGGTTGGTGGGCATGCCCAGGGGCACTGAAAAATATCGGATGTTGTTGCAAACTTTCCCATAACCTGGAAATAACTGTAACTGGTGTCTTCAAAGTACGTTTTTCATCTTTCTTTCTTTTTTTTCCATTTTCTTTTTGTTTAGAACATGAACAAATGACTCACATAGAACAAAAAAAAACTTGAACAAAAGAAAACAGAAAAAAACATTCACAACTAAGGAGTGAAATAAAATCTGTGTATCATTTGTTCAATTGATTTTCAATTATGAATCAAAAAACAAAACATTTTTGAAATGAAAACAAATAAGTGAAAATTTCTTTGTTTTACAAAATCCCATTTGTTAATATTGATCGGATAAAGAAAAGTTGAATTAGAGGCCACGGGCTGATTTTGATTTTATTATTTAATTTCTTTGATCATCGTGATCCGGAGGTTGTAGACGGAGTAGCTTCTCTGTCAAGAGATCGGAGATGAAGGCGGCTTGATGGCAGGTGTACGCACGAGGATGGACAGCTACACTTTATTCAAAGAAGCTAAACCAGTGACTCTTAAGGTCAGATCTGAGTCTGTTATTTTCGGATGTGTTTTTTGGATCCATAATTTAAAAAATAAACTAAAATAAAAAACACAAAGACACCTTGCATGCTGAATCCAATGTGTTTATCTTTCTATTAATTACGAAAATTCGCAGCACGATAAAAATTAAATCATTGAGCAGTGATCACACAACTGATCCTGAGAAGCAGCTGTCAGTATGATTAAGGTAGGCACACACAAACACACTCACACACACACATATGCCGGCACACAGACGTGAAACTACCATCAAGCCGGCTTCATCTACAATCTCTTGACAGTGAAGCTACTCTGTCTACAACCTCTGGGGTCACAATGATCAGACAAATTAAATAATAAAATCAAAATCAGCCTGTGGATTGTAATTCAACTTTCCATTATTCGATCTTTATTAACAAACGGGATATTGAAAAAAGAAGGAACAATTTTTCTTTAATTTTTGTTATTTTTTAAAAAAGGAAAAAAAAAAGGAAAACAAACTTTTTTTAATGTTTTGTTCTTTGATTCAATCTTTTGAGAATCCCGTTTTTATTTAGTTACACAGAGAATAAACAAAAATGTATGAGACAAGTGAATGTCCAACAAATAAATGGATCCCTTTATACACAGATTAAGAGTGACGTTTTCTTACATGTAGTGACAGTTCCTCTGAGCGCCAGGCCAACATTATCATCATACACAGGAAAGATGGACACGTGGTACAGGGTCTGAGAGGAAAGGTCCTTCAGCAGCACAGTGGACTCAGAGCCAGCCAGGACCACCTGAGGCACAAGCAGCCACACAATGTTAATCTGGCCTGAATACACTGAAATCAAAGGAAATACTCTCAATATACTTAACTTAATTTTGCTGAAGACAAAGACTTTTTTTAGTTCATTAGAAGTTGCTAAACAAGATGATTCCAAGATTTTCTGCCTGTTTCACTCCATTTGTCTCTCTCTTTTTTCCCCAGTTTGACTTTTTGGAAGGATACTCTTATTTTCAGACAGAAATCAACTTTTGTTACAGTCTTGGCCAAATTGTGTTTAGTATTGTGTTTTTCTTTCGTTCTTTCGTTTTCTTTCTTTCTTTCTTTCTTTCTTTCTTTCTTTCTTTCTTTCTTTCTTCGTGTGGTGTGTGAGAGTGGATGCCACCATCACTGGTCCGTGTGTGGGCCGCACCTCTTCAGAGCAGGTTGGGATCTACAGCAATGGAGGCGAGCGTTGTTCACTGACTGCAGTGGAATGTTTACTCTAGATTGTGTTCAAAGCTTTGTTTGTTAGTAAATTGTTAGTTCTGAAAATTGTGTTGTTTTTTGTTTAGCGAGTCTTTTGTTTGAGGAGAAGTTTATCACCATTTTCTTGTGCTAACTGTTTTTGGTTTGGTTAAAAGTTAGGTTCAGAGATTGTCTTTTGCTTGACAGGTGTTTGCATCCATAAAACAAAATAAATCGTTTTTAAAATTGCAAGATTAGTTTTTTGTTGGTTTGGGGAACAGTGAAGTAATCGTTTTGGGTATTTTATTGATTTTCTTTTTTGTTACAAACCTGCTCCCCTCGACGGGTGCGTAACAGTCACACAGATTTTGATGATGTCATGTTTAATACTGTCAGGTGATGACTGATGGGTTCTGGGATTTCATAACAACACATGCATCCTGCCCTTGTTTTGCCCTCCACACTGACTGTTTTCCTGCTCCCATGGGACAACAGAACACTTCAGATACTGATTTCTGCTCTTTTGCCAACAGATTTAATATTTAATGCACTTTTAAGCTCAACCTGTAAAGAGATCAGGCCTATAAACGTGCTACGACCTAATGTGGTGATAGCTCAGTGGTGTTTCTGACCTCCTGTGGATTCTGGCCCTCAGCGCTGTGGTACACCACTCTGTACTGCTGGACTGGCTTAGCAGGGTTGATCCAGTGAAGCTTCACTTCCCGGGAGCCCAGTTCAGAAAACCTAAGATCTGTAGGACTCGGGTAGGTCAGAGCAGGGTCCTCTGTGGGTGCAGGCTCCATTCCTTAAACAGAGCAGCATTAATTCAGCACATTACATCTCAACAACACAGATCCACAGATAACAGACAAACAGGTTACGTTTTGAGATTCCACGGTCCTCGATCCTTCCACACAGGATGTGAACCAGCCGAGCCACCAGTTTACTGAGCAGAGGGAAGTCATTCACGTTGTAGACATTGAGATCCACCGGCTCTGATGCCACTTGTCTCAACTCAGCCTCATCAGCATTCTTTACACCTGAACAATACAGAGTTATGATATGATTTAACCAACTTAACACCATGAAAATGCCATGAAACATGTCAGAAACTGTCGCATTATGTCGATAAAACCACATCAAATAACGTTTCATTAGTCTCCTTCAAGGCCCAAAGACTAGATCAACAAAAACAAACCACAACAACAAACCACACGGCGCCGGTTTGGCATGGTGGTGAAATAGCGCACTATATGAACAGAGGCTTTAGTAATGGGCGGATTGATACCTCGATACATCTTTACCTCAAGTCAAACCCAACTCTCTCTCCAGTTTCCTGCTCTATCTACGGTGCTATCATCTCAATAAAGCGACACAAGCTCAAAAAAGTTTACTTATATAAAAAAAAATCAACTCTATTTAGAGTCCAGTGTTCACAGAAACACAGGGGACGGTTGTGACATAAATAAAGAAAACATGAGCCTGAGGAAACCAATGGAGCACGTCTTTTTAATACTTTCTTCAGCCTCACCTACGGCGATGATCTCAACACCAACACTTTTCAGCTTGTTCGCTGCAGCGATGGCGTCATCCTGGGATTTCCCATCCGTCAGCAACACCAGAAAAAAAGGTACGTCCGCCCTCGCGCCTGCCTCTGCCTTCATGTTCTCCTCCATGACATGAAGCAGTGCCTGACCTGGACACATGGCAAATACATTCCACTGTGTATGTATTGTATGTATCATTTGTATATGTTCAAGTGAAAGATGTCAGGGCTTCTTAGAGGCACAAACTGTGCCGTGTGTTTACCTGTAAAAGTGTTTCCTCCCTTATATCTGAAATTCCTCACTGCCTCTAACAGCTGGTCTTTAGTGGTGAAGTTGTTGAGCTGCCACTCTGTGCGGGGGTCTCCACTGTACTGCGTCAGACCTGGGGAAGAAACCACAAAGTTCTATAAGATTTTAATTTGGTCTTGAGTAAAAAGTCTTCTTGTGCATTAAGGTTGATTGTGAAAGCTTGAGGTGGAGAGAAAGCTGTTCCACCACACAGAGACACCGCTGCTGTGATTAAAAGCATGGTTCTTGAAAGTATCAGGTTTTGTGAATTCTACAGTCTCATTTAGCAGACACTTTCGTCCAAAGCAGCATACAACACAAGCAAGAATTTAAACAGGAAGGAAAAACCTTAGTAAGTGCGAAGAAATGCTTCAAGTGAAGTTTTCAGTGTGATTTTTCCAAAGTTGAGTCCAGACCACTTAAACAGAGTGAAATAAGATCCTGCAACCGAAGACCATGAGTTCCTGTATATTTCTGTATAGTATAGGTCAGCAGTCTGCAACCTGCGGCTCTTTGACTCCTTTGCAGAGGCTCCATGTAGCTTTATAAAATCATTATTAAAACAATCAATTTCTATTTTTCTTACAGAAAGTGTTGATGTTAAACAACATTGACACTAAATAAAATTATGATTTAACATTTTGCTGAACTAAATATGCATCAAATCTTGCAATAAAGCCTGCCACCTCTCTACTTCACCTCCTGCAACATCAACAGACCAACAACTTTTCTTGCACCTGTCACTAGCCTTAAGTTTTATACCCCTGGTAGGAGAACTAAATCAACAAAAAGACAAATCTAGAAAAAAAAGAGATTTTAAATCTGTGTGGATGGATTCATTTAACTGCCAACATGCTGGCTGAATATACGAGCTTGACATGTGGCAAGAAATTAGCAAACAACAAAAAAATGATCAGTTTTGCAACATTATCAATATATCTTTTCAAATTCAGGTTTTCTTTTTGTAGTTCTACAAGTTTATAAATTCAGGAAAAACTTCTTGTTTGGACAATTATTTGATATATTTTAACTACATATAATATTTTAATTTATAAATGGCTCCTTTGATAGTACAGCTTGCCTGGTAAAGGTGAGAGCATAAAGTGGATACAATGGAGGATTAGGGCCACGTTAAAAAAAAGGAAATTTATGAGAAAAGAAAATCACAAGTTTAGGCGAATAAAATTATAAATTTACGAGTAAAAAAGTTATAAATTAATAAGAATAAAGTCATTGTTTTGTAGGAGGGTCCATCCGTCCAGTCAAAGAGGATGAAGTGAGAGCGTCTTCTTGATGAAGTTGTGTTGAGTTCCAGCTTTGACAAACAGCCTTCTTAATATCTCTGCCAATAGTTTGTTAGAGAACCTGGAGCTTTCTGATGAAGGCAGCTGAAACACGTAGCACCGTAGGCTACCACACTACGACGGAGGATTAGGGCCAAGTTCAAACCTAAACTAAAGTAGAACTTCACAAGATGCTCCGTGTTCCTCATTTTTATACAGGCGGCTGCTGCTCTTCAGACAGACAAGATACAGACTAAAATAACCAGATTATTCTAATAAATCTATGAGATTATTCTCATAATGTTATTATTATTTTTTTAAACATGGCCCTAATCCTCCAGCCATTGTAATCTGCAGCACTTCCGTTGCCAAGATGCTCACACACCCATAGAAACATCATCACACGAGAAACCTTTAAAGGCTTTTCTCCCTACTTAGGTTACAACCATCTATTTAAAAACAGTGCTTTAAAGACAAGAAGCGGTCAGTGGTGATGGGTGGCATGGGTCTTGTCACACCGGTCTTGGGCAGGGGGTTGGTCTGTACCCCACTACGATCTGATACTAAAGCTCAATTACTGTGCAGGTAGCCAGCAGGGTGACAGTAACAGGTAATACTGGAAAATTCCCTTTTTATGTAGAAAATGCACAATGCAGTGGAAGTCTTTAGGCAAGAAACCTTTTCTTGTTGAGATCCCTGTGAAATAGACCGTGTCTGATATACCAGTGCAACCCATAACTCATGTTTTACTGTAAGTACTGTATGTTTCAGTGCTATGTTCCGCCTATGTCATAAAAAACATTCAGTTGAACCATGATTTAGAATAGATAAAGACAAACTCCTTTGTAGCAGTGTGTTGACATGAATCTGACCCTTATCCTCACCAATCTGAATGTTGTTTGGTCCAATGTGGAAAGGTGTCATCAGACCCTCCAAGAAGTCTCTGACTCGTCTGAAGTTTGTGCGTCCAATGCTCCAGGAACCATCCACCAACAACATGATGTCTGCCGCCGCGCTGCTGTCACACTCAAACGGTTTCCTTGGAGAATTTCCTTGGAGAAAGCACAAAGAAAAAAGTCATTTAAATAACAGAACTAAATTTCTGTCACTCTTCTATAACTCCACATGTAAATGAAAAGTTTAAGATCGGGAAACAGATCGTTGAGTGCATGACGGATGGAAAAAAATCGGCACAGGTGTTAAAAGGTAGGCATGTTAATACTGAATACATGTGTCGACATGGTTCAGACATGAACAGGAGTGAGTTTTATTGTATGTGGATGTCTGTGTGTTTCTTTGGACGATGAGAGAGATAGAGGACACATGCAGCCCTGCAGCTGAACGGGGCGGCCTGTCATTATGTTTCCTCTACCTGTCCCTCCCCTCTCCAAACACTGTCATCACATTTCCAACCAGCACTTACTGCTCTCAGCTCTTGTTCCTAACTTTCAAGAAGAGGACAGACATTGATGACCACATGCTCTGATAACAAGCTAAATGTAACAAAGGAAGTTATCATAATCACTACTATCATGTTTTGGTTCTCTAATAAAACAAAGTTCACCAAAGGAAGCATTGTGGATCACATCTTAAGTGATGTTTTCCAAACAGCGTGATGCAGAGGGTACCTGTCACTGGTTGAGTAGGGAAGGGTGTCTTCCGGGGTTTCTCCTCTGCTGCCTTGCCCTGTGTCGTCCCCTGCTCCTCCTTTTTCTCCATCTTTGAACGATCTCTTTCTTTCTCCTTCTTCTTTTTCTTCTTCTCTTTGGTGGCTCTCTCTGCAGTCTCATCAGGGGGAGAGGGGGTTTCTAAAGCTGGAGACTCTGGAGAAAAGAGTGTGTGTCAGAAAAATACACACTACAAACTGTTGGGTTAAAAATAACCCAATAACCCAGCAGTAGTTCATTTGAGCCAGAAAGATGGGTTGGTCCATTTTAACCCAACAGATGGGATAAATATTCTACCCAAATGCTGGGTCAAATAAATCATAAGTCTGTGTTGTTTCAGCTAGAAACAAGTTGGTCTAACAAAATTTTATTTTATAAATACATTATATTTTATAGCTCAATAAAACTGTGGTGCACACAACTGGAGCACAAACAGCCAGTCCGTGCCATGTGGCACATAGACAGCTTGTGCCCTCTGCACAGCATCTCAGAGTACAGCAGGGTCTCATATCCACCGTGTTCCCTCCTCACTCAGTGGCACAAAATGCCGTCACAACAAAAATTACATTGCTTAAATCGTTTTCTTCAAATGTAAAGGAGCAGTTTTTCAAAGTTAAAGAGAATATTTAAAAAGGTGTGTGTAAATTTATGGTGGAGCACACCTGTCGATGTCATGACATGATGATGTTCGAAGCACAAACAAGATTTGAACTCAGTGTATGAGTCTCACAAAAATAACCAAAATCCCACATAAATAACCCATAATGGGTAAAATGTTTCATAACCCAGCAGTTGAGTTGACGAAATAACCCAGCTGTTTCTTATTGTGTGAGTGAGGTTTCATCAAGATATGCAAAGATGGTTTTGGGGGCAAACTGAGGCTGAATGTGACAGGAAATCAACTGTTAACGCTATGTGTGACATCAAACATATCAAAGCAGGGACTGAGAGAAACATCACTAACTATTATTAACACCTTCACAGAAGGCTCCAGTTCTACCTTCCTTCCATCTTGTTCCAACTTTTACTTCCTGTTCCACACCTACTGTAGCTGAGGTGTCATTACGGGGTGTGTATTTGTCTCAATGAACTTTGATGTAGGAGTTCATAAATACAGTGTACTAAACGCTCTGTGCTTGTGTGGTCTTGTTGGCTTTTAAGAGTGTTTTTGTGTCGTGTCCTCTCTCGGTCACGTACTGTTATGCTGACAGACCAAAGCACAGAAATAAACTTTTCAAAGAAAAGAAAACTTAAAAGTGCTCCAGAAAGTTCTTTTATAGATTCTTTTGTACCATATTGGTTTAAACAAACAGGGAAAATCTGTTCGGAAACGGCTCTGGACTGGGCTGGTTTATGTGGTAGTATAATTAAAGAATCAGTTTATCACAAACAGACATCCTTCATTACCCTTGAGTACAACCATATCAGCTATACTGGAAAAAAACAACATAATTCTACTTTACAATCTTCATGTATGAATATTGCTGAATAAGGCCTCTCCTTTTTGCATGGTGCTGCTGCTATCACTGTGGAACAGGAAGATTTGCTACTATACCTAACACTGTGGTTTTTATCACATCCCTATGCCTTTTACTGGCTCTTTTTTAACATGAATTACACAGGATGTGTTGTTGAATATAATATATAACAGCAAATGTAGCAACTTTATCTTGCTATTCAGCATGAAGAGATATTTGCAGAGTGGAAAAAATACAGTGAGGAGAGTTTTTTTTCCTCCAACAGATATTGTATGGAAACTTATTACTGATTAAAACTTACACACACACACACACACACACACACACACACACACACACACAAAAAAAACAAAAAACAAAACCCTGATTACTTAGCGCCTTAAAGAGTGGCAACTTGCAGTAGCTCTATTTTCAATGTTCTTTTTTATCCTTTATTTTTTTGTCTTATCTTTTTAGTGATCTTCATATTTTGAGCTTGTCATTATTTTTTTATTACTTTTTATGGCTCATTTATTGGTGATTGACACCAAATTGGTTGTGTTTGCAGTGGTGTTTTTACCTTTTTTGTTCCTGTTTTTCTGGGATCCAACGTGTAACCAAAGTTGCATTATTTATACCCCAGACCTCAGCTGTTAGCAGCTCGTAGCATGTTGATGCTAATTGGTCCAAAGTTGCCTGTGAGCTGAGGAGAAGGAGGCGAGGACACGTGCTGGTACTGCAGAGCGAGCTGAGAAGAGACGACATCAACCCGTCCTCCTATCCATCATTTTGGAGAATGTAAAATCTATCTACATCTATCTATGAGATGGACGAGCTAGCTGTGCTAACAGCACCAGAAGGAATACCGGCAGACTAGCATCATGCTATTCACAGAGACATGGCTAATGGAGCTAACACTGGACACCAACGCCACTTTGAAGGATTTTACCTGTTGTGAGCTGACAAGATACAGGAGAAAGAGACTGAACAGACTGGCTAAGAAGACCAGATCAGTCCTGGACCCTGTTGAGGTGTTTCTTTTTTGACATGAGAATTATGGTCAACCTGACGTCTCTGATGGACATTTTTTTCTAGTTGACATCTATTATATCATACTTTTATATATTCTTGGAATTTTTGCTCTTTACACTTTGTTCGCTGCTGTGACTCCTGAATTTCCCTTCAGGGATCAATAAAGTATCTTAAATAATGCCCTGGGGGTAACGCAAGTTTCCTCCATCAAATACCTGAATGTGCTGAAAAAAACTCACATCTTGAGGTTGAATTATTGAATCCTGTAGAGATCGACTTCATTAATTTACAAACAACTTTAACTATTCTCATTCTTATACATATGGTTTCTTATTCAATAGACAAAATTATATTTTTACATGTATTTTAAATATCATTTTATTATACCTGCTGCAATGAAACTCATTTGTGCATAAATTGAGTTTTTTTCTTTACTTTGACAAATAACCTTAATTTCATACGATTATGAAGCAGTGCTGGGATGTAATAAAATGGGTTATGAATGAAAACATTTTGAATAGATAAAGATATTGAAGTAAATAACTTAAAACCAAGGCTTCTACATCTGAGAAGTTTGTTTATTTCAAGGATAGCTTTTTGAGATGTTATCTCATTTTCACCCATCAAGAGACGAGGTAAGGCACAGTAAATTCATTAACATGCAGTATAAGGTACATGAGCAAAAGCAAGAAAAGAGTAAGTCCAGACCAACTAAAAAAACAGTCAAAAATAAGAGCAGGATGTTTGACAATGAATAAGAAGAGAAGATTTAAAGATATGAAAAGAGGTGATGGATCTAAGCGAGTGAGGTAGGTTATTCCAGTCTGATGGAGCTTAAAACTTAAATGCACAGCGACTCGTTTCTTTCCTGATTCTTGGAGTAAAGAAAAATTACTGATCAGTTTGCCTTAGGCTATACTGTGAACTAAAAGGAACTGTTTGACGGAAAATTGAAATACATACATTAAAAGTAAATGACAACCAATGAAATTTCCCTCTGGCCTTGGGAGCCATCAAGGTCAAGGACTCATACTTTGAGTAATGGTGGGTTCACCATAATCGAGGATTGGAAGCACCAGTTGTGTCACAATTCTTTTCAGGGCTTGCAGGGAGAAACATTCAACAGAATGATAAAGTGACTCTAGCCAACCGTATTTTTTCTTGGAGAGTGAGCTGATATGAGGTTTGACAGATAACTGGGAATCAAGCCAAAGGCCTAAATAATTAAATTCATGGACTTTTTCTGAAGCTGCTCCTTCCAAGAAAATATTATACCAGTTTTTTGTTAGAGGCAAAGGATTTGATTGACTGCAAAACCACAGAGAATTTGACTTTTTCTTATTCAGAGGAAGCTTATGGATAGAGAACCAGTTTTGGACTCGATTAAAATCAGTTTGTAGTGAATACTGACTTTGTGAAGTGTCCGAGCTGGAGGAGTATATCACAGTGTCACCAGCATGTAAGTGAATTTGGCAGTCAGAACAGTCTTGTGGGAGGTCATTGACGAAGATCGAGAATAATAAAGGGCCTAAGGATGAACCTTGCGGTACACCATTGTTGATTATCTTAAAGTCTGACTGGCTGCCGTGCACCACAACCTACTTTTCCATGAACACATTTATCTTCATTAAGAAACCCTCAGAGAATTATTATTGTTTGGAATGAATTGCCACTCATTTTCTTACGATACTAAAGTCAACTTTTTGCTATCGATGCTACGATCAATATTTCAGTATTTAGGTGTAGTAATGTGTCCTCTGAACATGCCTCACCTGCAGTAGCAGCAGAGGTGGTGGGGTCTGGATACAGAACTGTTGGCAGACCCAGCAGAGCCTCTGTTGCATCGTCTAGATCTCCTGACCCTGACCCGCCTGGCAGCATCTTCTTCCTCTGATCTCTGGTACCACTGCGGATCATTTCCTCCTCCCGCAGACCCTCCACTGGAAGAGAAAAACATCAGCTAAGGGAAGGCATAGTCTACTTTTGGTATGTTTATTTATATTTTGACTTTCACCCTGCTCTACTGGAGAAATCAGTATATGTTCGTTTTTATGCTGTAACAACGTAGCCTTCATGCAGCAATGGAAAATCAACCGCGTTTCAAATAACCACAAACAGCAATACTCTCATGGCTGGAAGTTGACTGAAGTTACAGGAATGGAAATAAATAGGACATTGAGATCTCCGCACAACCTAAATCCAGTTCATCAGCTGCTTTACTGATCTTTGCTTATAGCTGTCACTGCACTTACCTGAACCCCTTAAAAACCAGGGTCTGTATTTACAAAGCTCCTCAGAGTCCTCTCAGAGAGCTCCTAACTTAACCTAAAAACTCTCAGCAAGGAGTCTGAGCTTAAGATGTTTCTGAGAGCGACTCTGAGCGAGGAGGAGTCAGAAACTTCGATCTTGGAGGGAGGTGTGGGTGACCCTTGGCTAGGTATGATGCCATCTTCTAAAAGACTGGTTGTTACAGAAACAAAAAAACAAAAAAAAAACCTGAGGAAAAAAAAAAAAAAAAGGACGAAGAAGAAGAAGCAGAAGAAAAAAGCGCCACACTCCTAGTAATAAATGAACAGTAAAATCAAGCGATCATATAACTTGGACATTATTAAGAAATGTGTTATTGTGACATTTATTTATCTCATAATGAGGAAACCATCTGCCAACTGGACTCAAGAGTAGTGTCTGCTGTTGGCACAGTTCTTTGAGAAGAACAAGAGTAAGAGGGAAAGTGAGTCCCGGGATCACGGCACAAGGGAAAAGTCAGACTTGGGGGCATAGTGCCCAACAAAACAATGCATTGTTCCCTCTCCTTGTGTGCACAAGTGACAAGTGTGAGAAGTGCTGGTACATGCTGCAAACTCAAGTGAGAGCAGAGACTGAAGCACACAAGCAAAGTTATTCTCAAACACTGTTGTAGGCGACCACTTTAGTCTCAGAAATTTCAGACTTCATTCTTGTAAATTTATAACCCCTTTTTTCTCATAGATGTATGGCTTTAGTCTTGTAAATTTACTCTTTTTTTAATACTTGGCCCTAATCCTCAGTAGTACCTAAGGCCTAAGACGCTTTGTGAATAACTTGTATCTTACCAAGGGAAAATTCTAAGAAAAATCTTAGAATTGGAGAAATTTTAAGATTATTTCTAAGAATGACCTCCCTAAGATCTACTTTTAGCCTGAGGATGCTTTGTGAATACGGCACTAGATCTTGTGGCTGACAGGGCTGTTAGAATTTTGGTAAGACGGTCAGTGGTGTGCTGGGTTTTTCTAAGCTTAAACTTTAGACTCATGTACTCTGATATATGAGTTTAATGTGGCAGTAAATCAGAAAAAGCTGAACCCGGGATCACACTGCACTTTTCAGATTGTTAAGCTGAATTTCAGTAAAGTGAGTCCATTATTTTGGATGTTTTGTCCTGTCAGCACAGAATAGAAACACGCAGTCATGTCAGGTCAGACTGCTGACGCTGTCAGCTTTGTGAAATATTGGCTTTCCCCTGCTTCTTGTGTTAAAACTACTGCAGGGCAGTCTCAATGCTGATGATGCAAAAAGCAAGACTGAACTGTTCATTATCTTGAATAACATCTCCCAGCAGATTCAGATTGAGATCAGAAAGATTAAATTGAACAGGCCTGAGGTGAAGTTGGAGCATGTTTGCTGTTTGGCTATTTTCTACTAATCTCTGGTATGTTTTCTTACATCTCTTTTTATCACTTCCACTACTTCCTGTCGACAAAGTTATGCTTTGAGTTAAGAGACAAGGTCAAAAATGGCAAATTGAGGGTGAAATTTCTAAGGAAGTGTGAATTGCCTCGACACAGTAACCTACTATCACTGGCAGGGTTCGAAAAAGATCTGAGCCCAGAGGGGGTTACAGCAGGTGGGAAAGGCAAAGACGCATTAGGAAGGAATTCCCAGACTGCCATCATTCCAGCATGACAGCCGGTGTTGCAAATTTCCAAGTTAACATGCTTTTCACACCTGCCTGGACTTGCTCAACTCGACACAGTAACATTATAGTACTAACACCGGCTGCGAGTAACCACAGGATGCATCAAGATATTATATAACTCCAAATAAACCTGAGAGTAAAACAATAAAAAGTCAAAGGTTTGTTTTATTTAATTTTGGGTGAACAAAAATTTGTGATGGCATCAGCGATCAGCGTCACAGGGAGCGACTGTGCGAAAGTCAGAGAAAGATGTCTGAATCAACTTAATGGAAAATATACGAGCAAAGTTTATCACAGTTCCTAATCACAATAACACTAAACACAGGTGAAACAATGCTGAATTGTCCTCTTCCTGCTTCTCTCCTCATTACAGTCACCTGTAGAAGCCATAACTTGTCATGTGGTTTGGCAGAAGTGTTGCCTTTGTGAGGTTGCTTTTACAACCCAGAAACACTCATAAGTCGTGTAAGTATATACGTTAGTTCAAACCAAACCCATTTTCAGCCTGTAATCCTCCTGAAGCAGTCTACCCTATCATTTCTGCTGTACCACTGTGTGTGTGTGTTTATGTGCTTGTACATATACTTGCTCCAATATGGGTGTGGACAGGGAGGAACAAATGCACAGAATAAGGGTAAGAATGTTAAAAATGCTTCATTTCTTATGTTACGACTTTGTCTTGCCAATAAAATCTCACACTGCCATCTGAGTCAACAGCAGCTTACTCCTTTTTTTCTCAGCTCCCATTGATGTACATCAAGCTGTGCCACTCATTTTTTAAAATCTTTCCTCTCTCTAAAATGATCATTTGATCATTTTATGTAGTCATTTTCAGTTTTGGGTTAATGCTGATTAAAGATCAACACATTTTGCAGCTTATAAGCATATAAATGAATGTAGGTCACTCTGTATTACAGCTATGCTCCATTCGTTTAAAGCCCTTAGCATGTTTAGGAAGTGCCGCTCAGCTTCTCACTCACCTGCTTCACATTTCAGCTTCTAGCTTTCAACTCGACAGTATTACAATTTACCCTCCCGATTTTAAACTTACATAACTGGATACAAAGCAATGAGTCTGAGCTTCACAACATAACAAAACATTTAATTTTTGAATATCTCAACCTTAGAGGTCACTGTCAACTTTTAGGTTCATTAGCAGGGAATCCAACTTCCAGTCAGCTGTCCTTGGACCCTTTTCTCTCCTCCTCCTGTTGTTTCTGCTTCACCCAGATCTGATTTGGATCCTTGAGCCCTGATAAATACATCCTCTTACTCTGCCTCACCATAGTTTAAATGTTATTATAATGATTTCTAAGGGTGTCCCGATACAATCTTTTCACTTCTGATAAGGCACTGATATTGCAGCCTTCAGAAATGACTGATACTGACATTGATTCGACACAACGTCAGCACAAATCATACACACTCTTATTACTTATTTTGTAATGTTAGAAAAGGCTAGATGGAGTGATATTACTCAAACAGGCAGAAGAATAGGCAGCGACAGTTGGTATGAGAAAAATGACCCATTTATTATTAACCAAAGGGCTACAAAAATAAAAAAAATGAATTAGAAGACCCTGAAAAATGACCTCAATAAATAAAATAAAAACAGGAAAATATATTTCTAAAGTGCTAAGACGCTTAAATAAATAACTTAATAATAATAATAATAATAATGATAATAATAATAATAATAATAATAATAATAATAATAATAATAATAATAATAAATAAATAAATAAATAAATAAATAAATAAATAAATAAATAAATAAATAAATAAATAAAAAATATAATTTTAAAGTGCAAATTAATAATTGAAGATTACTTTAGTTAATACTTAAGTTAATATTTACTGTCAGTATATGTTACGTGGGCTCTGTATGCTGGATCCGGGCACTGCTGGATAGAAGTGTCAGAGTCTGGAATGGACAGCTTGTATCAGAGTGCTTATTTTAGAGATTTTAGATGCAGGCCGATATACTCTGATACTCCTTTTTTTTTTTTTTTGCTGACATCGGAATGATGATATCCAATATAAATATCGGATCAGGACACCTCTAATGTTCTCTTTGTTTGTATTTCTTGAAGTTCCTCCTGAAACCATATTTTTCCACATATGCTTCACTATTTAAGCTTACCTGCCAGTAGCACTTCATAATTTATACAAGTCACTCTGAGTCACTCTTAGCCTATCCTGTACTCAGGAGGGCCTTTGAGAAAGTTTCTTTAAGTTACTCCTCGTTAAGTTGCTGTTTTTCTTTTTTTTTTTTCTTGAAAATCTTCCCCTATCTAAATTGAGAGTCTAAAAAAGAGGGATGACGAGCTCAGAACGGACTGTAAAGCTGAGTAGAGCTGCAACAGTTAATCAAATAATAAGTTATTAATGATTACTAAATTAATCATCCACTATTTTGATAACTGAATAATCAGTTTAAATAATTATTTCATAAAAGAAAGTCAAAGTTCTCTGATTTCAGCTTCATAAACATATATATTTTCTGGTTTCTTTAGTTCTGAGTATTTGTGGACAAAACAAGACATTCAATGATTTCATCTTGGACTTCATGATGTGAAATCATGAAATCATGAAATTAATCGTTAGTTGCAGCCCTCACTCCAAGTGATGGTGATTTATGATATTTAACTTCACATTTCAATTCATTTAAATCTGTTGATTAATAATTTAATGACTTAACATTAATCTTGGGAAATCTTTGTCCTTATTCCTCTCTTTTCTCTTCGTCAAGCATCGTTTTTATCCCTCATGCTGCCTCACTTACTGGTGAAACGTCTCTTAGCAAGTAGCTTCTCTGTGGTCCCGTTGAGCACAAGGACTTGGAGGTTGTATTCCTGGTTTGAGTCCAGTCCGGCCACCGTTGCCCTGCCTCGTGTGGTGGTCAGCATCAGCTCTGGCTGCGGCACATCTTGAAAAGAAGACAGAAGGTTGATAAGTGCTTTATATTACCTCCAAATTAAAAGTTATTTCTCTGCATCACTTGAGATCTTTTTGACAAAAAAAGAGTGAAAACATGCTGACAGCTGTAACACCCAACAGCTGCCACGAAAGTCTTTTGGTGGAAACCTTCAACTATTGGCACTATTAATCTGGTAAAACAGAGAGTCCTCTACACTTACGGCTTCAACAGATTAGCTGCACGTTACCCAAACATTTAATTCCATTGGTACATTTGCTAAATCAAATTTTCAATTATGTACGAACACACAAAGGAATCACACTCATGTTTGTTGAGACCGTAAGCAGGCAAGATATGCTAGTTTTTACACAAGTTTTTTTTATAATAAAAAGTAACACCAGCATAAACTTGCCCCAATGAGCTCATGATGCCTGACAAACAAGACATCTCCAACTCAGCACGCTAAAAAAAGCAAACATGTAGCATAATAACATACATCCAGCAAAATTAAAAACTAGGTTTCCATAACATTCAGAGTTTACACAAAACACCTGATTAAGAAAACCCTCTGAGCTTTATATGACTGTATCTTTTTTTCCGTTCAGGACACAAACAGCCTCAGGGAATGTACTTCTCTTACCTCAACCAAAAGGAGAACCCCCACCCCTCTACCTCCAGATCAGATCCTACACTTCCAGTCTCAAGTTGGACTGAATTCTTCCTCTAAGCCCCCCTTTGTCTGCCTTTAAAACAAGCCCGGGCTTAGCTGCACATTGTGGAATGGGCGATAAGAAGTTGACAGAGAGAAAACAATGTTATGAAAGAAGATAGAGAGACAGGAGAATCAGAGATGAAGAGGAGGGGGCTGCGGTCTTATCCAAACCATCGCCTGTGAAGAAGAAGAGCTGAAACATTCATGGCTGTCTGGACTACACTGAGATTAAAAAAAAGTCTTTTTAAGGGGAGTGGGAACCGAGGCCTGTACCTCAGACACAAGTTTTGTCACATCTATTTTCTTATGTAATCTTCAAAAGACAAAAATACAGCTGAGCTCTCACACAGCCTCTTGCTTTCATAAATACTGGCTCTAACTTTTTGCCTGTTGTCATTGTAAAACTTGTTCCTGCTTATGAAAGCATTTATAATGACAAAACCAAACGATCCAAGGACTGGTTTTTACTCACACACTCATTTGCTAAAACCCTCACCATGAACACTTTTTTGGGAGCATATAATTGTAATTTAAGTTCACTAATAGGCCTTTGCTTCATCACTGTCTATTGCAGGGCCATGAAGATTGTGAGCTATAGGCCCGTTTATGCTCAGCATTAAATACGGATCGGAATACAGGACACAGTTTCCATAAAGCTTACGGATAAGGACCAAACGGAGCAGTACCACTGGAAACCGTGGGGACAGTGTTGCTGTTACTACCTGATATGAAGCTCTAGTGAGACATGAAGACATGTTCGCTTATGAATTATACTGTGTGTAATCCTGTGTTTTATGACATTGCACTGTCCCCTTTTAAATAAAGAAGTTAAGAAGAAATAACAATGGAGGAACCTTTTTGAAAAAAAAAAAACTTTGAGAGTTGTTGAGGAACTTGCTTCTCTGTTTTTATTTTCACGCAAGAGTTACATTAGCTATACCTCCTCCGCAGCTGCCGTGTTTTGTTTTTGAGTTAGCTGTTGTCATAAACTTTTGACTATGAGCTGCTCCACCTGGTGCACATGCAAAAACACAAAACACAAGCAAAATAAAAAAAAAACATCTTCATCAATTTGCCAACACATGCACAGCATTTAAAAAAACACACTACAAATAGGCTGCAACACAATGGAAGTTTCCAGAGGACACTTAAAAGTGATGCACACATTTGTTATTAGCCAATATGCTAATTTCTGAATCATGTGATAACAATGTTAAAATAAATCAAAAACACTTCATTTTTATTTCTTTTTCTAACACCACTGACGGAAAGAGAACCTTAAGAAGGTGACTCAAAATCCACATCAACAACAAGTGTGTCAGGATGTGTCTGTGCATCACTTTTAAGTGTCCCCTGGAAATACTTCGGTTGCATTGTCTATTTACAGCACGTTTTTCTAATGTGTTGTGTTGCGGTCTTTCACTGCATTTTCTAAATGCTGAACATGTGTTGTCAAACTGATGAAGCTGTTTTCTTAGTTTGCTTGTGTTTTGTCTTTTTGCATGTGTTCTCTTAAGTTGCAGTGCTGTGAGCTCTCAGGACCACCGTACCTGCGACCCTGAAGGCAATGAAGGAGAATGGATTACATGGATTACTAGTCACATTTCTGAGGATGTGACCAGTACAAGATGGAGTTTTTTTATATCAAAATAACAAAGACATTTTCTGTCAAATTAAAAAATCTGAGTTCTTGAGGTTAAACGTTATGATTCATTCTGTCAAGGGTGTAAGTGCAGTGAACATATGGCAATGACACGTCAACAGCATTAATGACATGAAGCTTTGTTGTTGTTTCACAATTGCTCTTAATGTCATAAATCTATTGACAATAGCTTTTTATAACTTTTCTGACCTTCTTACATTTTTCAGTGTTATGGAGAAGTACACATTTAAAGTATTTTTTTCAAGCAGTATCATAAGCAGTAGTGGATGCTTGGTTCTTGATTGTCATAATGCCTAACATAAATATTCACCCCCTTAGATATTTTACCTTTTAATTGCTTTGATAAGTCAAACATGATCAATAAAATGCAGGTTTTTTCCCCACAAAGATTTATTGGAGTGTAGTTTTTGCAGTATGCTTCGGATCATTCTCTTGCTGTAAAATAAATCTTCTCCCAAGCCGTGGTTCTCTTGCAGACTGAATTAGATGGTCCCCCAGGATTTTGGTGTATTTTGCAGCTCTTATTCTGTCCTCTACCTTTACAAGCCTTCCTTGGTTGGCTGCTAAGAAACATCCCCACAGCATGATGCTGGCACCACCATGCTTCACTGTAGGGATGGTGTGTTTTTGATGATCTGCAGTGTTTGGTTTCCGCCAAACATACATTTTTGTCTGATGACCAAAAAGCTCAATTTGGTCTCATCAGACCAAAGAACCTTCTTCCACTTGACCATGGAAGTCCTCTACAAGGACAGCCTGACCTCAGCAGATTCACACATGGGCAACATTCCTTCCATTTATTAGTGACTGATTTCAATGAACTCCAGGGGATATTTATTGCTTGGAAATGTTTTTATATCCATCCCCTGACTTGTACTTTTTAATAACCCTTTATCTGTGTTGCTTCTTCTGTCCTCATGGTATAAGTTAACCAGGAGTACTGATCAACCAGTCTCTGGACCCTCCAGACACAGGTGTTTTATACCTTAGTCACTTGAGACACACCCACACCACTCAGGTGATCCTCTTTTCACTAACTGTGAGACGACTGGAACCACCTGGATGGACCTCTCTTTAATTAGACCATTAAATTTAAAAGGGGGTGACCAATTAAGCAAACAGTTCTTTTTTGTTACATATTTTGTAAAAAAAAGTTTTTTACAAAATATGTAACAAAAAGTTAACTTTGTAAAAACTCTGTTTTCATTTTGACATTAAAGACTTTTTTTTCAATAAACCTTTGTGGGGAAAAAAGCCAAATCTTTAATTGACCATGTTTGAATTATCAAAGCAATAAAAGGGTTAAACATCCAAGCAGGTTAATACTTTTTATAAGCATTGTGGATGATCAGTCTAATCATCTCATTATAGTTTTCTGTTTTTGTTTAAGAAAAAAAAAAAAAGATTGCATGCTGCAGAGAGCCAGCTTTCCTGATTGTGGTTTACCCTCCTTGTGGAGGGTACAGTATCAATTAAAGTCCTCTATACAACTCTATGTCAAGTCAGCAGTCTTCCCCATGATAGTTTAGCCTACTGACCCAGACTAAGAAACCATTTAAAGGCTCAGGATAGCTTTGCAGCAGTTTTTAGTGAAATACCTGTTTAGAGTGTGACATTATTAGTTTAGAATATTTAACTCTTTTACAATATTCTAGTTTTATGAGATACAGGATTTGGGGTTTTCATAAGCTGTTAGCCATAATAATCACAACTACATAAATGCTTTAAATATTTCACTCTGTGTATTAAATCCATATAATATATGAGTTTCACTTTTTAGATTGAACTACTAAAATAAATCTGCTTTCCAACCATATTCTAATAAACTGATCAAACCATAGGTTGGAAATGTATTTCTGACTACAGTATCAAGCCAGAAAAACAGCAAGAAGATGGAAGGATTGCTTTGAACACAGCCAAAGAGTCTCACCTGAGATGGGTCTGACTCGGACCTTGTAGCCCTGAACAGGTCCATCAGCCTCCTTCCATTTCATCTGCAGCCTGTCCTCGGACAGGACCGTCAGCTTGAGACGACCTATGCAGAGACAAGGACAGGATAGGGACAATAAAACATCAAGTTTCATTATGCATGTTTGTCTGGAAGAAGATCTGGGTCAGGAGAAAGAAGAGAGCAGGACAATTTGAGACATTTCTAAGATCAAAGAAACAATCTGTGCTTTCTTCACTCCTCCCGTTCTCCTCCAAGGCGGCCTCTACCCTCTCACTTCCTTCTTCTTAAATCAAATCCATCTCTTGTCTTCAGCATCATCTACATAGTTTCCAGCAGGGGTTTCCCAACAAGTAGCGTCTTTCATATTTCCATTCGCCCACCCTCCGTCCATCCCTCTCTCCAGCTGCCCCCTCATCCATCAAAGCATGCCCTGTCCTCTTGTCTGGTATAGAAACAGGAACAGGACGCTTGTAAGGGACTAAAGGGTCAAAGGTCATGTCAGAGGATCATGGCAGAGTTACAGTGTGGCAGGGTTACAGATGGAGAGGAAGATGGGTCAGAGGCAAAGAAGACAGAGAAGTGTAAACATGATTCACAGAAGGTTGTCTGCACTGCTTCTTTTCAGTGTATGACCCTCAATAGACTGTGTGTGTGTGTGTGAGTGTGTGTGTGGGTTCCTGTGTATTTGGGCAAGAGGCCCATGTGGGGTCCCCTCCTCAGTGACTGGCAGAGGATCACAAAGGGTCTGAGGGGATTTAGAGTGACTGGGGTCAAGGTCGAACAGACCCACTGACAAAAATAACTAGTTGTGGCCATCGTTTTTCAGTGCAGCACTAAAACGATTAAAGACCCTCAATTCACATCCTTTAGTTACACACTGCAAATACCCAGAAATTATACATGTTAAGTTTAGTTTATTCCTTTGCACATGATAAATCAGAGTAATTACAAGATAATTAAAGAAAAACATTGTGCAGAGGAGGTTAGAATCCAACAAAGGCTTGTCAAAGTACCTTTGCCATCACCTGCCTAGCTAATCTAGGCAGAAATTTAGATTAGCTAAAACAGAGTTTTTTCTGAAACCAATTTCCAGCATGAAAGTATCACCAAAAGCAGAGAGCTTTAAGTCCTGCTGAAAGAACTCAGACAAAAACATGTGAGCAGTGTAACTGGGGCTGTTACTTCCAAAGGACCTTAAACAATTTCAAATTATTAGACATAACTGAGATTTATATCATTTTGTAAAAGAAACTGAAATCATAATTTTCAAATGTCTGAAAAATCCAAAAAAAGTCTTTGAGAGCTTAGAGTCAAATTGATTTTTTCAGAATAAATTCTGTAGTGACACTTGGATTAAGGTTGTTTTAAAAATCACCCTTTTGATCAAATGTCAACTCTGTGGGGCTGTGAGAAAAATTGTTTTTCTAGGATAAACACTTCGTTTCCCATGAGCACTTGAACCAACTGCTGTGAGTACATGATTCTTAATAATGTGTTTGTTTATGAAATGAATGGAGATTTTAATTCCTTTTTAGACTGTGAATAACGATCAGGTATATAGAAGGGAAACTTTTTCAAGATCACTTAGAAAGTCCCTTCAGCAGCTTTAATGGACACAGATGAGCAGTTATTGAGATTTAATAAATGATAGAGATGTTTTTCTAGACCCTGTGAGGTCCTGGCAAGCATACCATCAACACTGCATTATATCTAGCTGTGTACATGACAATTTCTTATTGAAGATGTACTCAAAAGGTTTGTACCTTGGCCATGGACCCCTGAAGACAGCAGCAACAGGACGAGCGTGATCCACAACATTAGCTGAGAAAATGACGATGACATTGGGTAGGAAGACGTCAGTACAGCCTAGAAAAAGAAAAAAAACATATATAATTATTAAATATCCTTTTGTTTTGTACAAATGCTGCTTAAAGAAAAGTGTGTCTACAAAAATACAGAACTTAAGTCTGCATTTAATAGTAAATAAACAAAATATGATCGTCAATACCAAAATCAGCCAGATATGGCAGGCATAACATTTTATTTCCTGGCAATTGACAAAACCTTAACTGGAATTTTATTATTATTATTGATAATAATTGTGCTCTCGCTGCTCATCTATTCTATCTGTCTTTGGCTGTAGGGGATATGAGGAGCTATGTGGTGCGCAACTTAACTTATCAATCAGGGCGTAGTGGCGTCTATTTTCTTTTAATAGATTTTGTAATTATAGTGCTCTGAAGTCCCAGACTACAGACACCTGCTGGTCTTTGCTTTTAAAGAAATGGATTTCGTACAACAATCCACCCCAGGAAATCCTTCCTTGGATTTAGTTTGCTTGATAAAAACTTCCTTGTATTGGTGGCTCAAACTAATGACACAATGAACACAAAGTGCAACAAAACAAAAGTCTGATAAAAGTGTCAAAGTAAAACAATGTTAGCTGATAATGTTCAGTGCACTACTTGTTTCCATGTGAAGATATTTATACAAAAAGTTTAATCCAACAGTCAGCTTTAGCTAACTGTGCTATAAAGGCACCTCCGTTTAAGAAACTAAGGATAGGATGGTGATTATGCACCAAGCAAAATCATCCCCTAAACTTCTAAAAAAGTAAGAAGCAGCTTCTCTGAATTCTTGTGATTATTGTCAATTATCAATACTTTAGATTGAGCCGTTGTCAGGGAACGATTATATAGCTTTGAAGACCAGCAGAAGAGACAAAGGTGCTTTAATTATGGTAAATAAAATGAAAACTATGGCCATACATTAACAAACACGGCAACAACAACAAGAACAACAACACTGATTATAACTCAAATGTGAATGTATTTAAATAGACTTAAATAGAGGACACCATAACAAGCAAAGAAAAACATCAACAAATGTAGTCTGTCACCTTTTCCCATGGGAACTCTTTTATGGCTGCCTCAAACTACAGGTGCTACAGGGTTTGTGCCCATTACAGACCATCAACTTCACACACTAATGACACACACTCACACACACATTAACAAACACACTGCACTTTAACAGCTCATAAAACTAACAGGCCTCTGTCTGTGAAGGACAGCAGCTAACACTGCACAGCAATCAGATCCCTTTACTCGCACATTCAACGTTACATTGACACATGATGTTATATTCAGACTTAAGACTCTGGCAAATAAAGCAAAATGTGTTCTTTGATTTGTAAATATCCTGGAAAACTATGGGAGGATGGTTAATGTTGTGAAGGCAGCAACTCTTTGGAAACCAAAGGCAAAAGTCAGACACTTTCTCAGTGAACAAGAACATTTCACGAGGATGCAGGCAGGGCGATGCAAGAGTAGACAGTCGATGGAATTAACAACTCTATTTAGGTTTTTGATATCAAATTGTGGTTTGATGGCATTAGTGTATAACTTCAAACATTATATCTGGACAGAATGAAAAGACGGATAAAAAAGAAAAAAAAAAACATACAGACAAAAACAATGAGTGCATAACGTTAGAGGGTTTATATGAAGAATATTAAGGGTTATAAGTTATCTCTATTCAGTGCCTTTACTTCAGGTCACAGTCTCCTGAGCTCATGGGCCTTGTAGGAGTAGTTTATCTCATGACAAGACAGACCACCACTGAAGAGAAGCTTACAACGTGCCCAACGGCATTTTAAACAGAGGTACACAGCCATCATGTACAGGATGTGACGTGACCATATCTCTCTTGTATGTTTTACACATGTTTCGTGTTTCTGCTTGCCTGAAGGTTGTCAGACTCTTGGACTAGAACTCAAGCTTTATGTCACATACATGTCCAGAGGACTAGACATTGTTGACTGTTTGTCAATGTCTGATCTACCTCCACAGAACAACTGTGATTTACTTAGCTCTTGGCTGATTCGAAAAGATCTACTCACGTAGATCTTAATTTTTTTAATGAAGCTGTCAGACATAATGCAGATAACACTGAGTCCACAGTTCCTTTTCAATTATAGACCTTTTCAAAATTAGTATATTTGGATTAGTTAGCGTCTCCTCTTTAGGATTAGAAAACACTTTTGTGCTTTTTTATTGCTAAAAGTCGAGTCTATGAAAATAAAATAAGACTTAAGAGCATGATTAACCTGGCACATCATCATTATCTGACCCTCAATGCATTATTAACACTGAATGCTGCATCAGCTCAAATAAATCTGCATGTATGTCAAGACAACTTACATTAAGCACACACAATGCACTTCCATACAGTTAGTGGTGATGTGCACCTTTAAAACATGCTGGCAGGCTCTACATACAGCCTAACGTTTGCATCCATAAATACTTCCGTTAAACGACAGAAGCGTCAACTCCTGCTTCAGACACTTTAACACCCTTTAAAGTGAGCTCACCCGGAAAAAATGACGCCATCAAACTGAGGCTTGAACTTCACTGAATCTTGCAGGTAGGACACAGAAGGTGGCTTATTTATGAATGAATTCAACATTTGTAAACAAGTCCATTTACAAACGGCCCGCTTCAGTCACCACAGGCATGTTTTTGGACCAAAAAGAGGGTTTAAGGCTTAATGAGCGAGTTCTTTGATGTTGCCTCCTATCATTTAGGGGCTAGCATTTGTGGCGCAAAATGGCTAATTTAATTAATTTCCGATTGAAAATAAAAATATTTTACAATGTGTATTCATTATTTTTTAGAGGTATATAACTTTCATTTCCACAGAGGCTATTAAACAATAGTTTCGAACAAAAGAGAACCTAGCCTACCTTTCAAGATTAAACGTCTTCCTCTGTGGTTCACATGAGAGAACTTAGGAGGAAACAGAAACAACATTAACGAATACTGAGCGAAAAAAATGACACAGTACCTTTTTCTCGCCTTGTCCGAGGAGCCAGGTGAGGTCTTACCTGGCTGCTAGCTGAGTGCACGTTCCCCCTACAGACGGACTCAGCACAAGCATTCCAGAGGTGGGATGTCAACACGCGCCAGTTCCGCTTGATTGTGAGGGCAGCTCCTCACATCAACTTGTATCTCAACTCCTCAGGGTGAAATCCGAGACGCAAGGCCGTCCCGTTGCTCCAGCATGGGCGTGGTACTCTGACGAGGTTTATAAAAACCTCAACAGCGCAAATATTTCCAAGTCTAGAATGCACACCGTGTTGAAACGCATCACCTCACAACACTTGGAACTTGTGGCTGTCTCGTGCCATCTATTGAATTTAAACTGCGTCACACAACAACTGCATGCTATTTCCAAAATCCTACCTGAGACCGTGGGCAATATGAATCTGCCACTCGGAAATTATTTTAGTAATTCAGCAGTAGTTGCATGCAGAGACAGCTGTTTCACATTAGACGCATGTTTTCCATTAAGATTGCATTATACATGCCTTACTAATTTCCAAATAGCTGTGTTGGCTTTTGAATCTACTCCAAGAATTAATAACTTGACTGCTTGATGGGAAATAAACCAGGTGCAGGGAGTTGCTCCCAGGATATAAAGTTAACTACAACCAGCTTTAGACCTGTGAAGTTACAACCCCAATTCCCCAATGAAGTTGGGACGTTGTGTAAAACGTAAATACAATGATTTGCAAATCCCGTTTAACCTTTTTTCAAGTGAATACACTACAAAGACAAGATATTTATTGTTCAAACTGATAAACTTCATTTATTTATATATTTTTTAAATAATATTCTTTCATTTTGAATTTGATGCCTTCAACATGTTCCTAAAAAGCTGGGTCAGGGTCATGTTTCCACTGTGTTCCATCACCTTTCCTTTTAACAACACTCAATAAGTGTTTGTGAACTGAGGACACTAATTGTTGAAGCTTTGGAGGTGGAATTCTTTACCATTCTTGATTGATGTACAACTTCAGTTGATCAACAGTCCGGGGTCTCTGTTGTTGTATTTTGCTGAAGTGATCCTGAGCCCACATGGTAATATCCTTTACACAATGATGTTGGTTTTTAATGCAGTGCTGCCTGAGGGGTCAAAGGTCACGGGCATTCAATGTTGATTTTCAGCCTTGCTGCTGACGTGCAGAGATTTCTCCAGATTCTCTGAATCTGTTGATGATATTAAGGACCGTTGATAATGAAATACATTTTTTTTTTTTTTGTAGTTGTACGTTTAGAAACATTGTTCTTAAACTGTTGGACTATTTGCTCATGCAGTTGTTCACAAAGTGTTGCACCTCGCCCCATCCTTGCTTGTGAATGACTGAGCCTTTCAGGGATGCTCCTTTTATACCCAATCATGACACTCACCTGTTTCCAATGAACCTGTTCACCTGTGGAATGTTCCAAACAGGTGTTTTTGGAGCATTCTTCAATTTTCCCAGTCTGTTGTTGACCCTGTCCCAGCTTTTTAGGAAGGTGTTACAGGCATCAAATTCAGAATGAGTGAATATTTAATAAGTTTATCAGTTTGAACAATAAATATATTGTATTGTGGTGTATTCAATTGAATAAAGGTTAAACAGGATTTGCAAATCATTGTATTTTGTTTTCATATATGTTTTACACAACATCCCAACTTCATTGAAATTGGGGTTGTATATGTATGACTTCTATGTATGTCTTATAAATGTGTTAGTGTACACTGAATATAAAATGTAAGAATTATCAAAAAATGTGTATACAGATTTCTACAGAGCATTAAATCTAAGTAAAACATATTTTTTCCTTCAAACAGTAGGTCAAAAATAAATAGTTTGACTTTTAGACTCTCAAAGTGCAACATAATAATCGAAACACTTACCTCCTTATTATCTTACTTCATGCCTTGTAATCTGAGTTTAATTTAGTCGATCGTAGATTTTGGTTCTCCAAGAACTTTTCCAGCTATTAAGATTCCTAGATGACAAGCAGACATGTTGCCTGCTGGAAGATTGGGCTTCAAGGTTACTTAAGATAAAATCTTGACTTAAATGAAATTTACATTGATAGGAAAGAGGGGGTAATAAACACGTCCTCCAAGATGTTTCGCACAAGTTCGTTATCAGAGATTTATTTTGAAATGTGAAACCATGTTGTCTTAAAACCTCACTGAAATGCAACAATGCTGCACCTTACAGAGAGTCAGCAAAAAAAAAAACAAAAACAAAAACAAAAAATGAAACAATAAACTTCAAAAATGGCTCTTAACTCAAGTTCTACAGCTACACAATAGCTGGTTCAGTTACAAGAGATTTTAAAAAATAGCTCTTAAAAGTTGTGTGAACAACCGCTGCGTGGTTGAAAAGGCACATTAAGTTTCAGTCTTTTACATCTCTGCCAAAAAAAAGCAGAAGACCTTGTTAGCAGCGCAAGCCTCTGTCGCCATCTTGATTAAAAACGATGAAACTGTGACAATAACAGGATTTATACCACAATTATCATGTTCAGAGAGTCTTTCTGCAACCAAACCTCGTAAGACCATATTCCCACTCTGTGTGTCAAGATTCTGAAAAAGAAAAATGACCCACCGCAGTTTAAGGTGCCAGAGCATCCCTTTTTCTCCCCATACATCACCTTTTGTCGACACTGAGATGTTTTAGCTACATTTTTTGAAGCTTCCCTAAGGCAACAGATCATAACTTGTGTCCAAAGTCAATGTGCAGCTGATTTTGAGGCCTTTGTATGGACTGAGAATGTGACAGAGGAAGAAAAGAGAGGAAAAGGGGCTGTTCTCTCTTTTTAGGCAGTGTTTCCTGAACAGAAGAGATTTTGAAATCTTATATCTCCGTTCAAACCATCTGATGGAGGAGTTAGGAAGGAATGAGTAGTTTGAAGAATGTGTAGACATCATTTGTGTGCATCCTCTGACTGACATCAGTGTAAAGTGATTTCTTGTTCCTCATCTTCATCAGCAGTTGAATCCTCTTTGTCGTCCCCGTTCTGCTGCAGCAAGGGCAACTCGAGCTCTGGGCTCTTGGTGTTGAGCTGCCTTAAAGACAGACCCTTATCTGGAGGAAAATGTCAGAAAGTACCGTGTTAAACTCATCACTTTGAGATTTGCCCCTCAAATCAAAACATTTTTACAATTATGGAGTAGTGAGAGCACCAAATTACAAAAACAAATTTATAGAACAAGAACAAGAAAGTAAAAGTGGAAATATAAATATGAATTAGTAAAATAAATGAAAAAATGTTGCTATTCAAAGTAATTTTAATCAAAAAATGAATCCATAAATGAAAAACTCCATAAACAATTGTTGACCTTGATGTTGAGCTTCACAGTGCAATGCTGTTCTTATTCAAAGACTTTTGTTCACCTAAACGCCACCATTATTCATAATATAGAAAAATTACAAGAAACCACCGATAACATCTGAAGGAGGAAAAAATATTTTTCTTTGTAATGAGTGAGGGGTCTCCTACATTTCTGCTTCTAGCAAACAACAAAATAAATGTATTAAGTGCTGCTGCTTCTTCCCTAAACACAATACCATCAAGGTTAAGAAAAAAAAAAAAAATCTATAAAAACATAAGAATATTGAAGGACTAAAACTGATACGGGCAAAACAACTCGAGGCATCAACAAGAAAACTACATAACTGTAGCATCCTGACACTTTATTTAAACAGTCTAATTTAAAGCTAAGCTTCTTTAATAATCCTCAAGAAAAATCCAGGACACTGGATAACCAGACCGATTATTATTGGACAAAATGTTTTTTTCTCCTCTCTTGTAAACAAAAGAAACTAAAACATTCCTTTGACATACTGAAAGCAAACATTTTTTGAGAGAACTTCAGCAGTTCAGAAGCATTACAGCCTTTGTTTCATCCTAAGGAGCTTTCAATGTTATGCCAGAGGGTGTGGTCTCAGGTGATGAGGTGCTGGTTCTCTCAAGAGAAAAACACACGAACAACTTCGAAGGTTGGAGCCTTCGGCTTAACTTTTAGGAAAAGGAGATGTTTGTTTTTAATTTTTCCAGCAGTTTAAATCTGTGAATATTGATGAATATGGGTTATTTAAATGATGGTGGAAACTACAGGTGCAATTTGCTCATTTTCCATAAAATATTAAAAAAAAAATATTAAAATCTGTGAAAAGTAAAGATAAAAGGGAAAAAAAAAAGGTAGCGTAACTTGTCTGTAAGACCTGGTTATAATATATGATGGAACTCTTCTTTATGTCCCAAGTTTTTATTGTATAATGAGCAGTAACAGATAAAGGAGCACTTACTTTTTGAATAATATGTTTTGAGTCCCACATGTAATGAAATTCCACACAGACACACGAAGAATCCCAGCCAATTAAGCACGCTCATTTTGTCTCCCATCAGAGATGCTGCCAAGAGCAGAGTACACACCTCCTACAGGAAAAAAAGGAATTAAGGGAGGGTGTATTAGATAAGTCTGAACAGGACCAGAACAGTAAAGCCCTTTCAGTTTTTATTAGGAGGAAATAATCTTTACACAACAGAAAACAATGGCGTTAAAAAAAGAGAAAGTCCATGTTTCTCATGGCCTGTACACGTGGCTTCAACCTGGATCAGACCATTTCAAAGTTTCCAGACATATTCAGAGGAGGAAAGCTACATGGTATGACCACTAAACCCTCAACCTGCCAATTAAACATGAAAACTTGAGGGGAAATGGCCTGACACCAAAATGCTAAACAATCAAGTGTTTACTCATGGCAGTATGGCTGGTTTTCTATAAATAACATTTAAAGGGGCAAAGTCTAAACATGCTCGGAATGAAAAGTACCCTGGTATAAATTCTTTAAGGGATTTGGTGCCCTCAAACTAAAAATGATCTGACTGGAACACATACAATTTTGTGTGGATCAAAATATGTGTAAATGGACTAGTTAGCTAAAGCACTAAAAGGTGCTCGCGGTCAACAGAAAAATCAAATCTAGCTGATGTAAAGAGAAAGCCAGACAACACACAGAGATGGTGTAATACCTTAAAGATCCCTGATATGGATAAAGTGAGGCTGGAGGTCCGGCAGACCAGCAGGAATTCAGAGAAGCCCAGACCAAAAGCCAGTAAACCACCAACGCTCAGTCTTAAGAGTGAATACACGAGAGGCGAGACCTCGGTTACCCGGAATAGCTTATCAGTGGTACTGAGGCTGAGTCCTGCAACACAGACAGGAAGAAAAAAGCATCATCAGTGCTTGCAGGGCAGAAAGATACATATCCTTAACCCCTTATAAGAAGCAGTACATGGTAAAGACACTGCTCACAGTTATCTGCCAAAGACTGTTGTAAACAAAAATTATGAAGCATAACAGAGCTTACATCTGGGCCATACATTTTTGAGACAGCTGACTTTTTTTCTTCTACCCATGCATGTTCTTTGTCTGGACATATAAGCATATAAACATAATTTAATGTTTTTATTTCATTGATGAGACAACATCCTCATGGAGCAGACTAAAAACATGTCCTAGAGCAGTATTTCTCAACTTGTTTCAAACAAAGGATCACTTACACATCCGTGACTGCACAAACTTTATCACTTTCAAATCGCAGCTCAACACCATCTTTTTAAAAATTCAGCTTTGCAGCTAGTCAAAGATACAAACGATTTTTAGAAAGTAAAGAGATAGTGATACAGTAAAACAGGTATAAGGCAAAGATGTCTAAACATTCCTATAAAATGAGGTCAAACATTAATCAACAGAAGAAGAATCCAAAGCTTGGCACAACTATTGCAAATAGGATCGTTGTGGCACACATATACATGCACGTCTATGGTGCCGGAGTGAGGATGACAAAACAACACTCACCTTCGTTGAACAGGAAGAGGGGAAAGAGGCCGAGGAACATGAGAGGTTGTAGGTGGTACATGGCATCGATTGGGTTCTGAAGGCCTGAAAGAGTGAAACATGGATGAGGTTTGAAGGGGAAGGAGAATGAGGTAATGAGATGCATAAATTGGACATGTTTTTAAAAAATGCTGTTACAATTAAATTTTGATCAATGATGCTCAAACTTTCACTCCACATATTAAGCAGTTTATATTAAGGCTGAAGGTAAAGTTGGGTTTTTATTTTAGAATCAGATCCTGCTTTTCTTTTGAAGCTGAGGAGAAACCTGATGCTGCTACTTTTCTGTCTGTGCTTGACTATGGTGATGTTTAATACATGCACGCCTCTGCTATCATGGAGCTTTGAAGTTCATCACTATTTTAACCAATCACTCATCACTGCTTGCTTTATTCTTGTGTAGGGTGGTCTTCCTTGTCATGTCGCAGACTAAAACACTGGTATTTTTAGCGCCTGTCGCCTGAGCCTGAGAATCAGGGGGAAGGCCCTCTTGCAACTTTAAGGATTATTCTGTTTCTTTTCTTGCCTTTAACCCCAAATTACGTGCCTACAGAACTCACCTAACTTTGCACAAAATTCAGTCATGACGAAAAATTTATGAATCCAGTATTTTCGTGCCAATAAGTACTCGCAGCGCCCTCTAGGTGAGAAAAATGCAGCCTCTCTGGCTACTAGCAATGGGCCTGATTTTTTGGGTGCATATCTATCATGCCAAGACGGACAAAAAAGTAGGTCTTGGCCATAGGGAATTCAAAACAGGAAGTTCGGAAATTGGAGTTAACGTCTGATTTGATGATTTATAGGGTATGTATTTGATTGAGCTTGTTGCACAGTTTTTTTCCTGCATCATTTTGAATAAATTTTTGTGTGTACTATGATGATTAAAGTTTATCAAGGATTTTTCGTAACTCAGTGGGCGTGGCCATAAACAATTGCCAATGTTGACGATTTTTTCGGCAAAATGCAAATCTTAACAGCTCTCGTATACAATGTTGGATCTGGACAGAAACACACACATGTTCAGTGCCACAGTCTGAGTACATCTATATGTTTTTTTTTCCACCTTAAACTACAGCGCCCCCTACTGTCAACAGGAAGTCAAGTGTTTTACTCAGTGATTAAAAACTCCTGTTTTTCCAACATATTCTCTCCATTCTGCTTAGTAATGTATTTCAGCCCTTCATTAAGCATCACTGACAGGCACACAGGTGCGAGGGCCCGCTTATCGCCGCTTGTGGCTTTAATTTAATTTATAAGTGTATCTTATGTCTGCTTCCATCTTACCTCCTCACCTATATTGTACAGATAAATACATGAACTCATGGACTTTGTTTGTAGGATCTTACTCTGCCCTGAGGGTCAGGACTGAACTCGGGGGGAAAAAGCTTTCAAGTTTGCTGCATGAGCTGTGCTTACTGGATGCTTTTAAACAGATCATGAGTGACTTGGATGCAGATGCGTCTGTTTGCAGATGTTTTGTCTAAAGTATGATCTTTTTAATTCAGGAGGTTGTTGTTATGAATACTTGTTCGGAGTTTAATATGTGTATTTTGTGTCAGTTGTAGTTATGTAACTGTGCTGCTGCCTGTCTTGGTCAGGATACTTTTGGAAAAGAGATTTTTAATCTTAACGAGTCTCTTCCTGGTTTAAAAATAAAAAACTTGAAGCCGAAAAAACAAGGCATAATTCCATACTTACATATACACCATACATACGAAGCATTTTGGTCAGTGCCATAAAAGAACTGAAGTTCGGTACCCAGCCCTGTGCACATATATCCATAACTGTTCTACAACTACTGTATGAATGTTTAAGAAAACAGCTGTACATGAACTCACGTTGATTATGTGGTTTGATGCCCTCAAGTTAAAAAACTGTAACTTCTCCACATACCGTACATTCATCATTAAAATAAGACACTAACCCAGCTCCGCTTTCTGCATGAGGACTTGAGTCAGGGTCCAGCGGATTCCTCCTATAAAGGACGCCAGCAGCACCATGATGAAGCCCTCCAGGTTGAACTGAGTGGACTCAAATGTAAACATAAATAGACCAGAGGCGATAAGCAGGACCACTAAGATCAGGAATGGGTTCTGTGGGAAGGAAAACAGAGGCAATGGAAATAAATATCAGGAAAAAATTATGCTGTTTTGGTTTCATTATAATTTCTATTAAAATCCAGTATTAATAAAAAGGCTTGACTAAAGCATGAAACTGTTAACTACTACCAGACAACACATCTAAAATATAATGTTATAGCCATTGTGCGTTCCTTAAAGCTGCTTCTTTTATACTGTTGTGTGACTGTAAACTCCAGGTGAGAAAAAAAGCAGTTTCTTTTGCATGCAAACGTTTTTGGCTGGAGGCCCGTCACTCCCTTCTTATGTCAATTTGTCGACAGGTAATATATCTAATCAGGCAATTAATAAAACAAGACAATGTTTGTGTTATGTTTGTGTAATTAGCACATGATCAAAGTTTAAGAAAGAAAAATATACTCACTGGTTCCTCCAGTTTAAAGAGCAGCGAAAAAAAAAGGATGAAGAGCACTGCTGAAGACTTGGTCATGGTGTACCTGAGATGACACAAACATCCCAACAGCTGTGTAACGATAATCTCATTAACCTGATGAAATTCTGTTTACACTGAAGTTTTATGTTCAAATAAAAAAACTGTGTAGGTCATAAACTTACAAACTTATGGTGATGAAGAGGAAGCTCCAGTTGGAAAGTCCAATATCCAGTGCTGTTGCAAAAGCTGAGAGGAGGAGACAGAACTGAGAACACTTAGAAGAAAAACACCCTGGGATAACTTTGTTCACTGGTGTTTTAAGATATTCTATTGTCAGCAAAAATTAATCCTATCAAAAGTGAAAATTATGAAATCTTATTACATTCATTTGAAAAGATTTGCCTGTTTTACTGAAATAAAATTATTTTAGAATTATAAGTTGTTTTTTTTCTTTTGATAAATCAAACATCTACTCTGTTCTTCATTAATTTCCAGTAATTTGATTATTTGCCTAATGGTCTCCTAAATAACCAGGTAGTCTGCTTAAATGAATCTTAGATAAATCATTTCAAATCCGTTAAGCAACCGTATCACCTCAAACACAGCAACGTACACCAGATCAGAATGAACTGGGTTACTGAAAAACTGCAAAGGCCTAACATGTTGATGAAAAATCAATAGACTGGTAACAAAAACACACCAACATTAGTATCAGGGCTGAAACTAACGACTATTTTCAAGATCGACTGGTCCATCAATTATTCTCTGCATTAACTGAGTAGTTGTAACTTGCTAAATGTTGCAAAGTGCTGTACTCATAGTGGGTTAAGATGAGATAAGACTTCTTATCTTGTCTTGATGTGGGGTTTCTGTTAATGAATTTTTTTTATTACCATTTATAGGTCTAGACCTGTTAACGTTTGGAAAGCGTATTGAGATAACGTTTGTTATGAATTGGCGCTGTATAAATAAAGATTGATTGATTGAAAGATGGATTGATTGTTTGGTCCATAAAATATCAGAAAATGGTGATAAAATGTCAACATTTCTAGAGTACAAGATGACATCATCAAATGTCCCTTTTTGTCCACAAACCAAAGATTTTCAGGAGCAAAGAAACCAGAAAATATACGTGTTTATGAAGCTGCAATCAGAGAATTTTGACTTCTTTTTCTTACATGAATTACTTAAACAGATTAATCAATTATCAAAATAGTTGAAGATTAATGAAGTAATCAATTAATAATTGATTATTTAATTAATTGTTGCAGCTTTAACCCTAATGTCTTTAACCCAAACCAAAATAATGCTGAATTCAAACAAACGGTCAGGACTTGATTGCGTCCTTTGGGATTTTGAGGAAACAGTGTCTCGTTCAATCAAAAAAATTATGTGACAAAATAATCTCTTTTAATCTATCTAAAAGGATATTTATAGATTAATTTTGATCAAATACATTGGACTGAGGAATTGGATGATCTACTCATTTTGTGGACTTAATTCACTTTATGGAGAATTTTTTTATTATTTGACTCTAACTAATTGAACTAACTGAAGATGAGAATTTAAAAAAAAATAAAAAATTAAGAAACTTAACTTAAATCAATTTATTAAGTATGGTTTAAACCCAACTGTTTAGGTTTGCTCTTTTCTTTTGTATGATGCAACTGTTTTTTATCAACTGAACTTTAGACATATAGTGTGTTGTCAGTGCAGGGAGTCCTCAGTCAGCACACATGATAAGGACAGACTATTAGCTGATTTTTTCCTTCAGTCTTTGAATACTTTGTGCTTCACCTCTGAGCCCTTACATAAAACTCTGAGCTCTGTGCTCTCACCTGTGGGTGCTACCTTACGGAGGTAATCTCTCCAGCTCAGAACGATGCGTGGTTTCCCTGTCCAGCACTGCATGAGGTGTCGCGTCAGAGTCGACAGGCAGAAGATGACGGTGAGGTGAACCAGCGTCATAAAGAGGGGGTAGTGAAAGTCCTGTTTAAAAACATGGATAGGGTCATCCATGACTGTCCTTACTGAACATTGTGTGAGTCTTTTTGGGGTCCTGAGGGCCAAGACACTCAAAATTAACAACTCAAGACCGCCTCCTAGTGGCTAAAACACAGTAGGGAGGTTCGTCACAGGTTTTATCAAATCTTCAGACAAATATGTTCTGATTGCTGATTTTCAAATTCTTCAATATGATTTAATTCAAACATAGGTACTTGATAACCACATTTCACAACATAAGATCATAACATTGAGATCTACACAATTAAACTGATATAAAGATCCATAACAGGCAGCATTACACCAGGGCTAAATAACATATACAACTCTAAATTTTTTTAGCTTTAAATATTTCCATCAACTCTCTGAAACCATGCAGGTACTAGTGAACAGTTTTATGTCTCTTAGGTTTTTGACTCGTTATAAAACAGGCTGAAATTAATACTGATGCCTGCTTGAGACCTTCAAATCCATGAGCATCAAGACTGAAAATGTGTGTGTTGTATATTTTGGTACCTAAAACAGCTGCTGGGTTAGGTACAAGAAAACATGATTCATACAATATTGAAGAAAAAGTCTCTTATACACCGTTTTAAAGCAAATATTTAACATTTGATAATTTTCTGTCATAAAAACAATACCCACGTGTATGCAAAACCAGAAGCACCACTTTCTCCGCAGGGTTTGCCTTAAGGCAACACAAACTGGAAGTTCCTGACAGAAGCTTATGGACAGCTTTGACAGCTGTAGCACTATTGTCAGATGCTCCACCAGGTGTTTTAAACATTTCACAACTTTTCAACTCTTTTTTTGTTAAATAAAACTTCTCAGCTTCAACATTTTGTTTGGTAAAACTGAGCTTTTTTTTTTTTTTTTTTTTTTTTTTTAAATTATAGGGTTCAAATCTGTTTTGATTTACATTTTCCACAGTGTCCAAACTTTTCTGGAGACAGGGCTGTATGAGCTTGTTCACCTACCGTCATCAGCCATTTGTTGTAGAAGGTGATGCCTATGGAAAAGGCGTAGTATAGCAGAACCAATCCAATAGTGCGAAGCCCCCGGCAGAGGAACTGGACAGGACACGCCATAAAGGGCTGCCAGGACCAGCGGTCCCGAAGAGACGGCTACTCTCTAAAGTTCATCTCCTCACTGAATGTGCAGCCCTGCACAGAAAACACAGCATTCATTCAAACCGGGAGGAGATAATGTGAGCGAGAGAGAGGATTAGAGTTAGGTACTATGTGTATGGAGTAATGTTAAGGCTAAAAATCTAAACGGTTGTTAAACTGATAAATTGACACTTCTCACTGATAGCTTCATGACAGCTCAACTTTGAAGCCAACGTCAGCTAACGTTAGCCGCAAAGCATGACAGCTAGCAGTTTAAGCACACTAATAACAAATATCAACCACAGTTGCACAACAAGCTACCCCGCATGTGGTGTGTTACTTCATTAACAAAATAAGAAACAGCACCAGAAGATAGGGAATTAATTTCCTGAAAGCTCACATTAATGTAAGGACGCTCACCAGATGGTTGTTGTTTCGCCGGGTTTAACAGGTCCCATTGTTTTCAGAGCTCACTGTGTTGCATCCCTCAATCGGCTGTTGAATACAACGGTATGTTTATAAGGCTCAATTCACTCAGTACCGGTGTGTGGATAAATAAAACGCAGTCGTGACGTGTCAAGTTATTTCACGCGGAGTTAGTCTCCCCACACTATCACTCGCCCTCTGTAACTAGTGACAGAGTACACAGACCCTCCACAGCAGCGTCGTGTCATTCTCGTGAAGCGAAATCCTCAAACTGAGCCCCTTTGAAAATATCCCAGTGAACAATGGCCCTGTTTATCCCGCATCTACAAGTCACATGTGTGGGAAACAAAGACGTCGTTAAAATCAGACAGGACCATGCTGTAATTCGGCTTCATCAAGTTATACCAGAAAGTAGCGCTATTTATATTATTGTGGCTTTACCGTTAAGGTTGGCGCTGCTCGCTACCGCCCCCATATGTTAAATTGAAAAAGGCACGCGAAATGAAAACAAATCTTCTTCTTCTTTGGATATACTGGCGGATCGCAAACTGCTTTAAGGTGCATACCGCCTCCCTCTGTACATGAATATGTACCATCACATTATTTACTCTGTTTTGGCTGTTTCTTTTAGAACATGAACAGCACTTCCCTTTCTTCTTTTAACTAGTTTCCCTTCTCCTTTCCCAGACGGGATTTGAACTGCGGTGTTCTCTTCAAGGGCTTGCTTTGCTAATTCATCCCCAGCCTCACTGACACCCCCCCCCCTCCAATGTGCTGACATCCATTAAAAGCAACAATACCACCCATGTGAAGTCTAAATAAAATGTGCTGAATATCCAAGATTAAATATCCCCAAACTATTTAACCCTTTGAAGCCTGACCCATCGAAAATAGAAAATTCTAGTTTTGTATTATATTTGATGAATTCTGCGGTTTTGGTAACTTTTTTAGTAAATATTTTAAGTAACTATGTGTTCATTCAATGCAGAAAATACTTATCTTTAAAAATAAGTAACAATTAAGATGTTATTCTTTCTGCAACTTGTTGAAAACAATGATAAAAAAAAAGAAAGAAAATTAGCAATGATGATGGCCAAAATATAAAATACAACTTCCTTCAATTAATTATTTTTTTTATTTCCTGCGTCTTTGGAGCTAAAACATAAAAAAAAAAAGATTTTGTTAAAAAATATTTTTATTTTAGATTTTATAACATGTACACTGTAGTGGACAACAGAGCAATATTACTGAAAAAAACAGAAGGATGAAATCAAAAAAGGATGAAAAATTAAGCAAGTTAAATTAAACAGTTCTAAACACCTATTTATTTATTTATTTATTTATTCATTTATTTATTTATTATATAAATTAATTCACATAAAAAATACATTTAACAAGTTTATTACCCCACAAAAAGTGCATTTTGGGGCAGAAATTCAAATGTAAACAATGAACCGCTAGGGGGCAGTATTTGTGTTGCATGGATGTTTATCCGGCTCAGTTAACTTCCGGTACGAGCGGAAGAAAACACAGACAGCATACTCTTGTGATATCGCTCCGAGAAAGGTAAGACGCAACGTTTGGTGTCTTTAACAGTTACCTAAGATAAATACAGCGTCTACGTTTTCAGCACCTAGTGTTAAATTTTCTAAAATACTTTTCTTTTCAACAGAATGGCGGAAGAAGAGGAAGAAACTGGCTTTGACGAGGAAGTGGAGGACGGATCCAGCGGAGTGGATGTCGGCCACGGGAAGCGAAAGCGGCTCTTCTCCAAGGAGCTCCGGTGTATGATGTACGGATTTGGAGACGACCAGAACCCTTACACTGAGTCTGTGGATATCCTGGAGGATCTGGTGATTGAGTTTATCACGGAGATGACCCACAAAGCCATGTCTATTGGGCGCCAGGGACGCGTCCAGGTGGAGGACATAGTTTTTCTGATTCGAAAGGATCCCAGGAAATTCGCCAGAGTGAAAGACCTTCTGACTATGAACGAGGAGCTGAAGAGAGCCAGGAAAGCTTTCGATGAAGCTAATTATGGCTCATAAACTGACTGGATGCTACTTTTTAAAACTAAATTTCACTTGCCTGTTCATTTCTTATATTTTCTTTTGTGTGCATAATACAGTGAATCACAAAATCATATGCATTCAAATAACTTCATGGTAGAAACTCCTGCATTGCATACACTGTAGTAGAACACGTTTTTTTTTTTAGTACCAGAGAAATAAAAATAGAATAAAGTTCTCTGTCTCTAGCTTCTTCTTTGTACTGCCTTTGAGTGAATGACAGAGTAAGGTTATAAAAACATTACCCTTGACTTAAGATAGTATAACATTTTATTGACTAAATTTTAATTAGTTAATATAGAGCACAATATAATAAGCAGGTGATATAAATGAGATCAAACTGCATCATGATATTTCTTAACCACAGTCAGGGTACAGGTCAAGACTAAAAACGTGCTTTAGTTAACAGTATTGAATTATTATTATTACAAACCCCATCTGCGGTGAAGTTGGGACGTTGTTTAAAATGTAAATAAAAACAGAATGCAATGATTTACAAACCATCTGTGACCTCTGTTTAATTGAATGCACTACAAAGACAAGATATTTGATGGTCAAACTGAAAACTTTTATTGTGTTAAATTAATATTTAATCATTTTTATTTTAATGTCTGCAACAGGCTCCAATGAAGTTGGGACAGAGCTATGTTTACCACTGTGTTACATCACCTCTCCTTTTTACAACACTCAATAAGCGTCTGGGCACTGAGGAGACTAATTCTTTAAGCTTTGCAGGTGGAATTCTTTCCCATTCTTCCTTGATGTACAGTTTAAGTTGCTCTACAGTGTAAGGTCTCCTTTGACGTATTCTTCGCTTCATAATCCGCCATACATTTTCAATTGGTGACAGATCTGGACTGCAGGCAGGCCAATCCAGTACCCGCACTCCTTTACTGTGAAGCCACGCTTTCGTAACTTTTGCAGAATGGGGCCTGGCATTGTCCTGCTGAAAGATGCAGGGGCGTCCCCGAAAAAGTCGTTGCCTGGAGGGCAGCATGTGTTGCTCCAAAACCTCGATGTACCTTTCTGCATTGATGGTGCCTTTGCAGATGTGCAAGTTGCCCATGCCATTAGCACTAATACACCCCCATACCATCACAGATGCTGGCTTTTGAGCTTTGCGTTGATAGCAGTCTGGATGATCCTTCTCCTCTTTTGTCCGGAGGACACGACGCCCTTGCTGTCCAATTACAACTTGAAATGTGGACTCATCAGACCACAACACACTATTCCACTTTGACACTCTCCATTTCAAATGAGCCCGGGACCATAGGAGGCGTCTGCGCTTCTGGATGTTGTTGATGAATGGTTTTCTCTTTGCATAGTACAGGTTTAGGTTGCACTTGATGATGTAGCGACGAATTGTGGTAGCTGACAGTGTTTTTTTGAAATGATCCTGAGCCCACATGGTAATATTTTGAATAGACTGATGTCGGTTGGCAATGCAGTGCCTCCTCAGCATTCTAAGGTCCCGGGCATCCAACTTTGGTTTGCTGCCTTGCCGCTTCTTTGTTGAGATTTCTCCATATTCCCTGAATCTTTTGATAATATTGTGCACTGAAGAGGGCGAAATACCTAAATTCCTTGCAATTGCACGCTGAGAAACATTATTCCTGAACATTTGGACAATTTTCTCACGGAGTTCTTCACAAAGTGGTGTGCCTCGCCCCATTTTGGCTTGTGAACAACTAAGCCTTTTGGAGATGCTCCTTTTGAACCTACTAATGACACTCACCTGTTCCTAATTACCCTGATCACCCCTGGGATTCTCCAAACAGGAGTTATTTGAGCATTTATCAACTTTTTGAGCATTTTTTTGTCCCTGTCCCAACTTCATTGGAGCGTGTTGCAAAAATGACATTAATAATGATTAAATATTAATTTAACACAATAACAGTTTTCAGTTTGACCATCAAATATCTTGTCTTTGTAGTGCATTCAATTAAATAGAGGTCACAGATGGTTTGTAAATCATTGCATTCTGTTTTTATTTACATTTTAAACAACGTCCCAACTTCACCGCAGATGGGGTTTGTATTATTATTATTTATTTATTTTTTTTTTTATTATTATTATTATTTTGTCAGTTCTGTGTTTTGGCCCAGGAAACGGACAACTTTCTGCATCGCTTTTGCCAGTTACCCTTATCATTGTTCTGCCTGTTGACTTAATTCCTGCTGTGGTTCAAACACAATGGACAAAAAGAAGAAACAAACAGATTTTATTGAATTCCTCAAAACACAATTTTTTACACAGACCATAAATATAACAGACCAACTACCAGTGAGCATGTGTTAGTTCATTTATTCTGTTCAAGCAAATTACTTCTTTGTACAGTGAAGTGGTTGAATTAATTGGTCTAAGCAGCAGATCACAGGCTGCAGTTCTATCTAGACTATATCTAGATAAGAGCTTAACCAGCAGGAAGGTGGGTCGCCGGTGATAACGCAATGTGAGCACTGAATTTCCTCACTGCATCCAAGGGCTTTCACAGCACATGCTGGGGAAGGATGTATCCCAGCCAGCAACCCACCATTGTTTGTCCTAGCTCTCTGTTGAGGATGTCTGCAAGGATGGAGTCGTGAGGCAGTGAATCAGGTTGGACAGGAGGGAGGATGGGAGGTGATGGGGTGGTTTGAGTGTGTCAGTGAGGGGTAAAGGGGAAGGAGGAATGTCCATGAGTCTTTCTGGTTTTACTGCACATTCTCCATCATCTTGAGGAATTCTGAAACGAAAGAGATGGACAGTTTCAGTAACCACAAAGACCATCTCTATTAGCAGGATATACCCCCCAAAACCCCAAATGAACTCAAACTGACATGGAATATTTATCAGTTTAACATGTGCGACATAATGTTTTCTATCAACGTTTTATTTAATTTGATTTTGAAATAATACATAAAGGATCAAACCTCTGATTTAGAAACACAAAGGGCCACAAAAACTTGTCAAGCTGCTACAAAATTAAAATACAAAAATAAATATAGTGTTTACAGTGGGCTAAACTATGGCTGCTATAAATTATTTCTATGATAACAGAATATTTAGTTGCAAATTCGTCAATATGCTCAGAAACTTCCAGTCTTGTTCCTAAAATATTACAATTAACACGGACTTTTAGTTTCAAACCATCATCTTCATCGTCATCATCAGGCGCGTACCGTCAAAGTCGAGCATGCCGTCTGCGTTCTTGTCTCCATCCTTCATCAGCTCATCGATCTCGTCCTCTGTGATAGGCTCGCCAGTGCTGCGGATGATAAGGGCGAACTCCTCTCTGTCGATGTAGCCATCACCGTTCCTGCGTTGGACAGAAGTGTAAACAAACAGTGGAATAAAACACAAAACGAGTGCTGCATAGTAAGTGAACCATGTTTTGTTTGGTGACTAATGATGAACGTACTTGTCGAACACACGGAAGCACTCTGCCAACTCTTCCTCGCTCTTGCCGGCCTGGTCCTCCTTTAGCAGCCTCACCATCATGACCAAGAACTCCTCGAAGTCAATGGTACCGCTACCTGAGGTTATGTCATGCACCAAAAACATAATTGATCAACACCAGTAAGTCCGAACAAAGCACACATTTCGTGCGCTCTTTTGGAGACGTGATGGGGTTCTCTTCTTTGCGCACGATTTTACGCATGAACCGTGTTTAGAGAACAAACTAGAATGACGTGGGCCTTGGTTAATATGAAATCACGAGATAAAGGATGTTGTACCAAGAAGAAGAATAAACATGTCAGATTAAAACTATAGAGGATCAAAATGCGAGGGATTTTACTAACATTGTTCATATGAGCTTGTCTATATCCAATTATTTATGAGCACAATATCTACAGCATGAAGTGTAGGTGTGAAGCATTGTTTTATTGTTCGTTAATAAAACCGTGATTACAGTTATTGCGCGCAATGGGACTGTACTATCAGAGTAGAATCCGTTCCTCACCGTCCTCATCGACCTCCTCGATGATTTCATCCAACTCCTCTCTTGTCGGGTTCTGACCCAACATCCTCATCACGGTACCCAACTCCTTGGTGCTGATATCACCGCCACCGTCGGTGTCAAACATGTCGAAGGCGGCTTTGAACTCTGAAGAAATCAGTGAGAAAAATGTTCGATTATTGGTCTGTACGACATGGTGATCTGTACAAAATAGACTTTAAGAGTCTGCATGGATCCTCCAATCACTGTGAGAAATCCATTTGACATCGTTAACAACTTAACGAAAGCATTATGTGGAATACGGGCTTACGTTGTTTGTATTTTTTGGGAGGTTTTTTTTTTCAAACGGAGGTTGAATTGGATAGATTGTTTAAAATAAAGAAATTTGGTCCTCTAATAAAAAAATTTTTTTTTTTTTTTTTTTTTTTTTCTTTTGAGTGATGCAGTACTTCAGCCTACTCACCAGCCAGCATTTCCTCGCTCAGGTAGGAGCGGGCCTCTTGTTGCGCGTCAGTCTGGAAGAGAACAGGGGCCACTTCATGTTACTTCATGCTTTGTGTCGGTTAAATTATGATTTTTATTCAAACCATTTAAGCTTAAACTGGAAGCCATATTTTTTATTTAGAGTGTTATTATCAATGGCATACGGTCTACTATTGTAGACAAAACGTCTTGAAAGATAACATCTGGGGAAAACTTAAGACCCATTATTCACAGTGAAAATTTTACATTTAAGGACCAGTACACGGAGAAAAGACCGTTTTATCGTGTAACGGCATCATTAGGATTTGCTATAAGCATATTTGTATTATGTGGTGCAGCAGTAGTCTCTCTCTTAGGGATTCTTGAGCTCGGTGAAAATTAGTCCGGCTATTTCAGGCTCAACACATTAGGCTCGCTGTATATGGCCTGCAGACATCCAATCCCTGGGAATTTGACGCCCAAGCAGAATCCGCACTTTAGCAGCTGACACCCATCAATTGAGCCATGCAACTCTGTGCCACCACTTGTCCTTTTGCATTTGTAACGAATTGTTTTTAAAAATAGTTGACAAATCTTTCCTATAATGCATCAGTAATACAGCACACCGTGGTTTAAAAATTGGAAATTGGAATTGGAAATTAAATTTTCTACGTTTTATGTTTTTAAAATGGAATACAGCAGATTATCATTTAAAGTTTAACATGATGGTGTTCAAACATGCGTTTCAACTTGCACTCCCACATGCCTTCATTACTTAATCAATAATCCTCTAACAACAGGCTCTCATTTTCATGGGTTAATCACTGTTTGCTTGTTGGCTGAACAACTTTGAACATTTTATCTTGTCATTTACAGAAACGCTTGTTCTTACCATGTTTGTGGATTAGCTTTCCCCCCTATTTATCCAAGGAAAATAGAAAAGCCCAAAGGTGTGGTCAATCCGCGTGCACCCCAACAGAGAGACTAGACGTCAAGTGAAGGTTCAGAGACACTTTAAACGGGACAGCTAGGTCCCGCCCCCTGTCCCTCACAGGCCCTCCAGATTTAGTACCGTGAACTTTTAGGGTTCTGGGGCCAAGGCGAGCCAATCACACCTTGGAGAGGAAAGCGCTTGTTTATTGAAGTTGTGTGATTAAGAATGTAAAGTTTGAGGTTTTGGTGCTTGAGTTGTCTGGGTTAAAGCGACAAAATCTGCAGGAGAGAATGGGGGCGGAAAAATTAATCATACAAAGTTTTTGGGAGGGTCCATAAGGTGAAAAAGATAAGTTTACTCTAAGGTGATCAGAGTTAAGGAGGGCATGTCTCCTGAAATGTAAATCAAGTCAAACTTGTGGTGAAATAACAAATAAGGGGAAAAAAAAATCACAATATGTTTTTCCTTTGTGTCAAAACAGCAACATACCAGTTTGAAGTTTTATCACACAAAACTGCCGGAGTAAAATTTAATAAAATTCAATTTAAAGAAAAGGAAAAAAGAAGTTATCAATCTGACATCTTTGCTGCTCACAGCTGATTTCTATTCAGGCCTTGAAAATATCAGACACTGCTGGAGGTGGGGGGAGTCAGAGATTTTAAGTGGGTTAGGGGTTTTGTGATGATGGTGTTTAATTCTGGGCCTGAAATGTAAAACCAGGACCCCATCTCACCATCCCCCACCCACATCTCTTCTGCCTACATGCCCTGAATAGCAGGCAGATTTTAGGCTACAAGAGGGCAGGGACTCAAGGCAAGACCCCTCACATCCCGCTGCCCCGCTGCCATATAAACACGGCCTGCTGCTCCTTATTAGGATGGTGGTTCCTGTAGGGAGGGTCTGATGGGAAAGACGTGAGAGACAGGAGAGGGGGATAGGATGCTGCAAAGGGGAGCAGCCATGGAGAAAGGGGAGGGATGTAGCTTTTTGAGAAGTTGTGGGGGACTAGCGGGGTATATACCCAAAGGTAGATTTAGCTCAACTGCTTTGCAACTGCCTCAAGGCTCTTGTACTGATCGGCTGCTCATCTTTGCCTCTCATGCTGAAAGGATTTGATTTCTGTGCAAGGAAACCATTGCAAGAAGACCAGTGGCAGTTTTTTGGGGGGTTAAATGAGACAGGGAGGTTGGTAAATTCTGATCTTGTTCAAGAGGCAATGTCAAGGTTTGTTAGATGTCAGGGTGAAACAGGGAGGTCAGACCAGCTGTAACTAAAAAAATTTGGAGCATGTATGCAAGAAAAATTTTGTTTGTTGTGTAGAGATGCAGAGAAGTGTTGTCAGTTTGTATGATCACTCAAAGTACTGCTGCGGATATGCGCGTATCAGGGATTCAAGGCCAAACAGAGCTGTGATGTAGAAGTCTGACAGAGGCCAACGTTAGATTAAAAAAAAAAAAAGATAAACAGGAATCAAAAATCAGATAAGACGTGTCAGGATCAGGAAGAAAGTGGATTTATTTGAAAAGCACAGAAGAGGGTGTAACAGTGATTTAGCTTTGAAGAGGAGGGTGTGGGTCAGAGCTAGGTGGTGTAGCATTTCTGAGGAAGGAGCAGCTGCCAAGTGGACAGCTGCCTGCTTTGCCCAAGGAGGCGGTCAAGGGGGAAAGTGCCTTCGTCTTAAAAGGTTTGAAGAGATATTTATAGATATCCCAAGCAGGCTCTGGGGTTTCATAAGAGAAGGGAGCAGGGATGAGGGAGGGAGGGGGCTGAAACTATTTCTGTTCTTGTATCCTTTTTGATGTCTCTGATGGTGCATCAGATTCTCAAACTTAGAGGGTCTTGGAGCATTTAGAGTTTTCACCAAGCGGATTCTCTCTGAAGAAGGGTCACAAGGGAATGTAGAGCTGGCTTCATTATTGGACGTTCTCCATCATCTTCAGGAACTCTGAAAATAAATGATAAATACAAGATTTACAGTTACTTAACCCATGATGTTTATGTGTAACTTATGACTGTCAACCTTTAGTTATCTCTTAAAAAAGGCATGTTCTCTTGAGGGTCAAAACCATCACTGCACCAAACTCTAAGAATCTGGATATGTATTTTTTCCCAATACTTTCTAGAATTAGTATCATATTGATGGTATTACTGATAGGTTTTACATCAGGACTAAAGCTGAGCAGAATCCGCTTATATAATACAGAGTTCATAAAAAATGTTTAATACAACTTAAATAAAAAAAAAATCCATGTGTCATCTCTAAATATGTGAACGCAGTATTTGGCCTCAGTATTTCCAGATCCCTGACGTATCATCACTCTTTGTCACTGAAGCATTAAAATGCTGAGCTGGCATCAGCAATATGATGTTCAAAGCATTCAAAATACAGCATCAGTCGTATCCCCAGAAACTCTTGATTCCATATTCTGATAAAGTGATCCCATCCCAGAGATCAGCTGTTCTCTAGATAGAACAATTTACATCGTTGTGGTCAGAAAATACCCAGAACAGATTTCAAGGAAGGAAGGAAGGAAGTCTTGATGAAGTGAAAATCTACTTTTTGCTACTTTTTTTCTTTAAAACTATAAATACAGTGTCAACAAAATCCCACTGCGTCTGCCACTTAGTCTCCTTCCTGTGGTAAATCTGACACCCTCTTTCTCCCATGAACACTAAAACACAAGCACCACACCATACATAAAAGAAAACATGCTTCCTCAGTATGACAGTCTGGTCACTTAGCTACATCACCCAGCTGTGAGGGATATTATCCAACACAACTCAGCCTTGTCACAGTTATTCAGCTCATTATGCTTCCTCAAACACACCAACCACAAAAAGTTTTAGCTTGTGCAGCCAACAAAATACTTCCTCTGACTCACTGCTGGTGACATTGTTGTGTTACCAACAGTCATGAATGTATTAAGTCACATTATCGTACACAACAGGTGGAAGGTTAAGAATATAGCTACTCAACTCAACTTTATTTATAGAGCACTTTAAAATCAACCACAGCTGAAACAAAGTGCTGAACATATGTTAAAACAAATAAAACAATAGCACTAAAATAATTGTAAAAAAAAACTAAAAACAACCCATACAAACACTCAAACAGGAGTCAAGTCTCAAGCTGGGTTAAAAGCCAGGGAATAAAAAAGGGTTTTAGGACCAGCAACAGAAAAAGCTCATCCCCTCTGAGCTTCTGTTTGGACCTCGGTACCTCCAGGAACAGCTGATCAGCTGACCTGAGGCACCGAGCAGGAGCGTGGGGGTGAAGGGGCTCAGAGAGGTAGGATGGGGCCAGAGCATTTAAAGATTAAAAAACAAATAAAAGAACCTTAAACTGGACTCTAAAATACACAGGCAGCCAGTGGAGGGAGGCCAGGATGGGAGTGATGTGCTCCCTCCAGTTAGGAGGCGAGCAGCTGTATTTTGCCCCAACTGGAGATGTGCAAGGGAGGACTGGCTGACTCCAAAACAAAGTTTGTTACAGTAATCCAGCCGAGATGTGATGAAAGCATGGATTACTGTTTCAAAGTGCTGTTGTGTGAGGAAAGGCTTCACCTTTGCCAGCTGCCTAATCTGAAAAAAGCTGGACTTAACAACCGAGCTTTATTTGCCGATCCAATTTAAAATCAAAACCCAGGTTTGAAACTGATGACAATAAAAAAATCTGCCAAAGGGTCCAAGTAAACAGGAGGGGTTTCACAAGGGACACTGGGACTGAACACCATCACTTCTGTTTTTTTTTTCTCATTAAAGCCATCCAGGCTTTGATGTCTTCAAGACATGCCAGAAGTGGTGTGAGGGAGAAAGTGTTTTTCTTTTTCAGTGGCACATATATCTGACTGTCGTCAGCATAACAGTGAAAAGAGATGCTATGCTTTCTCAGAATAGAGCCCAGGGGCAGTAAACACAATGGGAAAAGCAGGGGCCCTAAGATCGACCCCCGTGGAACCTCATACGGCATTGGAGCAGAGTTGGACAAGCTAATTACTTATTGGGGTTAATGTCAAGCAGAATTAGCCAGGGTTGTTAAAGACTTATGCTAATCTAATCTACACTGATTGGAAAAGTTTTGAGAGCTGGATTGGTTCACTTAAAGACACTATAAGTAATATGCATATCCAATTTCTTAAACTACTCCTGAACATGAAAGTCTAGCACAGATGGTACTGTTATTAATTAGATTAGACAGACACATTAATAATCAAGCCTGTTTTTAACTTCTCCTGTCATGTGATCAACATTATGAAGCCTCTCCATAGTACACTGTTGTTGAAATTAGCTTCTCTCTCCTCAGCGTGTGGCATTCTCTTACCATCAAAATCAATCTTTCCATCCTTGTTTGTGTCTGATTCTCCAAACATTTCATCGATATCTTCCTCTGTCACTGGCTCTCCAGTAAGATGGAGAATATCTCCAAACTCCTCCCGGTCAACAAAACCATCTCCATTCCTATGGATAAGAAACAATCATTAATTTACAAGGTGAAAACTCTTAGCAGCCAGAACTGGGGCCTGTGGCTACAGATACACCTAACACTATTTCCTGAGGACAACACTGATTGTTCAGGGATTCCAAACAAAAACAACAACAGATTAGGAAAAAAAAAGCTTTTTTAAAATGTATCCCTTGTAGTTGTTTACTGTGGATCTGCCACCCTTAAGAGGAGTGCTCTTGAAAAATGGTTCTGGCTCAGCATCTAAAAATTAATTTCAGTATTGATTGGTCTGAAGCTTGGTTTTTAAACTCCCCATAAATCTCACTACATTAACCTGTAAGTTGCAAATATAGTCTATCTTTTGATGTTGAGATGGAAGTGTGTACAAAGGGCTGTTTGGTGCATTTTTGTTTAAGAAAGGATGAAAAGTCTTTGAAAATGCCTGCCGTAGCTGAAAATAATACAAGAGTCAGCTGTGGGCACTGAATTGCCAAAAAGTAGTGGTGACCCTTGTCGTATTATGCAAAGTAACTTAATCAAAAATTTTGTACTGTTGTGAAAAGGCAGCAGTGAGAAGCCAATAGAACTCATGTGAATCTAGAACCTTAAAGAGCTTTAAAACAAAAACCAGCTCATACAAGCCAAAGAAAGAAACATTGACTTTAACTGAAACTGGCTCCATGTAAACGTATGAGGTTAGTTTAAAGCAGTAATTTTAAATTAAAATTAATTGACTCTAAAATTATTGTTTTCAACTAACCCAATAAATGAGGTTAAAGAAGTTAATCTTAATCAAAACTAACCCTGCTCTCTTCACTTTATTTTCCTTGCTCACACAGATAAAAGCAAACATTAAATGTCATCCCTGAAATTAAAGAGGGGGCTTGGGATGATTTAAAGTACCCTCTCCTTTATTTTGATGCTGACATACTGACCACACACAACTCATGGAAGATGCTTTCAATTTATATATTTGTATGTAAACACAGTGTAAACCTTAGAGCAAAAATAAAGAAGACTGCAAAAAAAAGCAACAAAGGAAACCCTGGAGTAATCTCTTTATTTTGTCCACAGTGAGTGTAATAAGTCTCCCACCTCATACCGAACACTCTGCCTGTGCCTTCTATTATTAGAGCTGTGATATGAAACCATGGTGACAAAAAGTTTTCTCTGGAGAGGAGGTAGTTTGCTTTGAAGCTGGCCTCTGTATTTTTAGCCTCCATCATGCCTTTTTCCTGCTGTGAGTGAGGCTTCAGAGGAACACTCAGTGAGAAGGGTTATCGTTGTGTGTCTGCTGCCCTCTAGTGGCATCCTTTGACACACACTGCCTGTGTGTGTGACTTTTATTTATAGGGCCCTACTTGGTTTGGTCCCATCCTGTCTTGGAGTCAATTTCGTCAGGAACCATGGACATTATAGTCTAAGATCCAGTGACCTCTTTATTCTGAATGTCCCTCCTGTTCTTACTGAATTGGGGAAGAAAGCTTTTCGTTATGCTACTTCTTCTGCATGGAGCTCCCTGCAGGTTGAACTGAAGTTGTCTGACCTGATCCCTCTTGACAGCTTTGTCACTGTTTTTAAATCAGATGGCGATCTTTTTTATTATTATTATTTATCTTGCTGATATTCTTTATTCCTTGTTTCTATTTATTATGTAAATGTTGTGGAATGTTGTGTTGTTTATTTTATAATTCTGCTGCCTCTTGGCCAGGTTGCTTTTGCAAAAGAGATTTCATATCTCGTAAAGCTTTTACCTGGTTATATAAAGGTTGAATAAATAAATAAAATATTGTAATAACTGTACTGTGTATTTTTAATGTCAGCTCTCTGGCTAATTCTGATGAATTTGTCAACCAGTTCTAAAATATTACAACTAAAATACTTTTTTTTTCAGTTTTTGGTAAATAAGTTCAGCACAACATACACATCCTGAGAGCAGTAACACCATGTTTATTTTTTCACTGTGTGACTTACTTGTCAAAAATACGGAAACACTCTGAAAGCTCTTCTTCACTCTTTCCAGCCTGGTCCTCCTTTAACTGTTGCACCATCATGACCAAGAACTCCTCAAAGTCGATGGTACCGCTGCCTGAGGATGGGCGAAGAGAGAGAGGGAAGAGGAAGATGAGAGAAAGAAATTACAAAGTTAAGATGAGGAAACAATCACTTTTCAAACATTCAATGTTTGTAATGTTCCATATATTTCATCTAGTGTCTGGTTTGTTATTGTGTTTGAGGAAGTGCCTCAAATCAAGACAAAGGGAAACTTTGATTGGCCTCTGTAAACTTCATTTAAGGACCACATGATGATGTCATCTTGAGGGACTCCTGATATTTGACCAGAAGTCTGCCTCATAAACTTGTGTCATGAAAATTTTAAGATGAGGTTCTTGGGATCAAGAAAGGGGCTTAATCAAAATGCTGAGATGCATTATGGGAACTGAGGATCAGCTTCTTTGGGATGTGAAAAAAAACTCTTTTTTTAATGAAGACTTTTCTCCTGTATGTCTGGATAAGGCCAGGGTGAGTTTGATAGGTTTGCGCTCTCTCCTGTGACCTCACCGTCCTCATCCACCTCCTCAATGATGGCGTCCAACTCCTCTCTTGATGGGTTCTGACCCAGCATCCTCATCACGGTACCCAACTCCTTGGTGCTGATGTCACCACCACCATCTGTGTCGAACATGTCGAAGGCGGCTTTGAACTCTGGACCAGAGAAGACAACAGTTAGTGCAGGTAGTGCAGACTCAGAGTGGTTCTCTTTCACATGCACCATTTTTCAATGGTGTCGTAGGGATAAGAACAGGATCAGAAAATCTATCAAAGAATTACTTTAAAAGACAGAATAATCTGCTGATTCAGTCCAAACACCTGACATTTAATCTTCATTCATATCCAGTGTGAAGGATTAGAAAAAGACTAAAACCAGAAGAGGAAACTGACCTGCAATCATCTCCTCCGTCAGGAAGGAGCGGGCATCACTTTGGGCGTCAGTGGGCTTTAAAGAGGAAAAAGGGAAGAAGATGCAGAAAGTTACTTTTTCAACCAGATGCAAAGTTTTACCTCTAAAGGTGTCAGTGATCAGCGCATTACCAGAGGAGAACTTAATAAGAGACAGAGGCTCCAGTCTAAAGTCACTTCTCACACAGTCACACAAATACATTAAGAGTCTGATTTGTTTACCATCACTTTAATTTACCTAACCTGAGTCCTACTCTGTCCTGATGTCTATTGACTCCTGTTGTCTTACATCCTGTCAATTAGCTTCATACATACTTTTTTTAGAGCATAACAAAAAGGTTGGTGCATGTTACTACTTCTTTTTGTAAGAGAAAATCCCATATCTGTAAATTTACTTTAAGTACACAAAATGGGTGGCGATCACTTGAATGGCACAAAATTAAAATGCAAAGTAACTAGTAAGTAGTAGTAATAGTAGTAAGTAAATTCACTGAATTCACCGGAGTATCACATGAAATATCATCAGGTTGGTGAATTAATTTATAACTATGATCCATTACTAATTTTTGCAGCATTTGTGTGATAAGCATAAAAAAATGGTTCTTCTCCTGATAAATGTAAATACTTATACGTAGGCCCTGCTTCTCCCCTGAGCCAAAGAAAACTGAAACAGAAACCCAAAGCCAAATAACTATTTCTGAAGAGGATACTACCCATGTGAAACTACAGAAAAGGATTAGGGCCGCAGAAAAAAAAAAAAAAATACATCCAACGTTTTTTTCAAATATTATTTTTCTGAAATTAAAGTCAGAGCTCTGAATTCTGACTTTTTTCTCAGAATTCTGACTTTAATCTCAGAAAATTAATAACAATAATGAAAAATTTATTGGATGTCATTTTTTTTAGTGGCCCTAATTCTCTTCTGTAAAAATCTGTTTGTTTTTTTTTTCAACTCAGATTTTTTTTCTTTAATGCAAGAAGGATGTTGACAGATTTGAATCAGCTGTGCCAATCAGATCCAGAGAATTCTATTGTTTTCACAGCTGTCCTGGTCCTACCACGTTTCCAGACGTGTGTGTCTGATGACCACACAAAAACAAGATTCTTAAAGGCACCACGTCATCTTCAACAATTTGCTTCCCTTGGGATGTAACTCGATCCAAACGTGATTTATCACCATAAAGCACAAAAGTTTTAAAGGCTGTGGATGAGCATCAAAATTTTCTTTTCAATGATTGTGTGAGTTTCTGATGGGAACTTTTTGAGAACTGTTGATTAAAGTTATCAAAGTATCACCAAAATAACCATATAAAGAGCACTTGAATCTATACATGTTCCTTTCAAGTTATAATTTACTGTACAAGGTATTATTTTCCTTATTTACAGTCTTACCAGACAGAAGTGAGCATAATAAGACATAGAAAGCCTTGCATTGGTTCCTCTCATTAGCTGACTAGCTGCTATTTTTAAGATGAGACTAGGGGAGAGGATTTGAAAAGGATTTTCTCAAGGTTAATTTCCAAACTTAGGACATTCAGTAAAGGCGGAATGTCGTCTCACTTTACTCAGCTGTGAGCTTGCTATCTTTAGTGTCGCTCCCTCCAATCTAAATATCAATCTTATTGAGTTCAGCTACAAAGTGATGGAACACAAAAGCTGAGTAAAGTCAAATCAGAGTGTAAAGACACGGAGTAGAGCAGTTACATTCTGTAAGCTTCAGAAACAAATGAGCAGACAAAGTATCCCCCTTTAAATATTTTCCCTAATTTTGGAGAACTCCATGAGAAAAGCCACCACTTGTGGGAAAGTCCATTATATAATCCGGTTGTGCTGTGGACGGGTGACGATGATTGAGCAGAAGAAGTTTGATTTTGCTTCACATAATAAGATATCCATCTTCTGCAACCAGGAAAACAAAAGTAAAGCAGATGAATTCAAACTAATTTCCCCTCTCCTTGTTGTTTCCTTCCCTGTTTTCAGTTCCTTACCATGTTGGCTGGCTGTGCTGAACAACAGACACCAGGAAAAAAAATAACAGATGTCCAGTAAAGAAAGTCTCCCTGTTAGAAAGTCCAGGTAGCACTGGTGCCTCTTCCCCCCATAAGTACCCTCTCATCCCTCAAGGGTTTTACTTAAAACGATCAGGATTGGCCAACAGGCAGCCAATCAAATCAAACTTTCATGTGTGCCTTCTCACAATGTCCTGGTGGACATCCCCTTGTTTGGCACGCTCTCCAATTTCCCATATTTAGAGACCAGACAAGCTCGGTGACATTTATCTTAAAAAAAAGAAAACATAGAGAAGGCATCGGGCAGCTGGAGGTTATTTTGGCAGAGGATCAACTGGGCCTTTCAGTGGAGATGGACACTTGATTACAAAACTGGACAAGACCCAGAGCCTGTGCATGCTCACACACATCACATGCACAAACACACACACAGAGATTAACACCTCCCAGCATGCACTGATTCTGTATGCCATTCACAGAATCTATTAGCCATCCATCCGCCTGTCTCCCTGTCCTCACTGCAGCTGACTTAGCCCTGCACTCATGACATCTGTAACTTAAGAGGTGTGCAAATACGCCCGAGATCTCACACAGCTGTGTACCACCTTAACCATTTTCTGTCTCCCACAACAAGTAAACAAAGCAAACAAATTTATACAGCCCCAAAATGGAAGCAGGGGATCAGTGAGTCAATCAGAGAGTTAAAGTCCGTGTAAAGCAGAAATAAATTAGTGTTCTGAGTTTGTCACACCACAGACACGTGTCGTTGACCACTGAGACAAATTTATATTATGTATATGTATATTGTATTATATATATGTATTTATATTGCTTCAGCAGCAGGGGGCGGGGTTATGCTAATGATGGCTCCATTATGTAGGGTGACCATACTCTGAAAACCCTAGAAGAGGAAACCCTACTCGACCTCTTGGAGATACTGCAAGAATACCCAAAGATACTCAAAGATGAAAAAGTACCTTTAAACCATACATTTATTGAAAACTTTCCTTTTCTGTTTGACAATAAATAAATAAATAAATAAATAAATAAATAAATAACATAAATAAATAAATAACAGTAACATAAATAATGCCTTTGGGGATAAAAAAAAAAGTGAGTATCTGTGGCAATGTGGTTTCAGAGTTTCCAGAACCTTTATTTTCAACTGACACAAAGGTGCCAGATTTTCAAACAGTATACATTGCATCCCACCGGTCACGACCACAACGAAAAGAGGGGTGCTTTTACTGTAGTTCATCTGTAAAGGTGCATTTATGGTACAGTTTGATTATTTTGCGACCTGTTCTGGTTTTACTCAGTGGAAACACAATAAAATGTGTGCCGTACTGAGAAGAACTGAATTGAACCAAATGGAGCTTTATACGTTGACACTTTCTGTCTGAGAGCAGAGCGCAGGCAGCGCTGATCTGAGAGAAGGAGCAGCCTGGGTCTTTTATGACATGACCAAAGACTGTATATAGAATGGACAATGTGGCTCCGCCTTTTACCATTGTACGGTTTTAAAGCCAAAAAACCTCTGTCACAGGAGCCGCCACTGGCCGCCATTGTGCAGCCAGAGTCTGTGAGTTACGAGGAACTCTGGGAAAATCTGAGTGGAAGCGGGTGACAAAAATAATTTATTATTTTTGTTCTTTGGACTGTCGAATCTCTTCTTAACTCTCCTTCCTGATTTATTTTATTATTCCGGATAAAACTATACAAGAACAGCAGCTGTCGATCATCTTTAAACAAGACGTGAAACCCTGTTTTTAACCTCTAATAACCGATGAAAAAGAAACTTTTCAGAAAAAAAGAGGACTTGAACACAATGCAGCCCAATAATATCTTAATATCACTACAGCATACAGATGTGAGAAACGTTTCTACGAGGTGTATTAATTTTTTAAAGTTTGACCACATCCCATCTGGAATGAATAGCGGGGGTTTTTTGACTTTTACTGCAGCCAGCCACCAGGGGGAGCAGTTTTTGTTGCGACCTCATTTTGAGCCTAATGAGATGACGTCCTTTTTTTTTTGTTACAGTCTTTGGTCATGACACATGCGCCGTGCATGCTCAACATCTTGACATGAAGGTACATCAGAATAATTCCTGTGGCCCAGTACAGTGCTTTATTATAAATATTAAAATATTAAAAATATTAAACACAGTTTGTGTTCAGGATTTAATTCTAAATAGTTTAATGGCTTTTACATGTTTTAAGGAAACACTTTTGTGTCCTTTTGAATGTTTAAAAGAAAAAGGCTGAATTTGCTGTACACAGACTTAAGTGAAGCTGGAACTTCTGCGTCTCTTACAAAATTAAATTAACATGTAAATCTCATTTACCTCTAACTGGCTGATGGGTTTATTCATTTCTTCATGAATACAACGGGCTCTGTGCTGTATTTGCATCATATGTCAGGCTGAGGACAGCTACATTTTTTAATCAATCTAAACGTTGTGTTTTACTCATTATTTCAGCTGTCCTCAGTGAATCCTCATTTACTTCAGTCCAAGTGATCAGCAAATTTAACATCATGGTTCAACAAAAGACATTTATTGATGAGTTTTATCGATGTTTTTTTTTAAAGAGATGTTATGAAGCGGCCTTATAGGAAATACGAACAACAACTAACACTGAACTATGCCACAGACTGGTAAAGAGATGAAGGTGGTCAACAGATGTGCCAAACAGCCAATCAGATCAGCCACACACATAATTATGTAAAAGGAAACATTATCAAAACCAAATAGTTATTTCAAAAATCCACATACAGTTATAAAGAAGACAGGTCTTAAGATCAAAACACACTGGATTCATTTTTCAACACTTTAGGTACCTCACTGTTTGAGCTGTGAACCATCAGCACATTTCACTCATGGTTACATACCAGATCACAAAGTCTGCATGTAAACACTGTCAAACTGATTGACTGTTTCTGCCGAACAATAAGGCCCCGGGTCCAGACGGCTTCCCCACTGAATACTATAAAACTTTTTCAGACAAGCTGTTGTCATCTCTTACAAATATGACTAAGGATGCTTTGAATAATCAGACCTTGTCCGATTCCTTCAAATTAGCAACTAAAACACTATTACCAAACCCGACAAGGACAGACAAAAATGTGGCTCCTACAGGCCCCTAAGTCTTTTGAATGCCGACTATAAGATTATTTCTAAATTGCTTGCTGCTAGATTAGATGACATTATACCAAAATAATACATCCAGATCAAACAGGGTTCATCAGGAACAGGCAAGGGTCGGATAATTGACATAATTTACACATCACATTATTGACACAACACAGATGACAAAGGAGCCAACACTGATAATACCAATGGGGGCTGAGAAGGCATCATAGACTGTATAATTAATGGACGTAGTCTCCGCGACGTCACCCGTCTGTTTCTGAAACGGACTTTTGAAGCAAAACGGCTGGCGCGGCCATATTGGAAATGAGGCGTGCTGTGAGTCTCCACAGTAACAACCATAGGACGCTCCACAGTCACGTGATCTGAGCTGTGCCTCTGATTGGACGAACTGGCGAGCTTAATATTGTGGAAACTGCCGAATTAGAAAAAAATTCCCCCCCGTACAGTGCCTGCCGTGAGTGAAATTAGCGATTCAGACGGGAGACATTCTTTGTAGGCTGTAAAAATGCTTATTTTGGACGTGAAAACGGCTTTTTTTGACTTGGTGTGTACGTGACTTCCAGTACTTCCGGAGCCAGCCTCAAGCGGACACTCGAGGAACAGCAGACTTTAGCACTTCCGCATTGCCTCATATTTTCAGACCGGAGGTTGCCGCTTGGAAGGCATTCAACAGGACTGAACCCACATTTCTATTTCAAACACTTGCAGGTATAAATTTTGGTGAAAAGTTTATTCAATACATCAAGACACTCTTTAAAGCTTCTAAGGCACAAATATTAACTAATGGGATCCTGTCGAGTCCCTTCTCGCTTTCTAGAGGGGTCCAGCAGGGCTGTTGCGTCTCCTTGCTGTTGTTCTCGCTCGCTATCGAACCACTAGTCCTCACCATCCGAGCTAATGCTGCCATCTCTGGTGTCAAATTCAGTACTGCCTAGCATAAAATCTCTCTCTACACAGACGACGTTTTGATCCACTCAACTGAGCCAGCCGCTTCAGTCCCTCCACTCTTCCAATGTCTTCAAGGGTATAGTATAGCATCAGGATACAAAATAAATATAACAAAGAGTGAGGTCTTGCCCTAAAATACACAGGATTTGGATATTAGAACACTTGTTGAACTGTTGAAGGTATGTCCTCGTGGGTTTAAATGTTTGGGCATTAATATTAGAAAACAACATGACAAAGCATTAATAGACACTTATTCAACTCTCTGAGAAAAAATAAAGGCAGACACTCAAAGATGGATTGACTCACCATTATCCCTAATTGGCAGGGTAAATATAATTAAAATGAATGTGTTACCAAAGCTTATTTATTTATCCCTCTGTATGTCCCTAAGAACTATTTCAATACGATCCACAAAATTACCTCATCCTTCTCATGGTGAAATAAAAACCTCAGAGTTAAACTGAGCACTCTCCAAGCCCCTTATGCTAAAGGAGGATTAAATCTCCCCAATTTAAGTGCTACTATCTGGCATCTCAGTTTCGCCCAGTATGGACCTGGTTGAATGCCGAGAGTAGCGACATCAAGTGGCTCTCTATTGAACAGCATTTATTGAAAACTTCTCCATTATAAGAAATATCCCTTTTTTGGGCTCAAAGAAAAACATTTCCTCAGTTACACAAAATTCCATAATCTTGAAGCCCTTCCTGAAATGGTAGGAGTCCCATGCATTGCTGGGATTTGATATTTCATTACTGAGAAAGACCCCTCTGTGGAATAATCCCAACATCCCTTACGCTATTGCAGATGGAATGTTAAAGAAATGGACCAATAATGGAATCAAAGCAGTTGACGACCTATATAGTAACAACATACTGTCTAACTTTTAACAATTATCTTCTAAATTTAATCTACCACAAAACAATCACTTTAAATTCCTTCAAATTAGACATTGGCTTTAAGATAATTCCGCTGATTTCCCATGTATACCAAACAAATCCCCCTTTGAAAAACACCTGCTTGAAGAGCAAATCTCCTCCACAAGAGGACTAAAATCCTTTATATACAATATTCTTAACAGAAATTTGCCAATTTACAATAGACTGTTCATCAAAAACCAGTGGGAGGCAGACTTAGATTGTAGTTATGATGACGCCGACTGGCAAACGATTTTGGAAAGATCCCAAACAGTTCTAATCTCTACCAAACATAGCAAAATGCAATTTAACATCTTACATCTTACATCTTACATTATATAAAATCAGTGGGAATATCTTGGCTAAGTGCCAAAGATGTAAGATAACTGAAGGCTAATTGCTGCATATGCTCTGGGATTGTCCTTGTCTAGAAGACTTCTGGAAGTTTGTCATAGCCACTGTATCAAACTTCATGGAGTCCAAAATTCCATGAAACTCTAAGATTTGGCTCTTGGGAGATGTCTATAATATTACCGGATATAAGAAATACTTTATTTCATTAGCCAGCACAACTGCAAAAAAAAATAGAAAAATAAATAAAATAAATAAATTACTTTTTCAAACTGGAAATCGTAAAACCCACCATCACAAAAGCACTAGCTGAATGAAAATGGTTGTAAGTTAAATTATCTCATTTTCTGTTATTGTGTTTTACATGTTGTATAAAAAAAAAAAAAATACAATTGTACCTTGATGCATTGTCAATAAATAAATCTTTGAAAAAAATGATTGGCTGTTAGTGAATGCTAGCAGAGCTTGCAGGTGCTGTATGTTACCTGTTGCCTGTGCTGGTCATGCATTTCTCTGATCCAATTCCAGTGTACCTAAACCAACTTACTTAATCTTCATTTGTTGGATCAAAATACTTTCAAACCACACAGCACTGACACAGATGATGCCATCTGAAGAAGAGCATTGTAATGTTATGGTGGTAACCAGAGGTGCCCCAGCCAGTGGCAAGTGGCTACATTACAATTTTGACACAGCATATGACAACATGTCAACAGAAATGTCTACAATATTAAAAATATGAGTGATTTCTTTGACTCTGGAATCAATCAAACACACACATCCCCAATATATGTAGGTACTTGTATCCTGATACAAGAGCTGCTGTTCTTGTATCAGAGCAAATGGTTTTACACAAGAAATCTTACAAAGATTTCACATTTAAAGAAGTTAAACATGTAACAATATTCTTTATAAAGATGATGTGGAAAAGAGGAGACTAAATATTGAGAAAATGGTGACAGGACTATATAAGCTCTGCTTCTCCCGTCTTCCCTTTCCGACATGTACAATTTGATCAACTATTGACAATGTGTGATGTTGTATAAGTGTGCTGACGTGACCGAAATAAATAAATAAAATAAATAAATAAATAAATGTCATATATGAACAAACTTTTTAGACTTGGTATGTCTAAAACACAATATATTATAGTTCTAACTGCTGGACCCCAACACAAACATACCTTGAAATAATTGTTCATTGTTTCATGACAGCACACCGAAAGATCAGAAGTTTGCTGAGCCAGAGAATGCATGGATTTAATGGAGCTCAGTGAACTGAGCATTGCCTTGACCCAATGCCATGACTGAAGTTCTCTGTTGTACTTCACACAAATGTTCTTCTTTGAGGTAAAAATTAAGCACTTCACTCTAAATTTTGGTAATTTGTCTCCAGTACTGATTTTCTTCTGATGCTCTCACACGAGGTTTTACAGCCACGCAAGCCAAGGTTTTCATGGTCATAAAAAGGGTAGCGCTTGTGCGCGGATTTTCAGAAGCTTTTTACATTTTTTATGAAATCATGTAAGCCTGCTAACATGCTAATTTGTACAAACCATAAAATATAGCTGAGGCTGTAGAAAATTTTATGTTTGTGAAATAAAATTTTGAGACAATAAAAACAATATCAAAGTTTACAGCATTTTACAAAATATCGCTGTTTCCCTTACCGCGTACAAAGTGCACTGCGTACACTCTGCACTAACTGGAACAGTGCATTAAATCTTACAGGGTCGTGCTGTCCCATATCAAACACTGCAGCTTAGCATTTACCGGAAACCACGATCACATTTTGCAGCAGTTCACAGGTGTTCTTCTATTATTCACTGATTACATCCATCAACCATCATTTCATCTGTTCCTGCTCCTTCCTCTGTGTAGCCAATATGGCGACTGCTGAGTGTAAGAAGTGACAACTGTTCCACACTCAACTTTTTGAATGTTTTGAGTGCACCAGCTGAGAAATCAAAGTGCACTGCATTTTTCCATACTGTCAGTGTTAACTGACACTTATGCTCTCAAAACAGTGAGCGTAAGTGCAGAAGTGTATGATTTGGGACACAATATATTTATTAAGTAATAACACACACAAAGAAAAAAATACATGATCAGTATGAACAGAGACTGTGCAGTTTTTTTTTTTATGACACATACAAGGAATTATTAAATGCACAACGTTAAGAACCCTTGTCCACTTCAGAGCATAAAAATCAGCTCTCACACACGTCTCTTCTGATCCTCCTGATCTCAAGAGTCTGTTAAGAATCTATTTATGAGCTGTCTCACTGGCAACAACAACTCATTACTTTGATCTGGCATCTTATGACAAGATCAGAACACATGCACATAGTATCCAGTCATGAGGAGGCAGCAGTTATAAAAAAGTAACAGAGAAAGGTAACATTAGTAAAAAAGATGTGACAGAATGAGCACAATAAATAATAAAAAAAATTTACAGTTTATTTATGGACATTAAAAAGGTGAACATTAGAAAGGAAACAGTGGTACAACAATGGTACAAAAAAACAAATAAACAAACAAACAAAAAAGGGCTACAACGACTACATCCACACAAAGCCAAAAACAGTTTCATTTTTTCTTGTTTCAAAAAAGTTTGCTGTAAATGTGGAACCCTCACAAGAAATACGGGCATCCAGACTGCCCTAAAACCCACTGAAACCGCTGTAGTACATATGCCAGGACTGTAGGTGGCACTGTGATGCTGCTACAAAGTCCACCAAAAACAGAAAATGTCTTGTGCGAAGACGGCGGTGAATACAAGAAGTAAGTGAGAGGTGGGGGCGTTGCGTCATCAGTTCAGAAAATACTGGATAGTTTGTCAACATGGACCCAAACTGATGCATGGTTTCAGATCCACTCTGGACCTGGTTTGAAAAAATGATCGAATTCGGGCGGCCAAAACGCCGGCTGGATTAAATGTTCATACGATTAAAAACTTTTGTGGGTTCACCTAAACCTGTCTTCATATGGACGGCCCTTAAATCTCTTTGTTCTTCCCTTCACAGACCGGTCACAGGTGTCAGCAGTCACTGCAGTCTCACTCACTCTCCTCTGCTGAACCACACTCCATAGATACAGTTGTCATTGTGTCACAGTCGCGTCATAATTAGGGGCGGGGAATTTTGAGGGGGAAAACAATTCTTTCCCCCTCGTCTGCAGCATTGTAAACATGCCGATTTCAAAATCAGATTTCCATGCCAGTTACTAAAATATCAAACATTGATTCATTGGAGCCAGTTTAAAAGGAGAGATAGTAAAAAACAAAATAACTACAAGTAGGTTTAGATTCTTGTCTGTATGTTATTAAAGAGTGGAGGAATGGTCCCACTGAATGGCCTGATGTGTCATTCCTGACACCTTCTGCTACCTGGCTGAATCACCTGGTAAGAGACAAAATCAGGTTTACTAATTAATTAAACCTCACATCATTTCAATGTTTGACAAAGAAATTAGCTTGTTTTAGTGAATCTGTGCACCACACAACAGTTGTTATTGTTCAATAGTCCCCATGAGCTGCCTATATATAGCTTATTGATGACCTGGTATATCACACAGGGATTTACACACACAGCAGCCTACTATCGCTCCCTGGAGGCGCAGAACTTTTTTTTTTACAAGTGGTTTTGTTGGAGTTGTGCTTCATCACAAAATACCTGCCTCAGATACCTACCTGTTCAGGTGTGATGCTCTTAAAACTAGCAAGTGATCGTTCATGTGAAATATAAAACAATCTAACATTGACTGGTGAAGAGGTGAAGATACTGTTATAGTACCTGTAGTGCCTGACATTGTGGAAAGTGGTTTATTTTCCCCCTCAGTCTGAACCAGATATGAGGTTTTGTGGGCGTTCTTCTTAATGCTGACTGTATCTATGATACAGTCAGCACTCCCAACAGCCTTCTGTCCAGTTTTTGGCTGACTGCTACAGCTGAAGCATAAAAATAAAAAAACAAGTTGAGAAAGTTTGCCTTTTTTATTTTATACTGTAGCATTGTCTTTGATGTATACAGAGCCCCAACAGACTACATAATACATGAACATAGTCTGCATGACGTCATCCATCTGTTTCTGAAATAAGCTTCTTTTGAAGCCTGCTGTCGCTCTGTGCCATATTGGAAATGTTCAACTCGACTTAGCTTTGGTTGAGCTAGTGTGAGGTTAAATTTGGAGTTGGGGCGGGCTCCTGGCCCCTTTGCTACAGTGTGCTCACCTGTCAATCAGGTCAGCTGTGCCTCTGATTGGGCAAACTCATAACCTAAATATCATCTAAAACACTGAGTTGTTCGAACATTCAAGCCCTGAATCAGTGTGCCAGTAGAGAAATGAGATTTTTTTTGTTCCAGGCTGTAAAAACGTTTTCAGTTGCTGTGAAGATCAGCTTTTTGAATTGGTGTGTATATGATACTTCCAGAGCCAGCCTCAAGGGGGCGCTTGATGGACCACATTTTCAGCACTTCAGCTTAATTTCTCCCAGCTGAAGGTTGCTGCGTGAGACCCCCACACAGTACTTACATGCTTTCTTTTAGCGACACAAACAGTGGAGTTTGTTGTCTTTGTGAGGTAGTAAATAAACTGAAATCGAAGATTACATTCCTTACAGCCTACGCTCCCCTGACAGCTCTTTGGCAGAGAGATAAAACATATTTGGACAAAATCTTTAGAATTTAAGCCTCATCAAAATAATCCAGCTCCTATCCTGAACTAAAAACAAGCAAAGTAAAGCAACCACTGTAAAAATGTGACTTCCCTTTAAAATGAAGAAAGAATCAATTTCAAAATTTCTCATTTCCTTTTGTGCATCCACTTTTTGGTGTTTCTTTCCTCCATTTCCACTGTATGTCTACCACACTAGACACTTCGTTTTTTCTCCCTTTGAATAAAACTCCTCCTCTCATCACCCCTGCTCCGTTCTTCATGTTTTGATACCCATCATCTCCTCTTTCTATCTTAACCTCCTCTCACCCCTCCTCGTCATCTTCCTTGCATTTCCCTGCAGGCCACAGTGTGAGTTCAGCTTTCATGCCGTCCAACTTATGTCACCAACTTCACAGAGTGCCTGTTTGGTGTGTGACTGACAGCAGCAGCTGATGCCCTGCCCATGCTGAGATTTTCCAGAAGTCTTCTTTCTCTGCTTTGGTGAGAGAGAAAGATTCAGACGAGTTGGGTAAAGGGGTTTGCAGGATTGGAGGGAAACACCACGAGAAACCTTAAACACTTCTTTTTTTTATCGTTTTGATTTCTGTTTGGCTTCTTGTTTTCACACCTTCTTCACTAAAGCCTCTTTCTATTCCTGGACATTCCCCAGGGGAGCAACTGAGCCATCCAGACAAACACTCCCTATATAAGGCTGGAGGTATGCCATCACTCCTCTCCCTCCATCCCTCTCTGGCACCCATGTCACTTCTTCATGTCCTTTTCAACCAGTGTAGTGAGGCAACAAGTTTCCCTGTTACTGCTGTGACAACAGTGACTAATGTGATTTTTTTTCCTGCCTCTATGTTATGAAAAAGTAATAAGGTTTCTTCATACTAACACAACTTATTAAACCGTTATTTGGTTTTACATTGTTTGTTTGGTCAGAGGTCAATGGATGGCTCATGGCTTGTGTCCAAAAGACGTTTTGTATCTCTCGTTGTCACTCTTTGCCAAATTGTCTCTGATACTGCGGTTGTTTTGAGCTTCTGGTATCTCAAGGTGCTGCCAATCAGCATCATCCTTTTCCAAACAACAAAACAAACAAAAAATAAAACATTGTCTGATCTCCGTCTTATTTCTTTCTCTGTTTTCCCTCAACAGATTGTTACAGACTGCAGATGGAGTTTCTCATGGAGATCTGAATAATCGAAGTGGCCTGACTTCTTCTGGTAGATTTGCTGTGGTACCGTGAATGAAATAGTGCTCCATGGAGACCATAAAGCTGACGATGATAGCCCCGCTGTCATACTCGCTCTAATAACTGGCTTTTAAAAGCAAGAAAGTGACTAAATGAACAAAAATTGGAGCTGGAGTCATAGCGTGGATGTTTTAAAAAGAAGTTTACACTCAGCCCTGTTAAGCATTAATGAGTTGGTTTGAGCTAGCCTGCCAGCGGCAGCAACAGGAAGTCGATAACCGCAGGTGGAAGTCAACACCCATTGGCTCCTGAAGAAAAGGTGGAGAAAGTGAAAAACTATGTTTCATCCGATTCTTTTTCAAACCAGTCTGAGACAAAGTGATGGGCCATGAATTGCAATCCTAGAGTCTGTACAGGGAAGATCTGGATATGTTTGGGCCAGACATCTGGAGAATACAGGACACAGTGAGTTAGAGTCTTGAGACTAGTGCTCCATGGTATGCAGTGTCCAGAGAGTGAAGGCACTGTGAAGACACATGCATGTATAAATCATCACTGTAGTCAATCAGGGGCAAGACCGTTGCAGCAATAAATCTTTTTTTGCATCAAATGAAAAACAGGACTTATCCTGAAATAAAAACCTGAACCAGCTTCAGCTCCTTAACAAGCTGCTGAATGTGGAACTTAAAAGACAGAGTATCATCAATTAAGAAACCTAGATATTCATAAGATGAAATAAGCTAAGTTATGTCACCCTGAGACGTAGGTATAGAAGGCAAGTCCTGTGGTTTGGTATTTGGTATTTGAGTTATTAAACATCATTGTTTTATTTCAGGATTTAAGAACAATTTTGTAAATAGCACAGAGCCTGATGCTGTGTTGGAGGAGACCTGTATATAGCATCATAAGCATACAGTAAAGAGGGAAGTAAATTATCAAAATGAAATCCAACATCATTAAACATACAAACATATTAATTAGGTTGAAGCTGACTTTATGTGTGACACTTCATTTCAGCTAAAACATTTTTCTTACAGGTTTCATCAATTTTGCTGCCACCAAGTGGTGAAGAATTGGTTGAACGTGCAGGGCCTCAGGTGGTCAGATCTGTGACCAGGATTGAGCACTGTTTTTCCCCTGTGTGTATCTTCTCTCTTGTGATTAAGAACTGGATATATATGTATTGCTTTAATTTTTGTATTACATGTATATTACATATATTTATTTAGTCCTCTTTAATACAGGAAGGGGAGAATGGGGATAGTTATCACAGTTACTTGTCAAATTCATCATAGCTCACCACCAGAGGGTACTGCCTCTCAAATTGTGGTCAGGATTGGGATCAGAGCTCACCTACAGAGCCTTCTCTGGAGTGAGAAGCTGAACTTGTGGTGAGAGGACTTTGTGCTTTATATGTCAAAATGCAAAAATTCAGCTCCTCGGTATTATTCATGATGCAATTTTGTTCTGTAAATTGTCTGATATCACAATCAGTAGTAGTAGTAGTAGTAGTAGTAATAATAATAATAATAATAATAATAATAATAATAATAATAATAATAATAATAATAATAATAATAATAATAATAATAATAATAACAAACATACAGAACCAAACATTTTTTTTTCTTTTTTTGGTTTTGAAAGTCTTGGTCCCCTTTATTATATTAATCCTGACCAAACACAACACAATGAGCAGTGCAGTATCATAAAAAAAAAAAAAAAAATACTTGTTGGCAGTGAAAAAGGGGAGAACAGGGTTGGTTGTCACACTCTTATTTCGCCACCAGAGGGCACTGTCTACCAAATTCATTCATACATTCATTCATTCGACTGCTCATCCTATCCAGGGTCCTCTTCACGGGTGGCTGGAGCCTATCCCAGTTGTCTTAGGGTGAGAGGCGGGGTACACCCTCGACTGGTCTCCAGACAACCACACAACCTTTCACACTCACACAATTTAGAATCACCACTTGACCAAGTGAGCATGTTTTTGGACTGTGGGAGGAAGCTGGAGTACCCGGAGAGAACCCACACATGCACAGGGAGAACATGCAAACTACACACAAAAAGTCAAACCATGCCCAAACCGTGATTCCGACCAGTGACCTTCTTGCTGTAAAGCAACAGCACTAACAGGTGCGCTATGGTGCAGCCCATATGGTGAAGAAATTTACAGCACTGGAATCAGAGCTCACCTACATAGGGTGCATCTCAAAGCGCCAAAGTTTCATACTTGCTAACTCCTTAGTAAGGAAAGATGCTATTGGCTGTCCTAGAAGTCTCTCAATGACATCATTGCCTAAAGTACATAACTGCTCATTTGCACGTAATTGAAACAAAAAGTAAGTAAAAGTAACAGTAAATATGTTTTGAACTACAAATGAACTGCAATTCTGTTTTGTTATATATTAAAATAACAACCCTCCTCCTTTACCCGGGCTTGGGACCGGCAAAAGTGACCAAAAGGCACTTTGGCAGATTTTTTTTTTTTTTTTTTTTTAATTCAATGTTAGTATTAATATTTGTTTGCTTGTTTGCTTTTGTTTTTATTTATTTGTTTTTTAACATAACGAGTAACAGTAGAACATCGACATTTTGAACATTTAAAACTTTTTGAACACAAAAACGACATCTTCTCCTCCTCCTCTTCTCACTTCTCCTCCTTCCTCCTCTCCCTTCTGTCTCTTCCTCCACATCCTCTCTCTAACATGCTCTCTGAAAAAAAAAAGACTGAGGTCAGAAAAACATTTAACTGAAAATGAAATATAGACAAATATTTACCGTTTTGTGTGAGTTCAGGCTTTTACATCCTTCTTTCTCCTCCTCCATCTCTCCTCCTTCTCCTATTCTTCTCTTTTCATTTCCTCTAAAACAGAAACTATAAACTACTGAAATAAAGGAGTAAAATAATTCATACCTACCTGCTTGTCCCCACCACCTCCACCTCCTCCTTCTCTCTCCGCCACTCTTCCTCCTCTTCCTTCTTTCTTCAACTCCACCAACTCTCTCCCCTCCCTCCTCCTCCTCTCTCTCCCTCTTCTCTCTCCATTTTTTCTATAACAGAACTTCTTGAAAAAAATATGTAAATTAATTCATACCTACCTGCTTGTCCCCACCACCTCCACCTCCTCCTCCTTCCTCCTCTTCGTTCTCCTCCTCCTCTTCTCTCTTCATTTCATCTTAAACAGAAACTATGACAAAAAAATTAGGTAAAATAATTCATACCTACCTGCTTGTCCCCACCACCTCCACCTCCTCTTCTCTCTTCAACTCTCTTCTCTTCCTCTTCTTAAGCCGTTCCTCCTCCTCCTCCTCCTCCTCTTCTCTCTGAATTTTCTCAAAAACATAAACTATGGGAATGAATTAGGAAATAATTCTAACCTACCTGCTTGTCCCCACCACCTCCACCTCCTTCCTCCTCTCTCCTCCTCTTCTCTCTTCATTTCCTCTAAAATAGAAACTATAAACTACTGAAATAAAGGAGTAAAATAAGTCATACCTACCTGCTTGTCCCCACCACCTCCACCTCCTCCTTCTCTCCGCCACTCTTCCTCCTCTTCTTTCTTTCTTCAACTCCACCAACTCTCTCCCCTCCCTCCTCCTCTCTCCCCCTCTTCTCTCTCCAGTTTTTCTATAACAGAACTTATTGAAAAAAATATGTAAAATAATTCATACCTACCTGCTTGTCCCCACCACCTCCACCTCCACCTCCTCCCTCCTCTTCTTCCTCCTCCTCCTCCTCTTCCTCTTCTCTCTTCATTTCCTCTAAAACAGAAACTATGTAAAAAAAATAGGTAAAGTAATTCATACCTACCTGCTTGTCCCCACCACCTCCACCCTTCTCTTCTTCCTCCTCCTCCTCCTCTTCTCTCTTCAATTCCTCTAAAACAGAAACTATGTCAAAAAAATAAGTAAAATAATTCATACCTACCTGCTTGTCCCCCCCACCTCCACCTCCTTCCTCCTCCTCCTCTTCTCTCTTCATTTTCTCTAAAATAGAACTTATGGTAATAAATAAGTAAAATATTTCATACCTACCTGCTTATCCCCTCCACCTCCTCCCTCCCTCCTCCTCCTCCTCCTCCTCTCTCCTCTGTCTCCTACTTTCTACCTCCCCTTCCTCTTCCTTCTCCTCATCCTCCTTTTCTCTCTTTATTTCCTGTAAAACAGAAACTATGAAAATAAATAAGTTAAATAATTCATACCTACCTGCTTGTCCCCTCCACCTCCTCCTTCTCCTCCTTTCTCCTCTCCCTTCTCCTCTCTTCTCCTCCTCCTCTCCTATTTTCATTTAAACATAACTGAGGCATTGCCAGTCCAGCCAGACGCAAAGACCGACTCTCAAGTTCCCATTAAATAAAGAAATAAAGAGTCCTGGGGCCAGACGCTACCAGGAACTAAAACAGCCTCGCAAGACGCAAAGACTTTTTCTAAGTCAGCTTGCCCCGCCAGACGCAAAGACAAGCCTTTAAGAAGGGTCCATCTCCCGTTAAATAAAGAAATAAAGAGTCCTGGTGCCAGACGCTACCAGGAACTAAAACAGCCTCGCAAGACGCAAAGACTTTTTCTAAGTCAGCTTGCCCTGCCAGACGCAAAGACAAGCCTTTAAAAAGGGTCCATCTCCCATTAAATAAAGAAATAAAGAGTCCTGGTGCCAGACGCTACTCAGGATGTCTCAAGCCCCGCCAGACGCAAAGACTTGAGGGTTAAAAAGGGTCCATTATCCCTGGAAACTGAAGGTCCCGGTGCCAGACGCTGTTCAGAAGGTGCTGTCAGATGTAATGACTTCAGCATCAATCCGAGTTGCTCTCCTCATCATCCCACCTCGGCTTCTTCGCAGCAGGCTGCTCCTCCCCCTCCTCCTCAGAGCTCTCCTCCCTCACCCTACGCCTCCTTGATGAAAGGCTGCATCCAGGAGTTGATGGAGCTTCTTGGTTCTCTTGAACAGAGCCATCAGAAGGAGAAGAGCTGGAATCATCTGTTCCGATGTCCTCAGCATCCTCATCCTCCTCGATGAACTCGGAATCGGAACTCTCGTCCACAGACTGAGAGTCCTCATCTTCCTCTGATCCCTCAAGAAGCTCATCAACAGAAGGATCATCATGTGGCAGAAGTGCATCCTCAGCAAGAAGAAAAGGAAAAACAGGTTCAGGGAGAGGGAAATGAGCTCTATAAGAAGCCATAAAAGCCTCATTTAGAGAAAAAGGTTGGAAAGGAACAACATAAGGTTCATCATAAAAAGCAAGGTCATCAGGAAGAAAAAAAGGGTGGTCAAGAAGAAAAGCAGGGTTAGCAAGAAGAAAATGATGTTCAGCAACAGGGAAAGCAGGTTCGAAATGAGGAAGAGCAGGTTGAGCATGAGGAAAAGGATGCTCAGCAAGAAGGACAGCATGGTTAGCAAGATAGAGAGCAGGTTCAACAGGAGCAAAAGCAGGGTTAAAATCAGGGAACTCAGGTTCAGGAAAACGGAAAGCACGTTCAGCAAGAGGGACAGGGGCATCAAGAGCAAGCAAAGCCAAGGGGAAGGCAGGTGGATTAGGAAGAACAAGAGGAGCAGAAGGAGCAGGAGGAGAAGGAGGAGAAGGAGGAGAAGGAGGAGAAGGAGGAGAAGGAGGCAGAGCATAAGAATGATCTGCCACATGGGATGCAGGAGCAGCAGGAGCAGCAGGAGCAGCAGGAGCAGCAGGAGCAGCAGGAGCAGCAGGAGCAGCAGGAGGTGAAGCCATGAGACGATGATAAGCAAGTGCCAATGCAAGCAGATCAGCACCCGAAATGATTCGTCCTGAGGAAGAGAAAAAACCAAAAACATGAGGTTAAAATCTTTGTGTCCATTAAACAGACTGAGACACAAAGCTTGCAGACAGAGTTAATTTTTGTTTGCTGTTTGACTTTCAATAATATTTACAGTCATTGCTGCAGATCTGTGCTGAAAAATGTAAATAACAGCAAACAGCAGCTCTGCTGCAGGTAACACAAACTCTGAAACAGCTTCAGTGATTTTAAAGTACAAGTCTACTCAGACTGGAAACCAGCAGCTCTGACTGTGAGCCATGAAGACCACAAAGTACTAACTGTAGGTCAGAGACTCAGAGATGAGGTTCAATAATAAATTAATGAATGAGCATCCTGTGACACTGACTGAAAAGAAAACATAAGACATACAGCAGAGGATGAGAAAAAAGACACAAAACATCTATTACAATAATAATTAAGAAAAACACAACAAGAGGAATAACCATCTTCAACCAGGAAAGATCTTCTGATCCATGAATGAAGATAATAACATAAACACAGGGTGTGTTTTCAGCTGCTCTATGAGGCACAGATGAAAGTCAATCATTTGATACATTTACATAAAGCATTTAAAATTGAACCAGTCATTTAAAAAGTACACACACGTGTTCTGCTGCTTTGAATGGAATATTAAAGAGATAAAGTTTCAGTTTTAAAGAGGTTTCTGTCTTTTTTTGTTGATGTTGCATCAAAACTCATAAAACATCAGTCTGTCAGAAAGGAGGCCTGCATAAACACTCCCTCATCATAACCCTGTTCCTGATCCGTGTCTTTACTTTAAAAGCATCTTTATACTTAATTATAATAACAGAATATAAAGTTAACCAAACTTCAGTCCAACTGCATCAGGTATGAATTAAATTCTAACACATCAAAAACATGGAGAAGAAATGATCAGGTTTGATAAAATCTAAAGAGGGGATTTTCTCATGATGAGGTGCAAACTGTCTCTGAGAAGCAGATATCAGTTACTGTAGTGTGTAATAATCAGTATGAAACATTGTGGTGTTGTCATGTGGTTCACAGACGTGGTACAGAGCTTCGTGCTGAGTGTTTTTATTATCTAGCGTGTTAATTATAGAAATAAGTTAAATATAGCAGCTGAATAAAGCTGTCTTCCTCTTGGCACCAAGTCTGTTTCTTATCTTGCTTTATAACGTAAATGTTAGCTGTAAATCATGCGCGTGGAGGAGTAGGTGGTTTTAAGACGCAGCACGCGCACTGCGGCTGTTTGTCACACACTCTTCTTCTCGTCAAAGATCAAAATACAAAATAAACGAGCTAAAAACATAAAACTAAATTATTTTAAAAGACTAATATTTATATTTATGAATACACGTCAGCCCAGCAGGTCAAATAAACTCTCCTAACAGAGGAACTCTAGAACATTCTCTTACCTCCATCGTCTCCAAGGTGCTTATAAAAAAACAAAAACATATTTTTAGCATTATTGCTAAAGTGGCCGATTCGCCATCTTTGTTTATTAAATTTCGACGGCTAATTGAAAAATGTGATATTTTCGGACTAAAATACACTTGTTTCCCAACCAGTACAACTACAGATCTAAGTATATCAATCAATCAATCAATCAATCAATCAATCTTTATTTATACAGCGCCATTTCATAACAAACGTTATCTCAAGACGCTTTCCAAAAATGTTCACAGGTCTAGACCTGTTCATCTTAACCCACCATGAGTTCAGACCTTTGCAACATTTAGCAAGTTACAAAAGAGAGGAAAAACTTCCCTTTGACGGACAGAAACCTCATACAGAACCAGACTCATGTTAGACAGACATCTGAGGAGACTGTGTGTGTTGTTCAGGTTAAATCAGAAAGTTTTTCACGTGAAAAAATATTTAATATCAAGAGAACGTCGAGTGAAACCAAAACCTCTAAATCCCTCAGCATTTCAATCACATTTTGATTTACTCTTTCAACTCTATTCAAAATAAATGAGCTAAATACTCCGTTAAAAAGCTGTGAGTGAAGCAGTGAGTGAAGTTCAGATAAATAAGTCACTTTATTGTGTAAATTATAGGATGTCTTACTTGACGAGTTGGTCCTCCTTCGTGTGGGGTCAGAAGGTGGTCTGTTGGAAGCTATTTTTCCGGTCGAAATCCTTCAATAAAAAAAATCCTTCACAGGTGTTCCTCTTCTCAGGTGTCCGGGTGTCCGTTTTCATGCGAAGATTAAGATATTTCCAAAATTTCTACTTTTCAGCAGAGAGGTTTGCAGCAGGTCCGACAGCAGTCAAGATTGTGTGCAAATGAAATGTTGAACGTTCGGAGCGCTAAGGTAACGCGGGTCAAAGGTCACGTCTCTGTTGCCATGGCTACAGCGCGTAACTTCGGAAGTTAATATAAAATTAACACGTGAACTCATGAACAATGTCTTTAAATTTTATTAAAATAAAATAATTTGAAATAAAATAATAAAATAAAATTAAATTAGAAAAAATATCTGAAATTATTTTGTTTCCAAACCATACAGGCCTATTTCAGATCTTCTCTAGACATTTTACTTTTTTAAATTTTAACATCTCCATCCTTGACTGAAGATGCACTGACATTTGAACCTTTCTGTAAGAAACGCTACACCTTTGTGTTGTTCATGTAATCTAGCATCTCCATGAGCTGTGATGACAGATTTAATCTTTAGAGGCTCTGAATTTAAAATGGAACTGAAATGTGATACTCTTGATTGCTTGTTAGTCTATGTACTGTTCATCCAGTATCAGCTAATCTTTAGTATGTCATACATTTCTTTAATTAATTAAGGATACCAGAAGATAATGATTTCACAACACACGTTTATTGGAAATTTATAAGTGTGTCACACAAACAAAAAGGATTACCAGCGGACACATCTCTTAAAGCTACAGTGAGGAAGTTTTCACAGGTTACAAAACAGACTGAGAATGATGTCAAAAGTTACTTTAACATTAAAACTTTTTGATGTTTTCCTCAGCTAATATTTCAGATAAGTCACACAGTGACTTAAAAAAAGAGGATAAGACTTCAAAAAGACAATGAAACGAAATGATTTACACACCTGCAGGTCAAAAATAACCAGGGAGATGTGCTTTGTCAACAAGAGGTGCCCTACTGAGGTGGAGCCAAACCTTTTTGACAAGATCTCAAGGGAACAAGTTACTATTTTATATTATTACATTATTATTTATTTGTACATGTTTGAAACAATAGATTTTTCCCCTCCTCCACCAAAGGACAGAGCCACAAAACACAACTCAGCTTGTACATTTTTTTTCTAAAGTTTTATCCCTTTTCTGTTTTTACCTGTTGTAACAAAGGAAATCCATTCTGTCTCGTTTTAGCTCAGAAAGCCCCTGAACAACATTGAATATATATTTTAACACGTTATTTTTACATGTAAAGGGGAGAAACAGGAATGAAAGAAGAGACAATATTGCTGGCTATGGTTCCAAAATGTAATGGACAGCTGCCAGCAACAAGCTCCTCCTACTGGCAAAAACAGGAGGTGTCAACAACAAATTACTGATGTGAAATTATATTAGGAGCATAGTAGAAGGATTTAATATTTAAACATTAAACACATTTAAACAAACAAACAAACAAACAGCAAAACGCATTAACAAGTTATGTCAAGCTCAAGATTATTACTGTTTTAAATGTGTTTTTAATCTTTTTTAACTAAAACATCCACTTTTACATCCATTACAGAGTGAGATGTGATTTTGATCTCAATTTCATGCAGGAATTTCCAAATTGATCTCTTTCGCTCATCTTCAGTTTAGTACTTTTCAGCAAATGTGTGAGTGCTTGTTCTGAAAATGTTTCACATTACATTTGATTTTTGTTGTTATTGTTGTTTGTTAATTTCTCGCCACATATCAAGCACACATGTAAGCCTGCATCATTGGCTCTGGAGGCAAATGAATCTGTCGCCACGCAGAATTAAACTTGAAGTCTTCTGAGACTTTTCTCTTTTTCTGGATTTATTCATGGTTGGCTCACTGAGGGTAGATTCCAAACATCGTGTCAGTCAGAAGTCCTTCGAAAACTGGCAGGAGGCCAGTTTGTTGAGTAAAGCTTGATATTAACCAAGCTTCTTAAATTGTGAAGCAATGAATGTGTTTCTGCCAGCTCTTTCCTGATGATCTTCATTCCTTCAGTGAGGTTATAGAAAGATACACCTTTTCTGCTCCTGACTGATCTCAAGGAGGTGTCTGTAAACTCTATCAGTCAGATTCAAAAACCTGCCTTCTGATACTTCCCAAGGTTTTAAGTTGAGATGGACTGAGACAGTTCAACATTTAGAATTAAACATGGCATAAAAGTTAAGAATGGAAGACGTAACAAGAAATTATGCTGCAAGCATGCGCTTATAGATTCCAGGGTGTGTTCTTGCAGTGAAACATTGTCATCATTTGATATGAATCAAGAAATCTTTGACTGAAGGGATGTTAACCCTCATGGAAACAAAGAAAGACATCGAAGGCTTGTTGAAGTGTTCAAAAAGTTTATTAAATAAAGACAGAATCAGATCATCCTCTACATCTGATATCCCTGAGATGGAAGCAATTAAAACACAGCCAAAACGTAAACTCAGTGCTAGTTCTATTATCATGATGACTCCCCGTGTGACTGGATTTGAGAAGTCATCAAAAAGGTAACCCTGATGCCCAAACGCCCAGGAGCATGACTTCATGTCAGGATTTGTCCTTCTTTGGAAAAAGTTCTGGTGGAAGTTGGTAGCTGATAACTTTTTTTAAAAAATTTATTTAAATTTTTTTTTTTTTTCCAGTAATTTCAAAATTAGAATACTTAATTGTAATTTAGTGAGAAATGTTGGAAATGGTCTTTAAAGTCATCAAACTAAACAAAGTGTGCTGAAGTGAATGGATCATCTTACTAAATCAAGCTCTTCTAAAATATCTGGAAGCCACACACCTTTGAAGAAATGTGTTTGCTCTACATGTTTGATCTCTGAGTGGATTATCAATCCATACATGTGAGAGAAAAGCTTCAACAACCACACTAAATCACCTCTTGTACAGACGAAACCTTTGGGGAGCAAAACAACATTTTTTTTGTTTTTTCAAATAAACCTTACCTCCTGTCTCTCTGCCCTGCTCCTCTTACCTGTCAGAACTCATCCTCTCCTCCCTCCTCTCAGCTCCTCCTGACTCGCCCCCTCCTCTCACATCCTTCAGCACACAGGTCATGAATACAGCTTAAATAAAAGATGTCACTGAAAACTAACTGGAGTCATGCCAATGTTTGTTTCCTGAAATAAACCCATGCATGGAAGCATACAGCATTTAGTCTTTGTTTCAGTCACGTGTGGGCAGCTCAGTGAACTTTGAACACAGTAACCAGCCTGAACTCACCTTAAGAACCATGTGCTGAGGCTTTTAGATATGGATTTAGTATGTTTATTTGACTAAGTGATTAAATATTGTTCACTGACTTCAAATCACATGTTGTGTTGTGTGAGCTGTAGCCAGAGCTGTCTCATTAAGGCCTCTAACATTTAACTTTAGCAGGTCTAGACTTGCTGTTTTTGTATAAATAAATAAATAAATAAATAAATAAATATTTTCCAGGCTGTGGCGTCTCGTGTTAGTAGCCAGGAGAATGACGGCTCATGAGGCAGATTTGAAGCTTCATAATACGAAAGTTTCACATGCCATCAGATGGCACTGTGTTTGCAGAATTTAAAGTGTGACAAACAGGTCTAGAAAGTCTGTAAATTATCAAATAGAGCTTGAAATTTAAAAAACATTCTAATGCCAGAACTTAATGTAATTTTTATCAGACGAATGCTAATAAGCGTCACAAACCCCAATTTAAAAAAAAGAAACAGTCACATGAAAAGAAAAATCTTAGCATGTCTCACGTTGGAACTCATTAATTAAATTGTTTAATCAAAAAATACCAGCTCATTTTTCAGAATGGTTAGGAAAGGGTCAACAAAACACTAGTTGTGCAATGCTACAAAAAAAAAAAAAACACCTGTAACATCTCCTGTCCAGTTTGATTAATTTCCAACAGGTTAGTAACATGAACAGAGTGATTATTTCAATAGTGTTCAAAAATGAATGAATGAATGAATGAATGAATGAATGAACGAATATTCCTCAGTGTACACTTTTAAAGGGTTTGGGGTTTTAGCATCTGAAGTCCATTTTATTAAATGAGAAAGAACAGGCAAGAAAGGTAATGTCCACTACACTACTTTTGTAAACTAACCTGATGTCAAAAAACTTTTGTGTTAATAACATTTAAAAAATATATTTTGATTATAACTTCTATGAAAATAAAAACTCAGATTGATTTGAGATTGATTCCTTCACACTGAAAGTGCCATTTCCAAATTTGAGCCAGCAGAGGGCAGCAGACACTGTGGAATGATTCGATGAGCTTGACTAAGACAGAATATTTATTTATAAAGAATATTAACAGAAAGTTTGACTGTGCTTCCTCATTAACAGATTAAAAGTGATCCTAAACCATTCCTTATTTTTACAGAGACCCATGAGGTGACCTTTTTAGGTTCAAAGACCGCCTTCTGGTGAGGTCTAATGAATTCAAAAGAAACAGCCATTCGAACTGGACTGCTGTGTGGCTTTGAGGCAGCTTGAAACCACGCTGGTGTTCCTCTGCTGCTGCTTCTGATGGCCATGACCTCAGACAGCAGGTCAAGAAGTCAGACAAAACAGGGCTGTACTTCAGAGGGCTGACCTCTGGAGGGGTCAGAGTTCAGTCAAAACAGTCAGATGAACAGGACATTGATCCTTCAGAGTAACGTGAGATGAGAGACTTCAGCACAGACAGCATGTAAAGCTGTAGCATGTAACTGGATAAAGATTCACAACATACTTTCCTTTCATTATTCTGATCGGCACCTTCAGTTCTTCCTCAGATGGTTGTCTGTTCTGATCTGGATGAATTATGTTTGAAGTTACTTTTTGATTTTTTTGGAGTTCTTTAAAAAGCACTGAGCGACACTGACACCGTCTACACAAAAGAGTAAAACAGAACAGGATCTGGATGGTAAGGTCAAGCCTCTCAAGGGTTCAAGGAGAATTATAAAATAAATTCTCTTGGCTATTTTGGTATTTGTCTCCTTGAGGCCGGCTCCAGAAACACCAGAAGCCACATACAGACGTACGAAAAGCAGCAACAAGAACCAAACTGAACCACTTGGTGGAAATGAGGGTTTACACTTCGACATTTTCTGTCTGAGAGCGTGTCGCAGGCAGTCAGAGGATGTTTTCTGTTTTGATCTGAGAAAAGGATCTTTTAATGTCATGACCAAGCGGCAACCTCTGGTCTGAAAATATGAGAGAAGTGCTAAAATCTGCAGCTAAAAGCTGTTTTCAGAGCCAAAATAAGCCTATTTACAGCCTGGCACAAAAAATGTCTACGTCTAGTATATCACTAGTTTCACTATCGGCATACTGTACGGGGGGTGAATTTTTTTCTAACTCAGCACTTTAGACAATATTAAGATCGCCAGTTTGTCAAATCAGAGGCACAGCTCATCTCATGTGACTGCTGGGCGCCCTATGGTTGTTACTGTGGAGACTCAAAGCCTGCCTCATTTCTAGTATGGCCGCGCGGCTGTTTTGCTTCAAAAATCTGTTTCCGAAACAGACAGGTGACGTCGCGGAGGCTACGTCCATTAATAATACAGTCTATGGTCATGTATGGTCCCATACATAATTTTACGATCAAAAAGGAGGACATGTCAGGGCAAAAGAGGACGTTTGGTCACTCTGTCTCACCTAAACAGCCTTTCCTTCTATCTGCACTCCTTAAAACCCTGCAACTCTCACCACAAACAGGTCTGTGACTGCACTGATTTACTAACATCTTAACTTCTGATGATGTTCTGATCATGGTTTTATTGAGTTGTCTCTTAGGTGTTTGTATAACCTGTGTCTTCAGTTTGTTTTCTCTCCCCAATAACAAGAATGAGTGGGCCCAGAGTCATTGTAGACTTTAAAGTGGACTGTGTCTGCTTCAGCATTTATTAAAAACCAACAACTTTAGACTGTCTTAATACATTTAGACCACCTGTTGAACAAACTGACCGGACAGTTTCACAGCTGAGATGCTGACAGTGCTAAGCTCATCATTGATAGTAACCCTGCTGTGCTGTGAAATATGGTGCTGTGTGTTGTATTTTTTTTTACTGCTCTTGTCTTCACTCTGCATGCAGAGAGGGTTTAAAGGATTTAGAGTGACAAATGAGCATTGATTATGGAGGGAAAGATTTAATATTTGATGGACTTATTTGTCGGATCAGTCACTATAAATTCTCGTGAGGTATAACCCAAACGAAAAAAATGCTAAACTCAGTGTCAAGATGTACCGTATTGGCCCGAATATAAGACGGTGTTTTTTGCATTGAAATAAGACCGAAAAAGTGGGGGTCGTCTTACATTCGGGGTCTAGACATTATACCCATTCACAATGCTAGATGGTGCCAGATATCTTTAAAGCGAATGCTGAACTTAACTCCCCCAGGCCAAAGCGAACCCCTGTCATGAAGAAGAAAAATAAAAATAGCGGTAGCACGAAGAAGAAAAATAAAAAATAGCGGTAAGAAAGAAAAGAGAAGAAAATAAGAGAAGAGGTAACAGAAAATGGAGAAACGTATATTGTTATAATCATTTGTTTCAGATGTACTGTAATTATTTTCTGTATAAAAATTAAATTTGGTGTTCAAAAAGTCTTTTTTCAAACTTGAGTCTTAAAAAAGAGGGGGTCGTCTTATAATCAGGGTCGTCTTATATTCGGGCCAATATGGTACTTGTAATATACTTTTCTCAGTTCAGAAAGTGAACTACATCCCACATACTAATTCAAAGCAGGGAGAAGTCATTTAGAGTGTTATTGTATTAAACTTAGGAGTTGGTATTAGACTCTGGTCCAGGCAGTTGCTCACGGGCAGTACCTTATAATCATTATAGATTATCATATGCTTCACTCAGCAACTGAGCACAGGCAGCAGGACTTCAAACCATACGTTGTGGAAATAGATGCTATTAGAAAGAGCTGCAAAGAAAGTCTACACTGGATGATTCCCAGTGCTAAAGCAAAGTCCACAAAAGGAACAACAACAGTTCAACCCTTTTACCCTCTGGGAGCCTCTTTAAAACAGACTGTGTCTCATAAACAGGTGAAACTTGTGGGAAAATGAGAGAAAAGACATTTTGTTTTAGCTGGTTAATGCAAACACATGCTGCTGATTTTCCCAGATGTACCTGAAGGTGCTCTTCAATCATCAGAACAACACTCAGTCACAATCTGACATTCAGTCATGAGCAATCACTCTGTTTGGAGTTCCACACACACATACGGTTATCAGTTGTAATGATGATGCATGCAGGCATGGAGCATGAGCAGCTCCCTCTGGGTCATGACCTTTGACCTCTCCAGAATCAAAAAGTTGTTTAGTCCTCCCTCAGAGAGGCCACGTCCTTACAGTCATTTCTCATCTTTTCTTTGACCTCAGTGAGTCCAATCCATGGACGCTCTCTCTCTCTCTCTCTCTCTCTCTCTCTCTCTCTCTCTCTCTCTCTCTCTCTCTCTCTCTCTCCAACACAGACAGCTAACATGAGCTGTAATTTCAGTTTGTCACCCAAAGATTCATAGCTACACATGAAGTGAACTTGTAATTTCCTGCGTTTGCTTGTTTCATTGTGGTAACTGTCTTGATGGATGAACTAAAAAAATACACACATGAAGAAATGACATCTATGACGGAATAACTGAACATATGAGAGTTTTCTTTCACCTCTAACCTCCCCTAATGTGACACGTTTACATTTATTTGAGAGCACTGTACCCATATGCATTTTTAGCGCATTTTAGGGGAGAACGGGGATGGTTGTCACACTTTTTACTCTAGTGTAAATTTGCTCATCATCAAAACATCTTTCAGTAGTTATTCATACATTAAATTGAAGCTTAAGGTGTTGACATAAAATGTGGGTCCTTCTCATTTTCCAACTCACTGTAACAAAGCGGACAAATAACCATCAAAGACACTCTGACACATTGTGACAACCAGCCAACATCACAGGGTTGGTTGTCGCGAATGTTTTTTCCCCTCCTTACATTACTTTAACTTTTATACTTTAAGTTGTTTTGAAAACAGTAGTTACATTTTTACTGGAGTAAAAAGATTGACTTGATACTACAACTACTACAGAAGTTTTTTTTTAAACCTTCTACCCAAGTAATGATACTGTGGATACTTTTGACACTTCTGGCCACCAGTACATAAATTACTGTCATTATGTACACATGGGCACAAGTTTGTGAGCAGAGACAGTGAATATGTGTGTGTGTGTGTGTGTGAATGCCCAACAAGACGGTGATCCAAAGAAATTATTTTTGTCAGGCTGCTAGAGCAGCTCAAAGCCACATCTCAGGTGTTGTCAGGTATCCGATATGCACGCTCCCTCATCCCAACCAGGCAGGATATCGAGGTGTCGGAGTCTGTTCCCAAGGCACTGCATCCTCTCCTGGACTTTACTGATGCTCTCTCTGGAGCGGAGTATGAGAGCATCTCCTGCCTCAAACCACTTCAGTCCTGGCTGAAGATCAAGAGGACACTGACCTGACTGGGTCAATCAAAACCACGGTCCTGGCATACCTCAGTGATAAGTACAGCGACCCCAGCACCCAGGAGCTTTTGGATGTTGCATCTTTCCTGGACCCCGGGTTCAAAACCCAGTCCATCACCCCAGACAACCTTCCTATCATTAAGACCTGACTCAAGATCCAAATGCTTGAATCAGCGAGGTGCACATTTAACCAGGTGAGTAATAATTATGTATCTGTGATGTCACAAACACACTTAATATCTGTTCATTTATGAACTAACTTCAATACTAGTTGCTGTTTTTTCGTCATGTGGTAGGAGAAGAGGTCTCGTACTGAAACCACTCCGAGGCCTCAAAGTGCACAGCCCTCTGGTGAAAAGGTGAAGTCTCCTGGCAGCTTCTTCAAGACTACTGTGGCCTCTTCTGCTTTTCCCATGCAGCTTTAAGATGCTGCTGAGGCAGAGTTAAACCGTAACCACATGGTCCCTGCCACTGATGGAGAAGATGACCCTTTGGTCTGGTGGAAGGTGCACAAGATCAACTTTTCACGACTGTGCGAGATGGTCCACAAGTGTCTCTGTGTCCCTGCCACGAGTGCTCCTCAGAGCATCTTTTTAGTGCTGGAGGGAATGAGGTGATTTACACTCACCGTCTTTAAAACCAGCAAAAGTTGACATGCTGGTTTTCCAGCATTTTATAAACGCTGAGGGTGCGTCAGTTAGAGGCGCTGGAGCCACGCCCACACACGGGAGAAGAGCTGCTTCCGTGTACTGTACAAGGACGTTACCTACAGTAACAATGGAAGCTAGCTCTAGCAGCGTGATGGGACGGACCCAGCCTTACTTGTTTTACCTGTTTGAGCCATCAGAGCCAGAAACTGACTCTGAGTCAGACACTGATAGAGCTCAGCCTCGTTCCTCACAGTCTCCATCAGAATGATCATTTATTTCTCCATTTATCACATTTAGCAACATGGATTACTGATGAGTAACGTTAGAGCCTAGACAAATACAGTTAGACTATCAATCCACCTGTTTCTTCAGAAGCCTGTGGCTGTTGCTATGACAGACAACTACTTCTGCTGGCAGTTATACAGTTATTATCCTAAATGGTTTAAGTTGCAGTGCTGTGAGCTCTCAGGGCCACCGTAGATCCTTTTTGAAAGCAGTGAGGTGAACAGAGGATCAGAAAAAATACTTTCCATCCTGTTTTGTGTCTTTATGGTCAAAAAAGGTTGAAAGAAAGTGCTTATTACTCTTCAAAACATCACAACTCATCCAAACAACACTCTAAATGACACCACAAACCGGACATTATAAACAAGTTCTTTGTATTCTTTTACTGGTTTCTTCTTTTTTCAGTCAGCCATCTGTTTTTGTCTTAACTCTTTATTTGTAATGAAGTTATTTGTTCTCTTTGGTCCTCTCAGCACACACACACACACACACACACACACACACACACACACACACACACACACACACACACACACACACACACACACAGATCCCCCCTGACAATTTCTCTTTTTTTTCCTTATCACCAGGAGCCAAATATTTAGTCTGGATATCCAGATCCCCAGCCGAGCGCCTTCTCATATCTAATCTCTGATAACTATTAGCAGCTGGGAGCCACTCGGCTGCAGTGATGACAAATGGGAGAATGAGGGAAAGAAGGAGTGAGAGAATGAAGGAAGAATGAGTTTCTGTCTTTTTCTCAGCAATACTTATCTCCCTGTTACAGGTTTCTGTCTGATGTTACAGATGTTATCCTTTGTTATGATTAACTCCCCACCTGTTAAATCTCCTCCATGTCTAACCCATTCATGCTTTTCAGCTCAGTGAAGATGGTCGTTAAGGAATGACTGAATCAACTGATTTAAAAATCAGAGACATGCAGCGTTGAAGACTCTGCCCCCTAACTTCCTGTTCTGGGAAGTAGTATACATGAACTTTGACATGAATCTGAAATTCTCCTCCCAGGAGGGAACAGATTTTTGCACTCTTATTCATCGTATTTGTTCAGTTGTTACAGAGACACTGAACTTGTGATCAGTCCAGTGTTTTTAGTTTGGATTACAGCGATCAGCTCATGGACTGAGATTACTATCTTCCTGTCACCGAGCACCCAGTCTGGATTTACATAACACACTTCCTGCTTTGACTTTATGACAGTTTTTATGCTCAGCACAACTGCAGCAGAACAGAAAGTAACATTTTATGACACCACAGTGAGTCATAAACAGTTTCTGACAGAGGCCAATAAAAGCACAACAACCCTCATCACAGGACAGGTCAGTCCACCTCGGGTTAAAGTACACACCTTATAAACACAGCTGGGTAGGCTCCACCTGTCAACTTCATTTTCTGTTACTTTGGTCTAACAGAGCCGTTCATCAGTAATGTTTCTGTATCTTTGTTTTGCCTTAGTTCATCTTGGTGTGTTATTTAAGATTCAAAGAACTCTTAAACTGGAGGAAGCCATCATAGGAAAAGGCTATTTGGAGGTCTCAGAGAGGATCTTCAGTGGTAAACTGAGACCACTGAGGTGCACAACAGAACGCCACAGGAGGTCCTGCCTACCTGTGGCCATCAGACTCTACAGCTCCTCCCCCTTTGGCAGGAAAGAAACATAACTATGAAACATTCAAACACTCTCAGTGCAATATTAATCAACAATGCAAGTTCTGTGCAATATCTAGAGTTTGTCAAACTCCCATAGAGCTGAACCAATAAATAAATAAACTGTTGAACATGAGAGAAACTAAACAGAGAATCTGGCAGAGATCAGCAGAGGCTGGAGAGCTGCTAACTGTTATGAAGAGATGAGAAGGAAGTAGCAGGAAGAGGAGTGTCAGTGTTGAAGGTTAGCTATGGCTCAATAAACATGCATGGGTAATAAAAAGCTGTGGAGGGGAGCAGGTCCTGACTATGTGTAGTTTCAAAGGAGTGTGTCCATTCCCACACACACTTCATCAGACAAAACACAGCACAGGTCTGCAGGGTCATGTATGTGTCTGTCATGTGTAAGTTCGTATTGTTTGTATATATATATATATATATATATATATATATATATATATATATATATATATATATATATATATATATATATATATATATATATATGTATATATATATATATATATATATATATATATATATATATATATATATATATATGTACCCTTCAGCTCTTGGTATTTCTCCAGCTTCTCGTGTTCCTTCATCCTGATGTTGTTATTGCTCTGTATTGCTACATCTATCACTTCCGCTGTCTTCTGATCCTTATCTACCAGGACTATGTCAGTCTGGATCTGGAAGTCCCACAGGACCTTGGCCCCTTGTTCTCCACCACCTCTGGAGGTGTCTGCCATCTTGACCCTGGGACCTCCAGTCCATACTCAGCACAGATGTCCTTGTACACTATCCCAGCTATATTTGGGTCTCAGAACATAAGACACCCTCACTGAGGAGACCAAGCCAAGGTTGATCATGCCTCGATTTGCATCCCAGTAACAGCCCACTGATCAGCCCTCTTTAGCCAAAGCCACCTGGTTGCTTTCTCTGCAGCTTCAGTCACAGATTGAGTGGCCCTCTGCAGTCCTCTTCTATTGCCTCCATAGATTGTTTTCCAGTCTTTCTCCTCTCACATCTCCAACAGCCCCTGGTACTTAGTGCCCCTCCTCTCAGTGCACTCCTCCTGAGGCACTGTTAGTTCCTGTATAATCTGATGTTTTGAAGACTCTGAGATTATGATCACGTCTGGTTTGAGTGATGTTGCTGTGATTTGCTGAGGAATCTTTAGCTGCCTGCCCTATGTCTTGGCTAACTCTCCATTTGCTTTTAGCATGTGTTTATGTATTTGCACCACCTGCTGTGCAGCTCACAGAGAGGGGGCAGGGCTCCTGAGTACAAGTGATAGTAAAAGTGAAAGTATAGCTGTTTATCACTGCACATTTACAGGAATCAAGACTGCAAAGAAAAAGTTTGAACTACAAACTCCAGGTGGGTTGATACAGCTTACTTCTGACAATCATTTCAGCAAGTTAATCATTCTGCTTATTTTGCCCTTTTAACTTATTATTTATCACATTACTTAATTCTGTATTGTACATGTAAGCCTTAGAACGGCAGCTGGCTCTCATTGCTTTGACACTTCCTTCTTACTAACACCATTACTTGAATGTGACTAACACATGGGCCCTTGATGAGTGTGTGGCCAAGGTCCTTGACTTTAGGTGTGAATTATTAACTTATGGTTTCTTCCCTCCACATTTCTTTGAAGTTTTTCTTCTTAGACATTCCCAGGAAGAGTCTGTTCTGGTTAGTGCTTCATATGAAGAATCTGCAGGCTTTAAATGTGAGTTATTTTAGTAATCTGTCAAGATCAAGTGCAAAATTGGTGAATTTAAAGTGATATTCTTGTGATTTTCTCACCATGCAGACTTCAAAATGGGTCAGTGTGAAGAGACGCTGCTCTAAATGTGGTTAAGAAGACCTGAAAAACATTTTTTTGATGGCAAGAGATTCCCCCCGAGCTACAGCCCGGCAGAAGAAGATAAGAAACTGCAATTAATGTTTTTCTGCTACCAAGGAATAAGAAGTCACTCATGAACAGAAAAAAGGCTGAAGTGGCTCTAATGTCAACATGTCTGAGGAACAGACGGAAGAGTCATCCAGGGTCGAGTAAGTAAATATTACTTTTTACAGTTAATTAGAAAATATGTTTTCTGTCTTAAATTAAAGACTGCATGTAAGGAACAATACTCTGTGGTTTTTATCTTACTCTGTCAGGATTCTATGTTGCATCACAGCTGGCTTTCTGTACATTATCCTACTTTTGTCCAGCTACTGACTGAAATCACAAATATGAGCATAAATTTTGATCCAAAGATAGTTTAACCTGTAAAAGCCTGACCTATCAAAAAACAAAACAAAATTTAAACAAAAAAACAAAACAAAAACAAAACAGAACAGTGGGTAGAGGAGGAAACAGGGTAAGAGTGAGGAGTGACATGCGGGAAAGTCGCCAAAGGCCTTGAACCCAGGCTGCCTGCTCAAGGGCTTTTGCCATATGTAGTTTGACCCTAACCACTAGGCCATCTGCATTCTGATTTTTGCAACCTTTTTAGTAAAGTTAGGAAATATTCATTCATTCAATTCACAAAATACTTATTTTCAAAAATAAGTAACAATTTAGACTGTTGTTACATACACTACGAAGTGCTACCTCCGTCATTCACTTAGAAAGTGACTGTAGCCTTCGACCAGGAGAAGATGTCATCAGGTGGTGTCCAACCATCACTGTGCGTTTCAACCCTGAACCACAACGCCCTCAGGTTGGCGGGCCGGCAGTGATGGCCAGTCACTGCCCATCCTCTCCTGGTCCCCAGCTAAGCTCCTCCCTCCTATTCCAGAGCCAGCAAGAGGCTCTCTCTGCGGCTTCCCCCACCCTACGGGCAGCTGCCTTCCTCTCCCTTCCTCTTATTCCCAGTGCTGTCAATGTGTTCCACACGGACTGTGCTGGGAAACCCCTGCACCCAACCTCCACTGGGAATAGCCAGGCCTGCCATCCCTTGTCCCTGCACTGCTGGACCAGTTCATGGTACTTGGTGGCTTTCCTTTCGTGGGCTTCACTGCATCCATCTTCCCATGGTACGGTTAATTCGATCAGGATGATCTTTTTGGTCTCTTCTGACCAAATCACCATGTCTGGCCTCAGGGAAGTTTGGACAACCTGGGGAAAGTGTAATTTCCTACCCAGGTCTGCCCTCATCTCCCATGCTGGTGCTGTCTGCAAGAGGCTCTTCTTGGTCTTCTTGGAGGATGATGGTTTCTCCCCCTCCCTGATGAACTGGATGGATGGCGTTGACCTAGGTTGAGGTTGGTGCTTCTTCCGTCTTTCCTGCTCCAAGATGTCGGCCAGTGCAGTGAGGACCTTGTCGTGGCGCCAGCGGTATCTGCCCTGGCTGAGAGCAGTCTGACATCCTGCCAGTATGTGCGCCAATGTCCCTCTCCCTCCACATAGCCTGCACTGCGGGTCCTCCCTCATTCCCCACCTGTACAGGTTAGTTGGTGTTGGAAGGGTGTCATACACTGAACGGAGCAAGAAAGAGATCCGGAAAGGTTCCAACCTCCAGAGTTCTGGCCAGGTGATCCTGCGCTTTGGAAGGTCCCACTTCATCCAGGCTCCTTGGACTCCAAGCTCAACAGCCCTGGACCGCCTCCTCTCCTCCTCTAGCTGGCGGACCTCCGCTTGGACCATGTCTCTCCTCTGCCTTGGGTCAGCTTTCGTCCACTGCTGGAAATGGGTGGACCCTAGCCCCTGCCGCCCTATGCATGGGTTTCCGACGATATCTTTCAGTTTCAGCATGATAGATGTTATTCTTACTGTAACTTCTTGAAAGAAAAAAATGATTTTCCTGAAAAAAAAGTGTGTAGATGATTTCCTGCGACAGCAAATCTACAAAGGGCAAAAATACAATTTCAGTTGCCTGCAGTGGAATGATAATCCTTAAGGGGGTAGAAAACATTCATTTTTTATTTTTTTAAACAAGTTTTTAAGGAAAATATGATCATGTTGATGAGATGGAGGTCTTTGAAAAAGATGATGAATACACAGCTAAAAAAAAGGTCTCTCTAGTTTTGTCTGTAGTGCTACTGTGGGTATAGGTTCTGATCATCCTTCTTGTAGCACAAACATCAAACTTAAAATTTTTAAATTTTAGCACTTTAATAAATATCCACTGATTAAGAAGTGAACATTGCCATTGAAAGTTAAGTCCAAAAAGGTGAGCAGATTTTCTGCAAGAATATAAAAGATAACCTGGGTCCCCATTCAGCTCCCCTTCTCAAAGCTTTGCAGATGAAAATAAATTTGACAAAAGTCAAAACTTTTGCCACTTTGTGGGAATTTTAAGTGGTAAGCACAAATTTCAGGCACATTTATTTTTTTGGGTCACAGGCTTAAAAAGTTTGGAAACCTCCAATCAAGAGGATGCTCATGTTTTACAAGCTGGGGGTCTGTACTGACCTGACATAAAGTTTAAAAACATACTGAAAGAGTTACAATGATACATTTTTTTCAAGCAAAACTCTGATCTGAAATTTCTCTAAAGAGAAGATCCCTCATTTTCATGTGACGCATTCAATTTAGTTTTGCCCAAGTTGGTTATTTTTTTGATCCTGTGGTAAAAACAGTGTCATGAATCACATAGGCCTCAGTGAAATGACGTAATTGGTTACCTAGCTCTCACTTCTTTCATAATCTCCGTTCTACTCTTTCTCCTAATTAAAAAAAAGAAAAACTGAAAACCTGCCCAACACCCAAAACTTTCCCCCCAACATGTGAAGAAATATACTAGAATTTGAGTTATAATTAATTTAGGTGTGATGTATGTAATTCAAATAATCAAATAAAATGGTTAAAAAAATGAAAAAATAGTAGATTCAAAAGATACAATGGCCTGCTTAGATAAAAAGCTGAAGCGATCTGGATGTCTGTTAACTTAAGGAAAGATGAAGTTGAATAAATGTGCAACACACACACACACACACACACACACACACACACACACACACACACACACACACACACACACACACACACACACAAATTTATTTGTTCATACTACCAGTCAAAAGTTTTGAAACACCCATTTTTTCCAGTTTTTAATTGAAATTCAAACAGCTCATGTCTGATGAATATCTTGAAATGGTACAAAAATAAGTAGTGAACTGCTAGAGTTTAAAAAAGGTCAGGTTACCAAAACTGAAGAACAATGTACATTTCAGAATCATGCAAAAAGGCCTTTTAAAAACTTTAAGCTGTTTTTGTGACAATCGAGGTGGATCAAGCCTTTAAGGCAGGTGAAACCAATTCCTACAGGTTTCCCAAGTTTTCTTCATTACTTCCAACAAACTCTGTATACAAGTAGGGCTGGAATGCTTGAATCAAATCAACTTGTGCCCACAAACTCTGCCAGAAATGATTGATGACCAGCTGACCTTTAAGGTTCATGTGGCCTGGATTGCTCGGTCCTGTCGATATGCCCTCTATAACATCAGGAGGATCAGACCCTACCTGACACAACAGGCCACACAGCTCCTGGTACAGGCTCTTGTGATTTCACGCATTGACTCCTGCAGCTCTCTGCTAGCAGGCCTCCCTGTGTCTACATTCAAACCTCTGCAGATGATCCAGAATGCAGCAGCACGTCTGGTCTTTAACCAGCCCAAAACAGCACACGTCACCCAGCTGTTAATCTCTCTTCACTGGCTCCCAGTGGCAGCTCCAATTAAATTCAAAGCTCTTCTTCTGGCTCACAAAACAGTGACAGAAACGGCTCCTTCCTACCTTGAGTCCCTCATCCAGGTCTACACTCCCTCCCGCCCGCTATGCTCTGCCTGTGAGAGACACCTGGTGCTCCCAGCCCAGCATGGCTCTAAATCTCTAGCCAGACTCTTCTCTTCTGTTGTTCCCAAATAGTGGAGTGAATTACCCAACTCATTAAGATCCACAGAGTCCCCTTCTACTTTTAAGAGAGGTCTGAAGACTCACCTGTTCAGGGAACACTTTGGCACTTAACCTGACCCTTCTCCTCTTTGTCCTCAGGGGTCAGATCAGAAGGTCTCAGACTGAGCTCTTAACAAATGAAAGAACTGAATATTTTGGTTTATGAATTGATTCTGTGATGTTTTTTTTAATTTTTTTTAAATGCCTGCATTTCAGAGTACAATTAGTTGAAAAAAATGCACCATTTTCAATAAATAAAATGAAAAATTAGGGTGTTCCAAAGCTTTTGACTGGTATTTCATTAAATGCATATACAATTTAAAAAAAAATAAAAAAAAAAAAAACTAAAATAATTCTGTTTTCAGCCCACTTGTATCGGTAAGACCAGTCTCTCCTTCATTCAGTGATGTCTCCTTAAAAAGTGACTGGTCCAAAGATGAGAATCCCAACTTTAGTCGAGAAACATCAGGGTAAGAAATCTGATTAATTTTCATTTCTCATGGGAATTCTGTATGAATATAAATCTCTTAAATGTCACACACACACACACACACACACACACACACACACACACACACACACACACACACACACACACACACACACACAAACATTCATAATTAAAAAAAACAATGATAATTCTGTTTTCAGCCCACTTGCAACAGGAAGACCAGTCTCTCCTTCACCCAGTGATGTCTCCTTAAAAAGTAACTGGTCCAAAGATGAGAATCCCAACTTTAGTCAAGGAAAATCAGGGTAAGAAATTTGGTTAATTTTCATTTTTAATGGGAAAATCTATATGAATATAAATCTCTTAAATGACACACACACACACACACACACACACACACACACACACACACACACACACACACACACACACACACACACACACTAATTGCAGTTATAAAAAATAATGATAATTCTGTTTTCAGCTCACTTGCAAAAGGAAGATCAGTCTCTCCTTCATTCAGTGATTACTCCTTAAAAAGTGACTGGTCCAAAGATGAGAATCCCAACTTTAGTCAAAGAAAATCAGGGTAAGAAATTTGGTTAATTTTCATTTTTAATGGGAAAATCTGTATGAATATAAATCTCTTAAATGTCACACACACACACACACACACACACACACACACACACACACACACACACACACACACACACACACACACACACACACACACACACACACAAACACAAACATTCATAATTAAAAAAAACAATGATAATTCTGTTTTCAGCTCACTTGCAAAAGGAAGACCAGTCTCTCCTTCATTCAGTGATTACTCCTTAAAAAGTAACTGGTCCAAAGATGAGAATCCCAACTTTAGTCGAGAAACATCAGGGTAAGAAATCTGATTAATTTTCATTTTTAATGGGAAAATCTGTATGAATATAAATCTCTTAAATGTCACACACACACACACACACACACACACACACACACACACACACACACACACACACATATTACATATTCAAAATTAAAAAAAATATATGTTTGTTTTCAGCTCACTTGCAACAGAAAGAGCAGTCTCTCCTTCACCCAGTGATGTTTCCCCAAATAGTGACCAATCTGGGGATGATCCTTCCAACTCAAGAGAAGGAGAATCAGGGTAAGAAATTTTGATTCAGTTTTATTCTTCAATAAAGGAATCTTTCTATCCCTATAAATATGTATATCTTTATATTTGTGTATCCATCCATATATCTATAACTTAACTTTAAGCCTCATTTCTACCTAGCAGACTGGCATGGGTACAGTCTGGTACATATGTGTTGGATCTGTAAAGCCTGATCCTGTTTGTTTCTACAGCCAACCGCGCCCTTCTTGGTGGGTGCAGTGTAAGCCAGGTGCTGACAGATAACAGTGTGATGGTGCAATACAGTGTACCTCACTAATTGAATCAATGAAAAAGAAACACTTGAAACAGAAAAAAGGACATAAACTGCTTGAATTTCAATTAACCCTTTAACACCTGAGCCTCAAAGTGTCTGCCTGGACCTTTTAAACTATTTTGACTATAAAACGGCCAATCGTCCTGTCAGTAAATGCTTTGGCCCATTTTTCAGGTATACTTGGAACTTTCAAAATCTGGATCTGTTTTCAATTTACTGCACGTCATTTGAGAGTTGAACAGATTTAACTGAAGAAAATTACAAGAACAGAATTGGATTTTAGAGGTTATGGGGAAAAAGACTGCAATCAAACATTGGCATCTGATTTTACAGGATGAACTTAAACTTTGAACATTAAAAACTTATGTACATAAACATTTTTGAGCCTTTGTCTCTTATTTAGTAAAAAAAAAAAAATAAATAAAAAAGGTCCCTGACAGTATCAGCAGCACCTCCAGCAACCCCACAGCCACTCCCTGTCTGAGCGCACAAACTGCCTGTTGACTTCTGCTCCTGATCATGAGACAAACTGAAAGAAGATAATAAAAATCTTCAGCTGCTCAAGCACACTGTTCAGTACAAAAGAGGCACGGCACATTATTTTATGTTCGGTGGAGGTTTTGTAACCCAGGACAATCTTCTTTTTGGCATTTTTAGAAGAACTCAGCTCCTTTTTCTCTGTGCGCTCCATCTGCTCCGCAGTCGGTGTGTATTCGCAGGCTTTAATAAATGCACGAGAGAAATGACCATAATAACGACATATCAGCTGAAAGAGCAAGATCTCTTTTCTCACAAACAATCAGAAATTTTTGAATTGTACAAACTGTTTGGGAATAACAGTCATAAAAATGCATTTGCGCAAATGTGTTGGCGCCAATATATGGTGTTAAAGGGTTAAAAAAAGGGTGTTCTATATCTTTTCACTGGAGTTGTAAATACTACTAGCAAAAACTACACAGCTGCATAGAAAGTGCACTTTGTGACAATTCTCAGTGCTAAAGCAAAGTCCAGATAAGGAATACATTATTAATTCTGTTTTTCCACCTAAATTACTCTATGATCAAGATCCCCTGAACAAGGTAGTCCAGACTCTCCTAGGAAACAATCTGATGATGATACTCCCAACTAAGAAACTCTTGTTGTTGTTGTTCTCCACATCTTTTTATTGTTTTTCTTGGCATGTTCAAAAGCACTTCATAAATGTCATGTTGCTGTTTGGGAAAATATTAGCACAAGTAAGAAATAAGAGAAGGGTTACATGGAAAATACATCTTGAGACAATAGCTGTGTTTCCATTACACCTAAAATTGTGCAAAAACTAAATATCGCAATAAAATAATGATAATGGACACACCAAAATTTCAAAAAACCTCTTGAATTTTGATAAAAAAGTTTTTAGGCTCTCATGAGGTGGTTTTTCAGAGGTTTGGAGTCCCTTGTTTGTGGCCGCTGCCACACATACGGCGTTAAAGCCCCTCTGCCTTCATCTGTTGACAAAAACAGTAACACCCATCAAAATGACAGCTCAGGCTCTTAAAATATTTGTAATATCCATGGTTACCGCTGCTTATGGTCCTCATTCCTTCTTCCACACTTGAATCTTGAGGGACAAGATTTTACTTACTGTGCGAAATTCTAGTCTTAATGGAAACACCAGCAAGATACAATAGTACTTTCTCACTTTTATTTTGAAAAAAAGTGTAATGGTAACACAGCTACTAATAAAGTGTTAGCAGAGTAACCCTAAACCTTCCTCCACCCCTCCCCATCCCATGAATAAACATGTCCTTAACAACTCTCTTCCCAACCCTCCATCTTCTATCGTTTGGTCATAACACCACAAAAAACAAATGCAACCCCAGTTGCAATGAAGTTAGGATGATGTATAAAACATGAATACAAATGGAAAACAATGATTTGAAAATCCTGTTTTGCCTATATTCAGCTAAATATGCTATAAAGACAAGATATTCATTGTTCAAAATGATAAACTTTTTTTTTTTTTTTTTTTTTGCAAATATTCACTCATTTTGAATTTGATGCCTTCAGCATGCTACATTGAAAACCAACATCATTGTGTAAAGGATATTACCATGTGGGCTCAGGATCACTTCAGAAAACCATTGTCAGTTAACACAGTTCATCACTACTAGGGTTTAATCCCGGGACACGGGATTCCCGGGAAATCTGATAAAAACAGTTTCTCGATTCCCGGGAAAGGATGTGTCGGGAAACGGGAAAAAAAAAAGAAATCACGCCTCTATTACATCGCCTCTGTTACGGTAATGTTAACGTAGGCTGCGGTGCTTCACTGTAGTTACGGTATCACAGAGACTCGCTTACACAGCAGTAGCCGCTGGCAGCTGCAGCCCTGTCTGTTGCAGTGCGCGTTGCGCACTGTGCCGTGTTTTTTTTCATATAGTTTAAGTTGTTAGCTCTGTGTCTGTAAAACAGAAACATATTCCTACTCTTATAAAGAAAAATTTTGTTAAATACAAATTCCAGTCGTTAATAATTTCCGTACGCAGCCGAAATCTCAACAGCCAAAAGTTAAAGTAATGGTTGAGGGAATCCTTGAACGGGTTACTGTAGCAGATTTCATTAGTTTATATAATAGAGTTGTAATCTGAATCATTAAATGGTCTACTTTAACAATTTTTATGAAGCTAAAATTGCCGCCAGGGTGTATTTTTCTGTTGCAGCGCGATGCGCAGTTATGTGCAGTTTTCTTTCGTTCAGTGTAACCTCGAGGTTAGGTGTTAAAGAAATACGCCTGCCCTGCTCTAAAAGTGGAATATTTCGTTAACTACTAATTATAAAAGCTTATTGTTCCTGTTAGCAGCCTAAATCTCAACAGCCACAGAGGAATGCATTTTACATAATGGTTTAGATAATCATTAAATGGTTTACTTCATTGTATTTCGTTAGGGAGTTCTGTCAACTATTAGTTTCATTAGGGTTGCTTTTTGCTGCGTAAAGCTTTTCAGAAGATCAGTTACAGACGACGTGTTTTGCTTTTCACAATTAGCGTTGTCAGATGTGACTCCTGAGTCCTGACATGCACGGAGCTCTCTTTCATCATTCATAGCCTGTGCTGATGGACAAAAACTGTGTTCCTGCGCCCTAATAATGATAAATATAACGTGCAAAAAATGTCACCTTGGGATTGAGGAACAAATTGGCAAATTGGCTTAGCTGCAAAAAAACAAAAACAAAACAAAAAAAAAACAACAACACGCAATTTTTCGGGATTCCCGGGAAATTAATTGTATTTCCCGGGATCTGATCCCTCTAACTTTCGGGAAAAATATTAAACCCTAATCACTACTCATCTGAGCTCATCTGAGATGGACTGACACAAAGTGGAAAAGTGTGCTGTGGTCTGATGATTCCACATTTCAAATACATTTATTCATTCATCTTCTGTACCGCTTATCCTATTCAGGATATGCGGTATAGAAGGGTGGCTGGGGCCTATCCCAGCTGTCTTAGGGTGAGGGGCGAGGTACACCCTGGACTGGTCTCGAGTCAATCACAGGGCTGACACACAGAGACAGACAACCTTTCACACTCACTACGGACAATTTAGAATCACCAATTGACCTAGTGAGCATGTTTTTGGACTGTGGGAGGAAGCCGGAGTACCCGGAGAGAACCCACACATGCACGGGCAGAACATGCAAACTACACACAGAAAGGCACACCGGGCCCGAACCAGGATTCAAACAGGCAACCTTCTTGCTGTGAAGCAACAGCACTAACAGCTGTGTTACCGTGCAGCCACATTTCAAATTTTTTTTGGAAATCATGGACGTGGTGTCCTCCAGGCCAAAGAGGAAAAAGGACAATCTGGATTGTTCTCAGGTCAAAGTCTCAAAGCCAGCATCTGTGATGGTATGGGGGTGTGTTAGTGTCCATGGCATGGCTAACTTGACCATCTGTGAAGGCTCCATTAATGCTGAAAGGTACAAACAGGTTTTGGAGCAACATATGCTGCCATCCAAGCCACGTCTTTTTCAGAGACGATTAGTGTCCTCAGTTCACAAACACTTATTGAGTGTTGTTAAAAGGAAAGGTGATGGAACACAGTGGAAACATGACCCTGTCCCAACTTTTTAGGAATGTGCTGCAGACATCAAATTCAAAATGAGTGAATATTTGCAAAAAAAGGATTAAGCTTATCAGTTTGAACAATAAATATCTTGTCTTTGTAGTGTATTTGATTGAATATAGGTTAAAAAGGATTTGCACATAATTTTATTCTGTTTATATATTTTTTTAACGTTTTATACAATGTCCCAACTTCATTGGAATTGGAGTATTATATCCTTAAAAAATAAAACAGACAAAATCTGATGTCTTAATAAACAAGTCAAGTAAACAGCAGTAACCAGCAGACAGAAGAACTAGACACAGACTGATAAATTAAAATAGGTACTCCAAAAATAAGAAGAATTAGAGAGAAAAAAAGGGGAATAAAAAAGTTGAAGTAGAAGATAAATCAGTGAGCATATCCCTTTAGAGGTGTATCTTCTGATGTATAATGCAGCTTAAAATTGGATCCACCAGCTGTGTGTTTGAGGTGAGGTATGCCTCCATTTAAGAAGAATGGCACATCTTGCCTTAAGTGTGGTAAAGGCAATGGCACGTCTAAATGAGTGGTGGGCAGATCGATTCGGAATACTGATATATTGATACTAATGTTTGGCATCAATATCAGCGTTGATCAGTACTCGAGTGATAATATTGAAACTGGAGCTTCAGTTTAACTTCTGTCCATGCGCTCCTCTCACTCACTTTACTCATGTGCACTCTGCCCCTCCCCCTCCTCCCCCGCTCTGCTGTGAGTGAAGCTGCTCAGTCAGACGTGCACCGCTGCACTACATGGTGGCCGTTGATCGCCGTTTGGTGTCATTTCACAGCTGCAGACCAAAATACTCCAAGTTGTGATGCTTTCAGAAAACAAATAAGGTTCTGTGGCAAGACCACAAACTTATACAAACACCTATAAACACACCAAAAAAGAAATTTTGATTTATAGAAATGCAAGTAACTCAATGTAACTCTTAATGTAATTTTCAAAATGTAATTGGTCTTCATAGTTGTTATTTTAGTAAACTAATTTAATATAAACCTTTGAGAGAGTCAAATTATATGTTCAGTCAACTGAATAAATATGAATGAATCATTTTACTGGAACTGAAAATATGTAACTAAATGAATATATGAATTCTACATATACAAGGATTCATTTTTTTAGACTGCCACTGCTGCCCTAAATTAATAATGCATTGCTGATTTCCTAAATTTCTTATTATCTCTCTGTGATGCTTTATCTACCAGTATGTGCAAAATCTTTGATCAAAATAATATCTTTTATGCTAAAATATAATTGTTGTTATCCACAAATATTTAAATGCATTTTGTTTTACAACAAAGCAGAAAAAAATTAATGGGATGGATGGGTGGTTGGTTAGGGGTGGGCCCCTTGGTGTCGCCCTTGTAGCCTTTGGGGGTGCGGGTAGGCGCCCCTCTGGGTTCTGGGGCTCTTGCTGCATTCCGTGGTATCTGGGGCTCATGTGGTGGGTCTTGGGTGCCCTCGCCTCTCGGAAGAGTCCTTGGGCCCCTTGGTCCTGCAGGGTATGGTCAACTACGGTGATCACCTCACATGCATGCCTGTACGGACACTCATGCTCCTGACTCACAGTAAATCAGTGATCCGTCCTGTCAGAACATGCCGAGTTACTTCTGGCACTTCCTCACTCTGTCTCATGTCATGTTGTCAAGAACTCAGAACCAGAAGAGGACACAAATGCAAACTCGGTACAGAGATCCGTAAAAGCAGAAGGGTTTATTAAAACAGACCAGGTTCAGTACACAGAGCAGGTAGTCAGCCAGGCAGGGTTCGGTACACAGAGTCAGGCAGTCAGACAGGCAGAGTTCGGTACACGAGTAAACAATCCAAAACAAGGCAAAGGTATCCGGAAAACGTGAGGCAAAGTCCAAAAAACGAGCGCAAAGTTCAAAAGCGGCAAGACAAGACTGTGGAAAAAGGCTGGAACGAGGACTGTGAGGTACAACGAACTGGCAACGAGACAGTGAGACACATGAGGTTAAATACAAGAGGTAATGAGGGGTGATGACACACAGCTGGGGAAGACATTCAGGAATCAGGTGTGACAGACAGGGCAGGGCAGACAGGAACAAAACTAGAAGACAGAGACAAGGGTTAGAGATTTCAAAATAAAACGGGAAACCAAAACAAGACTCAGAATGTGCAAAACAACAGAAACTTTACAGACATGACACATGTGACCCATGCTCCATCCTTCTATCATCTCTCTAGCCCACGCTCTACTTTCAGGACCACATCTCTGGTGTTCCTGGGTTTCTTACAGCTGTCACTCTTTGAATGGTTCTTAGAACAGCACAGCACCTGGACTGCTAGCTTAAATTGATAACACTACCTGTTTGTCTTCTTCCCTGTTTGTCTCGTCTCGTCCTATCTGTCACGAATTGCCCTTCTTTCACACTGTGGTGTAGCACCCCCCTCCCCCCACAGCTCACATTGGGGAATAAACAAAGTTTGAAAGTCTCTGAAATTAATGAAATACCAATTATTAAGAGATGCATTCTGTAAAAAAAAAATAAAGAAAGAAATGCTTTAGTGACAGCAAACTAAGGGTAAGATACTGTATACATTTAACAATAACTATATGTAAGCACCTTAATGATTCAATTTTTAAGCTTACCTGTGCCGGGGGGAGTGGCACCCAGTGATGTTTCCCCAAAAGCTGGCCAGTCTGACGATGATTCTTCCAACTTCAGTCAAGGAGAAACAAGGTAAGATATCTGATCCTTTTCCCCCTCCAAAAAGAAAAAGGAATCAATCAATCAATGATTCTTTGTTTTGGGCCACTTGTGTCTGAAAGATCAGACTCTCCCTTACCCAGTGATGTTTTCATAAAGTGTTAGAGGTCAAAGGCTGATTTTCTTACTGCTAATAAAGACAGAGTGGGACACGATATTTGGTCATACTACTTCTTCTTAAAACAAAATTAAAAAGAGAAAAAAAGAACTGATTTTTCTTCAGGAGCACCAGTCCAAGGAGAAATGTCCAGGTAAATGTTGATCGTGCGAGTGACAGAGGAGAAAAACATGATGGTGAGTCCCTTCAATTAAACAGATTTTGTATCATTATTCTAACTTTAAGAGGCAGCTTTAAAGACAGCTATATGGCAGCTTTGTGGAATAATATTTTCTTTTAATCACTTGATCTTTCTAGTACACACTTTGAATTTTTTTTTAAAAAGATTGCTGATTAGCCTGGATGTCATTCAAGAGGATCGCCAAAACCACTAATTTTCTCATGAAACTTTACGCTGCAGGAGATCCAACTGCAGGCTTTAAAAAAATGAAATAAAATAATGTAAAATAAAATAAATAAATAAATTAATTAATCACTCTGAATACTTTTATTGTAGAGTATCGGTATGTTGTACTGACAGACATAAAGGACAATCAATCACATTGATTAATGAAAAGACAAGTATGTAAATACAAAGTTTCAGCCTGAGATTGATATATTTTTTTAAAGAAGGTGAAATCTTGGTATTCTATTGCTGTAATATACTATGATAAATTGTAAATTTCTGATTTAGAAATCGACCTACTTTTATAACTGATGTGCTGTTTTGTTAATGCAGGGAACTTAGAGGAATGGAAGACCTTGATTTCAACTCTCAAAAAAAAATTTGGAAAAAACATTAAAGATGGAGACAAACATCATCCTAACCACAACAAAACAGAACATGTCATGGAAGAAGACAAAAATCATGTTCAGGTGAAATCAGTCTCTGACATCTTCAAAGATTCAGGAGAAAAAGAAGTCAGAACTGTGTTGACTGTTGGTGAAGGTGGCACTGGAAAATCTTTCCACGTGGAGAGATTCATTAAGGAGTGGGCTGACAGCAAACAGTCACTTTTGGCTAGAGCAAAGTCATTTTTTGGCGGAGGAACAGAAGATGAAGGGGTTATTATTCCACTTCGCCTCTCAGAGCTAAATGCTATGAAGAGTGAAAAGATCTCTTTTGAAGGACTTCTTCATCGTTTCTTTGAAGAGACGAAAAAATGTGACATCTCTAACTTTGAAAAATTCAAGGTTGTGTTAGTTCTGGATGGATTGGATCATTTTGAACCTGCTCTTAACTTTGATGATGACATGGTGACTGAGGTCAGAGAGCCAGCCTCAGTGAACATGTTACTGACAAGCCTCATCAGGGGAACTCTGCTTCCTTCTTCCCGGGTCTGGATTACCTCCAGACCATCAGCTGTCCATCAGCTGCCTGATACCTGTGTGGACAGGAGAACAGAAATAAGATGTAAGTGTGTAGATTCTAATGAAGGCAGTCAGACAAAGCCATCCCTGTATCGATGTAATGATAAAGTTTAACAGTAATTGAAATGCAGTCTCTGAAATAAAGCAGTCTACACAGGCAGTCTGATGAAAAAGAGACAGTCAGAGGCATTATTCTAAGTGTCTGTGTTTAAAGGAGAAACACATTAGGGTTTGAAATTCCAGTAAACTGAGATCAAACAGAATTAGTTCAGTAGTTCATAAGGTATGTTTATCTTCTGCTATTTGTTCATGCTTTCATTTCAGAATCACACAAAATGTCATATAACACTGTCATTTTCTGTTACCATTAATATTTTGACTTTCTAAAACTCCTCACTTTTTTTCTTTCTTAAGACAAAGAAATCAAACAACAACTCAAAGAAGACCTGCAGAGCAGAATCCTCAGAGAGCATGAAAGCAAACTGAGAGGAAAACAATCTTACACAGAGCTCTATGAGATCGATGTGTCCGAAAACAAAGAAGAGAAAGTTCCTTCATGGGATGCATTATTTCCTGATACAGGGAAAGAGGAAGTTAAAACTGTGCTAATGAAGGGAGTCCCTGGTATTGGTAAGACACACCAAACAATAAGGCACATGGTGGACTGGGCCAAGGGAAGATCCAACAAAAACAAAGACTTTGTTGTGCCATTACATTTTCGTGAGCTGAATTCAAATGAAGTCCAGAGCATGAAGGATGTGCTTCAGCGTTCCCTCAATCCAAAGAAAATCCCTGGAGTAGTTTATGACAAGTGCAAAATCCTTTTTGTCCTTGATGGTTTGGAGCAATGTAAACTTCCTCTGAGTTTTGAAGAGAACAAAAACCTGAGTGATGTGGAGGAGCCGGCCTCCATGGATGTGCTGCTAACAAGCCTGATGAAGGGGACTTTACTTCCCTCTGCTCTTATCTGGATCATCACTCAACCCTCAGGAGCTGAGAAGATTCCTCCTGAATACATCCAGAAAGTGACAGAATGTCGAGGTAGGAAACTATGACAGTAACACCTGATAACTAACATCAGTGTCACTAATCTGTACCTTGATTCATTCTTGGGGGAATTTAACTTTGAAAAGTTAAAACCAGGGCTTTGAACCAGATTTTTTTCCTAATCGGTTTGTTCTAAACAGAAACAGTATTTTAACATTTTGGATTTTGGATTCCACCCCAAAATTTACGTTCTTGAACTGATTAGAACCAAAATATTTTGTTCCTGAATTGGTTAATATTGTTTCATGTCAGCCTGTCATTTCCCAAATATGTCAACACTGGTTACATTGTGATAATCTTGATAAATTTAAGACCTATTTGCACAGATTAGTTTCACCTGAGGACCTCTGATAAATTTTAATAATTGTGGAGGACGTCTGTGTTTTTAATCCTTGCGAACTGAAAATGTCCTTAAGATGTAAGTAAAAATTCCAGGGCAAATCACCAACTATATTTCAGACACACAGACGTCCTCAGATAAAACTAATCCAGTCTAAATCTGCATCTCTATAATTTGGAGGCTAATATTTTTAAATACAGTCTCTGCAGCTTTTTCAGATCGTTTTCTGCTAGAAAATTATTCAGATAGTGTTGGTCATTTTAAACGAAGGTTTTATCAGCGCTTTGGATAGATATAAGATGGAAGGAGACTCTATGTACCCAGTAAATAACACTATAAATAATAATAATAATAATAATAATAATAATAATAATAATAATAATAATGATAATAATAATAATGTAACCGAGGTTTCTGGGTTCGTCGGGCCTGTTATACTTGATAAGAAAACAATAAAAAGGCACGTTGGCGAGGAGCTCCTTTATCCACAACTTCGACTTTATTCAACGTAACACTCTCTTCAACCTCATGTTGTCAACGACAAATAACCACTGCTTTACGGCAGCTATGATAACTCACTAGGGACATTCCACCTGAAAAGCAATTAGCATATACAATATGTATAACAAACGTAACAATCTGTTACAATAATAATAATAATAATAATTTCAGTCAGTCAACTCACGTTTTAAATGGTTTATTGCAACAGCAAATATTTTTTCATGTTTGGCGCCACGCTCCGATTTTCTGCCGGCTCTGGGGATCGGTTGAGTTCTGCTGAATCAACAGGTAATCAAGCTCTTCATGGCTGAGGCCGGCCAGGACAATGATGATACGAACATACAGCTCTTAGAGGATATGGTGCACGTGCCATCCAGCAAGTCATTTGGGTTATGCGGGCGAGGACAATGCAGAGCCGATTCTTCTCCGGAACTAACAGACTAAGCCCGGATGTCGATAAAGCAATCCCCTCACTTTCTGAATCAGAAACGTCAGGAATCATCGCGACCAACGGAGCCAGAAAGTAAGCTGACAATCGCACAAGAAAACAACTTGCGAAAGAACATGCAACAACACAAATGCAGGGCAGCAGCGGCATTGACAGGCAGAAGAAGAACATGATTGGAAGATATGGCAAGCCGTTTTAACATTTAAAAGCTGAGTTCGCCTATCCGAAATTCGAATTTTGACTAGGCGAAATGTAAATTACAGATATCCATAATTCAATTTTGACTAGGCGGAATTCGAATTACAGATATCTTGAATTCAATTTCGCCTAGGCGAAATTACGCCACATTTGCCATTCATGTGTATTGGATGACTCATTGCGGATATCCAAAACGTCATTTCAGAGATTCAAAATGTGAATTACAGATATCTACAAATGAATTTTGGATATCCGTTATTCGAATTCAAGATATCTGTAATTCTATTTAGCCTAGGCGGAATTCAAATTACAGATATCTTTAATTCGCCTCAATTTAAGATATCTAAAAATGTATTTCCGGATATCTTCAATTAAATTTCGCCTTGTCAAAATTCGAAATTTGGATAGTCCAACTCAGCTTTTAAATGTTAAAAAGGCTTGCCATAGTCTGCCTGAACTAGCTCGCAGGCATCACTCCATAAATGGCACGTGACTGGTTTTATGTCATATTAGGATATAAGGCTAACACATTTATGATAACAGCAAATAAAACGCACTACAGCCAAATATTTAAACAGCTCCATAACCCAAGAGGCCTATAAACACAGAATTTAAAGTATAATTCGGAGTCTCTCTCTGAGTGCAGCAGCTCTCAGAGCTCATAATCCAAATAATAATAATAATGATAAAAACTTAAATTAAACTGTTGGAGAAAAGCGCTGGTTTCACTGTGTTTTATTGCTGCTAAATGTAGATTATCGGACAAGAATGCAGAGTCAGTGCTTTGGTCCAGCAGTTGTTCAGTACGGACAGAAATCCAAGGTAGACCCTCATGTGGATAAAAAGATGAAAAGCTTTGCTGCAAACTGTGATAAAGAATGAGTTCATTGCCTCTGTAGAGCTATCATAGTGTGCACATTATTTTTAATGTCCCTAGCAAAATACGAGGTGAACAAGGTTCCTTTTTGAAGACTTTAAAATCAAAATAAGTTTGCTTACTTTAACAACGCTTTAGTTATTGTTGCTTCACAAACTCACCCTTGCAGGCACATCAAAATAAATCCGTACTCATGATCGTTGACTATCGGAGCAGGATGCAATAGACCCCTTGCAAGTTGACGTCACCATAAAGATATGCATGCATTTTGGCAATGGAAGTAGTGTTTAGCTCCATTCATTCCATTCATAAGCAGCATAAAAATGTCCGGTTGTTCTGCGGTCGGTTGTCAGAAACGATACTATACCATGGAGTCAACTGCTATTGAGTTTTTACCGTTACAGAGCAACTGGCGTTTTGGAGTGAAAAGTGACCGTGTTTACGGGAGACTCTCAGTGAAACATTTCATTGATTTTTGGCTGAGAGTCTCCAGTTAACAGGGTCACACTTTACACTGAAACACCAGCGACATCTGCAGCTGTGTTATTAAAAGCATTGAAAGGGGTCTATAACGAGTGATCTTTTGTGTAGTAGATTTTAAGTTTTCAGATAATTACATTTATTTTACATATCCAGAAGTTTACAATGCAGATTATTTGACTGAAGCCGGATGTAGACGTCTTCTTCTTTTACCTGAATGTACGACTGGCTGTGCGCTGCAGAGTGAGGTGGTCCTGTTAAAGCTCAGTGGGTTTGTGCAGCGTTTTTAATCAGAGACATGAGAAGCAGGACAGGAAACAGCTTGGGAAACTGGATATGGATATTTCTGTCTTCTCTGCCTGGTGGCTGGTATGGGCATGCAAGGGCATTCACAGGAAGTGAATGAGTTTGGGCTATATGACCAACATGACAGACGTTTCAAGAACAGAAGAAAAAAAAAAAAAAACAGTATTAACCGGTTACCATTGTTTTAATGTTCCGGTTCTGCTCTGCAACATTAAAAATTCAAAAGTTTATGTTTTTTTCTGTTCTGAGCAAAATAGCAAAAGTTTTTGTTTTTTGTTTTTGTTACACTAACCGGTTCAAAGCCCTGGTTAAACAACCAGTCTTTCTTATGTTCTGCAAAAGCAGCATAATTTGCTTACAAACTAAGCTTCATAGAACTACAGACTGTAAAAAAAGACAAACTACATGACAAGTCCCCAAAAGTGAAGAACAAGGAATGTTGTTACATGTTATAACATCTGTCGATGCTGAACTTTTTATTCTTTTTTCCAGAGACCTCAAAGCGACAGAAGAAACTGATATCAGCCCTCAAAAAACGATTTAGAGAAACCATAAAAGATGGAGACTTAACTCATTCCAACCAGAAAAACACAGAACACATTATGGTGAAAGAGAAAAATGAAAGTCCTGGAGCAACATCAGTGATCCAAGTGAATGCGATATCTGAAATCTTTAAAAAGGGAAGTGGAAACAAATTGAGGAATGTGCTGACTACAGGTGTAGCTGGTATTGGAAAGTCTTTCCATGTGGACAGATTCATAAAAGAGTGGGCTACTGAAGAATCTGCTCTTTCTCGGGTTAAAAATAAAGTGATGTCTTTCTGGGGGGCAAGCAAAGATGAAGATGCAGTAATTTTCAAACTAAACCTCTCTGAGATTACATTGAGAAGAGAGAGTGACGTCAGCCTGTATGGATTACTCAATCATTTCTTCCAGGAAACTAAAGAAATAGTCATCTCCAACTATGATGAGCTCAGAGTGCTGTTTGTCCTGGATGGACTGGATGATTTTAAACCTGCTCTTAACTTCAATGAGGACACAGTGACTGATGTCAGAGAGCCAGCCTCAGTGAACGTGTTACTGACAAGCCTCATCAGGGGAACTCTGCTTCCTTCTTCACGGGTCTGGATTACCTCCAGACCATCAGCTGTCCATCAGCTGCCTGATACCTGTGTGGACAGGAGAACAGAAATAAGAAGTAAGCTGAACAACTTCAGAAGAATACCCAGCATAGTTAGAAATTTGTTAGCCAAGGTCAGACATTGTTATTCTGAAAACAGGAGTGGGAGGAAAAGCAGTCATACAGGCAGTGTTTTATCACTGAAGTAAAGCTGAATCAGAATTGAATGTATTTATTTCAAGAAGGAGATTCAGTGAAATGTGTCCTGATCCGCTCTGATACCAATTCTGATGCTTATCTTAAAATTATCTATAACTTCACTTCCAGTAAAGTTGGAATGTTGTGTAAAACATAAATAAAAACAGATACAATGATTTGCAAATCCTGTTTAACCTATATTCAACTGAATACACTACAAAGACAAGATATTTGTTGCTCAAACTGATAAACTTGATTGGTTTTTTTCAAATATTCACTAATTTTGAATTTAATGGCTGCAACACGTTCCTAAAAAACTGAATTCTCATTGAATTTTGTTGACCCTGTCCCATTTTTTTTTTTGAACTTGTTGCAGGCATCAAATTCAAAATAGGTAAATATTTGCAAAAAATAAAAGAAAAAATAACGTTTATTACAGCTTGAAAAAAACTACTCAGTGAAACCAGCACCATAATTAAAGCTGATCATAAACAAAATAAAAACGCTATTAACCACAATCACAACAACAACTGGACAAAAAAGAAAAGAACAAAGAGAGTGATATTTATTCTAAGGCCTTAAAAGTGAAGGATCAAAAAAGGCAATATTAAATTTAGGGTTGACCTGGAATAGTCAGTGATTTGGCTATTCGATTCGGAGGACTCTGATTCAACTATGAACCTCATCATCGAATGTTGTTATGTCACCAAGATTGTTCCATTCTGACCTCATGGGGGTGCCTAAGGCTGCTAAACACTGTTTCATTGAATGTCTTTGTTTTTGTTATATATAGCCTACTGTGAAACAAAATCAGCCTAAACTCTGTTAATAAAAAACTGAAAATGACTTGTGCATTAAAACGTCTATGCGCAATACAGAGAGCACAGGAGTTGTGAACACGTGACCATCCCGTCAGATAAATAACATGAGTCTATTAAGTCTGTTAAATAAAGAACAGGGTATAGATCTGATCTATAAGAGAGGTATAACCCTCATCTGGTTCAGAGCCATGATTCCTTTTTTCTGCACTTTGCTCTCCCTCTCCTGCAATCTGCGCGTCTCCCTCTCCAAGTGGGTTCTTCGCCGTCATCGCAGCCTTGATCATTATTCTGGATCTGTATTCTCGGTCATAGCGGGAATTTATCATTTTCTTATTACAGTTACACCCAAAGAGTTATGATGAGCAATGATGACAGCTCAGCCAGCACTCTGTAGCATTTGCAGCCCCGAGGTTAATGCAAAAAAAAAAAAATTACTTTGACACATGCTTGAGCCGGGTTAAGATTAAGTCTTTTTTATAAGTCTTCATCTTTCCTTTGAAGTGGTAAAAAGATGCAAATGAGCTGAGCTCAAGGAACAAAAAACCCTGATTCAACAATTAGTCGACTAGAAGCAAAATCTGATGAATCAGATTCGACTATGGGAATCCTTAGTTGAATAATTAAATCAAATTAAATTTCTGTTTCAAATAGCCTGAGTAAATTGTTCAGTTTTTCATTACAATGAACTCTGGTTTATTTTAGCACTTTACTTTAGCACTAGTGGCTAAGGTAAGGTAAGGTAAGGTAAGATAAGATAAGATAAGATAAGATAAGATAAGATAAGATACTCCTTTATTAATCCCACAGCATGGAAATTCACAGTCACATAGTACATAGTGTAGTTATTCCTGTAATATATTCAACTTAAAACTCTCGAAAACCATCATCAAAAAGAAATCTATCTCAAACAAAAAGTAAACATGATTCAGTCCAATCATAAAAACAACCAAAACAAAGAGCTTATTCTAAAATACCCCTTTCGATTTTCTGTTTCAAACAGCCAGAGTGATTTGTTACAATGACCTCTTCTTTATTTTAACACATACTGACAAACAAAAAGAGAAGTGGGGCTTAAACACAAACTTCAAACAACACAATTCTGAATGCTGTGTTTTTTTGTAATCTGAACTATGATAACATTATTGTTTCTTCTTTGATAACTTTTACAGATAAGCCTGATTTTGCAAGTAAGTGGGAGGTCCAATCTCAACTGACAAGGCAGTTTACCCATGTGGCCATGGGGGTAGACACGCAGAAAACCTCCACTCTTCTGAACGACATCTACACAGATCTCTACATCATAGAGGGGGAGAGAGGAGAGGTGGAAACTCAGCATGAGACCAAACAGATCGAGGGAGCAAAGTTTAAACCACAAGAAACATCCATTAAATATCACGCCATCTTCGAACCTCCATCAGGAAATAATAAAACCATTAGATCAGTGGTAACGACAGGAATGGCGGGAATTGGAAAGTCATTCGCCACAATGAAATACATGCTGGACTGGGCAGAGAACAAATCCCACGAGAACATTTTCTTCATGTTTCCACTCTCTTTCCGGGAGCTGAATTTGAGAAAAGAAGAAACATACAGCTTGGAGGGACTTATCCACAGTTTCTTTCCAGCAATGAGGAAATCTGAAATAAAAGACTACGACAAGTACCCCATCCTGATTGTCCTGGATGGTTTTGATGAATGTCGCCTTGACCTTGTCTTTGATGAAAGTGACAGACTGACTGATGTGATGAAGGAAACCTCAGTCAGTGTCCTGGTGGCAAACCTCATTCAAGGCAATCTGCTCCCTCAGGCTCAAATCTGGATCACCTCCCGACCTGCAGCATCCAACAACATCCCTGCTAAAAAAGTGGACCGGGTCACAGAGGTGCGAGGATTCAGTGACGAGCAGAAAGAGGAATACTTCAAGAAGAGATTTGATGATAAAGATTTGGCTGAGAAAATCTTGTCACATGTAAAGAATTCAAGGACTCTTTATATCATGTGTCACATCCCTGTCTTCTGCTGGCTCACGTCAAAAGTTCTGGAGGACTTTGTGGAAAGAAAAGAAGAAGGAAAGATGCCCAGCACTCTGACTGACTTGTACATACACTTCCTTTTGTTACAGTGCCGACAGGCCAATGTGAAGTATGGCACAGGTGAGGCAAGTGCAAAGAGAGAAGATCCTGAGGCCGACTCATGTTGGAACTCAAGAAACAGGGACACAGTTCTTACTCTTGGGAAGTTGGCTTTTGAAGGGCTAAAGACGGGGGACCTTGTCTTCCTTGAAGAAACCTTGACAAAGAATGGAGTTGACATCGCAAAAGCTGCAGTCTTTTCAGGGATATTCACACAGATTAAACGAGAAGGCCCTGGGATGAACGAACAGAAGCTGTTCTGCTTCGTTCATCTGAGCATTCAAGAGTTCATGGCCTCTTTTTATGTGTTTCACACATTCAATGACAGAGGTAAAAATCTTCTTACGGAACCTCCTTCATTGATTCCAGGCCGCTCTGCTTCACACTTCTACAAGGCAGCAGTGGACAAGGCCCTAGAGAGCAATGGATACTGGGATCTGTTTCTCCGCTTCCTGCTTGGTATGTCTCTAGAGACAAATCAGGCTCTGCTGCAAGAGCTGCTGAGGAAGACAGAAAATAACAAAGAGACCAATGAGGCAACAATTGGATACATAAAAAAGAAGATCAGAGAGGAAAACATTGATGCTGATCAAAATTTCAATCTTTTCCACTGTCTGAATGAGCTGAATGACGAGTCCCTTGTTGATGAAGCCAAAAAGTACCTGGGCTCTGAAACTGCCACATTTGAAGACTTCTCTACTTCTCAGTGGTCAGCCCTGAACTTTGTGCTGCTGACTTCGAGTGAAAACCTTGATGAGTTTGAGCTGAAAAAGTACAGGAAATCAGAGAAAGTACTTCTGGGAATGATGCCAGTGGTCAAAGTCGCCAAAACTGCTTTGTAAGTATTTTGCAATTCTCTCTTATTAAAGAAAGCTCCAAATGTGCTGGTGGCTTCTCCACTGTGGCTGTTTTTGGTGGAGTCTCTGATCACAAATATTTCCACAGGCTGAGTTGGTGTGAGCTCACAGCAGAATCTTGCCACGGTCTCAGATCCTCAGTTCTCAGCTCTGCATCTTGTAACCTCACAAAGCTGGACCTGAGTCATAATGACCTGCTGGATGCAGGTGTGAGGCCTCTTGCTGATTTCCTGAAGAGTTTACACTGTAAGCTGGAGGTTCTCAAGTAAGTGTGCATCATATTTACTGTACAACAGGGTGTGGGACTTTTATATTAAGTCATTCCAAACTGCAAAACCACTCCAAACATTTGTCTTCTGTTCTTATTGCTCATGCACACATTTCATTCCTGTGCAGATAGTGACAGAGTAGTGCACAAAATTGCCAACAGAATAGTTTAAGGCAGGTCCTGGAAAGAATCCAACCTGGAAGGCAGGATAAGCACAATGATTTTGGGAAAGCCCAAAAGTCCTAATAGGCTGTAGGCTCACAAAGCAGTTTTTCAACAAAGTCTGATGAACTGAAGAGCTGGCCAAGCTTAGGGCTCTGAATCAGGCTGAAAGCTAGCTGGCCATGTACCACTGGCTTGGCAAGGATGTACAGTGTAAACTATTGCACTGGATGCAAACAGACTAATGCCTCAAATACAGCAGATGCATCTCCAGTCCAGCTCTGCTCCATTGTGTACTCCATGACGGCGTCCGTCATCTCACATCGGCTGCATATTCAGTCCGGCAAGCCAAATGAATAACAGACAGCCCGAGTCCCAAGACAGAGGAATCCTCATGCTTCCCACTCCATTGATAAGCCCCTATTGATAAACCTTTTGACTCTTGAGGCCTGTACTATGAAGCTTGATTAACACAACTAGAATCTCTCTGTTACTTTGGTTGACTTGATTAGACTTTCCCAATCTTGATAAGTGGTACTACGAAGCTGGATATCAACTTGCTCAGTGAATCCAGGGTTTTCCAGTCTGGATCAGAGCGCTCACATTAAGGGGATGGTGTCTGCATCGTCTGACCAATCACAAACATGGAGAAACAGGAGAAACCCTGCAGAGCAGCCTACTTTACCGTGGAGGAGCAGACAATTATTCTTCGGACATACCAAGAATTCAAACACCTCATCAAGGCCAAAAGCAACACTGTTGCCACAGCAAGAGCCAGAAAGTGTGTGTAAATGTGTAAATTTGTGAGATTAAACAGTTTTAATTCATGGGACAAGATAAACAGACAGCACTCTGATCACTCAGTTTGACTTTATTATAGCACAGAGGTTTGGAGCAGCGCTTTCCCTCAGTGTCCAGACTTTGATTTATATTTTCCATTGAGTTCTTTTGAGGCTCCACCACCCCGTGAGTGCATTTTGTGTTGGAATATTAATATATAAAATTAATATTAATTCCTCATGCTTCTCTATTTGATGAAAATCTTAATCTCTTGTACAGGATGTCACCGTGGACATCAAAAGGATTGCATCTATCCCTAAAAACTCTTTCTCTCTGAAGCACTCCTCTCACAATCTGTGCAACAACGTCTACAGGATTTCCTAGAAATGGGCAGGCTATTTTACAAGAGAGCTGATTGGTCAGTAGGAGGTGCTTTTATACTTGTTGATCTCTTATCCAGACCTTAACCTGCTCCAGAACAGGTCAGCTGTTTAGCATATGGTGATTAATCCTGGTAAGAAGTGAAGCAGCTTCATAGGATAGAAAATCTAGGGTTAAGCCAGAAGTCACCCTGCTAAGAGAAAATCCAGCTTCCGTGCACCACTTCCTTTTCCGCTTGATATTCTCTACTTCCAAGTGACATGTCACTGTTTTGGCATCCTGCAAAAGTAGGATGACTGCATATTAGCTGTGACCTGCTGGACCAGGCACGAAGCTGGACCACAACAGAATGGATCCAGTGTGAGCAGGTGGACAACACTGTAAAAGACTTACTCTACCAAGCCCTATAGACACTTTATGCATTTCACTGTTAGAGCTGCCTCCTAATTTCAGCAGCCTTCCTCAAACATACTCTGTGTGATATCACCTCAGACCTTATTTTAACAGTTTGTCTTTATGAAATCATGGCAAGGACTGGTTGGTATATTCAATCAAGTTTGTGAGTGCAGGCAGAAGACACAGTTGCTGAACTAATTTTGACATCTCAACCATGACCTCATTACCAATCTATTATCTTTTAAAAAACTACTTGGGACCTTGACTTCTGCTTCCACTTGATCCACATATCTCTCAGCTACAGATATTTGTTGACATTTGCATATGTGTTGTCTACAGATTGTCAGGCTGTCAGGTGACTGAGGAAGGCTGCTCATTCCTGGCATCAGCTCTCAGGTCTAACACGGCTTCCTCCCTGAAAGAGCTAGATCTAAGTTACAACCATCCAGGAGCCAATGGGGCAGCGATGCTCTCTGCTTTTGTAAGGGATCCAAAAATGAGCCTGAAGAAACTCTGGTAGGTGAAGATGTCACAATGTATTTTTATGAGTTTATTTATTTATTTTATCTATACAGTTTTAACTAGCATCTGTGATAGTTTGGTGCCCATGTCATGGGAAGTTTTTTTTTCAGAGTATACCCATAGACTGTATATAGAATGGACAGCATGGCTCCACCTGTTACCATTGTACGGTTTGAAACAAAAAAAAAATCCTGGTCATGGCTTGGTGACAAAAATAATGACATTTTTTTCTTAAAGTAAAAGCCCGTTTTTAACATCTAATAACTAATGACAAATTAACTTTTCAGAAAAAAAGAGGACTTGAACACAGTACTGCAGCCAGTAATATCTTCATGTCACCACAGCATACAGATGTGAGAAACATTTGCATGAGGTGTGTTTATGTGTCAGCCCTGTGACTGACTGGCGACCAGTCCAGGGTGTACCCCACCTCTTGCCCTTAACCAGCTAGGATAGGCTCCAGCCACCTGTGACCCTGATTAAGATAAGTGGTATAGAAAATGAATGAATGAATGACCACAGCCCATCTGGAATGAACAGGGAGATGGAGGAGCAGTTTTTGTGGCGACCTCAGTTTGAGCTGAGCGAGATGACGCCCATGTTTTTTTAGTCTCTGAGAACACCTGACAAATTTAAGCTAGACCATGCTAAAACACATTCTGTATTACCACAATTTAAATGAAAAGTGAAAGAGTGCAGGAGATAAACGATGGCTGCCTGCATTGTGATCATAAATCAAAATGAACTTTGTGACAGCAAAATTTTTTTGTTTGTCGAGATTACTGTTCATTTTTAAATTCCTTAAACCGATCTCAACGCTTCTCAAACATTCACAAAATGTTGTTAAAAGAAGATATAATGTGAAAAAATGGATAACTAATGCTATAAGTACATTTAAAATAGTCGGTTCATGCACAAGAGGCCCTGTGACGACTTTATAAGTGATCTAGAACAGTCTCACTTTTACATAGTTGCCTGTACACTTTCCACAATTTAAAATGAGATTATCAGCACCAAAATCAGTTACTTCTAAATGCTATTTCTCAGTATACATGGTCTACCAGCCCCATCCATTTAGAGCATGTACACTAAAAGTCCCTATGGTGAGGCAACGCCAGCCAACTAAGTTTAGCAGGGAGAATTATGAATTGTAATTTTCCTTGAAGAAAATGATATCTTGGATTAATTTAGAAGTAATGGCAGACACTGGAGCTGGACATTCAAAATGCAGAAGAATTGCAGAAGAAAGCTAAACAGGATAGTGATAGAGCACGGACTAAAACACAGGTTTGTGATAATATTCCAACCCACCAGCAGCAGTTATACCTGCAGTTTCGTTAGCTCTGCTTGGTGAGGTTGGAGTTGGTAGACAAGCACTGGTAAGGCATAAGAGCATCGGACTGTAGTGACTGAGTAACACTAAACAGATAGTCTGCTCACCTTCTGGACCCTAAACTACAAACTGAGTTTACAAAGTTTGCTTGTCCTCACATTTTATACAGTAGTGCTACGTAACTTCAAATTCATTGCATCCTGTTAAAAGTTGTCTTGAACAAAAAAAAGTAGTCATTTAAAAAAGATTTGCTCTCCATTTATTCACTTCAAAACAAATGCATATCTCCTCAAGAGTCACTTCCTTATAGACCTGTTCGGAGTCGATGTCATCATAAAGATGTGCACACATTTTGGCAATGGAAGCAGCATTTAACTCAATTCATTCATTCAGAACAAATTATTGTTCTTTAAACACTAAATTCAAACTATCAGCAGTATAAAAATGTCCGGTTGTTCTGTGGTCGGTTGTCACAAACAGTACTAAACCATAGAGTCAACTTCTATGGAGTTCAGAGCGTTACAGAGCAACCGATGTTTTGGTATAAAGAGTGACCATGTTAACAGGGTCACACCAGCGCCGTCTGCAGCTGTGTTATTAAATGTGTCTTCTTTATCCAACCTCAGTGAACCAGGTTTGAGCAGCAATAATCAATATTAACTGCTGATATTCTAAATCCAGTTTTTACTTTGAGTGTTTGATGAAAAAGTTGGTTTGGAGCCGAGGTTCTGACCAAATATGGACTCACTATGGAGAGGAAATAATAAGTGAAGCTATAAATGATGATGAACAGAAACAGATTTGAAGTTCAACGTTAAACTACGGTATATTATCAAACTATGAAGCAGTCTGATTAGTAATCTGAAAATATCAAAGCATTAATATTCTGATAGATTTGGAGCAGTTCTCTGTCTGGACCTGGTTTTCTGGATCCTTTATTCTGGCCCAGGTCTCAGACTCAGCTCTCTGTGAGCTCTTTTTGGTTTGGGAGGGTTTCTGCTTTATTGACACAGTTCATGTCTTTATATTTCACAGTCTGGTCAGTGTCCACAGATAATGCAGTCAAAAGCATTGAGTGACTTGTGTGTTTAAACTTCTCTCTGGGGTACATGTCTTCCATCTACTCACTGATTTCTCATTAACCCGGGGTTTGTGTTATTTGGATAAAAAATGTGTTTTTTGATGGTCGCTTGACCAGCCACTGTACTCTGCAGCACTTCCATTGTCAAAATACACACGCAGCCATAACATTTTATGAGCAGCTGAGGGCTCTGTAACAGTGGGTGATAGTGCTCAACCTTTGATATGTTGTCTCCACAATGAATTTTATTGATGTGTAAGAAAGTCTAAACTGAACTTTAATCAGTCTTTAAAATTTTACGCAAGACCCAAACATTTTGGGGACCTGAAGTTGTATCAAAAGACATGCATTTCTTTTTGACAAAAACTAATTAAATCTTTTTTCACTTTTGTACAGTTTGGACCGCTGTGGAAAGCATTGTTTACAACCAGGGATAAAGAAATGTAAGTCTTTGTTGAGACCGTTTCTAACAATAAATCACTTTAGTGTATCAGGCTCAATGATGATTTAAAGTGATCTGAATCTGACAAAAAAATCTTATTTTCTAATGTGTATTCAAATTCATGTGATTACCTTTGGATTCTTCCCCGGCAGAAGAAGATCAGTCACCTAAACTTAATTTGCTGAATGAGATGTTTCCTGATTGTCCCTTCAAACAAAACTGGTTGTGAAGTTTTAACAGCTGCATGAGAAAAACTAAGAATAAAGCTTTCAAAAGAGCCACAGTCTAGTTTAAGTTTAGTTTTAAAATATTGGTAATTGGTAATATTGGTTTTGAGTCATGATACATCAACTACAAATAAAAAGTTTAGAAAATTGTTTGATTTTGTCGTGTGGGCAGCTCGTTCCGCTTGATTGCACATTGTTTAGAATTTTGCCTATCCCGTCAGGTTGAGTAGAACTCTTTGACCAATCCTTCCATAATTTGGTCAAGAAATAGCTATAGCAATGGGCAACTTTAATATTCCTGTGCATTGTCCTGGGTCAATGTGTGACCATGTTGTGCCTTGGTCAAAATCAGCGAGAGCGAAACGGTGGTATGCATACTGGTGGAATATTGCAAAGATGGGTTGCAAGGAACCTTGGGGTCCAGGTGTCGACCATATCACGTCTCTGGAGCTGACATAATGAAACAGGAAGCACCAATGATCGACCACGTGCCCCCAGACCATGTGTCACCACCCCTCAGCAGGATTGCTATATTCACCTCCAGCACCTGCGCAATCGCTCCCTGCCAGCTACAGTAACTGCTGCTCAGACCAGAGGTTGTCATCAGAACCGGATTAGCGATCAAACCGTACACAACCACCTGTGTGAAGCTGACTTGCGCACGGCGTCCCTGCTGTGGTGTGGTGTTGACTCCTGCATGTCGCCACATCCGTCTGCAATGGTCAGGGCTGGAATGCTCTCAGGTGGAACAGGGTGCTCGTCTCCGATGAATCGAGGTTCAAGTTGAGTGTGGCCAACGGAAGGCTGCATGTTTCGCGTAGACGACCGGAACATTATGCTGGCGCTACCATCCTGCAACGTGACCGCTGGGGTGGACCCAGTGTAATGGCTTGCGCTGGAATAAGCAGTAGACACAAGACAGACCTTATTTTCATCGATGGAAACCTCAGTGCGGCCAATTCCTGTGACGAAATCCTGACCCCTGTCGCAGTTCCACTTGTCCATCGCTATTGTCTAACGCTGCAACAGGATAACGCAAGACACCATGTCGCCAGAGTCTGTCAGGACTACCTGAGGCAGAATAATGTTCAGTGTCTTGATTGGCCTGCGTATTCCCCAGTTTTAAACCCTATAGAACATCTATGGGATATTCTGGATCCCCGGGTGAGAGGGCATGATGCAGAACCAACATTCCGACAGTTGCGTCAAGCACTCCAGGAGGAATGGGTCCGCATCACACAGGCTGAAATTCAGCAATTGATTGACTCCATGCATCACAGAATCAAGGCTGTGTGTTACGCCAGAGGAGGCCATACAAGATACTGACTTCAGTGATCCAGAATTGCGCCTACAACTGACGCAATGAATTTGAAACCAGGAAAAATCTGTTCCTCATTCCTGACTCTGAAACTGTGTTTTTGGTTTGAATCTTAATATTTGTTATGTATTGTTAAATTTAGCGTAAGAAAATTACATGTGTTGCAATACACCCAAGTGTTGCGTTGGAAGTTTTGGTCAGTGTAGCGCGATCTTATGATCTTTTGCCAGCAGTTTAAATTTCCTTCAGTGCCACATGCTCTGACTCATAGGAGGATTTGGACTGTGGCTGCTGGCTAATTTCTAATCTTCTAATTTTCTATATGTTTTAAGAAGGAAATTATTCACTTTGACATCCCAGTAAACTGAAATCAAACAAAAACACTGCACAGAACTTCATACTCTGTGTAAAGCTTCTGATAATTCTCTGTGCTCTAATTTTGGAAACACACAAATCATGTAACACTGTCATTTCATGTTGCTCTTGATATTTTTGAAGTCTTTCTATAACTCTGCATTTTCTTTGCTCTTTCTTAAGATGAAAAAGAGAAACAACAACTCAAAGAAGACCTGAAGAGCAGAATCCTCAGAGAGCATGAAAGCAAACTGAGAGGACAAGAATCTGACACAGAGCTCTATGAGATCGATGTGTCCGAAAACAAAGAAGAGAAAGTTCCTTCATGGGATGCATTATTCCCTGACACAGGGAAAGAGGAAGTTAAAACAGTGCTAATGAAGGGAGTCCCTGGTATTGGTAAGACACACCAAACAATAAGGCACATGGTGGACTGGGCCGAGGGAAGATCCAACAAAAACATAGACTTTATTGTGCCATTACATTTTCATGAGCTGAATTCAAATGAAGTGCAGAGCATGAAGGATGTGCTTCAGCATTCTCTATATCCAAAGAAAATCCCTGGAGTAGTTGTTTATGACAAGAGCAAAATCCTTTTTGTCCTTGATGGTTTGGAGCAATGTAAACTTCCTCTGAGTTTTGAAGAGAACAAAAACCTGAGTGATGTGGAGGAGCAGGCCTCCATGGATGTGCTGCTAACAAGCCTGATGAAGGGGACTTTACTTCCCTCTGCTCTTATCTGGATCATCACTCAACCCTCAGGAGCTGAGAAGATTCCTCCTGAATACATCCAGAAAGTGACAGAATGTCGAGGTAGGAAACTATGACAGTAACACCTGATAACTAACATCAGTGTTACTAATCTGTACCTTGATTCATTCTTGTGGGAATTTAACTTTGAAAAGTTAAAACCAGGGCTTTGAAACATCCATGCTTTTGCCCCTTTCCACATACCTGCCAACATTTGACTTTGACAAAGTGTGAGACTCAGCATTGTTTGTAGCATTTGCAAAAGAAACCTTGAGACCCAATCCAGGGTTGATGATAACGGTTTATTGAACCACTCAATAGCTGGGACTGTTGGCCATAACCATGCCAAAAATAACACTTGGCACTCTATCTAACTCTCAAAGACAAAATAACATTTCTTAATAGCAACACATTCCCATCTTACACAATCATTGACAGGTATGTTGTTGTGACATTGCAACAGCAGTCTCTGGTTCTGGTTCTTACTCTGAGCTCCAACCCCATCCCGCCTCCCCTCCTGCAGACTTTGAAGGCTTAACCTATTGATCACAGGTGGCATTTGTCACTCTACCCCCGAACCAGAGGTCAGCAACTCAGTTTGGCCTCGTGCCATTTGTTTTTTTTCTGAGCAACTCAATGGTGGGTCAAAATTAAATCTTCAACAGGCAAAACCTGTTTCCTACTAAAAAGAAACCTTTTCTCACCTATAACTATTATTTCTTTTACAAAAAACATTTTGAAAAAGTTATTGATTTTATATTTTTTTTCTGGTGTGTAGCCCTCTACCGACCTTGTGTGCCCTGGGCCTGTCTTACAGTACAGTGTTCAGGCCCCCTTCCTTAGATCGGACCCATGCCCCTCTCTTCTCTATCTTGGCCCGCCTGGTACAGAATTTTTCCCCTGCCCACTGGGGGTGATGCCTGTTGCCTGGGGCTGGGCCCAGGGGCACGGGAAAGCCATCCAGCTCTCCCTGGGGTATTGGGGGGCAGAGTAGGGTGGCAAGTGGGAGTGGGGTTGGCTGGTGGTGGGGCATGTGTGGGTGTGGTGGGTAGTGCTGGTGGCTGGGTCCTTGCACCTCGTCCCTCCCGGCATGGGCCCTAGTACTTTCTGGAGGGCCAGTGGGGACATCTTTCTTCAGTGGACCTATGCCGCACCCTTGGCCTCTGTGGTCCTCGGGGTTCACCGACTCGGGTTCTTTTGCAGCCCGGGGGCGGGGCTACACGGCCCTGTGTCTCTGCAGGGCTTGGAGTAGCATCTTGGGTTTTTCGGTGACTGGCTTACAAGCATACATGTCTTAGCTACACAGCTCCTGTCGGGCCCATAACAAAGACCAGATGGGCTCTGTCAGAATGAGTTGAGTCACTTTGTAAGCCCAACACACAGCTTGGTCTTGGTCTTGGTTTTTTCTGAGAATAATGCTAGGAGTAGCAAAACATCTTACCCAAGGCTTTAGGAACAGAAGCACCACCCTTGTCTCCGTCCTTGTTACATATATATTTAATCATTTCTTTTACAGATAGAATAACAGATAACAGAAAAGATTATTTTTTTGGTTGAAGACACATGAGAAATCAGAGGTGTGTGCATGAGATGGTGTGAAGCTAATCAAATGCAACAACTGCCAAGCCATTGCCTTTGATTGATGATGATGCAAGGGCATTGGCAGCTATGCTTTCCCTTCTTGGGAAAATCAGTTTTGAAAAGTTAAAGCAAAAGTTTTAAATATGTGCTGCAAAAGCAACATACAAAACTCAGATTCCCTGAGCTAGCAATCTGTTTTTGTTTATACAGTGAATAGTTTCAACAAAAGTTAATCATTTAAACAGTAGTTACTCCTTGTTCTTGTATGAGTTAGGGAGTAAATCATTCTATTGTCATGATGATTGTTCACGTGTCATCTATCAGTGCTGAACTTTTTATTCTTTTTTTCAGAGACCTCAGAGCGACGGAAGAAGCTGATATCAACCCTCAAAAAAAGATTTAGAGAAACCATAAAAGATGGAGACTTAACTCATTCCAACCAGAAAAACACAGAACACATCATGAGGGAAGAGGAGAGCCATGAAACCAATGATGAAGAGAAAAATCCAAGTCCTGGAGCAACAACAGTGATTCGACTGAATACAATATCTGAAATCTTTAAAGAGGAAAGTGGAAACAAATTGAGGAATGTGCTGACTACAGGTGTAGCTGGTATTGGAAAGTCTTTCCATGTGGACAGATTCATAAAAGGATGGGCTGATGAAGATGAAGATGCGGTTTTTTTCCCACTTAGCATTTCTGAGCTTACATTGAGAAGAGAGAGTGACGTCAGCCTGTATGGATTACTCAATCATTTCTTCCAGGAAACTAAACAAATAGTCATCTCCAACTATGAAAAGCTCAGAGTGCTGTTTGTCCTGGATGGACTGGATGATTTTAAACCTGCACTTAACTTTGATGACGACATGGTGACTGATGTCAGAGAGCCAGCCTCAGTGAACGTGTTACTGACAAGCCTCATCAGGGGAACCCTGCTTCCTTCTGCCCAGATCTGGATTACCTCCAGACCATCAGCTGTCCATCAGCTGCCTGATACCTGTGTGGAAAAGAGGACAGAAATAAGATGTAAGCTGAAAAATTTAAGAAGAATACCCAGCATAGTTCGATTTGTTAGCCTGTTTTTTTTTTTTTTTTTGAATATTTACTGAAAACGTATCAGTTTGCAGCAAAAAGAGAATAAATAGCAGTCAAAAAAGCAGTGATTTAAACAAGATACTCCCTTTTGTCCCAGGGAAATTTACGGTCACAAAAAAAGAAAGTGTGAAATGCAAAAACTGTATTAAGAAAACACAAGTAGAATAATATAAGCGTAATCTAGAAAAAAATGTATATCAGAGACGACCGCTGGGCCATAGTTCTCCAGTCAGCCTCCACCTCCACAGGGTCCAGGACTGAGCTGGTCTTCATCGGTCTGTTCAGTCTAACTTTCCTTTGTCCTGTCATGTGAAATCCTTCCAATGTAGCATTCGTGTCCACTACTACAGCCTTTAGCCATGTCTCCATAGTAGCATGAAGCTACTCTGTCAGTATTCCCATGCTGGGTTAGCACAGCAAGCTCATCCATCTAAATAGGGATAGATCTTGTATTCCCAATAACTAGGGATGGAAGGACAGGTCGGTATAATTTCTCGTTAGCTCACACCACTGTACCAGCACATCATCCTCACCTCCTTCTCCTTAGCTTGTGGGGAACACCAGGTCTAGCACCTGTTGGCATCAGCTGCTAACCATGCCACCATGGTTATACAATAAGGATCTATGGACACACAGAAACAAAAAAAATATTAAATCACCACTGCAAACTTACCCAGTTTGGTGTCCATGGCCAACAAATGAAAAGGAAAAAAGTAACAACAAGCTCCAAATACAAAGAGAATGAAAAAAGAGAAGAGAGAGCTGCTGCAATAAGCTGCCACTCAAGCACCACTGAGCAACGGAAAAAGTTGAAAAAAAAAAGAAGAAAACTGAAGTAAAGTTGGATCAGAATTTGATTATAGCTATTTTAAGAAAGATTTAACTAAATATGTGCTGATTCCTGCTGATGCCAATCCTGAAGAACAGCTTAAGATAGATGATGGTTTTCGAGAGTTTTACGTTGAGTATATTACAAGAGAAATCTATCTTGAACAAAAAGTAAACATGATTCAGTCCAGTCACAAAGACAACCAAAACAAAGAGCTTATTCTCAAACACCCCCTTCAATTTTCTGTTTCAAACAGCCAGAGTGATTTGTTACAATGACCTCTTCTTTATTTTAACACATACTGACAAACAAAAAGAGAAGCGGGGCTTGAACACAGACTTCTAACAACAAAATTCTGAATGCTGTTTTTTTGTAATCTGAACTATAATAACATCATTTTTTCTTCTTTGATAACTTTTACAGATAAGCCTGATCTTGCAAGTAAATGGGCGGTCCAATCTCAACTGACAAGGCAGTTTACCCATGTGGCCATGGGGGTAGACATGCAGAAAACCTCCACTCTTCTGAACGACATCTACACAGATCTCTACATCATAGAGGGGGAGAGAGGAGAGGTGGAAACTCAGCATGAGATCAAACAGATCGAGGGAGCAAAGTTTAAACCACAAGAAACATCCATTAAATATCACACCATCTTTGAACCTCTATCAGAAAATAATAAAACCATTAGATCAGTGGTAACAACAGGAATGGGGGGAATTGGAAAGTCCTTCACCACAATGAAATACATGCTGGACTGGGCTGAGAACAAATCCCACAAGAACATTTTCTTCATGTTTCCACTATCTTTCCGGATGCTGAATTTGAGAAAAGAAGAAACATACAGCTTGGAGGGACTTATCCATAGTTTCTTTCCAGCAATGAGGAAATCTGAAATAAAAGACTACGACAAGTACCCCATCCTGATTGTCCTGGATGGTTTTGATGAATGTCGCCTCGATCTTGTCTTTGATGAAAGTGACAGACTGACTGATGTGATGGAGGAAACCTCAGTCAGTGTCCTGTTGGCAAACCTCATTCAAGGCAATCTGCTCCCTCAAGCTCAAATATGGATCACCTCCCGACCCGCAGCATCCAACAACATCCCTGCTAAAAAAGTGGGCCGGGTCACAGAGGTGCGAGGATTCAGTGATGAGCAAATGGAAGAATACTTCAAGAAGAGATTTGATGATAAAGATTTGGCGGGGAAAATCTTGTCACATGTAAAGAATTCAAGGACTCTTTATGTCATGTGTCACATCCCTGTCTTCTGCTGGCTCACGTCAAAAGTTCTGGAGGACTTTGTGGAAAGAAAAGAAGAAGGAAAGATGCCCAGCACTCTGACTGACTTGTACATACACTTCCTTTTGTTACAGTGCCGACAGACCAATGTGAAGTATGGCACAGGTGAGGCAAGTGCAAAGAGAGAAGATCCTGAGGTCGACTCGTGTTGGAACTCAAGAAACAGGGACACAGTTCTTACTCTTGGGAAGTTGGCTTTTGAAGGGCTAAAGACGGGGGACCTTGTCTTCCTTGAAGAAACCTTGACAAAGAATGGAGTTGACATCGCAAAAGCTGCAGTCTTTTCAGGGATATTCACTCAGATTAAACGAGAAGGCCCTGGGATGAACGAACAGAAACTGTTCTGCTTCGTTCATCTGAGCATTCAAGAGTTCATGGCCTCTTTTTATGTGTTTCACACATTTAATGACAGAGGTGAAAATCTTCTCACAGAACCTCCTTCATTGATCCCAGACTGCCCTGCTTCAGACTTCTACAAGACAGCAGTGGACAAGGCCCTAGAGAGCAATGGATACTGGGATCTGTTTCTCCGCTTCCTGCTTGGTCTGTCTCTAGAGAAAAATCAGGCTCTGCTGCAAGAGCTGCTGAAGAAGACAGAAAATAACAAAGAGACCAACGAGGCAACAATTGGATACATCAAAGAAAAGATCAGAAAGGAAAACAGTGATGCTGATCAAAATCTGAATCTTTTCCACTGTCTAAATGAGCTGAATGACGAGTCCCTTGTCGATGAAGTCCAAAAGTACCTGGGCTCAGAACCAGCCACATTTGAAGACTTCTCTACTTCTCAGTGGTCAGCCCTGAACTTTGTGGTGTTGACCTCGAGTGAAAACCTTGATGAGTTTGAGCTGAAAAAGTACAGGAAATCAGAGAATGTACTTCTGGGAATGATGCCAGTGGTCAAAGTCGCCAAAACTGCTTTGTAAGTATTTTGCAATTCTCTCTGATAAAAGAAAGCTCCAAATGTGCTGGTGGCTTCTCCACTGTGGCAGTTTTTGGTGGAGTCTCTGATCACAAATATTTCCACAGGCTGAGTTGGTGTGAGCTCACAGCAGAATCTTGCCACGATCTCAGATCCTCAGTTCTCAGCTCTGCATCTTGTACCCTCACAAAGCTGGACCTGAGTCATAATGACCTGCTGGATGCAGGTGTGAGGCCTCTTGCTGAAGGCCTGAAGAGTTTACACTGTAAGCTGGAGGTTCTCAAGTAAGTGTGCATCACTTACAACTAGGGCCCAACCAATATGGATTTTTTGAGGCCAATGTCAATAACAATATTTGGTGGTTGGGGGAGATAACCAAAAACTGATTGATCATTTGATTCATTTTAAAAAATGTATAATTTATAAAACTTCTTTTTTGATCCCTTAATGTTTACAACTGCACATATATGAATTACAGGCAGAACATTTTACTGTTTTTAGTTTTTGTCAAACTTTACAACAGACAAATTTTCAAGTATAAAAACATACAGAACAGCTTTAAACCTCCAGGATGTTATGTAACCCTAAAACAAGAGTCAAGCTCTAAATAAATTATGAAATACATCATCTTCTACTTCTTGTTGATGGAAATTAGAGGTAGGTTATAGTACGGGTAGAACGACTTTTTAAAAAAGTTCTAAACAGGTAATTGTGAAAGGACAAAGAGAACAAAAAAACACTATAAAATTCTTGTCACAAGCCTCTTTTAATTTTCCACTCTACAACTTTAAATAACCAAGAACTTTTCAGAACAAAGTAATGTGCAAAACTGCAGCAAATCTTTACATTTTAAATAAGGTTATTTATTTTATTTTGCAAACATATAAATGAATTATGAACTCTTGCAGTAGTCCCACACCTTGCTATGTCCATTTTGTGCCATAATAAAAAAAGAAGTGAAAAGTTTAAATTTAAAAAGAGTAACATGAAATGCATCAGTAAAAAAATAAATAAAAGTATTTTACTTTAAATTTGCACCGACATTTTACTTTCTATGGAACATGCATAAATATAGCTGCCAGTTGTACTGGCAAATTTATCTTTAGATTTAGGCCATAGGTGTATGTTGTATATAAGCAACATAATGAGTGAAGTTACTGGAAAAAAAAACATTACGCAGCCCTCTGATGCCATTTAACGTTAAATCACACTTTTCCAACTCCATCATGACTCAAATGAACCAAAATAAAAACCAGAGAGCCTTTCTCAGAGGTCAAAACATGTCATCTTTGACAGTGTTGCATTTCATGTATATATATATATATATATATATATATATATATATATATATATATATATATATATATATATATATATATATATACATATATATATATATATATGGAGAGAGAGAGAGAGAGAGAGAGAGAGAGAGAGAGAGATACTGGTTAGGATCAGGTATTGATAGGAGTATTATTTTTACATTTTGAGTTTCAGCTTTTTTTTTTTTTACAAAGAATAACTTTTTTTTCTCTGATGAAATTTCTCTGAAATTGTTTTATCAATGTAAGCTAACCGCTAGCATATCAATGCAATTTCCACATGCATTAGCTTAAAGCTAGCGCTATTTTCACGATTGCTTTTGGTAAATTAGATGTATAACATGTTGAATGGATTGAATAACGAGCTCTTGTGAGTAAGAGAGTATTGTTATTTTATTTGTGTTTTCAGCTTTATGGACAGAGAGTAACACAAGCTACGTAAACACAACTTGAGAAAGTAATTTATATCGATGTATGCTAACCGCTAGCATCTCAATGCAATTTCTTACATATGTTAGCATTAAGCTAGCGTTCGGTTTCTGGTACATTAGTGGATGTATAACATGTCGAATGTATTAAATAGGAATCTCTTGTAAGAGGGTGATGTAAATTTATTTGCACGTTCAGTTTTACAGACAGAGGAACTTAAACTAGGTTAGCACAACTTTAGCAGTTCAATGAAAAGCAGAACCAATGCAACAAAGCATGTTTCGCTTGTCATAACACATGGCAAAGAGAGTTAAACTGAAACAGGAGACATGTCTAGTCATTGCTAACATCACAATTTACCTGTCTGCAAGCTCCACTCAGTCCACTTCTGTAACATGGACTGTAGCTAACCTAAATGTTTCTGTGAGGGCTGCGGTGAAGACTTAGGATTGAATGGAGTGAGAGCTCCATCTAGTGGACAAATGGTGCGAGGGTATATATTGGCATTTGATCAGCAGAACTCCAGCCAGTGATGATTTTCTTGAAAAAGGCTATAATGGGCCAATTAAATCAGCTGGCATCGGCATTGGCCAATTGACCAATAAATCGTTATTGGTCAAGCCTTACTTACAACCCCAATTCAAGTCAAGTTGTGATGTTTTCTAAAACGTAAATAAAAACAGAATACAATGATTTGCAAATCATGTAAACCTGTAACCTATATTCAATTGAATATAGACCACAAAGACATGATATATGTTGTTTAAACTGATAAACTTTACTGTTTTGTTTTTTGTGTGCATAAAAATCATTCATTTAGAAGTTTGAACAATGCTTGCCCTTATCGAAAACTATATGTGACCCTAATCCCTGGGCTTCTGCTTCCTCTGGATAAGGGTTATTCAATTAAAATCCCAAAAGGTCCAGTCAGAGAAAATGTATTGAATGAAAGGTCCAGAACATCATCATGTGTAAAAATTTGTATTATTTACTTAAACTTAAAAAAAATGTTTTAGTGGTTGCATGTTATTCTTAATTAATTTCTGACTTCAAAGAGTTTCAGAGTGTTGGGTCGAATTTTTTTTGTTGTTAAGTAATTGTGCACGGTCTCTGAGCATCAGACTGATTTTGTGCTCTCAAAGGGAAAAATGAACATGAATGAGTTGGTCCACATTTCTTTTCTTAGACTGCGTAATTTGTGGATGTTATTCTATTTAAATCCAGCTCACTCGTTTCTTCGTCTTTTCTTTCTTTATTGTTTTTTTTAGTTTTCTCTCAATCCTTCTTTCTTCTGCCTCTGGCTTCTAAACGTTCGCCTGGAGCAACATTTAAACCCTGGAATGCAGAGCCTTCATTGGCTGAGATGTGTCATGTAGGATGGCTTAACTCAAATGCAGTTGGTCCGGACGTTTCCAGCGCTGCTCTACCAAAACTGCAAACCCTGTAAACACTGTAAAAGCTGCGGTGAAAATATAAGCATTTCGTCAAATTTAAAATCCCCTCATAATTTAATGATGATAGGTCTGGGTCTGGGTCCAGATCCGGACCGCGATCCGCCATTTGGTGACCCCTGCTCTATATCCACATATCTCTCAGCTGTGAATTCTTGTTGACATTTGCATATGTGTCGTCTACAGATTGTCAGGCTGTCAGGTGACAGAGGAAGGCTGCTCATTCCTGGCCTCAGCTCTCAGGTCTAACACGGCCTCCTCCCTGAAAGAGCTAGATCTAAGTTACAACCATCCAGGAGCCAATGGGGCAGCGATGCTGTCCGATATAGTGGGGGATCCAAACATGAGCTTGAAGACACTCTGGTAGGTGAACATGTCATGATGTATGTGTATGAGTTTATAATTTTAACAAAATAGGCTGTTCTAATGGAATCCATGTCCATAAATATGCAAAGATGGCAGGGTGTCTAAGTTACACCTGCTAGTGACACTGACAGTCCTTCTGGGAATTATGGAAGCTCTATCCTCCTTTCCAAAAAGAGTGTAGATGCCACTCAGCATGTTACCAGCATACAGTTCTAATTATCATCTGATAGTTTGGTGCCCATGTCATGTGTAGTTAAATGTTCTGGAAATACTCCATTAATGCAGATCAATATACGCTTTTTCAGAGTATACCTTTTAACCCTTTGAACCCTAAGCTGATTTTTGTGATTCTCTGCATGAGAATTGCATACCCATGATAAAATGAGTGTCTCTGCAACCACAAGGTCTATTTGAATAATTTTGGTGAGATTTGTGTAAATGTGATACCAGTTATGAGTAAATGAAGATGGCACACACACACACACACACACACACACACACACACACACACACACACACAAACACACACACACACACACACACACACACACAAACACACACACACACACACACACGCACACACAATTATTATTATTATTATTATTATTATTATTATTATTGTTAATAATAATAATAATAATAATAATAATAATAATAATAAGTACAAAATCTAATCTAATCTAATCTACAAAACAAGAGATTTCATTTGTCTATCACTAATGAGGATCAATAAGATCAGAATGACCATTTAATTGTCAACACACACCAAAGTTTTTCAGTTTCAACATTCGATTTGTTGAATTAAATAATATAAACTTTAAAAGATGTACACATCATCAGATCCAGTCATTTGCACAGCAGCTCAACTTTTTTGGAACTGAAGTTCTATCAAAAACATTTGTTGGAGCGTTCCTCTTTAGCAAAAACTAATTAAACCTCTTCTCTCTTGTACAGTTTGGACCACTGTGGAGAGCATCGTTTAAAGCCAGGGATAAAGAAATGTGAGTCTTTGGAGATGATGTCTCTAATAATAAATCAATTCAGTTTATCGGGCCTGATAAAGATTTAAATTAGTCTGAGTGTGATGGGAAAGGTTTATTATCTGAAGTATATTCAAATTCAAGATACTATGTTTGGATTTTTCAACCATAGGGGAACATTTTTAACAGCTGAAACTCTAAACACATTTTCTGAATGATGTCTTTCTCTGATTCTCCCTCAGATGATGGAAAGCTGAGGCTTAATGAAAATACAGCAAGCAAAAGGCTTGTCCTGTCTGATGATAAAAAAAAAGTGAGAACTGTACGGAGAGGGGAGATGAGGGTGCAACGTCCAGAAAATGAGGACCGGTTCAAGAGGACTCAAGTGCTTTGTGAGGAGGGCCAGACTGGTCTGTGTTACTGGGAGGTGGAGTGGGAGGTGGAGCTGAAAGAGACTATCGGCATCACAGTGGGCTACAGAGAAGTGGGTCGAGGGTGGGACAGCTACGGTGGCTTAGGGTGCAATGAGATGTCCTGGAGTCTGCTTTGTTCAAAGGGTGGATACACTGCCATACATGGGAACATGTCCAAACCTATAAAAGAGCCATTTTCCCAGAAGACAGCAGTGTTTTTAGACTGGGAAGCTGGTACTCTGTCTTATTACTCTGACAAATCAGGGGAGCTGAGCCTCATTCACACCTTCGAAGCTCAGTTCACAGAGCCAGTCTATCCAGGCTTCTGGTTTGAGAGGGGCTCTGTTACCCTCTGTGAGGTGGACAAAACTCCTCTTCGATGGAGTGTAGTCAAGGCTCAGACATCCAAGGTTGAAAAAAAGAAAAAGAGAGAGAGACCAAAAGTCACAAAATCTTTAGTCCCCCTAGTGGCTATACCGGCTAAAAGAAAATAAGTCTCTCGGGCCCCATGAGGATCTTATTACATCCAAAGCAACAGTTTTTGTTTTTTTTTTACCTGCAATATGCCTTTAACCCTCAGGATCCCAATGCTGCTGGTGAGAACAAAATACCATTTTTTTTAAAAATAACTGGCATTCACAAACCGTTTGTCCAGTCCAAAAACTGGAAAAACAAAGAAAAAAAATTGGAGTAATTTTCAGATTCTCAAGTTTCTGAAGGTACGTGAATGTATCACATGTGATGTTAGCAACATAGTAAACAGAGCAGAGGAGATGGGAGAATTTCATCAACAGCGCTTTGATCCTCATGTCTTCTTTGAAGCCTATTTACAGAATCTGGCTCCAGTCCTAGTGTGCAAGATGTTGGCACCTTGTACTGGGAGTATTTTTGTTTCAGTTTTATGCAGTGGTAGGAGCGACAGCATGTCATCCATCACTATACACAGTCTGTCTTCTTCAGTTGACTTTTTTCTGTATCTTTCTGCTGTACATAATCTCTTTGATTTTGTCTGCCTCCGTTGGAATGAATAGATACTGTCTGTGTTTTTGTGGTGCCTGGTTGATGAAGAAATAAATAAGTGACTGATTACAGCTGCAGTAATCACCCTGCAGATCAGGACTTTCTTTTCTGCAGGACTGCTACAGTTACACAACCGAACAACTAAAACTGACTCAGGCTTCCTCCCCATGATTTGGGAAACAATTTGAGCCTTCCCACAGTTAGCCGCTAACTCTCCAGATCAGAGCTGTTTCTTGCTATAACTGAGCTATGTGAATGCATGGGGCCCCCAAGCCACTAGGGAGCCCCAAAGCTACATTTTCAGTTGTACCTGAAGAGTAACAATTAAAATGACCTGTAGCTATCTCACTCACAGTCTCTCAATATTTCCCTTATATACTTAAAAAATAAATGTAGGACAGAAATAAACTAATCTGAAGCTTGTGTTATTGTGTCACAAATTAAGTCAAAGTCACTGTCGTCATGGTGAGTGACACAGGGGCCACCGACAGGTACGATGGGAATAACTCATAAGTACTCATCAATTCCGTTAGTGATAAAAATAAGGAGTTTATGGAGCTTAAAAAGAAATCAAAAGAAAATGGAGGAAGAAAAACGATCTGAGGATAAAGATAAGCTCTTTGTTCATCATGCGGGGTGAATGGGGGGAGGTGTAACACCGTGTTTATGCAACTTTGTTTATCATTTGTCCTACTAGCTCGCTCAGCTTGCCTCAAATAAAGCTGGCGGGCTACGGTTTTATATGCTCATAAAGGTTTAGTGTTTGCTTCTTGAACGCTGGCTGAAATAAAATAAACATGTCAGGGATTGTGCTGTCCTGACTGCCTGACTGACGTGAGTCAGAGAACAGCAGGGAGGGAGGGTGATGTTGTTTTTATGCAGATGCTCTCCATGTCATCATCCAATGAAAGTTGCCTCTCAGATATTTGCAACTTGATATTTTTTGGGTTTTACCTAGAATTAATTAACTTTACTTATTATTAACTTTACTGCATATTTCACAGTGCTACCGCTTTATGAATTAACCAATTATTAACACAACATAATTGATGATTTTGTGAGTAAAAAGGCTGGGAGACAGGCATGTTGATGAGTGTGACTGGGATGTGGATTAGTGTGAGATGTTAAATATGTAAATATTATTTTTAGAGTTGCTTTGAGTTTTTTTAAGCTTAAAATGTTTTATTTATTTTATTGTTTTTTTTATCAGTGTTGCCTGAGTGGATCAATTTAGAATTTTAATTTTAATACGAGAGGTTAGCATGACTCTAGCCTTTTTTGCTGGTGAAGTGTAGTAGATTGTGGCATCTTTGTGGATCATTTAAAGGGTTAGGAATCTCTCCATCATAGTTTGAAAAACTATCAAACTGGGGTCCCCCAGACAGTATCTTGCATAGGGCCCCCACAAAGCGAGAAACTGTAACGGTTGTTTGTCCTCCTTTTCTTTTGTTTCATTTTAGGTTCTAGCTTGCTTTATTTTGCTAACAGCTGTCTCCCTCTCTTTCAGTTCCAGTCCAGTCTCTCTCTTGTGTGATCACCTGGCCCCTCCCTAATGTGTTTCACCTGCGTCTTGTTTTCTGCACTCCCTGCTCCTTTATAATCCTGGTGTGTCTACTCACCCCTTGCCAGATCAACTCTTGTCTTTTCAGAGCATCCAGCCATTCAGTGTAGTTTCCTAGTGTTTTGACCCGTGTTTTGCCTTGACCCTGTCTTTCGTCCGACGATTCTGTGCCTTCGCCTTCTGTGAGTTTTTCTCTTCTGAATAAAGTCTACGCGTTGGAACATTACTACTGGTGCCGCGTCTGGGTCCTTCCCCTGTCTGTGTCGTGACAGAAACAGCCCTGCTCCACATCAAACTAAAAGTCAAATATCCAGAATATCCTGTCTTTTGAATTATTTCTACTCAAATATGATCAGTTTAGTTTAGTTTAGTTTAGTTTAGTTTAGTTTAGTTTAGTTTAGTTCCTGCCTTGGGGCCAACTCAAGCATTAAACCCGAAAATATGTGCATGCATGTTAAAATAGACAAGATAAAAGCTCATTTACATATCATAGGTCACAAAAGTATTATAACTCCACACACAAACACACACACACACACACACACACACACACACACACACACACACACACACACACACACACATCCAGATTTCTAAAGATTAGTTACACACAGAATGTCCTTCTTTGGCAGCCAAATGTATGTGGCATGCTGGCATGTATGTGTGCAAGGCTTTGTGCATGTGTGTGAGCCCTTGAAAGAAGGCGGTAATGAATTACACCCGTGAAAAACAGGCTTGAATGAAAACCTGAGAGGAAAGAGGGGTAAAGGAGAGGAAACGTCCAGGACAATGTAGCAACCAGCAAACGTAAAAAGCCTCTTTGCCCAATCTGCCTCTTTGTTTCTGAAAATCTAATTCCTGACTGACTCTTTGAAGAAGCCGAGAAACTCTTAACTGAACACTTAGTTCCGGGTCCACATCAGAGAACTTCAGAGCAGTAGATAGATTCAGGATCTTTCAGGTTTCGGCCTCTTTCCTCCGTACCATTGATCTGCTGATGCTAATTGACAACACACTGAGAGCGCCCTTTGTGCTTTCTGCCTCTCTGCATCTATTTTGATCTCAGCGCTGTCTGCAGGCATCGAGCTGAATGAATAAGTGCTGCTGTGGGTTTGTTGAATAAAAATGAAGAACTTTGTACGTTTGTGAACATCACTGTTTTAGAACTGAAGACCCTTTCCTTCTGTGGTAAGTCAGACATGTTTCAATGAATAAAGTGGTTTGTTAGGAAGGTTTAATGGTGTATTTGTTTTTTAACCTCTCTGATAGATTACACTTTATTCAACTACACAGGCATCCTGCTGTCTGCCATATATGATAAACTCTTCATAGTGCACACCACTGGTGCGTTGCCCCCTGTGAGTGAAATTGCTGACACACAGCATCCTTAAAAATCAGATAGCTCCAGTGCCAGGCAGGCTCCTGTCTGTTCCTGATTTAGTCAAATGAAGCTGATCGTTGGAAGGGGCCGTATTGGACATCACACAGGCTTTGAGCTTCCTTTCTGACAGCTATCAGCTATAGAGCGCCTGTTAGTCACATGAGCTGAACTGTGCCTCTGATTGGACAAACTCATGATAGTAATATCTTCTAAACTGCCAAGGCAGAAGAAAAAAATCACCCTCCTGTACAGTGTGTGCCGATTGTGAAATAAACCGTTTCAGACCCAAGCCATTTTTTCAACCAGGCTATAAATACGGATTTTAATGCTGTAAAAATCTTTTTTTTTTTGGCTTGGTGTGTTTGTGACTTACAGTCTTTCTGCAGTCCCCTGAAGTGAAATCTCGATGAACTGCAACTTTTAACTTCCACACAGGCTTCATTTTCTAAAACTGGGGCTGTGTATCAATTTAAAGGGCTGTAGCCTTTGGAGGACCCAGCCCACGTAGCCTGTGTAGACCGCAAAGACCGAACTGAATTGAGACAGTCTGGTCTACGTAGCATTTCCTGTTTGTGACTCTCGATGTCAAGCAGCTGCACCCTCACCTATCAGGCTTACATTACTAATACCACATAAATCAGAACCACTTTAATGTTTATAATTTATCAGGGCCTCTTTGATTACCAAATTCAGTACTGCAAGCTTTTCAAACATTATTGATAAAGTATAAAACCACAAGTCACACGTACAAAAACAGATTTAAGCAAAATGTACAAAGACAAAAAAAAAACAGCTGCTGTTTGCAAGCTGTTATAGTTTTAATTGCTTTTCTTTTTTCAGAGTGCTCAATTGACTGAAAAAACATCCTTCCTTTATTGTTTTCAATTTAAATGATTTTACATATATGAACTGTGCCACAATGAGAAGATTTATAATGTAAGAAGATTTTTTTCCCCTCTGTATAATACTTACAAAGAGCCCAAACAGCACATTTTTCAACAGTAAACAAAATCTTCATCAATCTTTACAGAAATAAAATCTCAGTTGTTGCCAGAAATCCTTCACAACTGTCTAAATTAGGAGACCTCCTGGAGTTCGGACGTGTCATTCTTCAGCATGCACGCACAATGAATCTTGGGATATGAGGGGCTGTGAAAGGGACACCGAATCCGTGCTTTGTGGCACCTGAAAGGAAGGCTGGACTCGTAGGCTGCATCAGCTGCATTTTGGAAGAACCTTCTAAATGGGACAGCCTTCGATGCATCGCTGTGATGTAATCAGTCTTCAAATTCAGCTCTGGTAGGCTGCAGCTCCTGAACTGAGACACAGGCAGGATGTTGTCCCTTGCCTGGAAGTAATGGCCATTGGGCCTTTTGGAGGCCAAAAGGTAGCTCCTCCATGGGGGCACACTCACCAAGCACTTGGCATGACTGTAGCCATGAGGTAATATTGTAAGCAGTGCTGCTCCATCTCTTGTTAACATCTGAAGGAGATTTGTTAACTAATCGGTCAGATTCCAACAGTTTGTGCTGCTTTATGGCACATTGAGTAGAAAACCATGTACACACATTGGGCTTTAACTAAAAAAACCTGTCTGTGATTCTTCAGCAGCCTACATTTATTGATTAAGAGTTTAGTAAATGTCCATGTGAGGGGAACTTTGAGCACAGCACTGACACGAACATTACCCATCGTCATCATTCCTGTTTCCTTTAACATGAGCACCCAGGGAATCTCTCTCTTCCTCTTTCACACTTTCTGGGCCTGTGAGTGGCAACAAACAGATTTCAAAACTCGGCTTGAAGTTTATCTATGTACATGAGGTTAGTGTAATCCAGCTGCAACATCTTGACTACAAATATGAAGCAATTGTGGAAGTGCTAAAGACTGCAGTTCTTCAAGATACCACTTGAGGCTGACTGCAGAGAGACAAGAAACCACACATACTAACAGACACACACACACACACACACACACACACACACACACACACACACACACACACACACACACACACACACACACACACAGGAAAGATGATTTCTACAAAAGTAAACATGTTTACTGCCAGGTACAAAACAAACACAAAAACAAAAAACAAACAAAAAAAAACTGTATAACTTTTTTCATAGTTATTAATATTATAAGTCCAATATTTACAGTTTGGCCCCTGTCAATGATAGGCTTCATAAGTATGTATCAGAATTGAATTGAATAATTGTCATACATAATTCAGAGAATAATGAGATGCGTAATGATTAAACAGTGCAGCCCAAAAGGAAACTTTCTTATTTTGTGAGAGATGTCTGATCTTTCTTTTGGCTGAAGGCCATAATTAACAAAATTTAATAAAAACACTCAAAAGATTTTAGTTTACATATAAGAAGTTCAGAATAAATCACATTTTCAGTGCTTAATTAAATAACTGTTGGGATACTTGCCCTTTTCTATGATGTTTAACTTTTTGTAAGCTGCACCTGCTTGTCCTCTCAGCAACCTCCAGGTCTAACAAAAAGTAGGAGACTGAAAGCTCTGCACCTCCGGCAGAGATCTGTGTTCAGCTGCTGCTCTCTCTGTGACTTCTCTTTGAAAGTCAGTTGCTAAATATTTGAACTTTCATTCAGATCAGTGATTTGTGACCTAGCTTTCTTTTGTTGGTATTTTTTTACTCGTCTCTTTGGTTCCCTGACATGGAATTCATTCATCGATGGGGTCAACTATGTAAAGTGAGCTGGATTTACATCTGTTGGCACATAAGTGCTGCTTAAACAGTTCTAAAGAAAGCAGAAATGGCACAGAGATTCAGTGAGCTGAAGTATTTGAAATATTTTCCCTCTAACATGTGGTGAATGAAAGAAAATGAGAGCTTTCAGCACCCTTCACTCTCACCTCTCCATACCTCTGCCCCGCAGCCTGCACAGACTAAGCCAATTAGACTCTGATAGCAGCCTCGCAGATATCACATTTGTGAAATGATTTCTCTCTCTCTCTCTCTCTCTCTCTCTCTCTCTCTCTCTGTCAGCTGTCATTTAATCCGTCCATCCTCAGGTTGCCTTGCCCCCTGCATGTCCACATTCCTCCACCTTCCCAGGATCCCAGGGACCCAGGGTGCATAGCTGCAGGGCGTTACCATGGTGTCAGGGTGATGAGGTCACCCCCCCGTTTGGTTGTTCAGTGATGAGATGAGAGTAGATGGGGATGAGGAGAGAAAGATGGAGGGAGGGAAGGAGGGAGACACTTCTGGATAAAACAATGAGTATTTTTAATAAGTGTGTTCACACACACACACACACACACACACACACACACACACGGGTACACTGAGTGAACCTTACAGTGTAATACTATGCCTATCACAAAGCTAGGTACAAACTCTTAACCCTTAACTTTCCTTACTGCATAACCCTAACCTCCGATCTCAAGCCTTCAAACAGGCTGGCCGAGTGGTTAGGTCACATGCCCCATGAGGTTAGCCCATGGGTGGTCAGTCTGGGTCTGAGTCCAACCTGTGGCCCCCTTCCAGTAGGTCAGTATTTCTCAAATTGTTTCAGACCAAGGACCACGCCCCAACATGCTTGTTGTTGATACAGACTTTAAGTCACAGCCCTACGAAGGTTCCCTTTCCATCAGTGGTGTTGGAGAATGAGATCAAAGTAGGTACTCTTGATTCATATTGACATCGTGATCGTATGATTCAGATATTAGCTTACTGTCTCAAAACAGACGTGTGCATCACTTTTAAATGTCCTCTGGAAACACTTCTGTTCTGTTGCGGTCTATTTGCAGCATGTTTTTTAAATGTGTTGTGTTGTGTTCTTTGCAGTATGTTTTTCTAAATGCTGTGCATGTGTTGTCAAATTGATGAAGATGATTTCTTAAATTTCTTGTGTTTTGTCTTTTTGTATGTGCTTTCTTAAGTTGCAGTGCTGTAAGCTCTCAGGGCCACGGTAGTATCTGATTAATGCATTCATAGGACCATTAAATCCTCAAGGGAGGAACTCTGCTCAGCTGACACTTTGAGATTGAAGTTAGAGAAGCATTTAAAAAAGGACAGTAAAAAGTCAGGATTTATTTGCTCTTTTAAATCCTACCGCATTTCATTACATGTTATTCTGCTAAAAGCTCCAGATTTAGTATGTATTCAATTATCCTGCCAAACACAAGGGCAGGGGATCCTCCTGTCTGTTACATGAACCACTTGATTTTTATAGATTCATCACACACATTCAAATGTCTGCACGGATATTAAATCTGATTCACAACAACAGCTACATCTGCTCTCCTGTCTCGTTCACTCTCCCCTTCCTTTTTTCTTCTGTATCCTCTTTTCTCTTTGAATTTTATCACACAGCCAACATGTGTTTCCATGTATCTGCTCCTCATTTCATGTCAAGCACGCGCTCAAAACATACAGCAGTGACCTTTTATTTATGATCCACTTGCTGCCTGTTTTTCGTCTGTCTCTCTGTGTCCTCATCACACACCAGCACAGACACACAGACTTGCTAAGAGACAGAGCGCAGAATAGAGAGGAGCAGTGAGGAGTGTTGAAGGATGAATGTGGCGAGAGGCACAAGGCGTGTATGTTAGTCAGCAACGCCACCCAGAGGAATTTCACCACTGGGAAATTCTATCAATTTCTTTTCTAGCAAGAATCCAGAAACAGAAATTCCCAAAGGGCGGTTTTAGAATCAAACCTGTGCATCTCTCTATGACACTGATTGAAATTCATGTTAATATACACATATCCTGCCCCACTAAACTCCAATCTTGCTACCAGGCTGGGAGAGGCACTTGAACCTCCAAACAGGGCAAATAAAACAACCAAAAACACTTGATTAAGAGTTGTTTTCCACTGTATGGTTATTATGGTTCTCCAAAAATCTATATGTATACATATGAAAATATCAGAAGGATGCCTAATTCATCAATAACTCTTTTCCTGTGTTTACAAAGTTGGACTACATCTACAGATTCTGGACTCTCATGCGGGCCATCTGTTTACAGAGTTAAGGCTCCAAGGTTAAGGAGAAGCAGAGCTCTCAAACACTGTGAAGAGTGCAGGTTAAAAAAACATTGGTTCATTTATAAGGCGGATGTGCCACAATGAACCTCTCGCTGTAGACTGTGATAGCAGAAAACAATGATGAGCCTCAGAGGGAAAGCTCAGTGAGCAGCAGTGACATATCTCCACAGATATTTTGTTATCATGTTCTCAGCTTGTTTGATTATCTTTGTGCTGCCTGGACTCACTTCATCCTGATATCTCTCACTTGTGAACAGAGTTTATCCCTGACAAACTGACCCTCAGAGATGTCTCTTGGGGAGAGATGCGACGTAGAGTCTTGGCAAGGACAGGGAACCCTGGGAGGAGCTCACTCTGAACTTGTGTTTGTTACTGAGGAGAAAAGCAGTGAGGGAAGATGTGCTGCATGTTTTCCTAAACAACAAATGGACAGTGCAAATTTTCATGCTTTGGACAACATTTGGTGGTAATTATAATACTTTGTTAAAAAAATGTTGGGGAAACCTGCAGTGAATATGGAGTTTTTAAACTGCTTTAACACTTATGAGATGAAATAATGTTATGGTTCTCCTGATCCAGAGGCCTGCACTATGAAGCTGAATTAATGCATCCTGGATCTCTCTCTGTTACCTGGGTTAACTTAATGAGACATTCTCAGACCTGATAAGCGGTACTACGAAGCTGGATATCAACTTGCTCAGTGAATCCAGGGTTTACCAGTCTGGATCAGAGCGCGCTCACATTAACACTAGAAGGACTAAGGAGGGATCATTTGATCCCTATACCTTTGGTGACTACAGAGGGGTCATTTGATCCCCCTGCCATGGAATGTGGTCTGTCCAGTATGCTAATAATGGGGCAGCTTCTTGCTGGGAGTTGAATGCAGATTGTCAGAGGAGCTGCTCTGGGGGGAGGGGGGAGAAGAGGTGTGAATCACAGTTTTACATGGATTTCACCTAACCAAGGGTCATTTCCCCAAAAGGAAGAACTAGGTTTTCCAGCAACTCTAACTGTAACTTCATTGCTTCTGACTCCGATCTTCCTCTTGAAAGCTTAAATGTTATTGTTTTTTTTTGTAAATATTTTGCATTGCTTGATGCTGGATAACCACATATTTATCTTTTTATGTATTGGGTGATGGTGCTTGGCTTTCTTTTGTGGCTGTCCTCAGTCTGAACCACACCGTGCATACTGCTCATAACGTAAACCGTCTTCTTCCGGCTGGTTGCGTACACTGTCAGAGTGGCGTCAGTCGTTGAAAACACCTGAGTGCTGAACTCATTGCATTTAGTCTCTCGAGCCGAAGGGGGAATTTCTCTGCAAATCTTATTGAGTGTACCAAGAAGGGTAGTTTTCTGGCTAAGCAGCTTTTTTGCAAGTGTGATGGAGGTGAAAAAATTGTCCGTCTTGACAGTTCTGCCCTGGTCCAGAAATGGTCCCATCAACTTCATTACCACACTCTCGGACAGTCTCTCCTCTTTGGGCTGACCAGGTTCTTTGCCAACATATGGAAAGACATTGCAGATATATTTCGATTTCAAGTCGCAAAACTTGATACCAAACTTATCTGGTTTTGTAGCAATATATACATATATATACTAATTTGATGTCATTCAAATAGATCAGATTCAGAATCAGCTCAGCCTCAGAGTCACATCACGAAGACCAAGGCCTCAGTTAGATTTCACACCTTGCATTGTACTCCCAGCATGTGGCTGCCTGCAATTAGTGGCACATTAGAATAACAACAGGGGCTGCTCAGCCACCGCATTCCAGGGCAGGGGATCAAATGACCCCTCTTCAGTTCTTAAAGGAGTACCCAAAATCTCCAGTCTTTCTAGTGTTAAAGGGGTGGAGTCTGCAGAGTCTGACCAATCACAGACAAGAAGAGACAGGAGAAACCCTGCAGAGCAGCCTACTTTACCATGGAGGAGCAGACAGTTAATCTTTAGAAATACAAAGAATTTAAACATCATCAGGACAAAAGAAACACTGCTAGCGCAGCATAATCCAGGAAGGAATGTTGTCAGAAAACTGTGACTCTCTTAATGCGTAAATCAGTGAGATTAAACCGTTTCAATTCACTCAGTATAAACAGACAGTTTGACTCAGTTTGACTTTATTACAGCACAGACGTTTGGAGCAGAGCTCTCCCTCAGTGGATGGCTCCATCAGTTGAGAAATGTTGACAAAAGACCATCTGATGAAAATCTGAATCTCTTGTATAGGATGAAATTGTGGACACTTTAAGGATCGCATCTGTCCCTAAAAACTCCCTCTCCTCTCATGATCTGCACACCAACATCAACAGGATCTTCTAAGAATGGGCAGGTGAACCAGCTTCGTAGGACAGTAGTAAAGGATTCTGGAGTCGATATTTCTTCATCTTGTCCAATAGATCAGAAGCTACTCAGACTGAAGTCACCCGTCAAGGACAGCACACTGCAGCACTAAACCAAAATACTGGGTGGATTGTTTTAAGCTGAGTAAAATCAGACATCTAATACAAACGATAGGATAGAAAGAATGTTTGGATATGAGATTGTTTATGTAGCCTTTGATTAAAATGCAAGTAAAGTGCCCAGAAATGATCAAAGAGCAGATCAGTTAAATAAGCTTAGAGACATTTCTGCATGTATGAGTCCTGACGTGTTGGACTGGTCTCAGAGTCTCATAGCGTGCGTTCAGTATCAGTAACACATTTGAGCTCCCTTGTGGTCAGACATGATATTGACTTATGCATAAACAAAACAAAGCACATTATATTGGCCATATTGTGAAGAGTCAAAGTCAGGACAGAACATATTTCCAAGGAGAATTCTACACTGTCCTCTTTCTGCAAGTAGCTTACATCAGATTTAACAATTTACTCTTTCCACTGTTTTGCTCTGTGGAAACTCTGCTTTCTTTCTCTCTCTCCCACGCAGACACACACACACACACACACACACACACAGACACATGCACACACACAGCCTAGTGTTGATTACCCATGTCTAAACACAGCATGTTCGATGAGGGTCGCCTGCAGCCTGCAGGTAAAGAGTAATGGGTTCCAGATTTCGTGCGTGGGTGTGTGTTGGTGTCTGTGTCTGCTGGTCAAAAGTGCAGCAATTGTTAGTGTTGAATTAACACGGTTATAATAGAGAGCCCGACTCAAATCAGCTGAAAGAAAAGGTCCTTTATGAGGCCACGGTACCACATTTCTAATCTGTCTTTTTCCTCTCTATCCATCTACTTTCTCCCTCCTGTCTTCTGTGCACAGTAGACAAAACAGACCTGCCAAAATCATGTCCCTTTCAGTTTGTAGAAATAGGAAATGAACACAAATAGATTAACGTATGTCCTGTATTCTGGTTTCCACATACATTTAGTGGATGTTCCTGAGCCGTTTCTGCTGCCACGCTTCACTGATGGTGCTTTTCTGAACCATAAATTTAAATTCCAAAGCCGTCTCTTAGGGAATCATATTTGACTTGACCCAGACTTTAAACTGACCTTCGTTCCTTCTGTTATACTGTGACCCTCTGGCCTGTGGATACACACGTGTCAAAACAACATTCATCACCTCTGAATCTGCTGCTGTTCCCCTGGTGCTACCCTCGTTCCTCTTTATCCCTGCCCTTTGCTTGGACTCTTCTCTTGAAGATTTATAATTTCCTCATATTGTCATATTTATCATCTTCTCTCGAACTTCTTTAAAGTTGTGACAAAAAAAAAAAAAAAAAAAAAAAAAAAAACAGGACATCAGCGATGCCACCGGGTATGATTTCATTTGTTTTGTTTTATTTTATTTTTTTAAGCTCCTTTTTTAGTTTTAAAAAAGAGAAACATTTCTCATATTCACACATCCTTGCTCAGTCCACAGGGGTCGCCAGAATCAAAACACATTCAAGAGCATAAAGAAGATACCGTCGAAACTGAATAACTAAAAAGAGGACTCTGGTATTTCTCTCTTTTTTCGTTGTTTTTGTGTGCACCCTCCTGACTCCTCTCATTTCCCTTCTGATCATTTCTCCTTAATCTCCTCCTTCACTTCTTTTTGCTCCATTTTCCCCTCTCCAGTGATATTTCACTGTTTCCTCCTTTCTTCTCCTCTGTTGTGGAAAAAAAATGGATGCTGTGGTAATAAATCAGAGGATGTGAAGCAGTGTGGAAGAACAGGTTTGAGGGTCAGCGCCTTGGGAGCCAACCTTTTTACAGCTCCCACTGGGACCTCAGGATTCAATTGACATCACTCTGCCTGCAGTATGTCTTTTTTTGTGTGTCTAAGTGTATTTTTCTACTTCTTCTCCTTCTTCAGCCGGTTTGGTTCTGAATAGAACAGGTTGTTTCAGAGGTCGAACACCTGACAGCTGAATTCCAGTTTCTTGGAAATATAAAGTTTGATTAAATTATAAAGATCTGGAGGATAAGATTTTCTTCAGGCTCAGCACGTTCCAAGACTTTGACAGACACCTAAGTGCAGGAGAAGGCCAAAATCAACACAAATATAGCAAGCACATCTAGGACGAGGACTTTCAGGTCCAACCTGATGGACCAGCTGAGCTTTATTTGTACGCTGATGTGACAAACTAATGATTCAAAGAAACACAATCTGCAACACCTTAAATGATCTTCATTGGAGGATACGCAGCAGATAATTTATTTATATTATAATCACACCCACAAGTCCCACATAAATGACACATCAGGAATGTACTGCATGTGACACACACACAAAAAAGGTATTATACACACAAAGCAGTTCTGGAAATGCACAAGACAAGCATGCAAAATAGAAACCTCTGCAGAGACGTGACAAGATGTGACAGACACCGCTAGAGCTAAAGGTGAAGGCCTTACAGACTGCTGTAAGAAAATCAAACATCCTGAACATAATTAAACCAAGTTAGAATGACACAACTGATTGGAGCAATAGTAAATAGAAAATAATGCTGATTCAGCATGATTCCCTTAAACAGTCTAATTTTGGTCTAAAGAGTAAAAGTTAGTTGGGATAAAGAGGAAATTGATGTGGTATCTACACATCTTGAATGTGTGGAACCAATGTTCACATTAAAATGAAGTAGATTCAAAGAACTTTTTCTTTCAGTGTAATAAGTTGCCAGCTCCAGCTCCAGCAGTTTTGATTATACACACTAATCTTTGAAGGCCCATTAAAAATGTTGTGTTTGGGGTACGTGAACATGGAATACAATAGTTTTCTGTGTCTAAAAGCTGAAGTTTTGTTCTCTTATGTATTCAATCTTTATTCACTCGTGAGTAATCAGCATTTGAATATTGGTAATTTTTATATGTACATTTTTGGCTCTCTTATTTACAGATAGTAACACCGTCTCTGCTATCTCTGTCTTTTTCCTTGGAGTCTCCACCGTCTTCCCCATCTCCGTGTCTCTGTGTGTAACTTTTTTATACCGCGTCCATCGTCTGTGTCTCCCTCACCTCCACTTTCTCTGTCTGTTGAATATTCTTCTGGATGGAGATCATAAATTCAATCGTCAGAGTCTAACCGTTTCTCAATTCAGAGTTCTCTAGTTCGAATTTGCCTTCTCTGAAAGTTCAGACTTGACAAGTTTGTTGCAGAGTTTGGACTTTAGAGGTATGGGAGTCTGCTGGACAATCCTGCTACCATTGGAACACTAACGGACTGACTGTGAAACTGAAAAGTCCACTCAAGTTACGTCTGGCCTCAGACTTGGTAAAAGGGTCAAGGCAAGTCCACATCTGGGTACTTGCACTGAACTTGTTTCGATGCGGACTTTGAATTGGAACAGTACTTGGGCTGTGACTGATGATGTTTCACAAGTCTGCCAGTAAAGAATGCAAGTACAGAAAAGAATGTGTATTCTTCTGAGTCCATGAGAAGTTTTAAGGCTTCTGTAACTGTGAATCATTTCCATGGAGACGACATTTTCCAAAGTGCACTGATAATACATCCACTGTCATGAATTACATACAGGATACGGCTGTGTGTAACTTTGTTGCAGCTCAGTTGTCCTGGATGAGGAGCTTCTTCTTCGTGCACCCCCACAATATGACAGGAATGACGAAGAAGTGTTTGATGGAATATCTTGTTAATGGCAGGAAAAGAGTTAAAGGCAGTGTGTGCATGTGCTACTCTGCATCCACATTGTAAAGGGCCTCATTTGTAAAGTCCAATAATAGTATTTGAGATTTGGAAGCTTTAGACCTCTGTCTGACTTAGGCTGTAAGGTTTTCAGCCTCACTCTTGGACTCTTACTTTGCCAGACAAACTTTGAATTCATTTTATCCATATGGTTAATAAAGCTTTTGGAATGTCTACAGGTAGCATCTGAAATGAGTACGGCAGTCTGGGCAGAACATTCATATGAATACTTTCAATATGACCAAAAAGGGTCAGAGGGAGCAGAGACCATCATTATACTGTAAGTCACTATGTACACACTGGATTAATTAACTATAATTGGATTCAAATAAATGTTGTAAAGGTGGAGTAATTTATATACCATGGTATTTTACTGTTCTTTTCAGGCCATTTAAATCCACTTTGGGATTCTGTTGTTTAATTCATAGCCTTGGATCAAATGCATGTTTGTAAAAACAGGTTTTCAGTGATCTAGAAGAGAAAGAACTGATCTTAAAAAAAAGAAAAATCTGACATTTACCTTGAATCACTGAGCCAATAAATATCATTCTTACAGCCTTTATTGCTGATGAAATAAATTTAAAATAAAGTGAAGAGGTTTAAATCAAAGCTGGCCACCACAAAACCTCTAGAAACAAAGTAAATATGGAGCAGCAGCAGGTTCACGTGTTCAACACCAGTCCTCTCTCTCTCTGAGGACGTAAATCAGTTTAACTAATCACTGATCTGGTATGCAGGAGTAAAATCCCTCAAAATTCTTCACAAATTTCCCCCAGGACTGACCAACATACCCAGGGAAATATTATCATGTTTCTGAGAGTGTGATTAATGTTCAAGGTGTTCAAACACACACTGCAAACACACACTGCCTGACACACCTGCAGGCTCAGACAGCAGCAGTGTAGATAGTGCAGCAGGTCAGTTATTTCATTTACTTTCAAAGAGACTGAAAACACACGCAGTCTGCTTCTTCTGTGCTGGACACTGATGGAAAGATTGCAGTCTGTAGGTTTTCTGTTTCTGTGTAAAATCAGAACCTCTATAGAATCACCCGAGCTTATAAAGTGAGCGTGAGACTCTCCTGCTCCTCTCCAACACAAATAAACTCACAGGGAGGTTTCTGCCGTTCTGCACTTTTGTATATTTAAATGCTGGTTTTAGCTTGGAGGCAAATACAAGCTGAACTTATACACAAGCACATGCCAGCTTTGGAATTTGTTGTTCTTTGGTCTCTGAGATGGAGCGCTCACTCTTTGTGAATGTGAACTATTAGTTTCCAAAGCAACAAATCAGAAGACAGGAGCAGAGACACCTAGTGTCATTAGGATGTTTAACCTGGAGCAGCTCCACCGATGATAAATAGGAGCAACCTCGACACTGGAGCTTCTTCTTCTGCTTGAGATTTAATTTCAAGACAGAAAATTATCATGCAGTTTGTTCACACTCACTTCCTGCAAAAGTTCCACATTTAGAGTGTGATGTCACATGAATAATTCATGTAGGTTATGCAAATAAAATCCATCACCTTGCAGTTTAATTTCTGTCCTGCTGTATGTTTACAGAAACTGAAGAGATAGCACAGGGAAAATCTTGTCCAACCTACTGAGAAGACGATCATGGTTGCTTCAGATGAAACCACAAATACTTCATATGTTCAGTTTTCATGGTTAGATATCCTGCCGTGTGAGAAGACAGCCTCATGATAGCCAATCAGGATGTAGGCTGAGTGAACAAGGAAGCACTTAAAACACTGCCTATGAATATCATGATGCTGGCAACAACAGATGTCTACACAACATATCGCAACCTGTCCACACTGCTGAATAAACCACAAGATATCTGAGCAGCTAAAAGCATTTAGCTTCATATCCATCCCACAAACTGCCATCTTTAACCCTTTAAACAAAAACTTGAAGGACAAGGGTCGCAGTGTGGGAAACTGGAACGGGGTCCACACATCAGGGTTTTCTAAATCTGAAGAGCTGTTTGATCTGTCAGAGAGCCCACACATGAAGATCAAAAATCAGGCATTGAACAGTTTTGATTCTACTGTGTGTGGTGTGCTCTGATAATCTCAACACAGCTCAACAAACACAGAACCATTCTGTCCCACCACAAATCTAGAATCTCATCCTCCAAGACAGAAATCTCACCTGACCAAACATGATCTAACAAAAAACATAGAAGCAGAAACATAGGTTCACATAGCAACAACCAGCTAACACCAATGCAACATGGAAGAGGACATAGAAGAGGGAATGATGGTGGTCTTTGGACTATTTTTAACAGAAAATTCCTGAACCACAAAAAGAAAAGACTGTGGAAAAAAATCCTGGAGACAGTAGGAACACAGATTTTCCTCACAAACTTTCTGCGGGTGCGCCTCAAAGCGTTAAACTGCAGTCTCCTCTCTCCTCCGGGCACCAGAAGTTCTTTCTGAGGCGCCATATTAAGGGATGACCCAAAGTGTTAATTGTGCTGGAAGGAAAGAGGAGAGAGGCGGGAGGAGATTGATCAGAGGAGCTATGAGCGAGAAGATACGAGTCTTTTCACCGACAGACACGCCTCCCTTGTCACATGTCAGCCACATGGTATTTAAAAGGGCTCCCCACATCTGTGAAATGTAAACACCATGGCAGGAGAGAAGCTGTTTAAGTGAAAGTAGTACAACTTTTTTTGTTGGCACTGTAATAAGTACACATTTCAACACCCAAAGCAGTCGATATGTAATGTAATGTTATGTAATGACTACTGTCCATTTATATGATGCTTTATATCCTTAAGTTAAGTTTAAATTGTACTTAAATTGACACTCTATATTAAGGTTAAAAACATTTGTTTTTGGTACTGTTGGTAATTTACTGTTGTTAATTCAGAGCTCTGTGCGCCTTTTAAAGGCTATGATATTTACCTTATGAGGAAAATTGAATTTTTTGTTTTCATCCCATCATTAACAGGGATGGATGAAGTGACTCTAAAATTTATTGAGCTTTGGTCAGAAAATGTCGGCCTCTTCACAGCGAGGAGACACACCGCCAAGAAGGCACTGATGTTAGTCCTCAGTTTTTCTGGACCATGTAAACATGCTGACCAACAGAACCACCTGTTGGAAACATCTACTGTCCATTCCCTGCAGAGATGCAGTTAATTGTTGTATGTTTTATTTCATATTAGCAGATTGAAGAATAAACCCCATCTCACTGACATTAAAGGAATATTTTAGATGATATTTAGAGCAGAGGATGGAAGAGGCTGATCACATGTTTTTATCCTCACAGTGAAATCATTCATCTCCTCAATCTGGATGGTGAGGTTTCTGTGGGCCAGGCCTCCAAAAAGTGGGAAAATTTGAAAAGAAGATACAAAGTAAGAATGTACAGTTGCCCTGGATTCAGTTCATGTTCAAGAAGCAGCGGGTTGTCTGCAGACAGAGGAGTTTCCCTCACGTAGGCTCATATTTCCTGGATGCAGCTGACATTTGAATGGGTAATTAGAGTTTGAACAAAAACTTTTCGCCTCATATTTGAACGAATGTTGAAAACTGGAATAAAAAGTGACAGCCCTAGGGAGTGATATGGGAAACATCGGATCCAAATAGGGATCTATTCAGGGATAAGAATAGAAATAAAAAATACATCAGTTAAAACACAGACCTGGAAAAAAAACTGTTCTGAAGTTGTGGACGAAAAGAGGATTGTGCACAACTATTTGTTAAAGGTGCAATTTAAATAATTGTGAGTTTAATTGTGTTTTTTTTTTTGAAGTCTGGATGTTGATGAACCAAATTTTCAGGTCACGATAAATACATTCATGTAAAGACGTTAGCTGTAAGAGCTTTAAGTTTCTGCAGAACGCACAGAGCTTTAGCTTTATGTAAGTAGCCTATGCACAGTCCAGATGTAGCTTTGTTAGACATTACTGGATAGAAACAACCAAGACACAAAACCTTCTGTCTGTGAAATGATCCAGAAGAAGAAACAACCTCCAATGTGTACCTTGCAAGGAACAAATACCGAGTGAATATTGTTAACACATGATATAGAACTATAGTCTTAAATCGACATATAATGCATTGAGGATCCTTAACAAATAGAATTTTACAAGACAACAACATTTTTTAAATGAATTTTGCAGATAGACGGTTTTGCTGTTTTGACTTTGTGCGCTTAATAAAATATGTAAATGTTGGACCCATAATAATGTTAAGCATGTATGTGGACACAGACACCCCCCCCACTCTCATGATTATTTTTTCTATTCTGTGTATAATCTTGTTCCTCTGTTAAAAGATAAATATTCATGTACTAAGACATATGTAATAATTTTAGTAGTTTATGGGTGGTTAAAATGAGCAAGGCTCACAGGCATTTTGGAACAGCTTATGTCTTACCACAGATGTGCTTGTGTTTCTGTATTTTCAAGTGAGCAAAAGTGATGAAACAGTGAGTAAATGTAACGACACAGATAGAGAATGTGTACGAGAGAAACCAGACTTCTGTTCATGTGAATGAGTCACTGTATGTCGAAGTTTTGCAAGTTAATGAATAGTCTTTGAAGTACCGCACCTGTCGTGTTTGCTTGCAAGGAAATACTATGTCTAGCCACCCATAGCCTGCTTTAATATTTGCTGTGTGAGTGTGCAGAATATTGTTAAATATGAGTGTGAGCTACTGCACTAGTAGAAGATTGTTACTGTGTGTGTATGTGTGAGAAAAAGTTGAGCACACGTGTTATTCAGTAGACCGGGATGTACTGCAGTATGCAGCCACGCTGAGCTGATGTGCTTGTGTTTCTGTATTTACAGCTGGATTAAAAGTTGTTTAAAACCCATGCAGGCTTGGAAAAGGTTTTATTTGTCCAAGAGTGCAACATAAATCTACACTTCATATAGAACATGATCCATTTTGTTGATCCACTCTGAGATAAAATCTGGGGGCTGTATGAAAATGGTCTGACTTGGGACATGCCTGTTCTAAAGTGAACATTTCTCTTCGTGCAACACTTTCCCTGCTTCCAGACGGCTCCTCCAGTCACACTGACAGCAGATAATAGCACAGAAGGAAACTATTTTAAAAGCATGACAGCAATTTGATGTTTGATCGATGCCATCCACATCCGCATCCATCCCATCCACCTCCACCTTTCATCTCAACCAGCCGTCCAGTACGTCCTCACACTGAACTCATCAGGTCAAATTTATTTCAGATGTTTCCTCCTTTACAACCAGGAGTGTGAGTCTGATTCTCAGATTGTTTATGAATACAGGCCCTGGACAATATCTGAAGAAAAGACAAGCTTGACTTCAGTCTGTGATGGGCTGCACCGAAATGTTGCTTCACAGGTAAGACTAGGACTTGTTTCTGAGAGTTTGGTGTGGTTGACTTATAAAAATGAGTTCAGCGAAAGCATAAAAAGTCTTCATAGTTTGTCAATTGACTCCTGTTCCTTGTGTCACATGTCTGTAAAGTTTCATTCAAAAAGATGCTTTAACCCTTTGATGTCACTCTGCAAACAGTGTGAAATATCGCACTAATCACAAAAGAATATAGTTAATAAAGTGGATATCAAATTAAACAGCAGACCCCTGGCTACACGACTATATAAACTTTTTTTTACATGCCACAAACACTCAAATAACAACTGAATGGATCACCACATATCAACCTCTGTACAGCTCCACTCTGTCAACCCACTCACTACATTTCCATCTCTACTGCTGTGTCACTACACGCTGAACAAAAGATCAACACCTCAGATAAAAGCAGGGACTCCACAGATTCCAGTGATATGATCCAAAGCTCTCTGCAGCAAAGTATCAGAGAGACAGAGGACAAAGAATCACAAACACTAAAAGCACTTCACCTAATGAAAGTTTTAACATTTCACTTAACTGTTTTGCCAAGAAACCTTCATATTTCAGAGGAATCCACAGTGCTGTCTGTTAGCTCGATTTCTTATATTAAACTCAAAACTTTCCAGCTTTCGCTGTCGGACTTCAGGACCCGGGGAAACCTTTACGGTGTCAGTATGCAGCAGGCTGCAGCAGGCTGGGTCTCCCCTACTACCAGCATTCTCCTGATAATGATTGGCTTACACTTCGGTCAACATCATTATGGTGAGTTTCACATCATTTTGCAGTCTGTGGTGTCAATCACTCAAATCCACCAATCCATGAAGGAGATAGACACATGCATATTCATGTGTAGTTAAATTCTTTGTAAACAGCGTTACACATCAGAAAAACAGCTGGTATGAATTTTTAAAATAATAATAAAAAAAGTAATAATAACCACACGCTGTTGTATTTGTATGTATTGATCCTCATTAGTGACGGATAAATGAAATCTGTACTTTTGTAGATGAGAAAATTCAAATGACACAGATGGAGCCAAACTGAGCCCAAAGAGAGCTCGCCTGAACTCTCTGCACTAAAACCTCTCTGATTTAGTTCTCCTTCACTTTATCAGAGTCAACCTTTGCAGAGATAATGTTCATATGTTGGACTATGGTCTGATAAAGGTTTAAAGCTGCAGCTGCATCTTTTTCAAAGAGATATTCAACCTGAAATATGTTTTTTTTAGGCGAGACTACTTTTTTCCCCCTTTTTAACTGGGTGCATCTTCATTTACCCTTAACCAGTATCACATATTCTGATATTAATATGATGTCTAAAAAAATCTCACGTTTTCTCTTTACTATGACACCAAATTATTCAAACAGACCCTGTGGATTCAGAGATATACTCATTTTATTATAGGTGTGCAATTTTCAAGCTGAGACCTGAAAATCATCTCAGGGTTCAAAGGGTTAATCAGCCAAAGAAATCAGCCGTTTGCATGTGAACCATGAGCAGCCATGTTTGGCACACATCGCATGTTTTAAGCATTTGTTATCGTCTGTGCCAGGCAGTGTGTAAGGCTCAGTGTTCGCTTCTGTTCCAGAGGAAGTGAACCACTTCTGGGTGGATTTTCCCCTCAAAGTCTGGCCATGGGAAACCTCACAGTGACAACAGACTCCCTGCTGAGCAGACCAAATCAGGTTCAGCTCTGTTCCAACTGAAGTATGTGTGCTCGCATGTGCATTTTAGCATGTGAGAACATGAGAATCACTCCAGTATGGATCTTTTTAAGACGCGTATTGCTGCTGTGATCCGAGTATCAGCTGCAGGTTCATAGAAAGATTCAAGATGAGAATCATTCTGGATCATCTGAGGCTACAGTGATATTCAATCTTCATAACACACTGTTGGCCTGTGTGTGAGAGTGCGGTGTGTGTGTTTGTGTGTGTTTGATGGATTGCCTCTTTGGCAGGGAGATTTGTCACTCAGCAGGGGAGAGCATGGCTAAAAACACACTCACACACACTGAACAAAGATGGTTCTAGTTCTGAAGGTGATGAGAGACAAAAGGGGAAATGGAGTGTGTGAGCTGCAGGTTATGATGGGAACCTCTCTCAGGATGGGTGTGTGTGTGTGTGTGTGTTTGAAACATGAAATGAAAGGTCAAGTATCTGTGGATGCATTTTCAGAAAGTGTGAGGAACTTCTTTTCTTGCATGTAAGAATACTCTGTGTGTGTGTGTGTGTGTGTGTGTGTGTGTGTGTGTGTGTGTGTGTGTGTGTGTGTTTGTGTGTGTGTGTGTGTGTGTGTGTGTGTGTGTGTTTGTGTGTGTGTGTGTGTGTTTGAAACATGAAATGAAAGGTCAAGTATCTGTGGATGCATTTTCAGAAAGTGTGAGGAACTTCTTTTTTTGCATGTAAGAATACTGTGTGTGTGTGTGTGTGTGTGTGTGTGTGTGTGTGTGTGTGTGTGTGCGCGCGTGTGTGTGTGTGTGTGTGTGTGTGTGTGTGTGTGTGTGTGTGTGTGTGTACGTATGTGTGTGTATACGTATGTACGTGTGTACGTGTGTACGTGTGTGTTTGTTCCCAAATGTGTGTGCATATGTAGCTTGTAACATGTGGTGACAGTTGCACACATTAAAGTGGCAGAAGTATGATGCTTGGTGTCACACTGCTGGGCATGTCTGTAAGTCCTCATGGGAGACGCCTTCAACAAATACATGTGTGTGTATGTGTGTGTGTGCGTGTGTGTGTGTCTCTACAAAAGTAGAGACTCTACAAGAGAAACAAAGAAAAAAAATGTATGTAAATAAACCAAAAAAGCCAAATAAACAAAATTATGGGATATAAACGAGTGAAAGATGGTTCATGCAGGTATCATGTGATTTATGAAAGGAATTGAAAGACTTTAACCAGCGTTTGTTAACTTATAGGAAACATGAGAGCTGTGGTGACAGCAGATAGAAGATAAGTTTAGCAGATGCAGGTATGAATTTAACTAAGTTTGATTCTTTGGGCCCACAGGTGTGACCTACTGGTACGAGCTGAACCAGCAGAAAACAGCAGAGCAGTCAGCTGACCTCTTTACTCAAACTCAACCTGATTTCTATGTCAGCAGTTGACGTGCCTGGTTGTGTCTAACAGCAGTAAAATGTTTCTGGAGTAATGATGCGGACAGGTCGTCTGGGGGTACTGTACCAAATGGACCAGTGCTTATATAGCACTCCTCAAGTCTTTCTGAACACTTAAAGCAATTTAACACTTCTAGTATCTTTCACCAATCCACACCCCATTCACACACTGATGGTGGAGACGTCTGTTGTCAGCTAACACATTCAAACCCATCCACACACCGACTAACAATGGGAGCAATCTGGGGTTCAGTGTCTTGCTCAAGGACACATTGGCATTTGACTGCAGGAGCTGGGATCCAACCCTCGACCTTCTGATTGGAAAACAGTGACTACCACTGATTCACAGCCGCACACATTGAAAAATTGAATATATTGAAAAATAATTCCAACCAAATCAAACATGAAATAAGTTAATGTGTGAAGTCAACAAGTTTATCTCAGTTATTATTTTTTGTAACATTGCAAGTCAAGTTTGAGAAGTACATGTATAAGAATGAATCATTCAGAAACTCGACCGTTGCTTTAAACTTTGAGTACAATAACCGCCTTTCAGAACTGTTTTCAAGCTCATTTTAAGGCTTTCCATTGTTCCCCTGATACATCTGAGGTAGTTTTACATAATTTTAAAAAATAAACAAAACAAAAAAAAAAAAAACCCCCAAACAAACAGAAAACCAACTCTCTGGGAGCCTCCTCCACATTTTCCATACCTTTTTCAAACTCCAGATCCAGAGAAAAAAATCCTCAGCAAGAAAGGAAAGAGTAGGATGTGTCTTTTTGGGACTTCTCATTAAAAGAGCTTTAAAAAAAAATCATAACTTTCAAAATCATTGAGATCAGGAGTTTTGCAGTCCTCCTGTCACTCTTGTTTAATTTTTCTGTGACTTTTGAACAAACTGTTCACAGCAGTCAGTGGTTTCTGTGATAACTCCATCACACATTTACTGCCCTGAAACTTTGCCTTTATTTAGTATTCATTCAATAAACACTCAGTTTTCTAAACAAATGCACCAAAGACAGAAAATCACCGGAAAAACTACAGAGACTATTCGGCACCATTTCCGATGTCCTTCAGCAGTACACATGCGTGAATTTATGAGTGTGTGTGTGTGTGTGTGTGTGAGAGAGAGAAGAAATATGCAAGATATTTTCCCTCAAATCTGTTGTTTACTAAGTTAAGGTAATGTTTTCCAGTCACCCTGTGGCACATGATTAAAGATGATGATGTGTGTGTGTCTGTGTGTGTGTGTGTGTGTGTGTGTGTGTGTGTGTGTGTGTGCATGGGTTTGAGTGTGATGGGTCTGATTATCCTTACTGTGAAGGTGGGGATTACCCCCACTGACCCAAAAGTGAAGACACATCCATGATGGACACACGCACGCACGCACGCATGCACGCATGCACGCATGCACGCACACGCACACACACACACACACACACACACACACACACACACACACACACACACACACACACACACACACACACAAGTCTGGGGTGTTTCACTAAGGTTAACATAGAGTCAACCTGAGCTTTGAGTCAATCCAAGAATATAAACACCCTTAAATCATCACATGATCTCATCAGCACATGTGGACACACAAACATGAAGATAAACACACACACACACACACACACACACACACACACACACACACACACACACACACACACACACACACACACACACACACCACAGGGATGTGAACAGAGAGAGAGGGAGAGAGAGAGAGAGAGAGAGAGAGAGAGAGAGAGAGAGAGAGAAAGAGAGAGAGAGGAACCACAGTTTCTCATCACCTAAGGAGCCCAAAGGAATTTTTTTAACAGAGGAATGGAGGAGAAAAGGAGGTGAGGGGGTCGAGGAGGTTTAGAAAAGAGGGGACTTGGAGGGAAGAAAGGGTTATGGAAACATACAACAGAGTGTGTAGAGAAGAGAGAAGGGAAATTGAGGTAGGGGGGTACTGGACTAAGGGGGAATTTGAGTGAGATTGGTCATCATAAACATCCAAAACGGACAAAAATTAAACCCAGATATTTTCCTTTTGGGCTGTTTTTTTTCCTCCATTTTTGACATGAAATCATGAATGCAGAAGTGAAGGAAAAAACTACACCTTTGATTTCTGATTTCTTAAACAGAACTTAAGAAAAAGTGTCCTCACCCACACTAGATAGATGGAAAGATAGATAGATAGATTGATAGACAGACAGACAGACAGACAGACAGACAGATAGATAGATAGATAGATAGATAGATAGATAGATAGATAGATAGATAGATAGATAGATAGATAGATAGATAGATAGATAGATAGATAGATAGATATCGTGCAGCTATCTGTTAAATAGTTTAACATTTTGTAAAAAGCGGTTTAAGCTGTTCCTTTCACCTGTTACTGCTCTGGTCTGAGTTGAGTTATCCACTACTCTGATACTCTGATACATCATCAAAACAGTCACCCAAGAAAGAGAAAAAGTAAATTTACAAGACTAATCTCATAAGTTAAGGAGAAAAAAACTTATTTCGATCCATAGCTTGGCTATCAGAGGAGCAGCAGCCACCAGTACAAAAATGAGGAACACGGGCTATTTGTCAAACCTGTAACTTATCTTAGTCAAGAAGATGCTCCAATTTCATCCTCTTTGAGCAGGTGGATGGCTGCGTCTATGAAACAACCTTCATGAATAAAGTTTGTTTATTAAACATAATTGACCTTTGGCTAAGCCCCCCCCCCTCCACTCACTCAGACAAACAATGAACATTCAGTGACAGGGCGCTATTGGAGGTGTCACAGTAGGAGACATTTTACAGGAAGCTATTGATGATTTTTAGAAGACAGAAAGATCACATATCATCTAAAGGCACTAAAAGGGTCTAAACTCCACATTGGAGGGAAATATGAATCAATTTACTGTTGAAGGTCCATAAAAATCTTCAGTTACAAGACAAAACTTCCAGGTCCCAGAGCAAACCTGATAAACCACATCTGGTTACCATCAGCATCTCAGACAACAAGACAGAGGATCAGCATCAGTCATGAGAAAATCTAACCTCCTTTTTACCATCTTTACCAAGAGTGTCTCTGTTAGTTTGGAGCTACAGTATTTACACTGAATCATTCAGCAGAACATTTGTCAACCTTTGTTAGTTAGTTTAACTAGAGCCCTTTGGACAACAGCTAACAATAATGGACGATCACCAAAGAACAAAAACTAGAACAAAACAGGCCAATGAACTCCAACAAACAAAGAGACATGATGAACAACACAGCTAGGAGCTAACACTTGGCTAACAGTAGCTAGCTTAAGAGAAAATCCAAAACTGTTGGTCAGACTGCTGTGGCGGTTCTAGTGTTAAAGATAACTTTATATTTCTGTCCAGCAAAGTAACAAAATGTTGCCTCAAATACGATGTTGACTTACCTTAGAACAGGTCCAAGTGTATGGGATTGCTATATGCACTGTGATTGGCTCATTGTGTTTGGGGGCGAGACTTAGCCATAGGTCAATTGAAATCAATTCATGAATTTAATCTTAAAAATATCTGATTGTATTCTCTTGCATTTACATCTTTTTATCATAAATTTAAATATTTTCAATTTTTTTATATGGCCCAAATAATCTGTTGTACTGTTGCAGATGCTGTGGTGATATTAAGATATTATTGGAATGCAGTGTGTTTTTCTTTTTCATTCGATGTTAAAAACGGGGTTTAACATCTCGTGTAATAATGATTGACAGCTGCCTTTTTGTGTAGTTTTATTTTTTAGGTTATGACTGTTGAAGGAAAAATAAATAAATAAATAAATAAATAAATAAATAAATATATATATATATATATATATATATATATATATATATATATATATATATATATATATATATATATATGTGTGTGTGTGTGTGTGTGTGTGTGTTTGTGTGTGTGTGTGTGTGTGATCCACAAGTAACCTCAAGAGGAATTTCATCCTCCAGAGAAGACTATTTGTATTATTATTATTAGTTTTTTTTTTTTTTTATGTAGTTTGTTTTTTAACTTTTGAACCCTGTGACTTTGCTGCCTCAAGCTGCAACAAAAAGGACATCAGTTAATTCAGAGAGCACCCACATGTCTTTTCAGGGAACTTCTCTTTTTCTGCCTTCTTTTAACTTTTTATCTTCTTTTTTCTTCTCCTATTCAGATCTTTATTCACTTGATCTTGTGTTTCACTCAGTGTGAGTATACTCTTTTATTCTTTCCAACAATCAGACAATTAAAATGCTGATAAAAATGTTAATGGGCCAAAAAAAAATTCTTAATGAGATTAAAAAACAAAGGAATAAGAGTCATGCATAACAAACAACTGTAAAAGGTCAAACAGGGGCATTTACATTCCTCCAGAGACGCTCAGATATCTGCAAAGCTGATTTGTGTCACAGATGAGCTTTTTATTCACCACATTCCAGACAGCAGAGAGTCAAAAGGCAGACGCGTCAGTAATCTCTGTTTAATCATTGATGACTGTTGAGCATCTGCTCCTTGAGGAATTAGACTCTGAATCTTTTCTCATCTTATGTAAATCAAGCTGAGATTAATTTATACCGGTCGAGGAAAAGGCAGGGGGGATTTTGGAGGAGAATAGGGAGTTGGCTAAGAGGGACATGGGTAAAAACAAGTGGGAGAAGAGAAGAAGAGGAGGGGTGGAATGGGAGAAAAGGGAGAAGAGAAAGGGAGGAGGATAGAGAAAAGTGGGACGCTTTCCTGGAGGCCCCCATGTCATGAGATTCTCATTATTTACCTCCATGGATACTGAGAGCCCTCCCACTGTCTTTATATCCTCCTTTCCCATCCTTCTTTGCTCCACTACTATTATTCTTCTTTCTTCATCCTTTTGACATTTTGCTCCTTCACTTTTCTGCCTCCCATCCAGATCTTAACTATTCCCTTGACACTGTGTATATTTTTTTTCTATACTTTATGACTTTTCTCTATAGACCTCCTGCTGTTTATTTCCTCCGTTACTTTTGTCATTGGATCATGAAATCCACCTTTATCCCTTCAATGCAGTGGGCTACTCAGTCATTGCACAGGAAAGCAATGTGAGCCCACGTGCTTTTGACCCTTGTTGTCAAGCTGTTAAGTATTTGAAAAGGAGAACCTCACTGCATATGAGGAGTAGTGCTCACTCAAGGGTCCGTGGCATAAAACAAAGCATCTCCTAACATACTGTATTATTTGTTCAACGTATCACTGATCAAAATCAAATCTTAGAGCAATGAAGTTTTCACACTGCAAAAAGGAGGAGCCAAAGTTCAAGATGAAAACATTAAATTTATGATAATATGTCTTAAAACTGGTGAAATTGTCAGTCCATACAGCAAGTTAACTTTACTTGAGGAGAAATCTTGAAATAAGAACATAAGTCAGCCTGAGTGTTAAAACGAGAAAAAAAAACAACAACATTTTTATATCAAAGTATTTTAAAACAAACTTCATGTCTGAGATGACTCACTCCGCTGCAACTTAGCTGAGAGTTGTGCTAACAAAACAACAAAAAACAAAGTACTTTACGTTGACAAATTTTGGGGGCAGTTTTTTTTTTTTTAAAGCTAATGTGAGTGACACTTCTGAGGGTCTGGAGCATGTCACTCTCATAGCTTCAAAGAGAAGGCTTCCCCCAAAACTTGTCAAGTGGACTTTGGGTCTTTGTTGTTAATCTGCAAGCATTTGAAGAAAGATCTTAGCTTAAGAGTCCAGATTTACAGCTTTTTTCTGTGAGTGTTTTCAAACATTTTGTCTTTCCATCCATCCATCTTCTATCTGTTACACATTATGCTTATCTGTCTAATCCATGAGGCGGGGTACATCCAGGACAAGTTGCCAGCCTATCACAGGGCTAGCATGTAAAACCCCCAGTTCCAATGAAGTTGGGATGTTGTGTAAAACATAAATAAAAACAGAATACAATTATCTTAAAATCCTGTTTGACCTAAATTCAACTGAATACACAAAGACAAGATATTTATTGTTCAAACTCATAAACTTTATGGTTTTATTTTTTGCAAATATTCACTCATTTTGAATTTGATGTCTGCAACAAGTTCCTAAAAATCTGGGATAGGGGCAACTAAAGACTGGGAAAGTTAAGGGAATGCTCCAAAAATACCTGTTTGGAACATTCCACAGGTGAACAGGTTCATTGGAAACAGGTGAGTGTCATGATTGGGTATAAAAGGAGCATCCCTGAAAGGCTCAGTTATTCACAAGCAAGGATGGAGTGAGGGTCAACACTTTGTGAACAACTGCGTGAGCAAATTGTCCAACAGTTTAAGAACAATGTTTCTGAACATACAGTTGTAAAGAATTGATGGATTTGATCATCTACAGTCCATTATATCATCATAAGATTCAGAGAATCTGGAGAAATCTCTGCACGTAAGCAGCAAGGCTGAAAACCAACATTGAATGCCCGTGACCTTTGACCCCTCAGGCAGCACTGCATTAAAAACCAACATCATTGTGTAAAGGATATTATCACGTGGGCTCAGGAAGACTTCAGAAAACCATTGTCAGTTAGCACAGTTCATCACTACATCTACAAGTGCAAGTTCAAACTCTACCATGCAAAGACAAAGACATATATCAACAACACCCAGAAACACCGCCGGCTTCTCTGGACCCGAGCTCATCTGAGATGGACTGACGCAAAGTGGAAAAGTGTGCTGTGGTCTGACGAGTCCACATTTCAAATTGTGTTTGGAAATCATGGACGTGGTGTCCTCCAGGCCAAAGAAGAAAAGGACAATCTGGATTGTTATCAGGTCAAAGTCTCAAAGCCAGCATCTGTGATGGTATGGGGGTGTGTTAGTGCCCATGGCATGGCTAACTTGACCATCTGTGAAGGCTCCATTAATGCTGAAAGGTACATACAGGTTTTGGAGCAACATATGCTGCCATCCAAGCCACGTCTTTTTCAGGGACGTCCCTGCTTATTTCAGCAAGACAATGACAAGACACATTCTGCACCTGTTACAACAGCGTGGCTTTGTAGTAAAAGAGTGCAGGTACTAGACTGGCCTGCCTGCAGTCCAGACCTGTCTCCCATTGAAAATGTGTGGAGCATTATGAAGCACAAAATACAACAACAGAGACCCCGGACTGTTGATCAACTGAAGTTGTTCATCAATCAAGAATAGTAAAGAATTCCACCTCCAAAGCTTCAACAAATAGTGTCCTCAGTTCACAAACACTTATTGACTGTTGTTAAAAGGAAAGGTGATGGAACACAGTGGGAAACATGAGCCTGTCCCAGCTTTTTAGGAACGTGTTGCAGACATCAAATTCAAAATGAGTGAATATTTGCAAAAAAAACCCCCAAAGTTTATCAGTTTGAACAATACATATTTAGTCTTTGTAGTCTATTCAATTTACTATAGGTAAAACAGGATTTGAAAATCAGTGAATTATGTGTTTATTTGCATTTTACACAATGTCCAAACTTCACTGGAATTCAGGTTTTAGAGACAACCATTCATGTACACACTCACACGTAATTACAGTGAAAAATCAACATGATGAGCATGTTTTTCAGTGAACCCTGGCATGCCAAGGGAGAATGGATAAACTCCAGACAGAAAAGCACCTGCCTGGCTGGGAATTGCTCAAACTTCTTACTCTACAACTGTAATAATCATCTTGAATGCCAGAAACACTACGTTTGTTTAACCCAAGGACAAAACTATGGCTTTTGTAAAATCTGACATTTGCAGCTTCCATGTTTGCTGTTTAAAAGGTGTTGTTCACTTTAAAAGCTGAGAGCTAAATAAGAGCCATGAAGTGAGTCAGTCATTTTCTGGTTAGTTAAGAAGTTGGTTAAATAACTGATGAGTGGTTGATTCTTGTTGCAGTCCTGATAGAAAGCAGTTATTTTGTCTTGGCAGATGAAATTTTATGATTTCTGTCACTGATGCCTTCTTCTTCTGCTTTAAAGGAGTTGTTTCAAACTTTCTCATACTAGAAAAAAACATATTCAAGCCAGTTTTAAAACTTTTGTATTTTCTTTTTATGATTAAAATAAAACTTTTGGTTGTTGCAGTGTTGCAAAAGAAGGTTTTCTGAAAAAGTCTTGTAGCTTCTCGTCGTGCAGGTTGCTCGTATTTAAGCGTAACTGGTGTTTCCCTGTTAAACAAACACTACTTGTAATTTCCTGAGTAATTTGGCACATCTGCAGGACAATTTATTTGTAGAGCGTGATTGAGTTGGGTTCAAGTTTTAAAACAGACCACCAACATGCCGCTAAAGAGGTGTAATGCAATGATAATCCTCCAGCACTACGCACAGATTCTTGTTAGTAAAACCTGACCCACAGGGCACATTTTTCTCTTTTTTTCAGAGCATTGTCCAGTTTTTAAGACAGAAAGATAATCCTTTAAAATTGGAAGGGTATCCCTTTCTTTCTTTAGGGGCTAAAAGCAATAATCCTTTAAAAGTGGACCGGCTCTTGTTCGCTCGCTCTTCATCTTCCCGATTTCAAGAAGGAAGTGTAATCTGCTTTAAGTTTGGTGCTGGGTTTATTCCCCAACAGGCATCTGGGGATCTGATGGCGGGCCTGGATGATGGATTGAGTGCATAAGTGGAGGAACTGAAGGGCTTATTGTAAGGAAAATAATGCAACAGACAAGAAGGAGAAAGCAAGAAAGAAACCGACACAATGCAAGTGAAAACAGAGAATAGAGGGAGACTGGATGGTTTTACAGGAAACAGGACACAAAGAGCCGTGGATGGAAAGGAGTAACGGGGAGTAGGCTGAAAGTAATGAGAGACAAGTGAAAGAATGACAAAGTACATGAAAAAAAGAAGCAAACGTCTCTGAGCTAACATCCTGAAATCACACAGGATATTGAGTTGGTGGTCACAGGGAGGAGAGGGATTGTTACAGTGAGCTGAAGTGGCTGGAGTGGGAAAAAGGGCAAACACACACACACACACACACACACACACACACACACACACACACACACACACACACACACACACACACACACACACACACACACACACACCTTAGGAAACCAAATCTCCCAGTAGGAGCTGGTGTGGTTTTAACCTTTGACCTCATGACCCCGTCTTAGTTACAGCAAGGTTAGTTTAGCCGCTGTGAAACGATCAGATACTTGTGGTAAAGTTGTAGCTTGGGAGCGATTGTGTGTCATTTAGCCACGTAAGTGCCTTCAATGAGGCTGAAGTAGATTTTACACGGGTCACTGCACACAGAACGTTTCCTTTACACAGGCTGAAGGTGGTTGTTGGGTGTGGCAACTTTTTCTGCACACAGTTTAATGCTGGATTTCTCTATCCCAAAGCAGAAAACAGGACATAAAATAGAATAGAATAGAATAGAACACACTGAATTGATCCCCAAAGGGAAATTCAGGAGTCACAGCAGCGAACTAAGTGTAAAGAGCAAAAATTCCAAGAATATATAAGTAGTATAATATAATAGATGGCAGCTATCAATCAATCAATCAATCTTTATTTATACAGCGCCAATTCACAACAAACGTTATCTCAAGACGCTTTACAAGCGTTAACAGTTCTAGACCTGTAAATGATAATACATTTTATTAACATTATCCTGTCTTGATGTGGGGTTTCTAAGTCTGATCTCATCTTAACCCACCATGAGTTCAGACCTTTGCAACATTTAGCAAGTTACAATGGCAAGGAAAAACCTTTAACGGGCAGAAACCTCAGACAGAACCAGACTCATGTTAGGCAGACATCTGAGGAGACTGTGTTGGGATTAGAGCTAGAAAAAATGTCCATCAGAGACGTCAGCCTGGCTGTAATTCTCATGTCAGCCACCACCCAGCAGGTAAAATCCTTCAATGTGGCGTTGGTGTCAAGTGTTAGCTCCATTAGCCATGTCTCTGTGAATAGCATGATGCTAATCTGCTAGTATTCCTTCTGGTGCTGTGTTAGCACAGCTAGCTCATCAATCTCATTGATAGATCTTACATTCTTCAAACGATGGATGGGAGGACGGGTTGATGTCATCTCTTCTTAGCTCACATCGCAGTACCAGCAGGTGTCCTCGCCTCCTCCTCAGCTTGCAGGCAACTCTGGACCAGTTAGCGTCAACATGCTAAGGGCTGCTAACAGCTGAAGTCTTGTAACCATGGGTACATGTAGGATCCCTTGATAATAGGAACAAAAAAGGTAAAAACACCACTGCAAACGCAACCAGTTCGGTGTCAACCACCAACAAATGAGCCATTAAAAGTCATAAAAAGTAATGACAAGCGCAAAATATGAAGATAACTAAAAAGATATGAAAAAAGGAGAAAAACAAAACAAAGAGAGCTGCTGCAACGAGCTGCCACTCTTAAAGGTGCCAAGCAACAAACTATGACGTGGCTTTAAAGCAAAAGTAGTGCAGCAAACCAAATCTTCCATTTCCATGCTTTTCCTCCTTGAAAGTGAGAGGCTGCTGGTTTTACTGATGCTTCAGACTCCAACAAAACTCATAGAGCTTTTTAAGGTTTCCTTTTCTCACACCGGCTCCTGCAGATGGCAGAAAGGTTAGAGAGGTAGAGCAGAGTGGTTTCAGTAAACTCTCTAGAGGCAAACTCTTTCACCTCCTTCACCTCCTTCACCCACTTTCCATCCCTCATTTCTTGTGTATGTGTGTGTGTGTGTGTGTATTTTTGTGTGGAGAGGACCACTTCGAAGTCGACCCCCTCGCCTTTCAGTGACTTGTTTGAATAAGTCTGCATGTGGCCAGCACAGGGGTAGAGGTATTGAGGCTGGGTTTGGTTCACCTTGTGTGTGTGTGTGTGTGTGTGTGTGTGTGTGTGTGTGTGTGTGTGTGTGTGTGTGTGTGTGTGTGTGTGTGTGTGTGTGTGTGTGCGCTATGTGAGGGGATTAGTGGCTTTGGCCGAGGCTAATCTGCAAGTCCCCAGGGAGTCTGCAGGGCCCACCAGTGGAATACATTTGTGGATTGAATTGTAGAAATAGTGTGTGTGTGTGTGTGTGTGTGTGTGTGTGTGTGTGTGTGTGTGTGTGTGTGTGTGTGTGTGTGTGTGTGTCAGCCTTACTGCTGTGCACACCACGCAGCCTCTCTCACTCTGACCGCTCCATTGAGATGTGATTCAGACTGAAGCACAGAGTGAGTATTTCACTTCCTGATGTTATGTGTGGTGTCTCTGTGTGTGCTACTGATTAAACATTAAACCAACAGTTACATATTGTCTAGTCAAGTATGTATTCTGCTAATTGAAAGCAACGATTAGCAGATCTGAAGCAGCCTGGAATAACCATGGCAGAAGAAACCAACGGGCAAAATAAAAGCATTAAACCAAACTGTTCACGTGATCATGAGGTGGATCACCGGCAGCAGCCATGATGAGACTCTTTCTGAACTGGTCTCAGTGACTGAGGAGTCCTCTTCACTACTTCTAACTTCTAGACAAGACATTTAGGAGTCTTAAAATTAGGACTGACACACCCATTATATTTGAGAGTTTCTCCTAAATCTGCATGTAAGGAGCTCCTTTTAGCTTTAAGATGTTTTGTGAATACAGGCCCTGATGTCTGTGATGCTTAAGGATTGGGATGACAGGATCCGACTCTTGTGGGAGACCAGCTGGTTTGTTGATGCTCAGCGCTGCCAAAAAGTTGTCTTTGTTGATTTCACTAACATTCAGCAGTTTATGCAGCAACAATATGGAAATGTTCACATCATTACACTTGGCAAGACATTTCCAGCAGCCCATCAGACGTCGACAAGCATTATCAAGCACCAGTCAGGCAGAGCTTTTTCAGTAGTTCAAGATGTTTTGTTAAGGAGAAAGACGATGACAAGTGAACCATTTCTTCAGAGGAGGTGAGATGAAATGAAATCAGGCAGAACTGAAGTCAGAAAGTGTATGATCATGAATCAATAACCTTCAAAGCAAAGTCAGTGATGATGAACACCCAGGATGACCTCCACAACCTGCACACATCTGCATGCATGAGCAGAGGCTGAACAGACCTTCAGGGCCTCCTCGGGGCTGCTGCTGGGAAGGTTGCAGCCTTTGTGTGTGTGTTTGTGTGTGTAAGAGCATGTTTGTGTGTATATGGTTCAGCTTCAGGGGTCATTTGTGTGGAGGAAAACCATGGATTAGGACAAGACGCCATGTGGAAATCGGAAATTAGCTTGTGGGCTTAAGAGGGTTGGTGTGAATGTTTATGAGTCCAAATTCATACAAACCCTCGAATCTGAACAGAAACTCCTGAAGATGTCTACAAAAAAACTCCAAAACATGATGTGTGTAAATCTCCTCAGAGGTTTCATTCAGGAGCTCCTGACCTTTGAACCCGCTGCTTGTTGAATGTCCAGAGTTAGTGTTCACTCTGCAACCAAAATACCTGGAGTCAGTTTTACTGCTGCTATCCATCTCCAGTGGTCACTGCTGTTTGTTCACTCTTACACATGAATCTGCTCTCAGCTGAGTGTCAGTGCAGTTTGGAGGTCGTACTCCAGAGACAGTTTACACACGCAGTTTGCTGCACTATGAGACAGAGCGCAGCTGTCAGGTATTTAAGTTGCAGGATGTAAAAAAAGTGATCTAGCTAAACTTTAAGCGGTTTGATTTGTGTTTGTATTAAATCATAATGTAAGTCAAACCACTGTGAATGTGAGTGTGAGAGAAGTTGCTGGTGGTGAAATAGACAGCAGCTATTCTCAGCTATAACTGGATGAGCAAATAACCAAAAAAAAAGAGTCATTGTTAAATTTAGAAAGTGAGCCCTGGTTGACAGAGTCCTGCTCTTTTTTTAATGTGCTGCTCTTTGATCCTAATTACCCCTCGATGATGAATAAAGTTATTTCTGATTCTGATTCTCAGTATTCCCTTCCCCTTTTACAGACTGGCTTCAACACTCCATTGCAGAAACAAAGTGGTGGCGTCATGGAGTCCATAAACAATCAGGACGTCATAATGTGATGATGTCATCAATTCAGCAAGTCTCGAGAAGATTTTTCTATTTTCCAAACGGACCATTTTGAGCAGCTTACACACAGATTCAAGGATCTCTACATCATGAATCTGAAGCGGTTTAAAAAAAATGTTCAGACATTTGGTGTGAGCATCCAGCATTGTTTCTTTATATCCATGTTTCAGATGTGAGAAAGCTCTTTAACAGTGTCATATACTTCCACAGTGCTGCATTCCTGCAGGAGAGTCAGATAGACAGCATCTCTGCTGAGGTGGGGAGTAACCTATAAGTGGGTTTTAAACAACTTGGCTCTTAAAGCCTGAGTCTCTTTAGCCAGAATAGTAAAATGAAGAGTCATCTGGGAGCCCAAAGAGACAGTTCCCACCAAGCCAAGTAATGTAGGTCTCCTCGAAGAGACAGAATTGAAATCACTGGGATCACTTACGCTGAAATTGTTTATCTAAAAAGGATCTAAACCCCGCTCTGGGTGAATGCAGACAACTTAAGCAAGATCAGATATCCTCTGAAGATTTAGAGACAAGACTGATATGAGATTTTTAGATGTACAGTGAACCACACAGTATGCTGGGACAGAAATAAAGTATCACAAATAAATAAATAAATAAATAAATAAATAAATAAATAAATAAATAAGGATCAAATGTAGGCCTTTGTTCTTCTCTGCAAAATCGACTTCAACACATTGAGGGATTAAACAGATTTTCTCCAAGGCTGAGTTATGTTTGTGATGCTAAGCCAGTCCTAAAGGTGAGGTTTGTACAGTGCTAAATTTGTCCCCAATCAGGTGCCGGGTCCCCCTTCGAAATTGTGCGCCGAAAGAAACCTTTTTTCTCGGGTTTTAACGCGTTTTTATCTTCTTTTTCACCTTAATTTCCGCACTTACCTAGTATAACATTTGCGGCAACATTTGGCACACCATGTGGCCCATCAGAACACTTGGAATCAATTTGGAATAACTGACATATTGGAAATAAACATATTTTATTGCTAATGGGATTTTTTGTGTGTCACTGTCATGTAAGCACCACGCCAGAAAAAAAAATACAATAAATTTAACAAAAGCCCGAGAATCAAAAATCAAGAAAGAATTAGAAAAAAGGTCTGTATTTGGAAGGATAAATGACCAAACATCACTAGAATGATGTGTTGTGCACTCTGCACAGTAATAATGTATCCAACCAAACTTGACAGGCAGCAGACACAGTCTGATTAAATTTCTCTATTTGTCTATTTGCCACGTTGTTGTGTGCTTTGCCCACAAATAACTTTATGCTTGTGAACCGATTATCTTCTCTTGTAAACTGTAGTCACCAGTGGTGACTACAGTTTCTCGTGAACTGACGTTACTGCTCCCTCATCCTTATCTGTGCTCCTGACTGCACAGACCACATCTTCAGCGGCTATCATGCTGTCACCACCCGTATCTGCGGAGCCGGGCTCTGCCTCCGGAACAACTTTGGCCAGTTTGGGGTCTGGCTGACCGACTGGTTTAAAGAAACTTGAGAGTTTTGATTGTTGCTTTGACATTTTAGCAGGCCAAGTGTAACAGCGTTGTCAGTCACCTGGCTGTTAAGTGTCGTTTACGCGCGGTGCCGGTGCGGAAACAATACCTTCCCAATGCGCGTTGCGTTGTGACACGTGACGGCATGAATCACTTTTCCCCCTGTTTTACCTAATTTCTGAGTAAAATGTATGAGAAATAAGCCAACAGGCGTCACTTCAGAGAGGATTAAAGCGCAGAGAAAACACAGCTAAAAACACAGTTTATTTATTGAGAGGAAAGGTGACGGAGCAGATCAAAGAGGTGCCGGAGCGGATCAAATAGGTCCCGGATCTGATCCAAGAGGTCCCGGAGCGCGCTCCGGCTAGCTCCGGCACAAATTAAGCACTGGGTTTGTAGGTGGGGGCTCATGAGGGATTTAAGGGACGGTCTGGACTTCATCATGAAAAGAAGGATCAAACACAGAAGAGGTGAAAGACATTCATAAAATAAACTCATTAATGTAGTCAAAAAAAATACTGCAATTAAACCATATTTATTTTCATGTGGGTAGAAGTGCTCATTAAAGTACACACTCACGTTAAATGATGGTTTAATCTTAAAACAACAGTGGAGATTATTTTGTTAAAAACACCCATTAGAGGCTCCTTCATCTGGGTTTAAGGGGGGTTTTGAATCACCAATTAACTTTTAAAGGCGCTCTGTATCAGACGCTGCCATCAGAGAAGAAATACGCAAGATATTTCCCCTCAAATCTGTTGTTTACCAAGTTTAGGTAATGTTTTCCAGTCACCCTGTGGCACATGATTAAAGATGGTGTGTGTGAAGTGTGTGTGTGTGTGTGTGTGTGTGTGTGTGTGTGTGTGTGTGTGTGTGTGTGTGTGTGTGAACTAATTTACTGTTATGATCAAGCCACTAAAGTGAATAAATTGATAAATTGCCTTCCTTTGGAAAGAATAAACTCATGGGAAAACAGAACAAATATTTGGTGTGGTTCAGATTTTCATCATCAGGGATGCAGCAGTGAAAAAAAGGAGTCCATGGAAAAGCAAATGAAGCTCTTAGCCTCTTTCACACATGCACACTCACCCTGAATATTTCCAGATTTTCTCACTTACTCATGACCCCCCCCAGCGTGAAGCCTTGGGAGATTTCAAACTGCAGCCCTGACATCTAGAGCATGTTTCAGAGGCTAGAATAATTAGAACATGACAGCAGACAAAACAAAGACCTTTTATGATGACAGAACAAAAGCATTGAAGCATTTAAAAAGTATCTGAGGCCACAAAAAGTTGTTTCTGCTTCTACAGAATCACAACACAGGAAGATTTTGACTAATGGCCCCTGATTTTAAACATCCCCCTTTTTCACCAACTTTATTATTCTTGCTCTTATCTCTTTACAAACTTTGACTCATGTCCTCATTTTTTGTCATCTTCAGCAGCAGTCTACATGCCTCTTACTCTCTGTTGCTCTGCTCGTCCTTTTTTTCTCTTTTTTCTCTACCTACATTCACCTTTTCCCATCCGTTCCTGTGTGCTGCAGCCCTTCCCCCTTTCCTCTTCACCTCAAGCCATAAACCTTGTGACCTGGGTCTCTCAGGTGTCAGGTGGAGAGAGGGGCAGTGTGTGCTTAGGGAGTCCGAGTGTGTGTGTGTTTGCATGCACGTGTGTAAGTGAGAAAGAGAAGGAGAGGGCATTGAGGATACAGGAGGAGGTAATTGGACTGGACACCACATTGTAAATCACTGAGAGTTTAAGGTTCTCATAATGGAAGTGTATTTCTTTTTTATCATCTCACTTTCAAAGCTGGTATGTGTGAAAGACCCCCCCACTCATTCTCTCTCTCTCTCTCACACACACACACACACTAACATTGGTGTTGTGTATCTGAGTGTTTAAGGGGATTAGTAACATGTGCAGTAAAGTTGCGTTACTTGCTCAAGAGTAGAAAATAGAACAAAGGCAGAAAATAAATAACGAAGAGAAAATTCCAATAGAGGAAACCAACCAATGGAGGACACACAGCCTGTTTTCTGCCTGAAAACTCACACAGAAAAGGGAAAACAGCAGAATTTCTATGCCACAATAATAATCAATTCAAAACATACAGGATTTGTTGACAAAAGGGAAAAATAAATTAATGAACGAATGAAATAAACCCACCTAAAGCTCAAAATCCAAGCAGTCACATTTGCCTTTAGTCGCTCCCTTTAAACCCTTTCACGACTCGAAAAAGAAGCCATGTAACTTTTATAGACACTGTTGGGTGTTGAAGTGCGGGTTAATGTGCAGTAACATCTGTTTTATGAGTGTAATGTGAAAAACATGCTTCAGCAAGCTCATGTTCATGCTCGAGTGTGTTGTGTGTATTCATAAATGTATCCAGACAGGTAGACTGAGCTGGTGGATGTTACACAGAGACAGGGAAGTACTTTGAGACAGACTAGTAAGAGCACAACAAAAGGACAAAGTGGAGATTAAAGAACAAGGGGAGGGACAGAGGAACAGACAGAGGAAGGAAGGAAATACTGACGACATTAGAGAGCTGGCTGCTGATGAAAGGAAAGAGGGAAGAGGGATGGATGAGGTCACACAGGGGCTAGAGGAGACAAAGAAGGACACACAGAAGGACAGAGAGAATGGTTTCTTTAAAAATCGAAAGAGGAGACGGTGTGAGTTATAGACAAACCTTTATTTTCAGAAATAAAAATGTGACGGACAAAATAACAATGCGAGAGTGAGGCACCATATGAGTGAACACAGAAGAAGAGAAGTGACCTATACCGTTGTGTGACACGATCAAGAAATAGTTTGATTGTTTTCTGATCCCAAATCCAAAGAGATTTACTGCCGGAATGATAATAATTTAAAAATTGTTGAAAATAAAAAAAGGGAAAAATTAGACTAAATCTCTTTCACCTGATTCCAAATGTTTTAAACTTATGAACACCTTTCCTGTTTCTGTGAAAAGGATGTTGGACCTTCTTTTGCATTTTCCAAAAATACATAAACAAAGACATTATTAAACCGTCTTGTTTGGTATTTGAGTTACATCCATGCAATAAGGTGACATAGAATAAATTAAAACCACAAGCAATAATAAACGGGCCCTGGCACCCTTTCATTAATAAGGGCTAAAGACACATGGCCAATACATGGTTGTACTCTCTGTTGTTGAAGCCTAAAGTTGCTAAGTGCCATGTTGGATATGCTGAAGGTTTGAAAGCAATTTAATGAGCAATTGAGAAAATCCAACATAATATCAAAGTTTACACCAGGTTGGTCTAAAGTCTGGTGAGTTTGGTGTGTGTCAAGGCTGCTAAATTTTGCAGTCTGGTAGGCAGGCTTTCAACGGGCCTCTCTCAAAAAGTGTTTGTACTCAGACCCTAAAAACGACCAGAAAGTGCGGGCAAATTAAAACAGTTTGTGAGCACAGTAATAAGATCGAGAAGATAAAGCACAATCCCTGCTTCAAGTGGATGTGAAAAAGCCCTTTCCTTCAGCGTAACATCCTCAGAAGTCTTCCCATGCTGCTTTTTCAAACAGAGGTTGGGCTGATTGTCATACTAGTGGAAAGAGGATCAATCTGAAATACCGATATATGTTCGTGCTAATGTTGGTATCGGTATTTATCAATACTTGTGTGATAATATCGATATTTAACTTTCAGTTTTCTCTTCTCTCTCACTTCACTCATAACACCACAACACCATAAACTTATACAAACATCAAATAACACACCAGAAAGAGAGCTCTGAGTCAAAGTAGGGACGGAGGGAGGAGGAGAAAACTACAACCAGACCCCAGAGTCCTTTCAGCATGACCAACAATATCCAGGGAGCTGATTTATAGAAATGAAAGTAAGAGTAAGTCATCTCCAACTTTAGCTGATGTTATTTTTCAAGATGTAATCGGTCTTTGGATGTAATAAGTCTGAATTATTTTATTGAAACTGAAAATATGTAATTTACATAAAGATAGAAATGTTAAATATACAGTGCTTCAAAATGTTTAGGAAGTCAGTAATAAACTGATAATTTAGGGCAGTGGTGGCAAACAACCTACACTGAGTGGTGGTTTAGTAATTTTTTATGTCTCTGTGATGTTAATCCACCAGAATGTGTTGGCTCTTTAATCAAAATTATGCATCTAATGCTAAAATATGATGACTGTTATAAAGCACATTACTATTTATTTTCATTCATGAAGATAAACATTAGTTTTAGTGGTTGTTTGTTATTCTTGATTAATTTCAACAAGATTTCAAACCTAAATTTTTCAAACAAAAAATGAAAACACCACAAAAAAAAAAAAAAAAAAAAAAAAAAAAATCGTTAGAAGCACACCTTCACATTTCAATGACAAATCTGTCACAAGAAGCCAACAGCCTTTAAACATAACACATAACAAGACTAACTTGCTCAGAAATTCTTCAAATTTAGCTTCCTTCACAAAATATTGCAAAATGCTGCCAGCTCTGGGACAGTCACACATCAGGTTTCCAAACTTTTCTGCTGTAACCCTTTCTTTAGGATTGTTTGAACAGAGGAGCTAATTCATCTTTCATCCCCTGCTGTAAGAAAATGCCAAAATGCAGGAAAAGGGTAATTTTGGCAGGAAAGTTAGTGATGACACATTTCAGCTAAGCTACACTGAACTTGACTACAGAAACCATTCTCTTTGTAAAGTTGGAAGTGAAGCTGTGATCTGCCAGACAAAAACCATTGGGGGCTGTAATCAGGCTCCACTGGGCACGCTCTGTAGCACCAGCTGGCTTGGTGTGTTGACTGAGAAGGGCGTGTTCACTTTTAAGAGGAGAGGTGCATAAGTGTCAGTGAAGCCTGGAGACTTTTATTTAAGAGTTTACAACTGAGGGAAAATGAGTTTTAGGAGGGTGGGAGGGGGGAAATGATCGGATGGAGTTGTGTTTAAAGTCGCATCTGGTGTTTTTCTTCAGGAGGTTAAAAAAAAACTATCCAGGCCCCCAGATTAATGTGTTTGAACTGTACTGCTAATAAAAGCCAGTTAGCAGCTGAATATATACAAATATTCAAGTGCCAAACAATGAATAAGCCTTATGCACATCAAATAGAGAAGTGCAGAGTACCTAGACCTCTGATCTTCTTCATAAGCGCTCCCTTACTTCTTCTCGTGTACCGCCACCCTTAGGTGAGTCACTGGTACCCACTGTGTTCCATCATCTCATCAGTATCAGTCTGTAACAAAGGTCTGTAAACACGACAGGATTATATCAGCGCCATTAGATAATAATCTGTATAATCAGCCAATCAGAGACAGGGTGGGGGCGGGAACATACCACACATACTCATCTCTAAACAACGATTCCTAAACCCAGCCCACCTCCTCTGTCTCTGAGCCTAGCTAGCTGCTGCCGTTACTGCTGAGCTAGCTGTGGAGCTAATGAGGATGTCATCGTTAGCAACGCCACTGAGAACGCCGACAACATCCTGACGGCTGTCAGGTTTAACAGGAGTGAAACTCTGCTGCATGGGCTCAATGCACCTGTGCAGCTCACAGAACAGATTATAGAAGCCAGTGAGAAAAATCATGCTTTGTCGTAAGGTTGTCAAGTATTTCAGGCCCCGTTTCCATGACCTGAAAATGCAAAAAACACAGTAAAAACATTGTTGTCCAGTTCACGCATGGCAAATAAGAGTTCCCACAATGAAAGTGTAATGCACATAAGGAAAGCAGAGTATGACGTCAGCGTTACAACTGAAATCTGAAAGGCCACAGCCTTTCAGATAAAATGCATTTTCAAAAGTTTCTGTTTTAGCTCAGATAAAACGCTGGGATGATTTAAAAAAAAGTGACATTTAGAAAAAGCATAGATCAGAGATCTGAATAAAAAAAGCTCAGATTATTACACTTAAATCCACAGGCTATATATTAAAAAACAGACATATTTGAGCTTTAAAACCTGTGTTAACTGAAACAGGTGGTGTAAATGCTTGAATATTTCTTTGTTTAATTGGACACAGAGATTAAGAGATAGAGGAAACTTGATTGACAGAAGGAGAAATGCTCTTTTTACCCTAAAAGGAGAAGAAGACAGAGGGCGTCACAGACTTATGATCTCTCAGACACATTCCTCTTTCCTGCTCTGCGGCTGTAACACTGGTTAAGTTGTTTTACAGGCTCAGTGATTATTTTGATAAGCCTTAATGATGATGGATTGACTGAGATTTCATGGAAAGAAATGTAATGTGTCATTAATTTTAAGGTGGCACCTTGTTTCCTCTGGATCCAGAGGTTTGAAAACAATTACACGCTGAGGGTTATGGGACATTTAACAGCCAACCTTTAAAGCCTGGAGCAGGACCGCAGCAGCACGGCTGGAGTTCATCATGTACAGGCTGAAGAATATATTTGAAAGAAATGTTAAATTTGCTCCCATGATTTTTTATTTTTTGTAAAGTGGGGTCATTTTTTAAGTTAATGTTTTCATTTGTTTAACACGCTGCAAGTTTGATTAAGTAGGCCGGTGACCTGAAGTGGTGCGCTTGCTGCGTCTGAAGTGTGTGGTTTTTACATCTTACAGGGTCAAGCTTTGAAGAATTGATATTCATCTCTGGGAAAAATGATATCACTTCAGTTGTTTTTGGAAATGTGACTTCCAGACAGGCGGAAAAGTGTCGGCAGGGTAGTGGATGACATCACTGCTCATTTATAACAGAGCCAGTGTTTGTAGCAGACTGTTCATTGAACTGCAAACACCACGATACTGAAGATATTGTATTCTTTTTTCTAAAATCTGTTTTTAATGTTGCCTTTCAATGAGCTTGTCAAAGACAGATTTCTGTCACTCATGACAGACAAAATTTTTCCTATTCTTTCTAAGATATTAAAATAAAACCTCAAGTTGGTGGTTTTTGGGTTCTGCTTGTGTCCATTTCAATGTTTCTTTTGAAATACAGTATCTGAAGGTCCGTCTCTGAGTTTGCACATTAGTCCTTATTTCTGATTCAGTGATGACCAATACACCTACTCCCTAGATTTTTCCTCTACGAGAACCTGAAATTCAGTCTCGTTTTCACAATCCTCCATGTTGCTGCTGACCTCAAAGTACTTCAACATTTGTCAGTGAAAATGGACCACAGCCACAAACCGTAAGAATGAGTTTCAAAACCCTGCTGTCAGGGTGGTGGGCAGTGGGACCCCATCACATCTCAAAGTTATGTCGGGGGGGGGGGGGGGGGGGGCAACCACAAATATTGCAAGCAAAGAAAACTAAGAAAACTCAATAGAAGCCAGGGATGGATCACAAAAGGCTGGGGTACATAAGACCCAACCTAATATCAACAAAATACACCCTGAGGAAAACTAGGAATAAAATCCCTTAAAGGTTTTGGTCTTTTACAACCTGACATAACACAAGTTAACTGGTCCAAACCGGTACATTTCCAAACAAAATTAAAACAGCAAAAGTCATACTGCTGTACCAAATGGGAATTCTCCAAAATTCTTGAAAAACTCTTCAACAGTAGACTGGACAGCTTCACAGACAAACACACACTACTCTTTGAATGTCAGTATGGTTTTAGAGCAAACAGATCAACTTCTCACGCATTAATAGATTCATTGGAGGAAATAACAAATTCAATAGATCATGAGAAGTATGTAGAAGGACTATTTATTGACCTTTAAAAAGCATTTGATACTATCAGTCTCAATATATTAATCAATAAACTGGAACAGTGTGTGATCAGGGGTGTGGTGATGGATTGGGTTAGGAGTTACTTAAGTGACCGAAAACTGTAAAATTGTATGAATTTTGTTCCTTGTCTTTAGACATTTCTTGTGGTGTCCCCCAGGGGTCAGGGTTGGGCCCCAAATTTCTTATATTGTACATTAATGACATATGAAAGGTTTCGCATGTATTTAAATTCATAGTAAAAATTAATGAAAAAAAAAAAAAAGAAATTAATTTGCTGACGATACAAGTATTTTCTGCTCCGGATCGAACTTGGAAATATTAACGAAAAACATTGGCTCAGAAATAAATAGAATAAAAATGTTGTGGATGGAAATTTCACAAAATATAGGAATAAGGATTGACTTGCTTGTATTTATGTATGTATATGTTTACTGTGCTTATCTGTAAATTTGTACATATGTGTATAAATTACGTGTTTAGGAAAGATACTTGCAGGCATATATATGGATATATAAGTGTATATATTTAATATAAATTAATTAATATAATAAATATTGAATTAATGAATTTATATTATCAAAATGGTTAATTTGTATATTATATTATATTATATTATATTATATTATATTATATTATATTATATTGCTCATTGAGCAAGTTCATGAAATCATGGACACAAACAGCTTTTTGAAACTAAACCAGAAAATCAGAAATTATTGTTCTCTGTCCCCAGTTAGCAGAGGTCTCATCATTTCTAAATTCAGGTATTCTGTCAAATTAAGTCTTTATTGCCAAATGTTTCATATTTGATACATGAATTTAAAGATGGGCTGCACAGTGGAGCAACGGTTAGCGCTGCAGCCCCACAGCTAGAAGGTCACACTTACATTAAGTGCACTGCGTACACTCTGCACTCACTGGAATATTGCACAAAATCTTACAGGGTGGTGTTGTCCCAAATCAAACTCTGTGGCTTTGTACTTACTGTACTTAATTTATGACTTTATTTTCATAAATTTACTTTTTTTAAGCATGGGCTTAATTCTCAGTCATACTATAGCAATATTATATTACATATATAATTTTTACCTTGGAATTATAGCAAAGCTAAGTGAGAACCCCATCCTCCCTTCCCTCCCCGCAGTTCTCTTTACACGTCTCTTCAAAAACAGAAAATGTTCCCTCATCACCCAAACTTTAACTTATCTACACTGACGGGCTGTAGATTCAGGACTGATTTGAAGATTCTTTTAATCTCTGTAAGGCCCAACACGGACTTGCCTCTTTATATTTCTCAGCTTTGATCCCTGTATGAGCCAGGATGCAGTTAGAGATCCTCTGGCAGTGCTCTTCTGGGTGTCCTAAGGTCCAAAGTGAAGACCAAGGGTGAGAGGGCTTTTCTGTGAGAGCTCCTAAACTTATGAACGGCCCACCAGAGGAGATAAGACTTGCAAAATCAGTGCCTTGGTTTATATCACTGCTCAAGACTAATTTTTACAGAAAAGCTTTTTGTCTGGGATCATATCTCATCTAAACGTTGGTTTTATACTTGTAGATTTATTTCATGCTTGACTTTTTCTTCTTCGTCTTAATGTTTTCTGTTCAGTTTTACCTGTTTTAAGGGCTACTTTAGACGTTCATGAAACCAGTTATCCTTGCACAACTTGCAATTTTAAAAAAAGGACAAAATTGCAGCCAAATTAGAGCAACCTGTCTGAGAGTGTTGTTGTGTTAAAACCTGACCTTAGCACACGTTCCAGATTAGTCTGAGATTTTATTCCTCTTACGGGAGTGTTAAAAGTTTGTGAGGAGTGTGTGTTGAGCCCTTTGGGAGGGTGTAGATCTTTTATTTGTGTATATGAGTGTTCTCTTCTGGGGGTAGTAAAGATGACGCTGCTCCATGGAATCAGGACGTGATGTATAATTCTTCTAAACACGATCAAAAGACAATCGTTCTGTTGTTGTGACATTCAGTGACATAATACATTCATAGTTACATAATGGGAGCTGATTCATAAAGGTTGGAAAAAACAGTCTTAACAGTAGAGGACATGCTCACTCAGCGACCACCCATGTCATCTCTTTGATTTTATTAGAGCTAAATGTTGACGCACAACATTTCACTTTGCACCCATAATGCAACAGTCACACTCACACACTTAAACACACACTCCTCTCTGCTCTGACAGCGATGATGGATGTCCTAAAGGATGGAAGGAATCAACAAATAAACATCTGGCACGGTGATCTACGGGTCAGAAGGTTACGGATCATGGCCCATGTCTGTGCGTGTGTGTGTGTGTGTGTGTGTGCTAATTACACCATCACACTGATCAGCCTCATTAAGAGATCGTAACCTTAAGTGCAGGGTCACGACCCTTTGCGTGCTGTAGAAACCACACGACAGTCATCACTTTGTCCACTCAGAGTGGATACACACGCCCGGGATGTTTGCTTTAATGTAATGATTATTTAAGTTTTGGCTGCTTTAGTGATGAGTGACAGGCCAGACTGGAACCACTAGGAGAAAAGCCAAATGCAATTATCAGGTGTATTAAAAAAAAACAGAATGTGATAAATTTAGCCCACAGCTGTTGTTTTGTATGATGGGTAAAACGGAGTACTCTGGAGAGAAGTAGACTGATGCAGTGAGTGGGACAAAAAACATACAAACAAACAAAGAGATCTTTAGAACTGCTGATCCTCATCTCAAACAGAAAATAAGATCAGTCTCTGATTTATTTTTCATGCATCTAACTAACCAGAGGCCTGTACTATGAAGCTGGATTTTCTCTTATCAAGGTAACTTCTGGCTCAACCCTGGATTTTCTGTCCTATGAAGTTGGTTCACTTTTTACCAGGATGAATCACTGTGGTAGCGTATGCTGCTTCGGAGCAGGTTAAGATCTGGATAAGAGATCAATGAGTATAAAAGCACCTCCTCCTGACCAATCAGCTCTCTCATTCTTAGAAGATCCTGTCCATGTTGGTGCGCAGATCATGAGAGAAGTGCTTAGGAGAGAGAGAGAGAGTTTTTAGGGAGAGATGTGATCCTTTTGATGTTGACGATGTCATCCTGTACAAGAGATTCAGATTTTCATCAAATGGACTGAACTACATTTGTCAGCTGATGGATCCATAAATAAATAAATTCAGTTGATTTCATCCAAACATCAGAGACAGAGTGAAGAAATAAAGCCTTGTCACTGACCGCTTTGAAGGATGTTTTTGTACTTGTTCCCAAGTCAAATCAGAAAATGCTACATTCAAATTCATGCTAGTTTTCCGTGACTACCAACCCTGACGTTAAGCCTCTAAAGGTCTTTTCTGAGAATTGGAGATAATAATATTTCTGTTTTTTCTTTTTTTTATGACAAGTGCTGTGGAAAATGACTTAACTACAAAAAAAAATCTGCTATCAATTACTGTCAGTCAGAATCTATTAATCCTAACAATGCATTCTGGGAATTGAGATTGAAACTCTAGAACACCAGGGAATGCTAAGTACAGGAAAAGGTCTTCCAACAAGCTGTTTAGGGAATCTATGTTGGCATGCCTGCTGATAATGTAGATGTTGGAGTTTTCCTCCTCACAGCCTGTTTTATACATTTAACTGAGAAGCAGCTGAGGGCTCTCTGCAGGGGGGAGGAGGGGGAGAGCTGGATGATTTAGATGAGAGGGGGGGAGAGAGGGAGGACAGGATAGGCTGCTTCGATGGAGTTCAACAACGTCCAGTTATCTAAAGAAATGTGTGAATGTGGGCAGATTCCTGTGTTTGTGTCCTCACAAAAACCAAGTGTCCACACAAAGACAGTCAGACGTAGACACTGAGTCTTGGGAGCGGGACATCCTATTGTGTGTGTTTTCATGAATGTGTTTGGCAGCAGAATAAAGATTCTGTTTGTCATTGTTGACCAGACTTTGTTCCTCCCACCACAGGACACAACACTGTTGGTTTGTGGGAAAGCTTGCTGTAAATTTAACAATAAATAAAGACATTTATCTCCCAGGAAGAAGGTGAGAGGAAGTTCATGTTTCTTCAAGTATTGTGGTGGGACACCACACGAGCAATAAAAGCACAAAGAATCAAACATCTGTCCCGAGATCATCACCAATGGAGCTGGGGCAAAAAAAAATCTGAAATCAAACTCTTGTTTCGAACATATTTGTAACACAACTCTGCACGAAAGATCGTGTTTTAAATGATCATCTCACTTTGATGTGGTGTTTCACAACTGCTGAAGATCATTTACACATTTTTTTTTTATCTGATGTTAAGCAACAACAGATCTGCAGCAATCACGAAGTGCATGCAACTCAAACTTCTGCAGTGATGAATCTTTTTAAAAAATAATCAATATCAGAAAAAAACAAGGCTTAGATTACAGTTGATGTGTTTCATATTTATTTAAAATTAGAATTTCTTTGACTTCTTAAATGGATTTACATGTTGCAGGATTAAAGATTTGCACGAGGGCTAAATAAATGAACCAGTGGATTGTGTTACAGGTGTTTTTTTTTTCCAGTGACTCATACTTGGGGCACATTTTATTTTTATGACAGCAAACATTTCATAGGAGTTTCAAAGGTGCAAATGTGAGTTTAAGAAGTGTCTGAAGTGTTCTGCTCTGGAGAACAAAAAGTAGAGCCAGTCTTAGCAGATTAAGAAGCTTTTAATGACTTCCTCATGCAGTTCCACAGCTTAAGTTTTTTCTGTTCCCCTCAATAAAGGAAGTCCCCATGAGGTCTGTCTGGTACGTCAGACGTGTTTTATCTTGATCTGGGAGTGTTTAGTGTCCAGTGGTAAGAGGCAGGGTCACAGCTTCATGTGGACTGTCAGGAGCCTTGTGCTTTGTGTGCGTGTGTGTGTGTGTGTGTGTGTGCGTGTGTGTGTTTGTTCACTGCTAAGGTCAGGCTTTAATCAGTCTAAATGGAGACCTGGAGCTCCTCGGGGCCTCCTGCATGGTGTGTGGATGTCTGTGTGTTGACTTGCAGAAGTGTCCCACACAGGTTACACGTGTTAAAGCTGAGCTGCATCTGTGTGTCATTGCATTCATTTCTCCTTCACCACCTCGTCTTCTTCTTTATCCATTTGACATTTCTTCTTGTATTTTTTTCCCTCATTCTCCTCTGTCTTCTCTGCAGTCTCTGTCCCCATCCGTCCTTTAGTGTTGACCGATAACTAAATGTTTGTGATTCTCTCCAACCACTCTCTTCCCCACACACTTCCACTCACGTGAAGACATCGCCACAATTACATCTTCTAAAACCACAGAGTAGAGTGGGAGTGGGTTGTAAACACCCCCCGACAGCACCCTGCATAGACCCTGACTAAATGAGGGTGTGTCACTTTGAGTTGTGAAAGATGCTGCTGTGTGTAAGCTCAGAGATAAGTCAGTGCAAACTGCTTTAATAGTAGAAAACATTGTTTCATGCCTTAACAAACCCCTCTCTAAACTACATAAATGTTTCTGTCTTAATGTTATTTTGACGCTTTTCTTCTTTCCTGTCCTGTTTTCTTCTTCTCTGTTGTCCCTTCTCGTCTTTGGTTTTCCTCCTAACATCCCTCCTTTGCTCAATTCAAACGTGAGAGGACAGTTAGAATGTTGCAAAACAACGACTCAAAGAAAATCCTCAGGATACATCTGTGTTTCCCTGGGTACACCGGAGCTAACTTAAAATATTCTTAGAAAATATGAATACCAATACAGAATCATGACTAGAATTAAGTTCAATCTAAATCCCTGGCTCCAATTCAAACTGATTTTTTGGGAAAAGTATTTATTGATTAATCTAGCAGGGTTTTTTTTTTCCATGTGATGCCATTTGTCACTTTTTAAAGAAAGTCCAGCTGCAGTTGATTTTACATGCATTTTGTTGTGACACTGATACTTTAAAGAATAAAACCTTATGAGAAAATAAAAGAAAAGTTCAGGAGATTACTGGACAAGAGTGAATAGGATTCATCCTTTCAGGGACACTGAATGTGAAAATCAAACTTTGATGTAATTTTGGATAATTGAAATTGAGTAAAAGGAATATTTTGCCAAATCATTAAAGGCAGGGTTGGTAGTCACGGAAAACTAGCATGAATTTGAATGTAGCATCTCCTTAGGACTCTGCTTAGCCCCACCCTCCGACACTTGGAGCTCCTCCAAAATGACGCCCCCCCTCACATGCACAAGCGCCACTGACTCACGATCATATGATGGTGATTGATTCAAAACCACAGATTCAAACTGGTGCTCAGAACATCATTTTTGTTTGCTCTACGTTAGCAGTAATCAGGGTATAGGTAGTTTTTCTGTCATTCTCCAGCGTACTTGGATCCCTCTTGGTTATTTGCATTGAATCAGGGTTAGTGCACGCCAGTGAAATGTACACAATGGAGGCAGGCAGAACTGCAGGATGGGATTTGATTGGTTTAATAAATTGGATCCTAATCTCTAGGATTGGTTGGTGTTTTCCCAGGTTTCCTCCTGCTGTAGACAGCAGATATTTTTCACTCTGTTTTAAGAACACATCATAAATTGATTGACATCAGGACATAAAGATCATTTTAACCAGGATAACAAAAAGTCTATCTGAATCTGATTCACAACCCTGACTTTAAAAATATAGATGCTTTGTCCTGCTCCCTCACCTTTTATACAGACATGCTGTGAAGGTTGTCAGCTAAATCTGTTGTAAACCCTGCTGTGGCAATAACAACCAGCCTGAGGGCCTAATTCACAGAGGATTGCCCGGCTGTTGTGCCTCCCTCTACATTTTGATTTGAAATAGTTTCATCACAATGTTCTCACAGAGGGTTAAATGCACTCCTTACGAAGCGTCTCTGCTCTGGTGCATTTGTGAGTTTTTTAGTCTGTCATTGTACATTTATTCAGGATCAAATTAGCCCCTTGTGTAGTCAGTATTACTGCCAAAAAACAACTAAATTACAAACACAGAGAAAAAAATCCACACCAGTGAAATTATTATCAGCTGTATTTATTCAGGATGGAATTAAACTATGAACTTAATGTTAGCTGATTGTAGATATATACCTGTGGTTTGATTTAATGAATACTTTGACATTTAAGGTGGATGCAGTCCATTTCTGCTAAACCAGGGCACACTTCACTTCATTAAAAAACAGCCTGAAACCCACAAGTTACTTTTACAAGCGATAAAAATCGCATCACATCTGTTAAAACTCCAACTTCACTATAAACTGCTCCAATGTGTCCCCTCTTCACTCTGCTGTCTATAAATGTATATACAACTGAGCTCGGTCCGGATGAGAGTACTTTATAAATAAACTCTGACATTAGGAGCAGTACCAACATTCCTCACTGTCATCAGTGGTTCTGCTCAGAGGAGAGAACGCTGTTTTTATTTGTTACCATATTTGCTTCTTTTTTTCATTTCTGATGTTATCTCAGGTCCAGATTTCCCTTTGAAAATGTCCTTCCCTTTGTGGACAAGTTGATCAAGGAGAAAAACCTGGTCTCGCGTCCAGTTTAGTTTAGTCTTTCCTTTTTTCCTGTGGTTTTCTCTGCTTTGGTTATTCCTGAATTAATGTTTAACCAGATACAGCTGCTCACAGTTAGCTGAATACATATTTGACTGGTCAGCTTATTACTCTTGGTTCAATGTTTAATCAGTAGCCTACATTTTTTTCTATTTTAAGGTCTTTATTTGAATATGCCAACATGACACCTTTCTCTAAACTGAGTGATTTCTCTCTAGAAAGTCCTTACAAAGACACATTCCCTGTCAGCCAATCACTGTAGGCATACGAAGTCAAGTGGTTCCTGCAACATGACATCATCCATAGCAGCAGAGTCAGCTCCTCCCATTTCTTTGAGCTTAAGAGTTCTCTGAATTCCTTAGTAAGAGTTAGTCTCAGCAGACTTGTGAAAAGGTTTGAAGAGAAAACTCTTAGTGAGGAACTTTTAGTGTCATTTAGGAGTCCTCCTAGTGTTGAGATAAAATGCTTCGTGAATGTGGGTCCAGATGCAGAATGGTGGATTTTATGCCTGTTTGAGACACCTCAACACATTTGGATGAGAATGTGATGGCTGCCTTGAGGCACTATAACAAGAAAAAAAAAAGAGAGGCTTAACTGGTGTGCTAATCCAGCATTAGCCGTCTCAGCTCCTCCTGGAACATGGTTACAACTTCTTGTTCTTTTCCCTCAGCGTCAGAGATTGAGGGGAGAATTATTACAGCTGTGTTTGCAGAGGGATTTCTTAAATTTTATGATCCATCCCTGACAGGGTATAAAGTTCTTGAAAGGCCAGATAATCCACGGAGGGCAATGATGGAGGTTTTTCATCCTTAGGGTATGTAACCTTACCTACACACATGTGCACTGCTAACATAGAATCTGGTAGGATCATTGTTGGCTTGTTAACTTCAATCTTCCATCACATGGAAATAGCTGTCCATTCAGTTTGCTGCTTGGCTTCAGGAGAGCATTATTCCAAGGTGATGTTTTCTGTGACCTGAGCCAAATCAAATTTAAAGGATCACGAGTCAACTGTGCTTAAAATTACACGAGCATTTTCACTGAGGATAAAAACGAACAAATAAACAAATAAACCGTAGACATAACAACTCACAGTCCAAAATAGACAGTTGTGGCAGAAGCTGGCGGCCAAACATGTCCTGGAAACTGGGTCAGCACATTCCCTGGCTCACTGAGGAAGCAGCTGTTGGAAAAAGTATTTCTCTCGATCGATTCTGAATTGATGCAAAACATTTGTTATTTATTTTGGCTAAACTGCTCCTTCTCCAAAGCTTGAAGCTCAGCTGGTTTTTTAAAAAAAACACCTCTGACGGCAACTTTAAGGGTTGCAGTGTTAGAAATGAATGAAAGAAATTTGTTTTCATTTTTCTCAGAACTTACTCAGTTTTATAATCTAATACCCGGCTGTGTTAAATACTTGATTCTCACCTTCATCTTCTGTGCCTCTTCTCCTGTTCAGGGTCACTGGTGTCTGGAGCCTATCCCAGCTGTCTTAGGGCGAGAAGCGGGGTACACCCTGGACTGGTCGCGGCTTTCCCGCATGTCACTCCCCACTCTTACCCTTTTTCCTGCTCTATCCACTGTCCTGTCCTCTCACATTTAAGGCATGAAAATATGGTGGCCCTGAGAGCTCACAGCACTGCAACTGAAAGTATTTTATCTGCACTCCTCATTTTTAAATTAATTGTTTTAATGTTTTATTTTATTCTTTCATTTCTTTTCTAATCTTATGATTTTATGTTGCTGTAAAGCACTTTGAGTTGCCTCGTGTACGAATTGTGCTCTACAAATAAACTTGCCCTTGCCCTAAAGTCTGTGTAAAGCAGAAATAAATTAGTGTTATGAGTTTGTCACACCACAGAAATATGTGTCATTGACCACTGAGCCAAATTTGAAGATTAAAAAAAAAGCTAAGTATATAAATTTAAGTCTCAAAATCATGGAAAAATAATCACTTCTCTCTGCTGTGGAATAATAGGGGTGTGTCTGTCAGAGGCGCTGGAGCCACGCCCATGTACTGTACAAGGACTTTACCTACTGTAACAATGGAAGCTAGCTCTAGCAGTGTGATGGGGCGGAGCCAGCCCTACCTGTTTGATCCATCAGAGCCAGAAACTGACTGAGTCAGACACTGATAGAGCTCAGCCTCGTTCCTCACAGTCTCCATCAGAATGATCATTTATTTCTCCATGATCACATTTAGCAACATGGATTACTGACTAGTAACGTTATAGCCTAGACAAATACAGTTAGGCCATCAATCCACCTGTTTCTTCAGAAGCCTCTGGGTGTTGCTATGTCAGATAACTACTTCTGCCAGTGGTTATTGGTTTACTGTTTTCTTGCAACTCTACGGCTGACCGCCAATTGCTGAGACGGGAGGCCGGGTTATGCTAATGATGACTCCGTGATGTAACATGGCTATAGTTTCTTACCCACCCATTAAATCCTGAACAATGAAAATTGAAACAGTTTGTAAAGCTGAGCTCCACAATTAAATCCTAATCCTTGACATCTTTTAAAGAAATACATCTATGACCTATTTAATGTGTTTAGAAGAAAATGGCTGAGTTTGCTTTACATGGACTTTAAGAGGACACATGCAAAAAGACAAAACACAATCAAATTCAGGAAACATTTTCATCAATTTGAAAATAGATGCCCAGCATTTAGAAAATAAAGACCACATCACAGTGGAAAAGTTTCCAGAGGACACTTAAAAGTGATGCAAAAGTCTGTTATTATCCAATAGGCTAATATCTGAATCATGTGATCACAAATAAATCAAAAACACTTTGATCCCATTTTCCAACACCACTGATAGAAAGAGAACCTTAATAGGGCTGTGACTCAAAATCTGCGTCAACAAAAAACGTGTTGGGGCATGTGCATCACTTTTAAATGTCCTCTGGAAACACTTCCCCTGTGTTTGGGTCTTTACAGTGCGTTTTTCTAAATACTACACATGTGTTGTCATACTGATGAAGATGTTTCTCAATTTTTTTGTGTTTGGTCTTTTTGCATGTGCTTTCTTAAGTTGCAGTGCTGTGAGCTCTCAGGGCCACTGTATATAAAGCCCAAAAAATAACTTTAAAAAAAAACAACAAAGAAAGAAAAAAAGAAATAGCCACCGGGCGAACCAGGTGTCCTTCTTGCTGTGAGGCTGCAGTGCTCACTGTTGCTCCACCGTGCAGCCCTGTGTGATTCTCATTGGTCAAATTTCAAGAAATATCAAGAAAACCATGACTCAGCAGAACCGGTCCTCAGTCTGTGTGGATGAATCAGTGAAGGAAAGATGAACATAAATCCTGATATTTAGTCGGTGACAGTTCAGTTCAAGTCTTTGAACGCAGCTCACTTCATTCCAACTGACCTTTTTTTTTTTTTAATTAAAGTGAAGTTCGTCTGAGCTTTGACTTTCCTGGACTTAAAGTAGATGCTCGTTTTGGCCCTGTCGAGGTCATCAAGCAAGAGAGCAGCAGAAGAGTTCAGCATTGCGTTTTTGCCTCAGTCAGCTGACTTCTGGCGGCAGTTCTGATTTTGTTCTGGAGGCTGAAGCCTCGTTCTGCTACACTAGATACTGGAATGACCAGCGCTACTTCAGCAAGCGTTTCAAAGTCTGGAAACATTTCACCCAGTGAAGTAATGAGCAGTCTGCACCACTCTGAAAGATGGGTTTCCTGATCCTACCAGATTCTGCTTCACCGGGAGGAAATCCTGGATCATTTGGTCCAGATGTAAAAGAGAAACGGCTTCAGTCCCGTGTGAGTTGTAGCAGCGGCAATCAATGCCAACGTTTGATAGGATGAGACAAGCCAGCAGGTCAGAGAACGTGAGATCATAAACAGGACAACACCATACCTCATTAATTATGCATGCTCGCTACCAGCTGGACAGGGGGTCTGCTGCAGGTGAGATATGTGATTAATGAATGACTGTGACAGTGAAAGTGGACTGGATCACTGTCTGGGTTTCTTGTCCGTCAAAATGACGGGCAGCCTTCTCCATGATGTCACCTGTCTGTTTCTGGTACAGAGTTTTGAAGCAAATCGTTGGCGGGAGCCATTTTGAAAATTGGGCGGCTTTAAACCTGTGCACGAACAGTTACAAGGTGCCCACCTGTCAGTCAGGTAAGATGTGCCTCTGATTGGACAAACTCTTGATCTTAATATCTTCTAAAGTGCTGAGTTAGGAAAAAAAATTCACCCTCCTTGTACAGTGTGTGCCGTTAGAGAAATTAGCCATTCAGGTTGAAGTCATACTTTGAACCAAGCTCGTTTATTTTTTAGCTCAGTGTCAGCCTTAAGCAGACACTTAACAACACTTCTGCATTGCCTCATATATTTTAAACTGGAGGTTGCTGCTTGCCCGCCCCTTAAAGTGACCATCAGAGAGACTTGAAAGAAATCCAGCCACTCAGGTGAAATATTTGCTGTTTCGCTGTAAGTTAATTCTTTTTTCTTTGACCTCTCTAAAATGACTCTGAGATGCTTTGTCCTTTTCTGTGTCATCAGGTTTCTGCCGTACTGCAAAGGAAGATGAAACATTTATGAACCCTCAAGCGCACGCACGCACACACACACACACACACACACACACACACACACACACACACACACACACACACACACAAACACACACACACACACACACAAAAACACACACACACACAAACACTCAGTCTGGCTCCTCGCCTTGCTCTTGAGACTCCCTCTCCATCCTGTACTCCTGCCCTTTACCTCCCACATTGTGAATTCATGAACTTCTGCCCTGCCATTCCCAATCACCACTCAAGGAGCACAGCTCTGATTTGTCAAAGTGATGCAATGTCAAGATGTTTGTAAGTGGTTTTATGTTTCATCTTCACTGACGGTTTGTGCAACATAACTCAGCCCCATGAGGATTCTGTGAGGCGCAGAGAAGGTCCCTCAGTCAGACAGAACAATTCAATCAGACAATGTACTGTGGATCTTAAACCAAGGGGATGTGGAGAAGGATGGTGTTCCTGACAGAGTGAATTACATTGTTCAGAGTTTGTATGATGAGACAGAGACACAAAGAGATCCTTTCCGAGGTTTCCAAGAAAAAGAATGAAGTCTGGATACATGTGAGTGTTGTCTGTGATTGGTTATGACATTGAGGTATTAAGTTTAAGACAAAATAAGTCAAATATAGCAAAGGCAGGAAGTTCATTTTGTTTAATCAGTACAGATTCTCTTTTTTACTTAAACCCACATTTCTTCTCTTAAGCTGTTTCCATTCATCAGTCCAGAACAGGGCACGCAAACTTTTTTTTTCTTTTTTTTTACAAATTCATTAATTCAGCTGTTAAACACTCACTGCTCATGGCCTCTTGTGCTGCTTTCCCACGTCTGTTTGTCCTTCAAAAAAAAAAAAAGTCTGCATGAGGACAAGTGTCATCCAAACAGGAGCCACTCACAGCTGAGAGCCCTCCACTCCCACAGAAACACAGATCAGACGCACTTCAATCACAGGTGGGCACCAGCTTGTTAAATCAGTCGATGCTGTTCGCTTTTCAGAGAAAAAAAAAAACAAGTTTTCATACTGATTTCATCAGTGTGACCAACTTTGGTTTATTGTTTGTATTTGTATATTTTTTTTTAAACTTTTTTAAAAAGATCACGCTTTTACAATGAAGAGCCGACCAGACCCGGCGCCATTAGTTTGTTTTGATTAGCTTTATGCATATAAGATCAACAGAATAATGCAACACAGACAACATTTGTTGTGAAACGTTCAGTTCAATCCAAGGCTGCAATAACAATCAGTTCTTTGTTTAGAAATGACTAAACTTTAACTGGTCCTTAAAGTGTCTTTGATGATGCAAACCATGGACTGAGAATAATATATTCTTAGTCACAAATAACATTTACAGGACTTGATCTGGAAGAAAGCTGCTTTTTTGGCACATAGAGTAAATACAGATTACACATAAGAGATTTCATGATGGTAAGAAATGAAACTGGAGAATAGCAGCTGGAAAACTCCTAGAAATATGTTTGTCCTCCAAAAGATACCAAAAACATGTGCCAGAAGGCAAGAACAAGCAGCAACATCTTTATTCTATCAGTACGCATCAGTGTTTACAGGAAACATGATCTTAATTTCATGAAGCACAATACCACTGGAATGAAACTGAGGCGAACCGTTGATGGTGTCGTGGTTTCATTTTTAATTATACAAAGTATTTTGGTTTTTTTCTGAGTGGAACCTTCATGCTGACTTCTGACTGCAATTACCACCATGTTTTTTTCACATGATGGAGACCAGTTCAAAAACTGGAAGAGGTTTCTACAATCTATCCATTATCTTTACTGCTCAACATTCTTAGAAGTAAAGGTGCTGAATAGAACCATATAAGGTTCTTCGGCTTGTCCTCATGGTAGTACTCTTTTTGATTCCTGATAGAACCCTTTATAAAGGTTCCACTTGGAACCCTCCCAGAAAGTTCTACCTAGAACCCAATATAAAAGGTTGATGTGATGTTGTGTTGTAACCAGGAGTAGGGAGGGAAAAAAACACCCTGCTGTACACTGAGATGTTGCGCAGGGGCGAAGGCCATCTGTGCTCCACATGGTATGGACTGTGTACCTAATGATTTCCTCAGAATGTTTTAAATATTTATAATTGAGATGTTCTGATGGCCAAATTTAAACTCAAGTTTAAAATAGATTAATGAGGTTGTTTTTTTTTTTCAAATATCCACAGACATTTGGTCCATGCCATGTGGAGCCCAGACAGTCGGTCCGTGTCATGTGGAGTGCAGACAGCTGATGTTCAGCAAGGTCTCACATCCACTGCATGCCTTCCTCACTCACAGTAACAAAATGCTTTTTGGACAAACAGGCTGCAAGAGATGTGCCTACAAAGGTGTGAAGGAGCTATAAAAATATGAGACAATGTGGAAATGCAAATATCTGCAGTTCGTCGAGTGTCCGCTTGAGACTGAAGTACTGGAAGTCACAAACGCACCAAGCCGAGAAAAAAAAAGATGTTTTCACAGCTGAAACAAACATGTTTACAGCCTGGTACAAAAAATGTCTTCTGTTGGAATCGCTAATTTTGCTAACGGCATGCACTGTACAGGGGGTGAAATTTTTCTAACACGGCAGTTTGGATGATATTAAGATGGCCAGTTCGTCCAATCAGAGGCACAGCTCAGCTCATGTGACTGCCGGGAGCCCTATGGCTGTTACTGTGGAGACTTAAAGCCTGCCTCATTTCCAATATGGCCGCGCCGGCCGTTTTGCTTTAAAAATCTGTTTCAGAAACAGACGAGTGACATTGTGGAGACTACATCCATTAATCATACAGTCTATGGGTCTAACTGCCAAAACTGTTAATCTGAATCTATCACATTAAATCTGTTCACAATTCTAACTAGTAATGTTCACATTTTTACAAATAATATTCTTCTATAAGAGCACTTGGTCTCAGATGGAGACTTGACTTGAGCTCAGCAGGGGTTTTCTTTTAACTCTGACTTGGACTTCCCCACTGAAGACTCCAAACTAGCCTCAGACTTGAGGTACTTTGTGGAGGTACTCTGCTCATCTATTTCTGGATCTCTGTTCAGTCTTTTATTATCTTGATGTTCTGTTTTGTATCGTGAGTAGAGTGAGGAGCACTAAATGTGGCAGATGCAAAAAAAAACCCCTCTGTATGACGCAGTTTAGGGATTGATTTATCTGTGAAACTAAGTTATGTGAACACTGTCAAAGAGGGTGACATCTTATTACATTACATAATGTAATGTTATTTAATGTTGTTTCCATTACTTGTATAACCACTGCGACTAAATAGATATCCAAGAAACAAAACCATTAAAAATAATTGTATTACTTCAGAAAGAACAACTTGTTCCTCTCAAACATCGCCATCTGAGATCTCACATAATGTCTTCCACTTGCTGAGGCTCATCTTAAATGAATAAAGTGGGACATTTGTTCACAGGCACACGCCTGTGTTTGACAGTCTGTATAGATGGTACTTTTCAAGCTATTGCTGCTAAATGCACACTCGTGGTATAATAACAAGCTTCTGCCTTTGAGATTTAAGAGTATGAACCCCCACCTAAAGTTACTTAAAATAAAACACTCAATCCAAGATGGGACATGGAGTAGAATGATCATTAAAAAAAACAAAAACAGATTTCGAAGTCCTGCAAATTTTTTAGACCTTATATTTCTTTGAAAACTGCAAAAAATAAACCCCCTTGGTTCATGTTTTTTTTTTATCTGATTGTAATTATCATGCCAGCAATACAATCTTATGTGGAAATGCTGAGTAATGCTAATGAAACAAACAACGCCCCTGGGGTATTATCTCACAACTTGAAGAGGACTTGATGAAGATAATAAGCAACAGGTGTCAGAGACCACGCTGTCCACGTTGGTGCGCTGATCATGAGAGGAGCACTTAGGAGAGAGATGCAATCCTTATGATGTTCATGAACACATCCTGTACAAGAGATTCAGATTCTCATCAAATGGATTGAACTACATTTGTCAGCTGATGGATCCATATGTTACAGATGTAACACATCACAGCCAGACACGTCTGAAATGATGATGTTAATAATTATGGTCACACAGGGCATAACTGCAGAAACATGAATTAATAGAATGCACAGCTACTCATGTCGTCACAGTGAGGAATTAATATTCAAATACAAAATGTGCTCATGCGGGGGGCGGAGCCTCAAAAGAACTCAATTAAAATATAAACAGAAGAAAAACTGAGTGATCAGAGTGCTGTCGGTTTATATTGTATGATAAATTAAAATTATATAATCTCACAGCATTAACAGAGTCAGAGTTTTCTGCCAGCATTCCTTCCTGGATTTCGCTGCAGTAACAGTGTTTCTTTTGAATTCTTCGTTTTTCTAAAGATTAACTGTCTGCTCCTCCATGGTAAAGTAGGCTGTTCTGCAGGGTTTCGCCTGTTTCACCTTGTTTGTGATTGGTCAGACGCTGCAGACTCCACCCCTTTAATGTGAGTGCGCTCTGATCAAGGCTGGAAAACCCTGGATTCACTGAGCGAGTTGATATCCAGCTTCGTAGTACCGCTCATCAGGATTGAGAATGTCTCGTTTAGTCAACCCAGGTAACAGAGAGAGATCCTGGAAGTGTTAATCCAGCTTCAGGCCTCTGTGATTAGACAGGATGTGAGTACCACCAAAATCTAAACAAGAAATACTGAAGTTAAGAGGACAAGACGAGCAATCAATGAACCCCAGATCCAGACTGGAGCTGGGCCTGACAAAAGGTTAGAAACATGACGGGGTATCAAGAGACCATTCCAGAGAGGCTGAGTCTCTCACAAGTAAAGATTAGAAGTGGTTCACCACCCTGTGAGACACTGCACGAGCAAAGAGTTAAAATTTTTAGAGAGATGTTCCTGACAGTGAGATCATAAAGAATCTCTGTATACAACCGACAAGATAAAACACCCCAACCACATGACCGCTTTAGGTCATTCATGCATAACTACCAGACATGACTCTGCAGTGAAAATCACTGCATAGGTTCAAAATCACTGTGATCACAGTTAGTCCCTGCTTCTAAAAACTCAGGTTAAAGCTGGACCATGCAGAGAGGGAATAATTTATCAACATGATCCAGAACAGGCGCAGACATGGGGATGCATTATTGATGATGAACAATATTTGGAGGAAAAGATGCAGCCATCAAGTGATGCCTTTTTCAGGAAAGATTTTACCAGACAATGCCAAACCACAGTCTGTGTGTGTTACAGCAGTACAGCTCTGTGGTAGAAAGTCCAGGTGCTAAACTAGCCTGCCTGCAGTCCTGACCTGTCAGCCTTTGAAACCAGAGCATCAGAAAAGAAAACGTGATAGAGAGACCTTGAGCAGCTGATATCCAATATCAGACATGATGGGACTAAATTTCTCTTTCAAAATCTCTAGCAGCTGGTCTCACTGGTTCCCTTACACTTCCAGAGTGTTGTTAAAAGAAGTGATGCATTAGATTCAAGGGTTTAAATGATTTGCAAATTTTTCTTAACAAAAACCAATAATTTAAGAAAGGGTATCCACAAGCTGTTGTCCTTGAAATAACATGATGGAAGCTAAAAAGGGGAATAAAACAAAAACTATCCTAAGCACACTTTGGAGTCTTTGTTTTTAACGTAATGGGTCTGTCAGGAGATGACAAGCTCATTCATGAAACCTAAACTTGAAGTCCATCAAGGCTTTGAGAACCTCCTGTTACCTGAAGCACCCAGCATTCCTGCTAACACTTGGAGCACTCTTCTGTCTCCCAGCATGCTCTCTGCTTTTCAGTCCATGAAACATGTATGACACTCTCTTTCTGGGTACAAACATGTGCTCCCAAAAGACTCTGGGTTGCGGCAACACTAATACACTGAATGGCTCCTCTTCACCCGGCAGTGACCCCTGTGTTCACATGAGGGCTGGTCTGTGAATAGATGCACACAGGAGGGGGTTCTGAGAAGGCAACCCACGACTTAATTAAACTACAGAACACGTCTCATCAGCACTGAAAGGGTTAAGGAAGGCCAAGTATGCACAGGGCAGAGGGCTAAGAGAAATGTGGAGATAGAGACCACGTTTATATCTTCTGCTGGCTGAACTGTTTGATTCATCCTTAAAGCACGAATCAGAGCCTGAAAGTCTTCCTTATCTTTTTTAAAATTATTTTTTAGCATCAAGGAATTTCTCCTACAAGATGACCATACGCATGCAGATGCCTAAAACTTTTGAAATTATCTTTAATGAGAAACAGTAAAACCTCTGTATAGTGTATGTAGCGAATTTACACTTTAAAAAAATGAATCTAAATGCTGATTAAAAAAAAAAAAAAAAAACAGCGGCGAAGGGTTAAAGTTACACAACTTAACTTATAAAAGGACTTTTGTAGCCACGGTGTTTTTATTTATTTTTTTATTTTATTTTTATTTTTGGTGCAAATACCACACTGCGTGTTACTGAAAGCATGTATTTGATTTTGAAACTGTGCAATCAATCATCCAAAGGAGCGTGCCTCTAAGTGCGTGTAGTTTGGAGTCTCTCTCTCTCTCTCTCTCTCTCTCTGGAACAGACCTCTGTTGTGCAGCTGTTGGAGGTGATCTGGAGGAGCGTCAGCCTCAAGAGCGGAGTCTGAAATCCAGCTCATCACTCCGCGCAGAGCGACAGTCACTCCGCGCAGAGGACACCCGGCAGCTGAGGGAGTTACCGCAAAACTTCAATGTTGTCGTGACATCTTCCTCTGGAGTATTTGGTGTGATTTTTTTTGGCAAACAGCTTGAATTTATCTGTGAATCGCTAGAGGACATCTGCAGGCAGAATGAAGGGATTAACACCTTTCTTCAACATGATGCTGGCTGCGCTACTTGTCGCCACTGTCTCAGCGACCAAGTTAAACGTACCTCGGCTGAGACTGTCATACAAAGGTAACTCAGTGATCGATAATCTTTAATCCTCTCTTCTTGCCTCGGTGCGCGCGCGCAGGTGGCATTCATTGATACTCTCTGGAGTCTCTTCTCCTTTACTTCCAACCTTTTTATTTTCTGTGAACATGTTAACTTAACGCCCTCCTGCAAACGAGGCTTGTAGGCTTATTTTTCTTTTAATTGCGTATTTATTTCACACCCTGAATTCTCTTCACGGTGGTCTGAGCTGGAAGCGTGAAACACAAGTCCATGTTTTGGCTACTGTTCTGGAGGTTTGTGTGTTTAAGGAGTCACACATATGTTAATATGGTAGTTTCCAGGTTGAAACCGCTGTGCAGTGCAGGCAGGGATCCAGCCAGAGGAGATTTTGGCTGAGGTTCATCACTCTGCGGCGGGATACACCGGGGTGTGATCATCTCATTAAAGACGTTTAGCAGGAACGGCAACCGCAACGAAATACCTCGGAAGGTTAATACAATTACTGATTGGCATGTTTTTCTTAGCATTGGCCTGTAGCATTGAATTCAAGAGTCTTTCAAACAACAGAGTTCATTATGAAAGTTTCACAAAGGCGGAACACTGAGTGGATTTTTCAGAATTCAAAATGTCCAAACTCTGATTTAGAACTTCCACCTTAAAACAGCCGTGAAGTGGTTTCTTCTGCTACTCTGTGGCAAATGATTATAAGCAGATTTTATGGTTTCAGGCCTGAATGTTTAAATTATCAATTATTTATCATTACAACATCCTGAAGCCTTTCCTGCTTCGTAAAGTCTCCTCCTCACCTCTCTGATCCAAATCCTGTTTTTGGCAATGACTCACTCACTTTTAATGATAACAAGGCAGAAAACGACCCAGGTGTGTGTGTGTGTGTGTGTGTGTGTGTGTGTGTGTGTGTGTGTGTGTGTGTGTGTGTGTGTGTTGAATTGCTTCTTACTGTGTTGTTGCGTGGCTGTTCTCATTGTTTCATTTAACTCAGGCCAGAAAGGCTCTGCGATCATCAGTGATAGATATCATACAGGATTTCCTCCAGTTCAACCCAGTGTTTTCAGGAGAAAAGTCCCCTCTGAGTGTACTGGTCGTCCTGTTGGCTGGACTGGGAGTAAAGAAAAAGGGATAGAAAGAGAGATTATGAGATTATGAGACATAAAAGAGAGTACAGAGGGGGCCTCCTTTTTGAATAACCAGTATGGGTGGTGAAACAAAGTAGATGTGATGAACCTGAACCTTTGAGACCTTGATCATGCTCATGGTCTGTAGACCTTTCTTTTTGACATCACTGCAATTCTTCTGAATGGCTCAGTTAAAATGTCTGTAGTAATTTCTTTGACATATCATGATGTTACTTTGAGTTTGAGCTACCACCTGTAAACTGAGCATACAGATGCAGCTAATCAAGCTAATGTCAGCAGAGAACGGCATCATAAAAACTGGCACAAAAAGCACTATTTTGCAGTGTCTCCACAGACCTGTGGCTGAAGTAGAACCATTGTACATTGTCTCCTTCACATTTCATAATGTGTAACATTTTTGTTTCTTTAAAAGTAATTGATAAATAAATATGTTGTATTTTACAGAGTAAACCCTTCGAAGCTCTCTCCTACCTCCAAGTCATGATTTCAGATCAGTCACCATTTGGTGTACTGTAGTTATTATAAAAGTACTGTGAGGACTTTCTAAGTGATCTAAAAAAAATCTCTCTTCTAGATATCTGCCTGATCCTAATCCACGACTGAAAATGAGATTATCAGCACCATTAAAGGTTATTTCTAAAATGCTATTTCTAAGCTTCCCCATCAGGTTGGGCAGGACAGGATTGATTTACGGTAAGCCGAAGTCTCTATGACAACACCACGGTGGCTGACAAAGTTTAGTAGTGAGAAGAGAGATCTGTGATGTTCTCTTCTAGAAACTATTTCTGTGATTAATTTAGTAGTGATGGTGGAGACTGGAGCTGAACTGACAGACAGAAAAAGGACAGAAGAGAAGAAGAAAGATAAACAGGAGAGTGATAGAGCATGGGCTAAAGCAGGGGTCGGCAACCCGCGGCTCCAGAGCCGCATGTGGCTCTTTAGCACCCCCCTTGTGGCTCCCTGGAGCTTTTTCAAAGATGTGTGAAAATGGAAAAAGAATGATTTTTTTGTTGTTGTTGTTGTTGTTTTAATATGGTTTCTTTAGGGGGGAAAAGCTGACACAAATATCCTTATGCTGTAAAAATTAATGCAATAAATACTGAATTTCAGAATTGCGCCAAATAGCAGAATTGCGTCATAGCCTGCGACACACAGTGCAGGTGGCTGTTGTAAACAAACGAGAGTGTGTCATGGGCCATGGGAAGGGAAAAAGAGAACGATTGCTGTTGAGAACAGAGGATTTAAGGAAGAATGGACAGAATCGTTTGCTTTCATTGCCAATGCTGAAGGACTGCCTGCATGTTTGATTGACTGCATGCAATGAGAAGTTGTCAAATAACAAGAAGAGCAATTTGGAGCCACATTTCAGGTAAAACATGCTAAATCTACAGCCGAGCACCCAGTTGGGACTGAGAGAAAAAGTGAAATTGCAGAACTTGTGGAAAAATTAGAGGACCGCAAAAATAGTTTCAAGAAGTGGATTTCATCTCCAAACTCTACGACTGCTGCAAGTTTTGTAGCAGCCCGGGAGATAATAAAGTGTGGGAAACCATTCACCGATGCTATTCTGCTATTCTGCTATTCCGCGGAGCTCAACCCAGTGATACCTCAGGGCGCCACACTTGTATTTCTATAATTTAATCAATGCAACAAACCATAAAACATTAATATTGTAATGGAAGTTAAACTTGAAGCACTAAATATGGTACAGCAGAGTAGTCACGTGGTGCGTCATTCACTCCAGGATGTGCTGCTGGGAAAATAAACATTTAATCATGAATGCTCATTTTTTATCTGTAGCCTACTTAGTCATTTTAATAGTAGGCTTATATAGCTGATATACTGACAGCCTATGTTGCCTTCATATTAGGCTTATATAAGGCTTTTAATTTTTTGCGGCTCCAGACAGGTTTGGTTTTTGTTTTTTTGGGCCAATATGGCTCTTTGAACATTTTGGGTTGCCGACCCCTGGGCTAAAGGATACAAAAAGAGCTAAACTGTTTGTGATAATGTTTATTCCAACCCACATGCAGCAGTTATTCTGCAGTGATCTGATCAAACTTGAGAGACTGTTAATAAAATGAAGAGTGAGGTTACGGTAGCTCTGATTGGTAGAGGAGCAGGACATCAGGAATTGCTAAACTACAAAGTTTTCTTGTTGTCACGTTTCAAACAGCAGCGCTGTATAACTGTTGATAAATACCTTACCTCGTCACGTTGTATCTGGTAAAAAGTTGTCTTGATCGAAGAAAAGTAGTGTGAAAGGAAGATCTGATCTCCATTCATTTCCAAAACAAACACACGCCTTGTTAAGAGTCATATCATCACCACAGTGTGCGCACGATTCCAACCTAAAGGTGTCGCTGTGATCCACTTCAGATTGTCCTCACAGACCCTTTAAATACAAAAACTAAAAGTCAAGACCATAAAGTGTATTCCATTCCATCCATCTTATTTCCAAATCAAAACACTGATAAAAATGTTGCTAACATGGACTTAAGACCGGTTGTGTGTGTGAATGTGGCTTCAATGTACTGTTTCAAAGGCCAGATATTTAACTATCAGACACATCATTACATTCGTTTTTATAACACTATCAGGGTTTTATTTTTATCTCCTGTCAATAAGCTTTTCTTTGGAGACACCCACTTTTTGACCAAAGATGTTTCATTAATTAATATGAAATTAGCTGTGAAATTACCCTCTTATATGATTCATCTGATAGACTTCAAACTGGTAGTAACACCGCTCCAGTATTTTTGGATCGTGGGATGCTGTGTACTGTAAATGAACACGATGGCCTGATGTAAGATTGTAGCTACATTCTTGTATATCTAGCAAAGCCAGTTGAATGAGACAAAATTTGTCAAAGATTAAATTTTATCATCCAGACCTCATCAAATAGGTGTGTGAAAACATCTTAGCTTAGGAGTGTTGTTATTGCCCTGCTCTTTTTGTAGAAACTTAGTTTGATAGGAAAAAAATCAAGAAAAAAAGCTTGTTAAAACTTGTTAGAAGTTTTCATTTTCAATGGTGTCAGATTTCATAGAAAATATTAAGTGAAACAAACAGACTGATGCTGTGTTCAAACACTGGAGGTGTCTGCCCAAATTTTTCAGTCACAGCTATGTGGAGCCTCTCATTAAAAGTACTACGATGGTCCAATTTAACTTTGGTCTTTCAATAAAAAGCATAAAATTAAACCAGTTTTCCTTCGTTTCTTGCCACAGAAAAACACAGCTCTCACTCTGTCAGGTACTAAAGAGAGTGTGGGAAGAAGTTTCCGCAAGATTTTCATTAGTGACCAACTCGTTTCTGGCTTCCTGCCTGTTTGACCTCTAATTTGACCCCACAGTTTAACCTGTTTTACTAAATGTCTCTTTTTCTTTTACTCTTTAAACATTTAATGCACAATCACTCCCTTTTCCTCCAAATGACTCATCTTGATGTTCTTTAGCGTATTGTCTCACACCTCTCTCTCACTAAAGGCTCTTTCTTTCTCTCTGGTTTGTGTTTCTCTTCCCTGGTCAGCCCCTTTTCTCATTACAACCCGGAAAAGCCTGGAGGGTGTTTGTATTCCCAGGAGGACGTGACGGTAATTTGGCGACAGGAAAACCCGTCATTATCTCATTTCAATCAATTAGTGGGCAGAAGTTCAAGCAGGAAGGGGGCTGTTTTTACCTCAGAATTAAAAAGTCCCCTCCTTTCTTTAGGTTCGTTTCGGGTAGTCCAGTAAACACTGACAGCGGGGTTTCTCAGACCTGGTATTAACACTCATCCTGGGTGATCCAGTCTCAAGTGAACTGCTTTGGGCTGAGTGCTCACACTTTCCATTATGCACTGTATGGAGAGGTACATAGTTGTGCAAACATGAGGAGTGACACAGCAGAGAAATATTAAATCAGTCACATATGACAATGAGGTGGTCTGATACTCCACATGATCATTGCCTTGGACACTGGAAGAGTGGGCGGTCCTTACCGTAGCCGAGGACCCATGAAAGTACTGCCAGACCACTGTGAATAAATGTATCCCAGACCACCTCTGTATGTGGCCTGAGTGATCAGATCTCAATCTGTTCTCTTTGAGGTTTGTTTACACCTAAAGTCTGTTCACCTCTGATCACCCAGGTTGAAGAAAGATACCAGATGTAGATAACCTCTTAGTTTTGTCCTGTGAGTTTATTTTCAGGATAAGGGTCTTCAGTTGGGTCCACATGTGGACTGTTCCGAGTGCTGTATTTTCTGGACTGTAAGTCTCACTTCTTTCATAGATTAGCTGGTCCTGCAACTTATAGTCAGGTGTAACTTATATATCAAATGAATGAGGATCTGTGTTATTGGATACTTCTATGGAAAAAGATTCATACATGAGGAATATTGATGAGGTAATATCTCTGCGGCTCAGACAGCTCTGCGCGCTGCTTGGACAACCTGACAGCTTCCGGTGTTTAGCGCCTGATCACTCGCATCTTCTTCGCCGTCTGTTGTTGACAGTTTTTCAGGATTTGAGTCACAAACTTGAGTCAAATCCCCTGTAACTTTTTTAAAGTGAGGGCGTTTATTAGATGGAGCTCATTTAAGCTCACACTGCACTGGTCTCAACGGCAACACTCACAGTAGAGCAGGGGATGAGGTTGGTGGTTGGTGAGTGATAGGAGCCACGCAGAAAAGAGAAACTGAAACTGAACTATGGTCACAGATATGAGGTGCTGTAGGAAAAATATTTTGCGGGACATTTGTATCCCTTGCTTTACCAAAAATTTCCCAACCCTCTGGAGGCCTGTCAGGGGCAGAGTTGGGCAGACCTTGGTGTTTGAGGCCCGTCTCTTTAAAATGCCATGAACTAGTTAAGAGACCATGTTGACCTGATCATTTTCAGCAGGTTTCATAAAAAAGTGGACCATTTTGAGCTGTTTCCAGACAGATTCTGGGATTTCTGCAACATGGGAACATGTAGATGTTTAAAATTATGCACACATCCAGCATTGTTACTTTATACTCATCTTTAAAATACCAGAATGCAAAATACCCCCTCTTGAAATTGATCTTCATTCATCATTCATCAAATTTAGGTTTGATTCCGCTCTATTAATGATTAAGTATAAGGTGCTGCATTTGCCAACAGATTTTGAGTAGCTTGATCTCATATGCAGGACTGTTTTGTCCTAGAGATAAATAAAGTCATCATTACATAGTCTGTTTATACTTACCTTACACTTTTTCCATCAAAAGCCTCAGTATTTACCAACCCTTGATGAGTTTCTCCCACAGGGATTTTCTCAAGGGAACTGGTACTTTTGATATGTTTCCACTACAAGGATCAAGACTAAATAAAGTCCCAAATGTTCCAAGGGTTGAAATTCCCAAAAGGACAGAGACTTTGTGGAAAAGTCTGGCAGCAGTTAATGTTTCCGATTGGATGTTTATTCACAGCGTTTACAAATGAAGCAGATAGTAGATCGACTTTCTTGATTAGATGTAATATCACGTCCTGACATTTCCCCCAAAGGAAAGCACTAACAGTAAACAGTTATTTTTTAAAAAAAATGTCAGGGGTGTAAAAGGGGTTTAGGTTTTGAGATGTCAGTGCACTTTTTTAAATCTCTGTGGGCTTTCAACCTCCACCGAAATTCAGACAAAATGAGTTTGTTAAAAAGTTCACTAAAAGAAGCTTCTTGGGCTTGAGGTTCTGAATACTTTTTGTGAAGATTGAGCTATTAGTGTTTTTGTTGAACATCCAAGTCAGCCATTTTTCACCAGCTTAACTTGCAATTCCAGCTCTCAACAACAAATAAGATATGCGTGTCTCTTGAATTGACACTGACACCCAGAGATATGTGATGTGTGGTTGGCAGAACATCCAGCCCTTTACCCGCCTCTCGTCATGCATCTCTTCCTTCCTCTGTTTTCCAGCACTGCATGTCTTTCATGTGTCTTCTTCAGGCTTCAATCTGCCGCCTTCACTTATTCATTTGAACCCTCTGTGTGTATATTAGTGTGTGAGACGCTCTGACTTTACACACTCAGTCTAAAACAATATTCACTTTGTTTCGCTGCAGGCAGGGGAGCTCTTGAAAATGCCAGCGCACACATCAGCGTCCTTTTTTGATCAAATTGCATTAAGGTTTCTGTTTGTTTTCACGTACAGCCTGTGAATTAATGAGTTTGTTTTCTCAGTTGGCGTTGCTCACATAGACACAAAAAAGACGGGTGTTGCTTACTCTGAGGCAGAGAGGGTAATCTTTCATTGGGAGTCTTGAGAGGCGCTGGGGCTGCTGGAATGTAGGGCGTCTCTCACCCTTTCATCTTCCAGCTCTCTTCCTTTCTTTCTCCATTCTGTTTCATCTATCTTTACATTTTGGATCCATCAGTCCGTCACTTCCCCATGCACCATGTATTAGCTTGTTCATTCCAATTTTCCTCTCTGCTGCTTTTCCTGAATTTCCCTTAAGTGCTCCCAGGCTTTGGACTGATCTACTAAACACAGCAAAAGAGTAAAAAAGGAAACAAAAGACAGCAAGTTGAAGGTTCAGTCACCTCGCCAGCTGGCATGTCAAATGTGTTGTTTCACTGGGTTGTAAATAAACTCCAGCTCAGAGAAATATTGTAAAGGATTGAGAGTTTCAGAGGTTTTAATGTTTTAATGATGGTTGACTTGTTTAAATCTACAAAGATTTTACATTCTTATCATATAGTCAAGAGAATTCCAATCCTGCTGGCCAAAAAGCTGATACTTAAAGTTTACAGCACAGAAACAACAGTCCAGATAGTTTGATGTTTTTTTTTTTTTTCCAAAAAAGAGGAGATGGTTTGCTATTATGTAAAAATGAAACAATTTTCAAGGTGGAAAATGAAAGCCTGAATTTATTTGAGCTGTAAAACCCACCATGTCTTCAAGAAGACAGCCCATGTACCTACAGAAGTGATTTAAGTGACTTTGAACGTGGCATGTTTGTTGGTGCCTGACGGGCTGGTCTGAGTATTTCAGAAACTGCTGATCTACTGGGATTTTCACACACAACCATCTCTAGGGTTCACAGAGAATGGTCCGAAAAAGAGAAAATATCCAGTGAGCGGCAGTTCTGTGGGTGAAAATGCCTTGTTGAAGCTAGAAGTCAGAGGAGAATGGCCAGACTGGTTCAAACTGATAGAAAGGCAACAGTAACACGAATAACTACTTGTTACAACCGAGGTATGCAGAAGAGCATCTCTGAATGCACAATACGTCAAACCTTGAGGCAGATGGGCTACAGCAGCAGAAGACCACACAGGGGGCCACTCCTGTCAGCTAAGAACAGGAAACTGAGGCTACAATCACACAGGATCACCAAAATTGGACAATAGAAGATTGTAAAAAGTTGCCTGGTCTGGTGAGTCTCGATTTCTGCTGCGTCATTCAGATGGTCGGGTCAGAATTTGGCGTCAACAACATGAAAGCATGGATCCATCCTGCCTTGTATCAACGGTTCAGGCTGGTGGTGGTGGTGTAATGGTGTGGGGGATATTTTTTTGGCACACTTTGGGCCCCTTAGTACCAATTGAGCATCGTTTCAGCGCCACAGCCTACCCGAGTATTGTCGCTGACCATGTCCATCCCTTTATGACCACAGTGTACCCATCTTCTGATGGCTACTTCCAGCAGGATAACGCTCCATGTCATAAAGCTGGAATCATCTCAGACTGGTTTCTTGACCATGACAATGAGTTCACTGTACTCAAATGGCCTCCACAGTCACCAGATCTCAATCCAATAGAGCACCTTTGGGATGTGGTTGAACGGGAGATTCAGATCATGGATGTGCAGCCGACAAATCTGCAGCAACTGCGTGATGCTATCATGTCAATATGGACCAAACTCTCTGAGGAATGTTTGCAGTACCTTGTTGAATGGATTAAGGCAGTTCTGAAGGCAAAAGGGGGTCCAAACCGGTACTAGCAAGGTGTACCTAATAAAGTGGCCGGTGAGTGTGTATATATATATATATATATATATTTAGAGGCACTGGCCATGTAAAGCTATTACAAAACTAACACATGAAATGAGCATTATACTCCACCTTACATTAAATGGATGATACCTCCAGTTTCCAGTGCAAGAAAGTACATTTCTTTTCAGAAGGATAGAAGCCTGACAGAAGCTGCAGCTGTGCGGGAGAGAGGCCAGTTTTGTTGGATGACTAATAAATCTGTCTATAGGTCATATCAAAACGTTGTCAAATGTGACAGTCTGCGGATATAATTTAAAACTATATTTTAGCAAATAAGAGCTCTTAAATATATTTTAAAGACATACTCCAAAATTTTGATAGGTACCTGAACTGAAGGATTGTTAGCTAAGCTAGTATGTTGGTGTTTCTGAAATCCACCCCATAAATATTTTTGAATACACTCAAGGCAGATTCTGGACTCCAAAATATATAACAAAGTGGAAGAGTTTCAGGGTACAGATATCACAGAGATCCTGATTGGAATTACTTAACTTTCCATTGACTCTCCTTCTTATACATAAGTTAACAGAATAAAGTGTTGTGCCAGGGTTGTGCTAATTCTTCTCATACTCAATATGACATTTTAAAAGGTGTTTTTCATAGAAAAAGATATCCTACATACTATAGTAACCCTGGAACAAGAAGTTGCTTTGTCCTGTCAATGAAAAAATTCACCCATATTTAGTTTGGAAGCTGCAGAGCCACTGTAGAGAGGTTTTCGTTCTGGTATGTGGACCTGCTGACAGAGGGAACACATTACATGTTTCTGACACTGCCTGCATGATGTGAGGGGTGAAGAGTAAGTGTGTGTGAGTGTGTGTGTGAGGGGCTGGTCAAATGTGAGTTTGTGGGATATTGATATCTGGGTGTGCAGAGGCTTTTCTGTTGCAGGTGTTTGTATTCTGTAAACCATTTGTGTTATTGTGTAAGCTTTAGTGTGTAAGTGTGTATGAAGTGCTTCTGAAGTAGACATCTGTGTGTACTTAACTATTCAGTGTGTGTGGGTATGTGTGTGTGTGTCTGAAGTTAACTGTGCGAACGTGTGTCTGTGCCAAAGAGGGAGAGAGCCATTGCATCTGATGCAGACATCTGTGCATCTGAGGGTGTCAGTTGTGTGTCGTGTCAACAGCACTTCTCTCGTGACATCCCTCAGATGGCGGTTTGGCTAGATCACAGACAAGATTCAGGAGGAGGGCTCAGAGATAGCGGGAGAAGGAACTGACTGTCAGTACTCATTCCTGCTCTCTGTCTCAAACACATTGTCTGACAAAGATCAGAGAGGACAGATGGAGAGGAAGCTGTGGTGAGAAGAGAGGAGTCTGGGATGTTTGTGGGGTGGAAAAACGACAGATTGAGTAAAGAATGTGTAGGAATATATGAATTCACAAATTCAGAATAAGCAGATGGGTTCAAGTTTCAATAATTTATCTTAATAAGATTTGTGGGGAGAAAACTTTTGCATTTTTTTCTACTGGGACTGAACCTCAAGAAAATTGTCCTACTTTTTACCACTAAAGCCGCTTCTTGATTTTTCTACCTCGGGAGGAACTAAAGTCAGATTCAGCCTTTTTTGTTGGCAGAACTGTTTCATTGCCATTTAAAAAGTAGTCTCTGGACCTTTAGAGGGTTGTTTGTTAAAATCTACAGTTGTCAGCTGTTTTCTACAACTTATTCATCTTCTTAAATACATTTAAGTACCATAGACAAGCAAGGACACCAATGTTGGACAAAAACCAGTTACACCAAGGCTGTCATGTGGGGCCCTTCTGGAACCAACATGGGGCTCAAGCCAATTTTATTGTTTTTCACGGAGGCCCCACAGAGATTTGTCCAGATTGGTTGATGAGGGCCCATATAGGGACTGAAATGTATGGATGTCGCCCACTTGGAGGCCATCCAGTATTCATGTTTGATTTGCTAAATGGTATACCCATCTCTCGCTCATGTTTTTTCATCTGGGCTGCCCATATGGTCCCCAACACCAAGCCACATATCCTCAGTCTGAGTTCATGCTCAGTTTAAGCCAAAGTAAGACTCCTGTGGGACCAGCTGAACATGTTGAAGTTAGGGGAGTTGGACAGTAGTGAGACCATAGGTGTGTCAAAACATGGGTGTAGTTGCAGTGACTTCACTCACTGGTTTCTGATGAAGAGTTTTGAAACCCAGTGGTGGTGGTTGCCCTGTTGGAAATGATGACTCAACCTAACTTTCAGTTCACCCAGCAAGAGTTGAGGTGGATCTTAAGCCTTCTTGCCATTTGGTAAAATGCCTGAATGTCACCTCAGCTGTGTCCTAATTGTGCCTTTTTATGCAAAACTTGAAGATATTAAGGCTACCCAACACATGAATAAATCCAGTCTATGTACAGTGTGTAAAAATAAAGAAATAAGCTACTCGGATAACAGACATTTTTATACTTGGGTTAAAAATGGGTATTATAATAAGGAGTTTTGGTCTCCTTGGATTTTGGAGCTACTTTCAAGTGGACACTTTGGGAACTGCAGTTTTTAGATTGCATTTATTTAACTTCATAACATTTGAGGTTGCTGCTTGATTGAGACTGATAGTATGTTCTCAAGTGGTTTTCTCTGAATGGAGTATACACTGAATAAAAGTGGCACCAGTTTACACCCTCAAAGAACAACTGTCTGATACAGCAGAGGTCTGAAAGTGTCCACTGTACAAAACTGTTTAAGCAAGGCCTGGCTGCTCTTGTTTAAAAAATCTCAAAACTCAAGAAGTCCAAAAATGGTCAGATTAACTCCTGGTTGATTCAAACAGTTCAGCTTTGCTGCAAAAACATGTTAAGATAAACCCTGCTTTGGAACCTCTCAAAGGTCACAGGCCCCCGTAAAGCCCATCTGCCTGAACCGGGACTTAACTGTGAACTAAAACATGCGCCCCTAATGCTGGCATGAATCAGTGGGCTGAAAGATGAATGGATAGAGTGAATGTCTAAGAAAGAGAAGAAACCTCAATGAATTTCAAAGAACAGATAAAGAAAAGGGCAGCGGACAAGTCGAGGGAAGCAATGAATTAAAGATCAGGAGGAGGGAAAACAAATGACTGAGTGAATGTAAAGGAAATGAAAGAGGGGAAGTGAGAATTAGGTGGACATGGAAATTCCAGAGTAGGCCAGATAAAAAGAGGTCATGCTACCATGGCGGAGAAAGACAAATTGATGAAAAAGACAGAGGCAGAGATAAAAAAAAATAAAGTGGAGAGAGATGAGGGAGATGGAAGAAAATGAGATAGGTGGATAAAAAGAAGAGAAAAGTGAACCTGAAGACAGACACTGGCTCCTTTGAGAAGCAAAGGTTGAGGGTTCAGGTCCCAACAATGTGGCTTTGACCATCTGTCATGTAGATTACTGAGCACTCCTCTTTCAAAGAGACACACACATCTGTAATGACTCCTGTGTGTGCGTGTGTGTCCTGTGTGCACAGTGGAAGTATCCTGTATCTCTCCTCTTTGTTCAATCTTTGTCCATTTTCTCGGTCTATAGACAATTGCCAAGTGTGTGTGTGTTTGTTTGTGTGTGTGTGTCTGACTTAGAGGAAAGCCAAAACCTACCCCAGTGTTGACAGCAATAGCCGTTGTCTAAGCACAACCCCAAGCAGACATTGACGGGGGGGTTCAAGTCCTGGAAACTGTATTTATCTAAACTTTCTCCAGTCTTCCACACCCTGAAGACTAAATTCACACTCCTCCCTGCTGTTCACCAGAGGTCTAACCCAAACTTCTGCTGTGTTTTCCCCTTACTTGTCGTGTTTCAGACTTCTCATGTTAATTCTCTTTTAACCAAGAAAAATTGGGGGAATTGTGAGAAAATGAGCTAGTCTCTGCAAAAAATCGCATGCAAATTGTTTTAAGACTGTGTTCATCCCTGCTAACAGTCAGGTTTAATGGTTCCCAAGTTCATTCAATTTGTATGGTGTAGTGTACCACTTTACACATTATAGAACTGAAGCTGAAGTGAGTGTTGAGCGTTTGAAAGATTTGAGTTGTCAAAAAAAAAAAAAAAAAAAAAAAAAAAAAACTAGCTAATGTTAGAGAAAATCCAAAAATGTAAACATCGTTGAGCTGAAATAAACATAAAGGCATCGTGAAAAGGTTATTTGCTGTGTTCAAGAATGACTCATTGGCATTAATTACTGAAACCTTACACTCGTACACAAATTCTTCAGGGGAAAAATAAAACACTCTCAAACTGGAGGAAAATTGTTGTAATTCCATCAGCATAAAATCATTGAGTCAGAAGACTTAGATACTTAAGCCCAGTATCTACCTCTGAAATTTTTCAAATGATGAAATCAGTCTTTTTTTGGTAACATCACTAATAGGTCTACTTTCAGTCCCAAGAGTTAGAAGCAAGCATGGAGAAGCAGCGTTCAGCTTTTATGTTCCAAATATCTGGAAAAAACTTCCAGAAAATATCAGGTTTGCTGAAACTCTCAGCTCCTTTAAATCCAGGTTAAATACTCACCTTTTTACAGCTGCTTTTAATTAGAATATTTTAACAAATCATTTTAATATCAATTTTCTTTCACACTTTTACACTCTGCACTGACTTTCATTCTTATATTTTAAAATGTTTTAATATATTTTAACTTTTTGTTGTTTTATTTCTTTTTGTTCTTTAATTAATTTTTAAATTGTTTCTTTTAATTTGTTCTGTTGACCTTTTCTATGTGAATCGCCTTGTTGCTTTGCTATATAGATAAACTTGCCTTGCCTTGCCTGCCTTGATATAATTCACTTCTCAAAATTAAAGCCATACTCGCAGCACATGCATGGAATTTAGCAGTGCTTGGCGAGATGTTTTACGCTCCATTGTCTCTGACCTGCCAACAAACTGTTGGATGATGTTACGGCTCCATATTTAAAATCTGGTGCAAAGGTAGTTTTAAAATGAGAGTTGATGTAAGTAACATAAATGTCTGCTGCACATGTCAGCCCAAAGCTGTTAATACTTTCAACAAATCACTCTCACAATAACACCTTGTGAAAACTTGGTGCTCACTTGGACTAATGTTGAACTTGGCCTCCTCCTGAACGTCATGGTTGGTCAAGTGCATGCTGGGTCGTGGTGTTGTAATGACAGATGCCTTGCCAGTGTTTTATAGTAAGTGTTATTGTTCCAACGTGAGACAGAAACAATCCTCCAGAACCCTCTCTATGTGAGATAGATAAACATCCTCAGCTCTGCTTGTGTATTTTTCTTACTGGAGACATTGAAGAATTATTAGGCATTACTTAAAGAGCAGCTGGGTCTTCCTGCAGAGAGCAGCAGGCGGTGTGTCAGAGAGCAGAAAAAACAGAACAAACCTCATGGCTTGATTACAAACACACACATGCACACACAAGCACAAAGGGGTTTCTTCTCGTCTTTTCATGTCAGTTCAGTGTCCTACTATTTGGCACATTGGCTCAGATCCAATGCAAAGTGATAGAAAAAAAGGGTCAGAGGTGATGGGAACCCTCTTTAATGCAGAATGGGAGACATAACATGTAACACACACTGAGGTGATGCACCCCCTGCCTTTGAAAGAAACGCCCCCTCTCTGGCAGCAATCATTTAATTCCACTGGAGCTGCTGACAAGACGAGTGGAGCACAAGGGCCCACTGTGGACTGATGTATCTATTAGACAGCAGCTGACAAACATGAACTGATTCCATTGGACAGCCCGTCCATGTGCCTCTCCTCGGATTCATCTTTGGGTTTGTTAATCAACTGACAAAGAGTGCGGCCTAATTTTTGTGCGAAGTGTTGTGACATTAGTTTAGTTGCTTATGTTGGTGGGTAGAGCATGTGGGACGGGGAATGTTCAGAATGGTTAGTATCACCACAGCATGCACAAGTTAAACACATCAGAAGAAAACAAACTGCTGTGCTGTGTGAACAAACCATCATTCAGCTCACAAACACTCCATGAATTTCTTGTCTTTTACCTTCCGATTCCTCATCAGCTCATCCTGACTTCATGCAAAAAGTTTCTCAGGGAGTTTGCAGGAAATTTCTGGTCAAAGTTTTGGTTAAAAAACGGAAATAAAAATCTAGCTGTTTATTTTTATACATGCAAAACACTTGAATACAACTGGGAAAATTTAAGGGGCTCGGTGCGTGTGTGAAAGGGCATGAGTTTTACTGCTAGAATCTCTTTAATGTTGGCCTCAGCTGCTGGTATTGTTTCCACCATGGACTTTGTGATGTGATGATCTCTGTATATCTCTGTTATAGTGGCATCAAAGCAGAAATAGTCACATTTTGGAAGACTTTTCCTCCTCCTGCACTCTGGATTACAACTTCAAAGTCTGGCATTTTGAATTTTAAGACACTGATACTCTCCTTTTGTCAGATAAATGTGTTAAAAAAAAAAAAAAAAAACTGACTCCATCATAGGACCTGAATATCCTGGATTTGCCTAAAAAGTCTCAGGCTTCAGATGAAAGGGGATAATCACACGTCACACTTTCCCTCCATATGAGATTTGGGGACGTTAGGATGGGATGTTTCCCTCTTTGTCTTGGATTATTTGGCCATATTTGAACCCAACAGTTCTACTGAAACAAAACAAGCTAGCCAAGATTACGTAAAGAGCTGGCCTTGGCTCACTTCCAGCTAAACTATGCAGTAGTTTAACCTAGGCGCTGAGCATTTAACCAAGAATTGGAACAAACAGCTGCTTGACTCATCCTAACAGCAATATAAGGTTAGAAGTAACAGATGCTGTAATACAATGGCAATTTCAATTCCAACTGTTCGTTAGCATCAGGCTAACAATACTGTCAATACTGTCAACATCCAGTTTAACATTGGCAGAAGAGCTTGTGATTAGTGTAGTAACGTCAGAGGAAACAAATCTGCTATCTGTCCAAATGCAGGTGAGGCTCATTGAGTTGTTAGATTAACTGGCTAACAGTGTTGTTGTTGGCAGCTATCTTAGTTTTAGTCTTTTGAATGAAAATGCTTATCAGTTTTAGTCACACTTTAGTCGTTTCTATATGTGATAGTTTTAGTCGACAAAAACTCAAAAAGGTTTTAGTCTAATTTTAGTCAGTTTTAGTGAAAAGAGGAAAGTATTAGTCTTAAAACAAAATAACTGGACAGACATTCAGTATTGAATGAATGGAGTTAAATGCTGCCTCCATGCCCAAATGCGTGCAAATCTTTGTGATGATGGAGGTTGTGAAGGGGTCTGTAAACTCATGTGTTAATGCATGTCTGTATGAGATAGATTACACACACAGCAGGAAGAAATGTCCTGCATTTTGAACATCTAACAGACCACACACATTTTTTTCCCAGTCTCGTTTTGTAAATGAAAACTCACAAACATCTCGTCATGTTTTAGACATCAAAGAGCCATGTTTAGCTCGTCAACATCTAATTTTTGTCCCCCCCAAAAAAAGGGGCATCAATAAAATAATTTTGTCATCGTTAATGAAACAACACTGCTGGCTAATGTAAGTTAGCATCTCGGAGCTGGTTTCCCCCAATTCAGAGTGTGACAGAAACGCATGGCATTTCTTCCCCTACGCAGAGGGAAAGGGAAGCTGTGACATGAGGTACATGATGGTGAACATCAGGGCTAATGAGCTGAATATCCGGACCCTTGAGACTGGGGCTCTTGTCAAGCCTGAGACCCATGGAAATAAATACTGTGGTCCACAATGTCTTCCCAAACCCCAACCACAAATTTTTGTCCCTGAGCCTAACAAAGCAGACTGTTTCACAATAACCAGACAGGGAGAAGATTAAAGGCACTTTGACGCCAGTAGTATGCTGTCAAGAAAAAGTTTTATTCAAAGGTTAAAGGTGCTTATTTCAGCAACATTCTTGATTTTCACATTTGCAGAGGAACCTGGTTTGTGGAGCTGTTGCCTGGTCTCAAAAGCAGAGACTCACTTGCTGTGAGAGTGATTTTTTTCTTTACAAAGCTACTGACAGCAGGGTTCGTGTTATTATTTATATTTTCTATTATTTGTCTATTATTTTCACTTTCTGTCCAATAAGCAATATTATTGCCATGCATAATAAATGTTACAAATTGTATTTGAAGCCCTTTTGTGATGACGTGCTAAAATACAAAATTGATAATAAATAGGTCTCAGTATTGATTTGTTAATTGGAGGATTATTATTCGTTGTGACAGAATTTTTACGACCCCGTCCGTCAAAAAGACGGAGAAGTGAAACATCTTGCGCAACGTCTGCTCAAGACAACTTTTATCCTTCATGTTTCAGTCTGCATCTAAGTTACCAAGCTGACAGTTGATTCACTATCAAAAGAATTTGAATCATCTTGGTCTGTAGCTTTGGTGAACTCTAAAAAGAAGAAACGGTCTTCAAGTTGCTGCATTTGATTTGTGAGTTGGCTGCTGAGAGTGGAGCAGTGAATGATGGAATAAGAAAAAAATGACAAAGAATTTAGTCAAGGGATAGAGTGATGGGAAGAAAGAAGTTTGGTTTGTCCCTGCAGTGAAATATATGGTTGCATGATTTGGATGGATGAAGGGAAACAGAGGAAGAAGGAGGGAGAGGTGAGGAGGGAGGATGACAGATTTCAGAAGAATGAGGAGGAAGGCTGAGATTAAGAAAGAAGAGAAGCACATATGGAGGGGGGAAAGGACTGAGGAAGAATAGTGTGTTTAAAGAGAATTTCAGTTTGTCATGGATCATTACGGATGAAAGAGACAGACTGAAAGTTACGTGTGGTACAGATGAGTAATGGGGTAAAAATGCATTAAAAAAGGAGGAGAAAAGATAAAAGTGGCTGAAAAAGAAAGAAGGATCTGTAAAGCAACCAGCTGCAAGGAAGAGGGATCTGTTGGGGGAGGATGAAATGAGGAGGGAGGGGGAGGCAGAGGAACATGAGGGCTGATGAGGTAACACCTGGTGCTGTGTTTTGATTGGCCCAGCAGAGAAGATCCTCTAACTGGAACTCTTGATAGGTATCCTGAGACAGCTGGAAGAGCAGAGAGTCTTGAATTTGTCAGTGAGTGTGTGTGTGCATGTGTGCACACTTTATCTTTGGATCTTATCGCAGTTCTCATGCTTTAATCACATGATCAAGTGTGTAAAAGATACGAGCCGGCTGTAAAAAACAACGGCTATGGTGAGGAGCAGGAACAGGTTGGCAGGTAATCCTATTGGAGTGGGAATAAGGAAACACATCTGTGTATTAACTGATTTAACTCTGTTAGAGCAGAGCCCAAAAACCTGTAAAGGATTGTTTGAGTTATCTAGATAGAAACTTTGTATATGAATCTCAATAAGTGAGTAAGACTAAGTTGTTTGGCGTTGGCAGAGAAGATTTGATCAATGATTCATGGGTGCAACCAACATACTTAACCCCGCTGCTATCCAACAGATGCACCTTTTAAAAGGGAACGAGAAGGCTTTCCAAAGGTATAAGATTTATTGCCAAGACACATTGTTAGACTAAAGAAATAATCTACCAAACACAAGTTTCCTTCCTTTTTGTGCCAAGTTTATATGGTTATAAAGCCTTTTAACCTTCTTTTATCTCCTGGTTTGAAGGGTTTACAAGTTTTGTTTTGTTCAAGATTACTGGAGTCAAACAAAGAGACTTTTGTTCTCTCCGGGAGAATCAAGCGACAAAAAAAGGAGCAGAAAATTATCAGCCAACCTCTTCATGTAACTTTCTTTGATGCCTTCAGCTAGCCGCTACTGGAACTTATTGTTACTCCAAGCTTTTTTATTCCTTCTGCTTTAGGCATTTAAACTTAGATGTGAGTCATTTTAAATTAAATGAAGAATATTGAATACCTTCTAATCTCTAAATATCAGTCTTATCTTACTGTTATTTATTATGTTTTACATAATGTATTGCTGTCTTTTACTGATCTTCTAGTCTGATCTATGGATCTGGTTTTTGACACGTAGCATGTATGTGCTGGATGTGTAAATGTTGCAGTAAGTCAAGGCAAGTTGATTTGTAGAGCACAATTCATACACAAGGCAATTCAAAGTGCTTTATAGCAACATAAAAATCACAAGATTAGAAAAAATAGAATAAAAATAAAATAAAACATTTAAATGATTAATTTAAAAATGAGGAGTGCAGATAAAATACTTTCAGTTGTGTGCAAAGCTGAACAGAACTGTTTTCAGCCTGGATTTGAACATCGTCAGAGTTGAGGCCTGTCTCACATCTACTGGAAGACTGTTCCAGATTTTAGGAGCATAAAACTGAAACACAGCCTCACCGTGTTTAGTCCTGACTCTGGGCACCAGAAGGAGACCCCTCCCTGAGGTTCTCAGAGTCCGAGTTGGTTCACATGGCTCTAATATATCAGAGATGTACTTTGGCGCTAAACCATGAAGAGACTTGGAGACAAGCAGAGCTGTTTAAAGTTTATTCTCTGGGCAAAAGGAAGCCGGTGCAGAGACCTGAGCACTGGACTAATATGGTCGTATTTCCTGGTTCTGGTCAGGACTCGCGCAGCAGCATTCTGGATGTACTGCAGCTGTCTTACAGCTCGCTTAGAGAGCCCACTGAGCAGGCCGTCACAGTAATCTAACCCGCTGTAAGCTGTATTTGAATCGCCCGTCTTGGGATCAATCAAGTTTGCATGAAAATGAGTTGATTTAACATCTATCACCCAAAAGAGACAGACATGGATAGGAGAGGGCAGTGATTTCAAGAGAAGGAAAAAGATTTAGCTCTGGGATGAAGCTGTGAATATAGAGAGAAAAACTGAATACAAGGTGAAATGATTCAGAGCTGTGTCATCATCCAGTTTAATTTATTGGTTCGTATCTTCTTTGTGTCTGCATTGCTGACGTCTTTTTATCCTCTCATATTGAGCTTTTTTATCCAACACAGTGACTTTAAATGGTGGTGTTAATTCAGAGTGACTCCCGTTACAGGATGTGAATGTTCTGCACTATTTAAACTTTAAGAGAGGACAGGAAAGGTTAGTGACGGCTGAATGGATGTCTCAGTACTCCAGGGGTTTGGAACTGGCGGTACTGAACACTGGAGCATCACGGCCCACTGAAAACACTGGATTTAATCTGTGTAGGAAACAAAAAAAAAAATCTTTGAAATAAAATTAAACCACATGTGGTTTAAGTTTCCAATCTGAATCATAAGTTGCAAGTAACGACACGGTCTGTTGGAAGTATTGGAAGGATTCATTTTGCAGTTTTTCCTCAAAGATAAGAACTTTGGAAAAGAAAATATAAATGCGGATGATTTGTTCAGCTGTGGTATAAATCTTACAAATAAGTTCTGTAATGAGTCATAACAAAGAGGGTGAGAAGAGATGAAAAGACTTTGAAGAGAAGGATGAGGAGGAGGAAAAATGGGAGTGGTGAGGAGAGGAAGAAGAAGAAGCGCTGTGAGATGATTATTTGTCCATGCAGCAGATTCCTGAAATACTTGGCCCACTGGAACAATATACACCCAGATCTAATGATACCCTGAGAAGCCTGTCAGAGTGTAATGAGACTAATAAGTCTGTATTGGCTTGACAGTGTGTGTTTGTGTGTCAGAGTTTATAAAAAACACATTTCTGGAGCAGTTTTTACAGATGGAGTGTGACAGTGAGTTTTGTCAGCTGAGGTTGAAATTGGTGGGATTGACGGTGGGACACACTGATTCATGATGGTGTATGGTGCGTGGTGGCTTGTGCACAGTGGTATGCATTCTGCAGCACAGGGGGATGTAATTTGCTTCAGATGTGTTCACGACTTCAGCAGCCAACAGTAAAACAGACAGAACCGTGTGTGTACATGTGCCTGTGTACATCACTGGGCGTGTGTGTGTGAAGCTTAACTTAGCTTACACTCTGCCTGTGCTCAATTTGTACATCAGAGATGTTAGCACGAGATATGGAGGTGAACTATTTTCATTCTCCACCTCAGTCTCTCACCTCTTGAACCCTCGTTCCAAAGCTGTCGTCTCAAATCTGTTCTGCACACTCTCATGTACTTTTGCCTGTTGTCACAAAACACAAGAATGCAATCATGAATTCATACTGCCCTCAGTTTCATCGCTGGATATTTTCTTTGTATCTTTAATCAGAACTTTGATTACATTACATTGGTCTATGGGTGATGAAAGACGGGTGCAAGCGCCCAGATCAAACAAAAATATGCAAATAAGCAAATGTTCTCCTAACAGCAGCAGGAAATGAAACCGCACAGTCCACATGTGGGGCGCTCGGGCTTGATTGACAGCGAGGCATTCCTCGTCCTCACTGAGCGGAACATTGACAATACACACAAACCTCAGGATAGATTATTGCATACATATCTTTGAAGTGGTTGACACTGCATCATGAGATAGCTGAGGTTCGACACGTACAGTGGATCCAGATGTTCACTCGCGTGTCGCTTTGGTTTGGCACAGCTGCTGTTTGTTGGAGCAGCGTTTGGCTGGCAGACTTAAGAGAAACACGACACATTAGAGACAGATGTGAACGTTTCCCTATGGATTATGGAAGGACTTTGGTGGATGTATAGGGTCCTGAGCATCGGCTGAATGAACAACAGGAGTAGCCACCAGAATGTCACCCCATACTGTGTTCAGTGTCCTTTTCATAAATTTTGGCTTTCACCGTGTTGGTTTCTGAGGCGATAGTTGACCATATTATGATGATGGATGATCTACATTAGCAGAAACATGCAAATTCAAGAATAATGTAAATTAACCCTCAGGATCCCGAACAGTTTCTGGTTGTTTTTTGCTTCTGTCACATTTTTACTCTCTCTGGTCTCATTTTTCTCTACAAAGTGAAGTCCTGCTCCTCTATAGATTCAGGACAACCATGGCTATAGACTGATGGAACTCAATTATTTCTTCATGCAGTGTGAAAAAAATTAAAAGCTGTAAATCATTAGAAAAAAATGAATTTCTCTGATTTTATCCTTTTAAAATTGAAAAATGATGAATTAGTTTATTCAACACATTTTCAGGAAGCCTCTTAGGAACGTGGGATAAATCTTGGTGGTGTCTCTACATTCAAAGAATCTACAGATTTTGCTGTTTGTAAATGTTTTCCCTGACTGTGGTCTGATTTTTCTCTGCAGTATGAAGTCCTGCTCCTCTCTGGGTTCAGGATAACTCAACAATGTCTCCTGAGCAGTTTAACATCAGAATGCAACAATTATTACAAAATTATTACAAGATATTTACTCTTTATAAACTATTTACAGTCAGTCAGTTTACAGTCTACACTGCAGAGGCATCATGATGATCTGCAGAGAAGTTTCTGTCAATAATCAGACAGAGAGCTGAGCGGCTCTGAGCAGAAAGTTTATACCTGCAAGACAACGACATGGGAAGCAACATTCAAAGAGTTTTTGAAGCATGAATCCAAATTGTATGTTGATCATTCAAGGATTACTGAAAGCATTAAAGAGCTCTGAATTATTTGTTTTTCCAAAATTTTTCTACAGCAAACAGTTTATTTTTTCGCAAATTTCAAAATTAGACATGAGAATCAAAGCAAAGTTGACACATTCAGGTACCTTCAGAAACTTGAGAATCTGATGATTAAGCCACTTTTATTAGTTTTTGTATCAGAGAAACAGTTTGTAAATTCCAGTAATTAAAAATAAGGGGTATTTTGATCCTGCTGGCGAGATTGGGATCTCGAGGTTTTAAATCACCGGCAAAAGTTCAAGACAAATACAACAACAACAACAGAAACCTGCTGAAAATAAAATAACTCGGTCTCTTTTGTCACAAATAAACTGTTCCACTGAGAACATCTTCAAATTTAGAGCGCTTGCATCACTTTTATTTTTCCATGTCTTAGTTTTCAGAGACGTTTTGTTTTGCATCTGTTTCATTAAATGCATTTTTCAATGTGCATTGTTGATGTTGGGCTGCACGGTGGTGCAGGGGTTAGCGCTGCTGCCTGACAGCAAGAAAGTCATCAGTTTGAATCCCGGTTCAGGCAATATGGGCATTTCTGTTTGGAGTTTACATGTAGGGGAGAACGGGGTAAGTTATCACAATCATGTCCCACCACCAGAGGGCGCTAGTTCTCAAATTGTGGTATGAAAATGTACAAAATCGGGATCAGAGCTCACCTACATGGCACCATCCGATGGTGTACCCTGCGACACAGGAAGCACATTTAAAGCCTAACTCTGTTAAGGCTCTGCTGAAATAGACTTTTGCATATCTTAAGCAGAGTGCAGAGATGCGCTGCCACGTGCTCTGTGTACACACCAGCACCGTCTCTGCAGCGCTCCCTGTGTAAACTTGGCTCCAGCCTTGTCTGCCATGGTGACACAAGAACCCTCTTTCAACAAAAGAGGGAACCTTAAATTTCACCTTTGCACATTTGTCTTGTGTAGGAAGGTTATTTTTTTGTTCCAGGCTTTAACTTAACTTGGACAAAACAGAGATCAACGCACTTTGAGAAAACAGCCCCAAATGGCCTTTAGAGGAACTGCAGAGTTTGGCATCTGCATGCTGGCTTCATTTTTCAACTTGAGAGAGTGTTGTTTGGTCTAAGATATCAGATGGATGAAAAGAGATGAAAGAAATATTTGGTAGTTGGAGTGGAGTAAGACAAGAAGACAGATGGACGGGCATGTGAGATGAAACTGAAGCCCCCTTTAGAAGCGTCTCTACGAGGGGAAAATAACACCAGAGAGCAAGCTAAGTATGGATGGACTGAAGAGACAGTGTGTTGGAAAGAGGAGGGATGTTAAAGTGATAGATGGAAGAGAAGTGAAGATAGATAGACGACAGGAAAGAGAGAGAGAGAGAGAGAGAGAGAGAGAGAGAGAGAGAGAGAGAGAGAGAGAGAGGTTGTTGAGAGGTGAGACAGTGATGTGGTTTCCCCAGTGAGGCGATGAGCTGCCGGAGTGATAACAAGCTGCAGATGGAAGCTGTTAGCCCACCTTTACCCTCTGTTTGAGTTTGTGTGTGTGCGTGCGTGTGTGTGTGTGTGACCTGACTTGTGGTATTTATGTTCTACATTTTTGTCGTAACGTTTGCAGATTTGTGTATTCTTCCCAGTGATTTACGAGACTGAAACGTGGGGACATCAGGAGTCTGCCTTCCAGCCTGGGTGTGTTTGTGAGTTTATGTTTACAGCATGAAAGGGTGAAACAAGGTACACACTGCAAACAGATCATGAGCTCCACATGGATGATTGTTCTATTTCAAGGATGAAAGTTCAGGAAACTGGATCCGTGACGACATTTTCCACTGCATAGAAAAATGATCAAAGAGCCTGACAAAACGCTCTGAGAGACACTTCCAGCAGCTAAACAAAAACCAAGACATGAGATGATGTTAGTGTGTGTGGAAAGCAACAAGTCACTGTTTAGAACAAAGAACTTTTAGTCCAGTACAAACTGTTTTTTTTGTTCTCAGTGCAAACCACAAACAGAAAACAATTAAGAAGAGGACTGGCTTACGGCGGGGGATTAGGGCCATGTTTAAATACATAAATAATAAAAAGTAAATTTACAAGAATAAAGTTTGAAATTGACAAGAAAAAAAGTTGTAAATTTGCAAGAATAACGTCATATACTAACGAGAATTAAGTCAGAATTTTCCAAGATTAAATTCATGAATCGATTTTAGGGCCAAGTTAAAACCTAAACTAAAGTATAACTTCACAAGATGCTCAAAAAAATTCAGTAAATAATGAATGTAAAAACTCTGCTCACAGGTTTGATTTTTATAGAAATTCACAGTTTCCAAAGTGGAAAAAGTGTCCCACTAACCTTACAGAATTCATCCTCTGCCATCCTTGTGGACACAAGATCCCACCATAACACTGCTGTATCTGTAGCAGGTCTCAGCACACACCTCCAGTTGTTCTTCGTCACTCACTCCGCAGCCGGAGGTCATCTCTGGGCTCGGCGCTACGTGGAAAAAGTTGAACTTGTGGTGACAGACAGTTGAGGTCTGACAGCTTGTTGAGCTGCCTGCGTGTTCTGCTGATAAACTGTCGGGAAAGTGACGGATTCAATTAGACCCTCCTGCTGAAATATCCTCAGGTTTGTGCTGCTGACAGGAAATAATGAGGAATCATTACCCTTTCTGAGGCATGTCGAACATACTTTAATAGAAAAGAGAAGAAATAAACATATGGAGCACATATGCAACAGAGTCACTGATCTCTAGTATCTGTAGCTATCTTCGTCTTTGTCTCCTCATCATATTTTTCTGCTTACAGAAGCCAAACCCAATAAATCCATCATCCATCACTGTAACCTCTGCCTGTCTCTTTTCCTTCTCATTATTTTCTGACTCTAACCAGCTGCTAAAAGCCACAACCTAACCCCCCCTCCAACTTTATCTCTCACTCTGTAACTCCCTCAAACTCCCAACGGTTCATCCCAGCTCGAGCGCCTCCTCATTAGTCCTCCGCCATCAGCTTTTATGTGAAGTTTCAGTTTAAAAAATCGACTAAAATCTGTCTGAGAGTTTTTGTGGTAACTTTTGACAGACTCCTCTCTACATCACAGTAAAGACTTAGACTTAGACTTAGACTTAGACTTCCTTTATTTGTCATTGCACAAAAAAACACAGCAGTGAAATCTTGGCAACGAAATGTCGATGCTTGGCTACAAGTTACAGCAGGGATGGAGTGATTCAGTGTAAACATTACAAAAAAATATAGTCTATATAACTTAAAGAAAATACAAGAGCTAAAAGAAAATAGTTTTAAAAAAAAAAATAGTTATCAGTGCAATAAATGTAAACAACAGAATAAATAGTGCAAAAAAGAATGTCAGTAATAGACAGTAATGGACAGTGTGAACATAAAAACATCTTAGCAGCTCGGGTGGTATGTATTGCACAAAATTAGAGGTGATTAGTACCTCCGAAAGATATTGCACCAAGATATTATATAGATATATGTCCATGAAAGTGTGCATAAGGAACATTGGAATGCGTTGCTCCTCAGAGAGATGTTCCCAGTAAAGACCCAGTAAACTGGGTCTATCTGGGTTTTTGGGTGAATAAAGATAAACAAAGTGATTCTAACACCCAGCATGTCCAGAGTTTGACGGCAGTCTGAGAGAAGTGAGATCTCTTACAAAACAGATTTTGTGTTTGTGTGACTGTGAGGCCCCTGTGATGGACATGGTGTCAGTGCAACAGGAGGCCCATGGTGCTTCACTCCATCAATGCCCTCGTTGAGTGGTGACAGACGCCTCCTACTTTCTCACCGTCTATGTGTGTGTGTGTTACGTGCAAAACACTGAGGAATAAGGTGTGACATTCAAGTGATGAGAGGTAGACAGAAAGCCGATTAAGACTACTCCATTGAGAGTTTGGCAAACCAAGAGGTCTTCTCACACGTACACATTTCCCTCCTCATCTTGATACCGATGGGAGAGAGAGAAAAACAGTGACAGAGGTGACACAGGAGAAGAGCTATGAAAAGAAAGGCAGGAGGAGCAGAGAGAAAAGGTGTTTGAGTGAGAAGGTGAAATGTTTTGAGAAGAGACGCTGTATCATACACGTCTCACGTCTGTCTGAACTCAAATTCAACCCGATCCCTGCTGCTCCTGCAGAGTGGTTGCATCAACCTTTTGACTTTGAAGTTGCTGCCTGATCAGAAAGGAGAGCCAGGTGCCGACTGCTGTGTTCAGTCTGATCTCTGACTGATGCATGATTACTTACATTAGGAGTGTGTATAAGGAGTGTGTGGTCAAAATAAGTCCTGCACGTCAGAAGTCATGCATTTTTGGATTATTTCAGCCTCACTTGATCCGCGCCTCTATTAACTGGGCTTTTGACTCAGTATGTTTACCTGCACACACTGGGGCGACTGTGGCTCAGTGGTAGAGTTGTCGCCTCTCGATCGAAAGGTCGAGGGTTCGATTCCCAGCTCCTGCAGTCTCATGTCGAAGTGTCCTTGAGCAAGACACTGAACCCCAAATTGCTCCCACTGTTGTTCAGTGGTGTGTGAATGCGTATGAATGTGTTAGATAATACTGATGGCCTTCAGTAGATTGTTCTGCCATCAGTGAGTGAATGTGGTGTGGATGGGTGAATGACACCAGCAGTGTAAAGCGCTTTGAGTGGTCAGACAGACTAGAAAAGCGCTATATAAGTACTGGTACATTTACATTTACACAGCAGTCTGGCTAAGGTCATAGCTTGATTATAGAGTCACAGCAGGGGGTCTAGTCTTGTCTGCGTATACATGCCGAAAGACAATCGGACTTCTGGCTGAGAACGTCTCACTCCACTTCGATAGGTGGCGAACACCTATCGAAGTGGATAGGTTCCTTGTTTGATAAGTGAAGCTGTGTGTGTATCAGACTAGTTTTGGTTCACGAAACCTGCTGAATCCAACCGCAGCCCAATAGCAACTGCACTTGTTGTGTCAGTCGAGCAGTGCTCAGTCCATATTTGGTCTGATTGAGCTGTTTACATGTATTTTAATGGTTCAATCTCGGGCTGACTGAGCTCATAAACAGATTTCTGAAGCTGCATGTGAACGCACTGACTGCCTCTGTTCATGTATGCTATATGTCCAGCCTAAGTATACTGTTTAACCATTTATTGAAAAGAAGGACTCAATCAGAGAGTTGTCTGAAAATAGCAGTTGCAGCTTAAAGGCAGGTAATCAGATTCAGATAGACTTTTTGTTATCCTGGTTAAAATGATCTTTATGTCCTGATGTCAATCAATACATGATGTGTTCTTAAAACAGAGTGAAAAATATCTGCTGTCTACAGCAGGAGGAAACCTGGGAAAACACCAACCAATCCTAGAGATTAGGATCCAATTTATTAAACCAATCAAATCCTGTTTTACCGGCGTACACTAGCTCTGATTCAATGCTCATAACCAAGAGGGATTCAAGTACGCTGGAGAATGGCAGAAAAACTACCTATATGATTACTGCTAACGTAGAGCAAACAAAAACGATGAGCTGAGGACCAGTTTGAGTCTGTGGTTTGGAATCAGTCACGAACATATGGTCATGAATCAGCAGTGCTTGTGCATGTGAGCGGGGGTGTTGTTTTGGAGGAGCTTCAAGTGTTGAGGGGATGTGGGGCTAAATGGAGTCCTGAGGAGATGCTACATTCAACTGCAAGCTCGTTTTCAGTGACTACCAACCCTGCCTTTAATGCACAACTTTACTAACAATCATCTTATCACTTATGACAGTCTGACAATATTTATTTCATGCATTAATTTTGATTGATTTGCAGCAAGAACAGTATTTTGTCTGTCTACATTGTTTGTTATTGCTCTTTAAGGTTTACTTTAAAATTGTAAACTGCTGTTTAAATCAAACTCCTTCCTCCCGTCTTCCTTTCCCCTTTAACTTCCATCTTATTTTTTCTAATCTCCTTTTCAGTCATATTTTGTTTGTTCATCTTTCCGGTGTTTTTTTTCTGTAAAGTAGCTCTGCTAATTCTGTCCTTTCCTCTCCCTGCAGACCTGCTGTCCACCAACAGATCATCCATCTTCAGCGGTCATCACGGCCAGCTTTCCCTCACTGCTGTCTTCCTTGATGAGTACCGTGACCGCCTCTTCCTTGGAGGGAAAGATGTGCTGTACTCTCTCCTGCTGGGACCCACCAGCAGTGAGTCCAAAGAGGTAAGGTTTTTTTTCCCCAACTCATTTCACCTCAGTTTAAATGCTGCAGTGTTTCCTGCTCTTATTGTTCCATTTTGGTGAAGGTTGCAGTGCGTCATTAAGGGTTTCAAACTTGTGTTTAGGGGCCCTTTTGGCCTTTTATGAGATGGAACAACAGAAGACTGACGAGAAATGTGGGGAGCAGATTGTGGGATAAGACCTGGGGCTCCAGTCGAAGGATATGCACAATAGCTTATAGAAAGTGGAGCCAAATAAAGAATATTTCAAGATTTCCCTCCAGAAAAAAAAATAAAGTCCTCATGTAAATAATCATCAGAGTGTTGACTTGAACCTTGACAGTCTTTTTGTTTAATAATTTGTAACCTGTCATCAGTTAAAGGTCCCATATTATGCTCTTTTTCTGCAGGTTCATATAGCTCTTAGAGGTCCCAGAATAGTCAATATGAAGTTTTTTATCTCAAAAAAATGTTTTTTACTGGACTTTAGCCAGCCTGAAAACTCTCTCTAGAGAGCTCTACCGAGGATAAGCTGTTTTTGTGGGCTGTCCCTTCTTCAGCGCAGGCCACGCCCCTACCTGCCCCTCTTTTTATAGAGTTGGGGAGGGGCGTGGCCTGCGTTCAGGCGCGTGCTCTGATATTTACAAACACAGTTCGCCGGTATGATGGCTAGACACAAACAACCCCAATACTAGCGTCCACAACAACAACAACAACAGCCCACAACAGCTGCTTAAAAAGCACCGCGAAAAAATGTTACATGCATAAACAAAACACCGAATTCTGTCTGTATAGCTTCTTATCTGAATGAAGCCTTATCAGCTTGATGTTTTAGACAAAAACAACCCCAATACTAGCGTCCACAACAACAACAGTTGCTTATAAAGCACCGCGAAAAAAAGTTACGTGCATAAACAAAACACCGAATTCTATGTCTGTATAGCTTTTTATCTGAATGAAGCTTTATCAGCTTGATTTTTTAGACAAAAACAACCCCAATACTAGCGTCCACAACAACAGCTCACAGCAGCTGCTTAAAAAGCACCGCGAAAAAAAGTTACATGCATGAACAAAACACCGAATTCTGTCTGTATAGCTTTTTATCTGAATGCAGCCTTATCAGCTTGATTTTGTTAGACACAAACAACCCCCATACTTGCGTCCACAACAACAGCTCACAACAGCTGCTTATAAAGCACCGCGAAAAAAAGTTACATGCATAAACTAAAGAGATATTGCGTAAAGATAGCTCTATATGACATATATGGTCACAAAACTTCTCTTCAATTATTTGAAACTTTAAGCTCTTACCTTAGTTGGGTCACGGATAGTTGGAAGTGATCCAGGTTTCAGCTTTAAAGTCTTTGCAAATCCTGCTTTGAGCTGTCCCTCGTTCAGAAAGCAGTCCTCCATGAAGTGGTGAGCACAAACATACAACATTTTCGGGGTTGTTGTAGGTATTTCGCCGGCATAAATAAAATTAATCCACTCTTCCATCAAAGTTTCAGGTGAAGATGGAGGTAAAAAAAAGACTTTTGTGCTGCTCCATGCAGCCAACAACAGTGCATTTGCCATGCTTTGTTCGTACCTTTGCCATGTTAGACTAGTGTTGACTAATGACTGAGGACCGGGGAAATGGTGGGGGAAAAGCTTTTGGAGGCAGAACTACCTTTGGTAGGGAGCCAATCAGGGAGCTGGGCGGAGTATTTGCGCCCTTTGTGACGTCACAAAGGGCGATTTCTAAAACGGCTCATTACTGCTCCCAGGAGCAGAGATTTTCTGAAAAGTGCAGCTTGCAGGAGAGGGAGAGGATAGAATTTCCTCATGTTGAGGGGTGTTGTTAACAGGCTGGGGGTGCATATTGTTATGAGGAAACCATTCAAAAGTGAATTTTGCATAATATGGCCCCTTTAAACAATCACAGAAATGGTAATGGAATATTATTCAAAGCTCAGAGAAACCTGATTAAACAAAATAAAAGATCAAATAATCTACTATCACTGAATTTTATGTTCTGTTTTTGGGTTTGTTTTTGGCCCTCCCTCCTTCCTTCTTTAGCTTAACAATCAATTTCCATGTCTTGTTTCCTCTGTCAAAACATGTCCATGATCTTTTGCCCTTCCTGTGGAGGAACACCTGTAAAAGAGGAGCTGGTCATAAATCAAACCGTATCTCTCCATCTGTGTCACCAGAAATCTGCACTCATTCGTCACGAGGGCTTGTCAAACAAAGAGGATGTACTGTGACGGTTTCTGTGTTTGACTAAAAAGACATGAGCATGAACCATGACCCTCAAAGCGGGTCTATTATTTTTTTTCTCATTGTCAGATGTGTTTGAAAAATGTGTTACAAGACAGATTTTTTTTAAATTTACTGCATTGAGTAAACAAATAAAGTAACACGAACCATCATCAAAAAGTGGAGTTTTATAGATGAGAGAGGGAAAAAGGGGTAAAACAATGCTAATGATGCCCTCACAGTCTGCCCACATCAGCCTCACACTCCACAACCAGACAATAAATCTCAGCAAGGAAGCAACTTTTCTCAGCGTCACATTTCAAAGCAATATGACCTGGTCCAAACACATCGATGACCTGGAACAGAAAGCAAACAACCGACTCAACCACCTCAAAGCCCTCTGTGTAAAGCGAGACGGATCATCCTCCACAGTCATAAAAGTCTACCCATCATACATCAGACCACTATATCAATACTCTGTTCCCGCCTGGATTACCATCTGCAACCACCAACTTCAACACCTGCAATTAATACAAAACAAAGCCCTGAAACCAGCCCATAGACTCCCACCATATATCAACAACCACTACTGTATCTGGCATCAAAACAGTGGAACATCATCACTAAACAACAGCCCAGAAGTACCTGTCATCTGCCAAAAACAACCCTGCCCTCAGGAAAACCACCATGGTGGCCCATCAGACTGTAAACACCCCTCTGTCATACATCCTGCAACTTCACCAAGACACCCAGCCACCCAACCCACCATGACCTCGCAGACACCCAACCCTCCCACCACTGCTGCCTGATATTTCATTACACACACACACACACACACACACACACACACACACACACACACACACACACACACACACACACACACACACGTTTTATTTTATCTTAAATAAAAACAAATTGAAGTACGAAACTTATTATAAAAAAGACCAAAAATATATTGAAAAATGCACCAGACTCCACCCCTCGAACCCCACACCCACCACCCTAACCAGGGTTTTCATCCCTCCCCCCAGATTTATTTATTTATTTACAATCCCATGAGTGATTTTTGGAGTTACTTAACATCTGAATTATTTTTCATACGTTTTCACATGGTTTTACTGAAAGATTTTTGCACAAGACAAACTTTTTTAGAATTTAAATGGGTTTCCTTTGGAAATCTGGAGGAGTAGTGTTTAAAAAATGCAGCATTTATTATATTTGTCCTCAGTATCATCCAAAGTGATACAATGTGCTTTAACAACTGTTTTTCTTTCAGTTACAACCCCCAAAAAACAACTCTTGAATTGAAAGCCTCTTTAAGCTGCAACATTTGCTGAAAGCAGCAGTGTGAACACGTGAATCTCTGATATGGGTCAAGTAAATGGGTGCTCAGGGAATTTATATACACAGCGAGCCAGTTATCGCCCACCTTATCCACCCTGTGCTTCCTCTCCCAGCCTCCCCTCACCGCTCTTTGTCTCAGGCTCTCAGTAATTCATGAATCCTGCTGATACTCTGGTTTGCTTCAGGGTGTTTGGAGCTAAATGTCAGGAAGGCCTCATTCAAAGCCAGTCGATCTGAATTGTATCAGTGGTGCCAGTTCAGTTTAACAAAGGTTTGTAACATGGCACACGTCTGCCAGGCACTCTATAAACCAGTGTTTAAATGAACATGAACAGTCTCTGCCTCCAAACAAGAAATTATCACTTTTAGACAATGTAGGGATTTAAAATCACTGTTGCTGTGACATCAGTGTTGAAATATTGAGGACCCTGTACAGGAACTGTGGCCAAGGATTGATTCATTTAGCTTATCCGTTGCAGGAGGCAAGAGCGAGTTTGGCTTAATTCTAAATTAAATTGTGTCTCTTCATGAACTCCCTAAAGAAAAAAAGAAGTTTTTTTGTTTTTATTAAAAATACAACAAAGTGTTTCTTACAGCTCCAAACTTTTTTTTTTATGACACTGGAAACTTGATGTCTTCAGTGCACTGTTGGAAGGAAAGTAAGCAACTGTGTTAGTCATAAATGTGACAGGAAATGTAACTTAAGTTATCCCAGAAGGATTCCACAAAATCAAAAGCAATTTTATGGGAGAGAGATTAACCAGAAATAATAAGCTGCACACTGGCTTTCTTCCCTGAACACTGGTTAGTTCTCGGAGAAACCAAACCGCTGCTGCTTGGGAACCAAGGAAACACAGGACCAAAACACAGCGGTGTTTAGAGATGAAACACAAATTAAAGGCTGAGGTAGAAATCACTCACTCATCTACAGCAAACTATACTATGGCAGAGGGCAGACTACACATTTTAAGCCTGATTAAAACCCAACCTGGCAAAACTAAAAAAAACTGGTACCCATCGCCCCTGAAAACCTGTTGTTTTTTCCCATGTTGTGTCTCATGGTGGACAACAATGGACTAGATCTGGGATGCCTCTTGACCTCCTGACACACATGCTGCTTCAAACTGAACTGGTAAAGTCGGGTACATGGTGTGGCATTCAAGTGGTAACCAAATAGGAACAATATTACCAAGCTACAGCAACATAGACACCAAAACTTCGATTGTTGCCCTCCTTGCTTGTATGTTGAAATGCCGACACTTTCCTTACCTCCCTTTGGTCCTGTACCTGGCTAATGTTGATCAAACTGATAGCTAATTTAGCTCCTGTAACTACAGACTCTATTACAGAAATGGTAAGCACTGTGCCAGTAACCTCTAGATCTTCTTTGACTCTCAACTTCAGTTAAACACAAAACCAAAGTCTCTCAGTCTTGTTATCTTCAGATTAGGAACATTGTGAAAATCTAACACTTTGTGTATTTAATGTGCTTCACCGTTTCTAAGAACGTCATCAGATACATGATCACAAGTCGTGAACCTCAAAAAAAATTAACTTACAATGTCATGAATACCACAAGAGAGCGGCGTCCATATGGTCATTCTCATTAACACAGTAATCGTGACGCTATTTGAAGGCACCAAAGTCTAGTGTGTTTTGTATTTCTCTCTCTCAAAAAAATTCCTATCATGTCAGTGAGAAAGACCAATGAGAGCACGGAGTGCTCTGAATGTGCAGAAGTCATATACATTAACATACAGAATGGTTAAGAACAACATGTGCATTTAGAGGCATGCTCAGGGAAGAAACCCAGCCCACAACCGCCGTCACTTCCTACCCAGTGCTTGAAGTCCTAAAACCTGGTGCTGCAAGATGGAACCATGGGACAGGAAAAAAAAAGTTCTTCTTTTCTTTGCATCAACTCTTCTTCTGTAATGTTGTTATATTGGGCAGGAAGATTGGTTGGGTTCCACTGTGTAGTCCATCATGTTTTTACACTGTTTGATGGTAATGTATGTATTATACCATTGCAACAGATAAAAAGACTGAAGTGCAGACTGATGGCAGAGTTAGTGAAACCAGAAATGGTAACAAAAGCACACAAAAAGGTAAATTCAGTGCTTTTGTGGACAAGAGAAAACACAAAGGGTGTATTCACACCTGTGGCTCATTTGCTTTGTTCAATTCAGGGGCAAAAATGAGACAATAGTTGCAGCTGTTACTTCGTTTGGTTGTGTTCACACAGTAAAAGTGTCTTGCGGTCCACAGTTGCAAACAAAAGCCACATGTGATCAAATTTTAACTCATTATTCAGAAATGGGGGCAGAATTCTGCAATGTGCGATACAGAGAGCAGAGGGGAGTTGTGAAAACGCAAATGTTCTTCATGATAAAACAAGATTTTGTCATCAAAGAGTTTTTTTCTCAAAAATCTGTCATGGAAAAAGAGGTCGTCTTATATCCAGGATCGTCTTATGTTCAGATCAATACTGTAACCATCGTAAATCACCCTCTCTACTTCTACTCCTTCTATTGTTTTGACTGAACGATTGGCAAGCCATCGCATTACTCCCCCCCAACTAACTAACTACACTCCTAACTACACCATGAACCACACCTATGAGTCAGCTGTGTTGGTTGTCTACACATATGCTCAAATGAACCCGACTTAAGCGTAGCTGCCCCAAATGAGCCAGGTGTGAATACAGCCTATAAGAACCTCTCACTACCTCTGATGTTGCGGTTCTGAATCTCCACACCTGGTTTTAATCAGTGCTGATTAGAGACACACCTGGACCTGCGCTGAGAGGATTTTCTCTCTTGCTGTGTCCCAATTCAGGGGCTGCATCCTTCGTGGGACGCATTTGAAGGCCAGTTACGTCACAACGCTGCGCGAAGGCCGTCCCAATTCAGAGCAGATTCGGAGGATCCTCCAAATGCGGCCCACAAATGCGTCCTCCTTTGCCTCTTTTTGGAGGACGCACCGCTACTATCCTTCGCGGCCCTCCATATCCCAAGATCCTTTGCCCACAGCTGCTCAGTCCCGAAAAAGAACGGGGGAAATTGCACAATAGTGACATTAGATGGTGTTAATTTTACTTTTAAATGTAAGTATTGGGTTTATAACCGGTTTTTACGCATTTTAACATCCAATGCCAGATACGGGGAATCACACATTGAGCTAGATGTTTTACTTATCGGTGATTTTGACAGATGGGGTCGTAAAAATTTCGTCATAATGAATAATGATCCCTCAATTAATAAAATCGATAACGGGACATGTTAATTATTTATTATATATTTTAGCATGTCAACATAAAAGCAACTCAAATACAACTTTAACATTAACTATGCAGGGAAATGTATTGCTTATTAGGCAGAAAGAAAATACAAATTGTAATACCGACCCTGCTGTCAGAAGCTTTGTAAAGAAAAATAGTCGCTCTTTATAGCAAGTGAAACTTTTTTTTTCTCGGGTCATCGAGCGAAAGCGCGGCAGAGGAGATCACAGCATCAAGTTTTTCGTCTCTGCCTCAGTCAGCTGACTGCTACACCTTGAATGAGCAGCGCTGCTTCAGCGCGCGTTTTAAAGTCTGGAAACATTTCACCCAGTGAAGCAATGAGCAGTCGGCAAAACCATTTGAGAAGACGGGTTTCCTGATCCTGCCAGACTCTGCCTCATCGGGAGGAAATCCTGGAGCATTTATTTGGTCTTAATGTAAAAAGAGAGGCGGCTTCAGTCCCGTGAAGCCAGCAGGTCAGAGAATGAGAGATCATAAACAGGACAACACCATACCTCATTAATTATGCACGCTCGCCACTAACTGTACAGGGGGTCTGCTGCAGGTGAGATATGTGATTAATGAATGACTGTGTGGCAGTTGAAGTGGACTGAATCACTGAGGGGGTTACTAATCCCTCAAAACTACCTTCAGATTTGTCCATCATTGATCAAAAAATTATGTCAAAAGACGGAGAATAATCAGTTAACGCGACCTCTGAGGGGAATTGGAAATTTTAACTTTCAGTTAAAAAACGTGAAGATGGTAATTCATTCGCATATGGCATAAATAAGCATTATGTTAAGTTAAACATTTTGATTGAATAAAAACTAAGTTTAGGATTATGAATTGGGTGGCAGAAATCGTGACGTAAGGATAAGGGCGGAGACATGACGCAACCAGGAAATAATCCGAAGGATAGGACTGTCCCATTTAACAACGGTGTGACGGCCTACCCGTCCTTCGGAGGACGGGCCGACCCATCCTCCGAAGGACTGGCCTTCGGAGGATGGGTCCTTCGGAGGATGCAGCCCCTGAATTGGGACACAGCAAACGTCTCAATGAGGGGCAGGATGAGAGCTCCCCAGAACGAAATGTAAAACAATGAGGGATGGATTTGTTTTAAAGATGTGTAACGATTGGGCTGAATGCAGCAATACTGGCTCATTTCATTTCACTTAAAGGTTGAATTCTGCCCACATGAGCTCATAATTTGGCAGAAAGAAACAGCGTTTCATCTTTTCCACTTTAACTCTCACTGACAGGGTGCTGAATGTTGAAATGGAATTAAGGTAAAATTCTAATCATAAGGCTTTGGGTTAAAAAAAAAGTCAAATTACATAAAAATCAGTGCTTCCATTGTGTGTCCAATGTGGATCCAGTTCTTACAGTGTGATTTACCCAGAAACAGAAATACAGATTTTACCTCATGTTAATGTTCCATTTGTAGGAGTTAATTTTCACTTGATACATGCTGAAACATAAAAAGGTCTGTAACTTTAATTTGTTTGTTTGGGGTATGCAGTTGGTACCTGCCAATGAATCACTTATGTTTTGAAACCATCGCTGGTGTACTTTACCGTGTTTAGTCACTCACACCATGTGTTGTGTGTTTCTGTGCTTAATAACAGTGAAATAAAAAAAGGTTAAAAGTGTTGATAAAACAGATGTTTTGAAGCTTAAATCATCCCCCGGTGGGACCACATTTTGTGTCCTGTTTAAAATTAATCTGTGTAAGATTAAGAGTGCAAAAGGTCCCTTCAATATTTAGGTCTATTGTTACAATAAGGCAACTCAAGCCTTGCCGTATCCTGATGAAGTCGAAAATAAACTCATCACATCCCATGATATCAGCCTCCTGCCTCTGCCAAATTTAGCTTTGGCTCAGTAATGCTGAGCTGACAGGAAGACAGATGGCTCTGTGTGTGGATTTACAACTGAGCTCACCGAAACTGAAAAAGTGTCCGCTTGTATCAGCCTGTAGCTGTGTGATGTTGCTGCAGCTGGTGGTTTTACATCCCGACTTTTACACTGCTTTCAAGAAACAGAACCACATGTTGAGTGCACTTGTCAACAATAATATGTTGATTGGTTATTTTTATTTTGCCATTTAATGAAAAAAAGAAGATAAAAGTAATGAATTCCTCTCAGTTGGGTCTAATGAATTTGTTATAAGTAGCTTCTCTGCTTTAGTAATACAATTTGAAACTCATCTGTGAATTTTCTTAAGGATTTTGTTCTATTGCTTGTTAATGGAATATAAAGAACAGAAATTACAACTAAATGAATCACCACATATCAAACTCTGTACAGCTCCACTCTGTCAACCCACTCGCCACATTTCTGTCTGTACCGCTGCGCCGCTACATGCTGAACAAAAGATCAACACCTCAGATGAAAGCAGAGACTCCACAGATGATCCAAAGCTCTCTGCAGCAAAGTATCAGAGAGATAGAGGACAGAGAACCACAAACACTAAAAGCACCTCACCTAATGAAAGTTTTAAATTTCATTTAAATTTGCTGTTTTGCCAAGAAACATTCCGTTAGCAAGTACTTTCTGTTAGCCCTATGTATGTGTTGTGTGTCTCTCCTAACACCAGCGTTCTGCTGATTTTGATTGACAGACACTTCTGTCAATATCATTTTGATGAATTTATTGTCATTCTGCAGTCTGTAACGATTCCAAAGAGGTGTCAATCACTCGAATCCACCATGATGGAGATAGAGACATGGGTATTCACATATAGCTAATTTCTTTGTAAACAGCATTACGCACCTGAGACGCATCTGGTATGAATTAAAAAAAAAAAAACCAAAATCTGTTGTATTTGTATGTATTGATCCTCATTAGTGACAGACAAATTAAATCTGTAGTTTTGTAGATGAGAAAATTCAAATGACACAGATGGAGCCAAACTGAGCCCAAAGAGAGCTCGCCTGAACTCTCTGCACTAAAACCTCTCTGATTTAGTTCTCCTTCACTTCATCAGAGTCAACCTTTGCAGACATAATGTTCATATGTTGGACTATGTACTGATAAAGGTTTAAAGCTGCAGCTGTGTTATTCACAGAGAGATATTCATCCTGAAATATGTTTTTTTAGGCGAACCTACTTTTTTTTCTTTTTTTGCTGGGTGCCATCTTCATTTCCTCTTTACCGGTATCGCATATACTCATATTAACACATCTCAACAAATCTCACATTTTCCCTTTACTATGAAACCAAAATTATTCAAAAAGACCTTGTGGTTGCAGAGATATACTCATTTTATTTTGAGTATGCAATTTTCAAGCCGAGACCTGAAAAATCAGCCCAGGGTTCAACGAGTTGAGATCCTGTTTAGACTTCAAAATAAAATGGTCCTAATCTAATTTTTGATCAGCCCTTTGGTCAGATAATGTTCAGCACCATTCTGTCTGGTTTGCTTGTATCAAGACTTAAACTTTTAAAACTAAAAGAAAGTCCTTAGATCAAACACATGAGATGTGTGAATCATGTCCCAGGGTGGTTTAAATAATAGAGGAAGAAACACGATGATAGATGGAGGTCGGCCTTATTTTCTTAAGCATGCAGAGAGTCTTTCAGACAATGGATGAAAGATTCTGACTCAGACCATTTAAGGCTGGGCCTGATTTCACAGTATATCATTATCAGTCAGACACGCTATCAGGCTGTTATAGGTCAGCATGTGTGTGTATGAGCCAGGCCTTTCCACAGCCAAGCTCTCATATCAGCCCAGTCTGCTGCCAATGAAACCTACTGAGCCAAGTTTTAGACCGGTCCTAATGTATACAATCACTTCTTTGATGCATGAAAGAAAAGTTTCTTTCTGATGGATTCCTGCTAATGAAAGCCAGCTTAAGACAAAGACAGGCTGGGTGTCAAACAAACCCTCCAATCAGATGGCGTGATGGCAGAGAGGTCAATCAAAAGCAGGGTTGCATGTAAAACCGAGATAAAATCCTCATTCCATTTTGATGGGGTATTTCTGAGGCTTGGACCAGCATCCAGGCAGGCAAATGGGACAGCTGGGCATATTTAATACCCCTAAAAAGACCAATTGTCATAGTTTACAACTGTGGTTTTGAGTAAATAAGAACTATTTTAAGCCAAGTGAACTGGTTTCTAGCTTCATATTTACCACACTTATAAGACTGGAATCAAGCCTCTCATCTAACTCTTGACAAGAAAACAAAGCATTTTCTTATCCAGGTCTCAAAAAAGTCCCCATAAAACTTTCTTAAAGACATGACCAAAACAAAAAAAAAAAGATTTAGTTAATGTGACAGTACCAGCAGTTTCTTACAGTCAAAGATGTTCACTAAAACAAACATGTCCATTCACTGTCTTCACTGTCTGAGGCTGAAATCAGGGGCTTCAAAAACACCAGCCTGAGATAAAGACGTTTCACATAAGGAAAGTCCAGGGTGTACTTTAAGGGAGCAAATATTCAAAGATAAATACGAAAATAAAACAGAGGGGTTGCCTGTAACCACATCTTTTTGATTTTGATTGCTTGGTGATGGAGAAATGACATCGACAAATGGGGTAGTGTCTGAACAAATGGAGCAGTTTCCATCTTAGAGTGTGGATGCTTTGCAGATGGTTTTGTACAGAAAATTGGCACCACCATCACAGGAGTTTAAATATAGTGTGCATAGAGTCAGCTTCTCTCATGCACACACTTTTTGCATCACCACTATTATTTGATCTTCAACAATGATACAACTTTTCTTTTACTTAATAAACAGTAAAAGCCAAAGATTTTGGCTTTTATCATCCATCACATCTAGTGTGTTACAGGCTTCCTGATGTCACATCTTTTATTCATGCGGGACTGAAAGAGAATCCAGAGAAACTGAATCCTTATGAGCAGTTTCAGTTCACCATGCTTGATGTGACTCGTCTGTATCCATGACAGAGGAGATCAAATCTGTCTCTAGCTTTCGATCCAGGATTTGATGATTAGAAGAAGGGATGTGGTTCTTTTTTTTTGAGCTCAAGAGGTGGAAATTTTTCACTTAAACCATCAACCTGATTTCATTTCTTAGTAACTTTATCTCTTCCTTATTATACACTTTAAAACTGAACAACTACCATGGTGGTCTTTTGTCACGCACACGCATAAACACATTAAAGTTGGTCAGACGTTTGTAATGCAAGTCAGGCTCGCTTGTTTCCCCTTCTGGTTCCTATTCTCCCTGTTAGCCAAAACAAAACCAGTTTCATAGGGGTCCAGACAAAGACCTATTGTCTCAGACAAACCTTTAGCTGTCTGCATAAAACTGCAGTCTGAAACATGTCATTGTCTCTGAAGTTAGGCTTGATCTTTCCACTTGAGTAGAAATGTTATTTCTTTTTCTGAGACCAGTGAGAGCACTTCTCCCGTTGTTTCAGCTCCAAATTCTATAAAATGCTTATCTGGTATTCACCTTAGAGAATCAGAGGAGGACTCTGGGACTTTTCTTCTACGTAATCTTGGATCTAAGCGGAAAAACTGAGTCCAAAAGAGATTTACAACTAATCACATTCCCTGTTTTTAAAAGCTCCTTGTGGTTGAATGAGGATACTTCAAGCAGCTGGCTTAGCACTAATTTCCTGGTTGTATTCAGCCAACTGTCTAATTTCAGTTTGTGCGAAAACAGACCATAGACACTGACGGACCCTTAGCAATGAGTTTCATGAGCCTACAGGAGAACAAATTATCAAATTATCCATGCTGAGTAATATGAGTAAAAACAGAGGAAATGGTCAAATCACATCATTTACTGTGGGAGAATTTGCTAAATCAAATTTGAGGAAAGTTATATATTTGGAAGAGAACAGTCCCAGACCTCAGTAGCAGTATTTATGGAGCCTGTTTGTAGCATATGTTGGGTTTTTTTTCAACCCAATAAAGACAAAGGTCACCTCATGTCTGAAAAATACAAAATGCAAAACATTCATTCAGTGGCTTCTCCTAATAGCTTTGGTTCAATCTGTAAAGGTTAAATTTCACGTCTGCTCCTGACATTTACATTCTCATTGCAACACAACTGGGTCAAAAAGATTTTTTTTTTTTTCTGGTGTCTAAGGCATTTGAAAAATTATGTTTAAACAAATATACTTCTACTCCGGATAACCCGCAGGACATTTTTCATGTGCACTATTTATAACAGTTGGTGGTTCCAATGGAAAGTGGTCATTTTAGAGTCGATGGGTTTTGCAGGGCTTTGTTTCTGCCTGCTGGTGCTTATTTCTTTCTTTAAATACATTTCTATGTGGGAGCACCACAAAGTGAAATTCCTTGAACCTCCATTGTTTTGGAAGCAGATATATAAGAGAAATGTTATGTCAGTATGTGGAAATATCAGTGGCTTGGGTGGATATGGGTAAATGAGACAATCTGTATTTCTTAATTTGGGTGAACTGAATGTTTATGTTGCTTGAAAAAGTACAATGATGAAGTGCTGGTCATGGCTGAATCAAGAGAGCTCTACAAGCCAAACATCAACTCCCGAATTTACTGGCTGGAGACTGAATAGCCTTTGTTTTAACGTATGTAGAAAGTCTCATTGTTATATAGTTAAATTAGACTTTGCCCATTCCTATTACATTTCCAAAATGGCTGAAGGAGATAGTTGTGTGTATTATTTTATCATTATAAGGTCATCAGTCTTCTTTATCTGTTCCTCAATCTTTCTGTTTCCATTATTTTGTAGCTCTACTGGCCCCCATTACCAGGCAACAGAGAGGACTGCATTCAAACTGGGAAGGATCCACAGGTAGGAGTTTAAAGTTCATTTTTTGTTTAACACTTTGCCAAAAAGAAAGTTTGTCTTTGGTTGTTGTGGTTAATCTGTTTCACTGAAGCTGAGCCAGGTCCAACAGTTCCTCTCCCTGACAGCAAGTTGGAATCAATACAAATCTCAGTGACTCATGTGGTCTTGGTTGCTTTGCTTCTCTGCTCTTAGCATTTTATCATTTAGATTGAACTTTAGCCTTAACACACCCAGAGATCTGTTTTTCTACCTATTCTGGTTTGTTCAGGATGTTTGAACCCTTCTCTACTGAGCTCAAGCTGTCCCATGATCACATTCTTCAAAGATCTCGTCAACCAGACACTGGTGTACACACCATGGTTTTTTTCTAATTGCTTAATTTCACCAGATCAATGCTCAGTCTGTCTCCACTCAGTACCAGATGCTCGCATCAATTTGTAAAAGGGAGATCATTTACAGAGTAACACATTCTTATTGATACAAGACCATGTTTCACTTTATTACAACAAGAAACAATATGATAATGGGCGGAGCCAGACCTGGAGTCAACATGTTAGAGGTTTTCAGAGGCTAATAATCTGTCACCCAAGGTTCAGTGTTTGGTCCTGCAGAGTGGGGAAGGAGGTTACCGTCAGACAAGCAAAGACTACAGGGTGGGATATGAGGGTGAAGCAGGTCAGTAAGATAGTGAGGGGCCAGGTTATGGAGGGCTTTGAATGTCAGCAGAAGGACTTTAAACTGGATGCAATGGGGAACTGGGAGCCAGTGGAGGTCATGCAGGATGGGGGTGATGTGATCACAGGAGCGGGACTGGCAGCTGAGTTCTGAATGTTCTTAAGTTTGTGGAGGACTTTTGATCATGAACCATGCTTTTGATTCTGGATGAAATGAAGGCATGTATGAGGGTTTTGAGAGGCTTTAGTGAGAGCGACTGAGCAGCCTGCACACTCCTCCTCAGTGGAGGTTCACTTGTGACAGTTCAGAAATAAAGTTAAACTTTTCAGTATGAACAAATCTTGGCTCATGATCATGGCAGATAGTGCTGTAATCCTTGCTCTCATGTCTCCAGCTGTCCTCTGGGCCAGTTCTGGAAATGCATCCGGTGAATGTGATGCACAAGGAGAGACAGCCAAACCACAAAGGGGTGGAGATGGGTTAGATGCATGTCTGGTGCCAGTGTTTGTCTATATGTAAATGTGGCTGTTCAGACATCATTAATGAATATTTTTTTCCTGTCTTTTTATTGTTACAAGCTTTAGCATCACTGTCTTGAGGAGGCTGATATTTGTCATTTTTTTTCTCTTAGTGTTTTTCCAAGCATTAAGTCTGTCTGCTGAACCTTGGTGTCTGCATTTGAATTTGCTGGAACTGAAACTTGGACAGTAATGATGGTAGTAAAAAGATGAACTCAGTGGACTCTGCTTTTGCTAAAACTAAGGTGACTGCACTGACCTTTACTTTGAGCAGTTTTTTTGTATACTTTGCCAAAAATGCTCCAAGTGAGGAGCAGAGAAACAGCTCTCAGTGTGGCTCTTATCCCGCAAACCCTGGCTTGTCAAATCAGTTAAATGGTTTTCAATGATTTTGGTTGCTAAGAAGCTGACTCCTGTTGCCATGTCAGTCTCTTCTCTCTCTTTCTCCCTTAGTGGTTTTTGAATGTCTTCTGGTTCCTGCTGTTATTTTTCTAGTTTTAATAAGAAAGAATGTTGACTCCTTGAACCACAAAACCAGATTTTTGGCACATCTCAGGTGTTCTAATGGGAAGTGCTGGATTTGTCCAAATTTTGCAAGCTTTACAGTTTTCTACCACACAGCAAATGTCACTCCAGACCCCTCCATAGCCTCCATCAGAGTTAAAACTATTAAATATCAAGAAGAAACTCTGAAAGCATCCTGTTTCATTTCTTTAGGGACAGTACAGAGGTATTCAAGAAAAGAGAGAGCGCTCCGAAGAGGACAGTGGTTGTAAAAGTTTAGGTTCTGTTAAGGTTAATGAAAAGCAGAACTTCATCATTAGAGGAGTACTGAAAATACTGAGGGAGGATTAGGTTTAATTAAGAAAAACAGAGAGATAGGGAGGACAGTGACATGAGGGAGGAAAAGGAAGAAAGAAAGGGTGGTGTCCAAGAAAAAAAAGAGAGGAGGAAGACATTGATTATCTAATGATGACCAGATTTATAAAGTGAGAAAGAAAGGGGAAAGCGAAGTTCCTCCACAAGCTGTAATGTCAGGAAAAGAAAATTTCATCATAAAGTGTAAGCTTCAAAACCTGCACACACTAACAAATCCACTAAGTCCAGAAGTGAATGTGTCAGCACCTTTAGCTGTTTACCTCCTCACAAGCTGACGAAGCGGTCTGTTTGCAGCCCAAAGGAGGTTAAAAACAACTTCACTGCAGATGAAAATCAAAGGAGTGGAAGGGAGGAAAAAAATAGAACTATAAGGATTTTAAGAGCATCAGAAATAAGAAGACGGATCAGCCAACACCAAACTCAGCAAAGTCAAAATGCCAGTTGTCAGGTGGCCCAAAACTAATAAAGTATAATTCAAAGTACGTTTTTTTTTTTTTTTGAATGGAAAGAGAGCTAGCTCTCTTTTGTTGTTGTTGTTGTTGCTTTAGTGCAGGAAAAATACATTTCAGTGGTTCTGTGCACATCAGCAGTCATCTAAGTTTTATTAATATACTAATGACAGTTGGTCTACCAGGGTTAGGACGGCCTTCAATGTGCATCTGTCATCAGTTTATATGTTTCCACCGAGCAGCAGCCTCTGGGCATGAGAAATGAAGCTTTTGGCTCTGAAAGTACCAGAAACCATGTACACACCAAGACAAAAAAGACCATTTTTACAGCAGAAGAGATCATGTTTTCATTGTGGCACCAAAAAAAAGAAAAAGAAAAAAAAAAGGGGGGGGTTTGCAGACAAAAGTTTCTTGTCTTGTCTTAATGTGATGAGACTGTGGCTTTACTGGAGTTCAGATGACCAAAACTAAAACTAAAACACACCGATACACAAAATGAAGACACTGTTGTCAGAGCTGAAAAATTAATTCAAGCTTCTTTCTGCCCTTTTGCAAGAAGACTGACTGACTATTGTCTCCATCTGGAATGGGTTAGAGTGAGTGTGTGTGTGTGTGTGTGTGTGTGTGTGTGTGTGTGTGTGTGTGTGTGTGTGTGTGTGTGTGTGTGTGTGTGTGTGTGTGTGTGTACATATATGTTTACCCAGATATATATTCTTTGTGTTTGAAGTGACAGGTAGATCTTGAGTGTCTTATATCAGTTTTATTAGGTGTTTCCTTTTCAGGCTGCTCATATGGCTTAGATAGGTATGTGTGTGTGTGTGTGTTTGCGCACTTGTGTGTGCTACTGTACCGTCTACACAGTAGATAAAAAGAGGAGTGACAGCATTATTAAACAGCTCTTAAAACAATATGTTAGTGTGTAACTCTACCTTACGTGTGCCAGAGGAGTCATAAAGAGCGTGTGTGAGATAGTGTGAGTGACAAATTGAGGTGTTTGTCAGCTTATGTTAAAACACACAGACGTGTCCCTGCATTCCTGCACGCCTCTATGTTTCTGAGTATTCTGATGTCAGAATAGATGGATTACTGCTGTATCCACGGCATCTACCAAGCGAGAGGTGCACACACACACACACGCATATATAAACATACACTCAAATATTGACACTCACACGCATGGACACATGTTCTATCTCGTGTATGTTTAGCTGTCTGCTAAACATAACTGAGTTTGACAAAAAGTGGAGGAGTTTGAAAGGTGAAAGGTCATGACAGAGGATTGGTGAACTTTAGTGCTTCAGTTAAAGTTTGTGGGTATTTAACGGTAGACGAAAAAGACTAGAAAACGTCCTGCGTGAGGAAATATGATGAAATAAATGGAATTTATTGCAGGTTTCATTCCTTAATACAAGTCCAGTCTGTAGATGCTCTGATTACATTGTCCTACTTATGTACACACATCATCCACTTAATTGACATTTAATATGAATTAACTCATTAACACAAATATTTGATCAGCCAATCACATGGCAGAAATTCAGTGCATTTAGTTAGGATAGGTATCCCTAAGTACTTCCTGTTAAGAATGGATTAGAAATGGCTCAGTCCATCAACATCATAAGCCATCATGCTTAAAGACGCCTTCCTTGATTCTCTACATTGCAGCGGAGCAGCCGGACCATATATCAACTAATCTGCCCCAGATATCTTCGCTCAGCAGGTGGATAACAGTTTCTCAAGAAAACTCTGATGCAGGATTTTCCGCTTTAAATTTTTCTTAAGAAGCTGTGAAAAACTGAACACAAAGAAATGTACATTACTCTCTCTCAAGATACTACTATACAATACATTTAACATGTTATACTCTTCCAAGTGTGCCAAAAACCATAGAGAAAACACAGTGCTAGCTTGATGCTAACATATACAGGAAATTGCATTGATATGCTAGTGGTTAGCATACATTGATATAACTTTGGTTTTAAAACAGATTTTCAGCTTTCAGCAGAGAAACATACCACCTTTACTCTTTGTAAACAATACTGAAAACTCTAAATAAAAAATAAAATTAAAAATTAAAAAATAAAAACAGGAAAATGTTTTCTAACAGGAAAAGAAAGGATAAGTTACGTTCAGGCTCATGGCGGAATTTCAGCATAACTACGGCGAGTTCAAGTTCCCAAACAGCTCAAAGCATTGCTATAACCACTTGCAGAAGCTAGATGGCCTACATCAGTCTATAACATAACAAAACAAAACAATACATGGACGTCACATGACATGAGATTTTTACTTATTTCTATTTATTTACTTACAGAGATATCCAGATCCATTGACTAATTTCATATTTATTTACTAATAAACTCAATTAAATGTTTTTTGACAGAAAAGCCTGTAAAGCTTGAAAGATTTTTTGTACACAGAAAATTTACAGGAAGAATTGATAAGAGAATCAATAAGGGCATTGGTTCAAGAAAATCTTATCAATACCCATCCCTAACATTTAGGCATGTAGGCATGGTGAAGACAACCTGCTGAAGTTCAAACTGAGCATCAGAATGGAGAAGAAAGGTGATTTAAGGTGATGGATGATATCAAATTAGCCCAAATACTGTAAGACATATCATGTTCATTACATCTGCTACACAGACTTTAGGCTTGCTTTATGGCAGCTGTCGAGAAGCGTCTTTGCAACTGAAATAAAGGCAGAAACTAGAAAAGCAGGCTGAAAGAGCCTGGTGTACTGATGGTCCCTGAAATATGTGAAATAATGGTGCAAGTGCCGGAAGAGCAGAAGGTGTTGAATCTGTGCCACATTTAGCTCCCCCTCCTGAGCCATAAAGACCATAAAACAACACCAGCAGGCTTTATCTTTATTAAATAACTCTAATAGATAAAAAGTTTCAAAGTGTTGAATTTTACCCTTAAAGTTTATCTGTTTAATAAAAGTGTCTGTGTCCAAAGGCTTCTCCTAACAAGTCGTCCTCCACCTTCAACATGTTTTTACTGATAGCTCGTCCTCTCAGAGTCAAACACTCATGACCTTCACCGTCATTAATTACAGCTCAGACAAATAAATAACAGGCTGAGGGGAGGCACTCAGTGACTTCAGCCAGGCATGTAGTGTCTCGCTCTTGCTGTTAACACATTCTTCTGGTTCATCTATCTGCATCCTCTGCTGGCTGGATTGATGATCGAATCACAATCTACTTCCTGATTCTTCAGTGTGATGTGCTGGTCACATTAACACAGATAAGAGAAGACAAAATAGATATTTCCGTGCATGGGTAATTCAGGTTTGGGGAGATGAAATGCACATTGTGTATGCAAGTCAGAAATTTCAGTCTGATTGATTTTTACACTGAGCCGCTGCACTTTGTTTTTTCGTGTCAAGCTTGATGATGTCAGTAAGCCTCCCTCATGGTTTGGCTTCATCAGTACAGCAGTGATCACTTCCATTTTGTTTGGATTTAGTGTTTCGCAGCTGGTTATCAACACTAATGCTGCCAAGGAGTCTGTATATTTTTATGTCTCTCTAACTGTTGATAGTTAAGATGGTAATAGTTCCACATTTTCCATTTCCTAAAGATCTCTGAAATTTGGAAGTGTACTTACTTTACTTTCTACGCTAACAATAACACACATGAGCGCCAAATCTTTTGTAGAAATGAACCTATTATGGTGTAATAACTGTGTATTGTTTACCCTCAGGATCCAAAGCGGTTTCTGGGTTTTTCTGCTTCTGTCACATTTTTACTCACTGTGGTCTCATTTTTCTCTGCAAAGTGAAGTCCTGCTCCTCTATAGATTCAGGACAACCATGACTGTAGACTGATGGAACTCACTTATGTCTTCATGCAGTGTGAGAAAAATTAAAAGCTGTAAATCATTAGAAAAAAATAAATTTCTCTGATTTTATCCTTTTGGAAATTGAAAAATTAATGAATTAGTGTATCCAACACATTTTCAGGAAGCCTCTTAGGAACTGAGGAAAAATCTTGGTGTTGGCTCTACATTCAAAGAATCTACAGATTTTGCTGTTTGTAAATGTTTTTCCTGACTGTGGTCTGATTTTTCTCTGCAGTATGGAGTCCTGCTCCTCTCTGGGTTCAGGATAACTCAACAATGTCTCCTGATCAGTTTAACATCATCAGAATGAAACAATTATTACAGCATTATTACAAGATATTTACTCTTTAAAAACTATTTACAGTCAGTACTGTCACTACTGTTTACAGTTTAAAGTCTACACTGCAGAGGCATCATGACCATCTGCAGAGAAGTTTCTGTCAGTAATGAGACAGAGAGCTGAGCGGCTCTGAGCAGAAAGTTTATACCTGCAAGACGACGACATGGGAAGCAAAATTCAAGTGTGACTACAGGGTGTGTGTGGATCATTCAGGGCTCACTGAAATCATTAAAGAGCTCTGAGTTATTTGGTTTTTACAGAATTTATCTCCAGCAAACAGTTTATTTTCTGCAAATTTTCAAAGGAGACGTGAGGGTCGAAGTGATGCTGATGAAATTCTCCAATATTCCCCGCTCTGTTAAGATATGTTGCTCACTTCACTTACTATATTCAGGTACCTTCAGACACTTGAGAATCTGACGATTACTCCATCTTTTTCACTTTTTGAACTGGACAAACGGTTTGTAAATGCCGGACATTTAAAAATAAGAGGTATTTTGGTCCTGCCAGCAGGATTAGGATCCTGAGAGTTTAGATAAAAAAAGATGCTTTAAAGTCAAGAAACAGAGACAGAGTGGGGTCTGTCCCTGCCTGTCCTTTGTGCCTTTTTAGTGTCAGATTGACAGGAAGTGGTTGCAGCCTTGCTGTCTGCGAAGGTGAAAACGATTATTTGATTCGTTGCATCATGGGTGTGCTTGGGAGATATTTGGAAAAATCATTACACACTCTGGCGAAAGCTTCTTGCCTCGCTGAAAGTTTTCAGGGCCTAAATAGAAATCAATCAAGAATACTTAGAAAACCAGTTTTATTGAGGATCAAACAGCTACTGAGAGCAAATACTTGGAGAGTCCAGCACACTCATCATGAAAGCAGTTCAAAACCTGACAGCTGTTTGTGCGGATCTGTGATTGTGTTTACCTATGAGGTCCTGCTCACTGTACTCTTGTACATGTGTATGTTTATGTGTAAGTGTTGCTCCTCATTTCCTGTTAGTATCACAGAATCTGACTCCTTTCCACTCAGCTCTGACTGTTTATACTGGAAACAGCTCTCCATGTCCAAATGCAGTGCTCCCTGCCTGGGTCAGTCATTACAGAGCATGTTTGGCCCACTTTTCAGATAGTTTCATGGGTTCAGTTCTTTTACTTTTTTCCACTGAATTTGTTAATACCTGGCAATTAATATAAAAGTGAATTTAAATAAAGCCAGGGCAAGATTCTTCAATTCCCCATGTTTTGCTATTCAAAGAAAATTGGTCAAATACAAGCTTGCAGATATATCACGTTATCCTGTTTGATTTCTTCTTTTTATTAGCTCTGTGTATGTTAGCTTGTTTACCAAGCTCAACAGCTCTTTAAAGAAAAGCTTTAACATCAGGCCAGTGTTATGCCCCCCCCCCCCTTTCCACCTCTTTTACTACCTTTAAAGGAGGATCAGAGGTGATGACTTTCCCCACCATTATATCTCTGAGAATTACCGTATTGACCCGAATATAAGACAAGGTTTTTTTCGCTGTAACTAATGCGAAAAAATTGGGGTTGTCTTATAATCGGGGTCTAACTGTTGACACATGCTGATAGTTGTCTAGGGTCGCTACACAACTGAATAGCAGAGGGCGCCAGCATTTTATAAAGACAGTGACCTCACTGTGGTTGCGGTAAACTGCCAATCACAGCAGAGACACAGTGAGTGACAGGAGATGGAACATGGAAAGGTGCACTGATTGTCCAGAGGAGGGTCGTCGTATAATCAAGGTTTTCTAAGGGGCATCATCTGGTAGAGAAAATTAAGCCTATACAGAAGTGCTAGAAGTTGCTGTTCATCAAGAATCCTCTAGAGGCTGGCTGCAGAAAGACTGGAAGTCAAAAACACATCAAGCCAAAAAAAGCAGACTTTTACAGCATTAAAACATATTTACAGCCAGGTTCAAAAAACAGCTTGGGTCTGAAACACTAGTTTTGCTATCAGCACACACTGTACGGTGAGTGAATTTTTTTCTAACTCAGTAGTTAAGAAGATATTAGGATCACGGGTTTGTCCAATCAGAGGTTGAGCTCCGCTCATGTGACTGACGGGCACTCTATAGCTGTTAGAAAGGATGGTCAAAGTCTGCGTCATATCCAAGATGGCCCTGTCCAATGATTGGCTTCATTTGACTGTATCAGGAACAGATGGGTGATGTCACAGAGACATCCATATTTTATACAGTCTGTGAGGTCGTCCTATATTTGGGTCAGTAGGGTACATTTTGCAAGCAAGATGTAACAGACATTACTATTCTGCCTTGAAACAGCAGCATGAAAGTACCTCTGCATGTAGAACACACCAGCTAAGCTAACTGTAGCATCTCACTTAATTTTCTGGGTGCATCTTGGACAGGTCTCAGTTGAAAGTATGGAAATGTCCTGTTTTCTCCACATTGGGACATTTTCCACGTTACACTGCTCTCGCTTGCATTTGCTGAAGAGTCTATGAAAGGAAAACTTGTGATGGTGCATGTTGGAGAAAACACTCAATACTTAATGAGTTATTAAGGCCTTGTACGGAAAGTAAAAAAAAGAACAACTAAACAGTCTTTATCAGCCCATGAGTCCAAGTCTATTTATCTATTTCTCCTCTGATTGCCACTGCAGCCTTAGCTGATTCATGTCACAAACTCTTGACGTACAAAACCAACTTTTATTCCAAATCCAAACAAAAATATTGGCATTTTGTAGATTTATGAGTAAATAACATGAGGTTCTGATGTAGCACATTAGAGACAGTACCTCACCAATGACACACTTTGGTAAAAAGCCTTTTGAATCCCAGAAAATGTCAGCAACATGAATTCAAAGATGAACTGCAAAAAGTTCAACATTCAGACTTTGTACCCTGTCCTGAAAAAAATTTAAATAGTTTGAGTAACCCCTTCATTTATTCTAACTGCATGTTTGTAGCCCATAAATTCACATTAATGCAGCATTATCGAACTGTGATCCTTTAGTTTGCGGCCTGCGGTATTGTTAAAACTCATATTTCATAGCACTAATTTACCGTTAAGCCTATTCTTTCTGACATTTACCTCCACTCCCACTCTCTCGAGTCATCTTTTCTGTATTTTCATCCCAACTTTTTCTTTTTTCATTTAAAGGAAGAAGAATCTGCCTGTTTTTCATCATCTAAGTGATGGAACAGACTCCTAATAAAGCTACAGAGCGGGGCATAGTTTCTTAAATATTGGTATAATTGTCTGATTCTTGCAGAACTTGTGGGATGTGTTGCACTGCAGTTGTTTCAAACATTTATTAGCTGAAGAACTTTTAGCTTTCTTGGAAGCGCTGTGCCCTGCCTCACTGTTACCACACTTCATGGGAAAGTCAAAGTATTGCAAAATGTGAAAGCTGTGGGACGCTGCCAGAGGTCTTGGCGATGCCCTTGTTTGTATATGTTAACAGCACACAGAAAAATAGATGTACTTCTCATGTTTAAAATCCTGCACATGCCTGTCAGACCCCAAAGACACCAAACGGTGGTTTCTGTGGGCTGTCACAGTTTGAATTGTGTGAACGTGCAGCTTGTTGGAGCTGGGAAACAGTCTTCGCGGTCAACCATCCATCCCTTGACGATCACAGCTTAATAAATGAACACTGCTAACTCTTGTTTTCACTAAATAGCCTTGACCCTGGCTTATTCATGTAGTCAGTACATTTCAACATTTCAAATCTTGGCTAAATGTTCAGGCTGCTCCCTGAGATCCCCCGATGAGGCTAAACCAGATTTAGAAAGAAAAACCAGTCCATTTTGTGTTTGACACCACTCCCTTTATTGACACTTAATCTCAGAAAGACCACACAGACACGTTCAACCTCAGGTCCTCGGGCGGGAGAGCAGAGCCGTATTTCTTCTTTTCAACATTTCATTCCACTCTTTGGTCTCCTTGTCCACACAGATGTGTAAGTCGACTCCCTGAGTAGTAGAACGAGGACACGGGGGAGAGAGGTTTCTATTCATTAGGAGCTTATTTGGTTGGCTTTCCTGTATCCGTCTAATGGAAACATCGTGTTAAGTGCAGCTTTAAACTTTATCCCAGCAGAAGATGATTTCAGCAGATTGATGAGAGGTATAATCTTCATTTCAAAAGAGAGCCAACGCTAATCTGAGATGGATAAAGAGAAACATTGTGTCAGAAAAGCCTTGGGATATATATATTTTTTCCACAGGCTGAATAATTACCTGTATATTCTGATTTATTGAAAGTTTTGTTATACAGATGTGTTTCTCTTTGATTCATAACTGGTCTGGATTTGTTTAGATAAGGCAGAATGTGTTGGTGTAAACTGTGCGCAGTGCTGCAGCGACATGGTTTACATCAAGCCGACAGCGCTGAAAGCACTTGAGAAAATTATCAACAATGTTTAAGTGTCTTAGTGCAACTTGAAAGAGAAAGCGAGCCATGAGCACAACAGAAATGACCGATTTACTTTACTAAACAAACAACACGTGCACCATTTATTACTTAAATTACTGGAACAGTTGCAAAAAAAATCATGCACCAAGATAAGAGTAAAAAGGCAAGAACCAATTCTCTGAATTGCTTTCTTTATGTAATATTCTGACTTCATTAGATGTGAAACCTGAAAAGAAACAGGTAAGTGTTTGGAGGCGACAGGCAGCTTAACATGGTAGTCTAACCAGCCACCACTACAGGAAGGACCTCAGGGGGTCACAGTGGGTGTGCTCTGAAACTTCAAGGCAAAGTATTGCCAAGCGACAGCTGTAGGGCTGGGTACCAAACTTCAGTTCTTTGACAGCACCAACCTAAATGCTTTGGTAGTACCAGGTATCAAAATATGCCTCGTGTGTTGGTGCCAAATTTTGGTGTCCAAATGGTTAATCATGTGATCAAGATCTGAAAATGCCACCAGTGATTGGCTGTAACATTACACTTGTTTGCGGCATTCAGGAAGGTGTTGCTGTCTTATTGATTCTGTCGCTATATGTAGTGACTTTTCAGACTCCTCTAGCGACTTTTTTTTCTAAAAAGCAACAAATCTAAGTGACTTTTCTTGAGTTTGGGGACGGAGTGAAAGCATGTATTGATTTGCAGCACCTGCTGCTCATTGAGAAGCAGCCCCTCCCATTTCCAAAACACACAGGCAGACTCTTCTGCTCACAGCAGATCCTTCAAGCTGCAGCCAGAGCAGACGACTGTGTGCAAATGAATCACACTGTTTGTCTTTTTAGGGTCAAAAGCCCGAATAAAGGAGGAGGGTGGATGTTTAGACACTAAAAAAAAAAAAAAAACAGAAGAAAGTTCATTTATAGTTATAAACACATTTTCAGTGTACTCAGTATATACTAACCTGTCACTTGTTTGCAACTCTTCTTATGCACTGGAAATTATTCATTTATTTATGTAAGAAAACTGCTCAGAGTAGAAAAATACTAAATCTGAAAATTAAAACTCAAGATTTGTACCATAATGTGTAATTTTATTTTTTTTTGTTAGAATTGATATTATAAAATTGGTTTTGATAAAAGTATCATTCAGGAACCGGTATTAAAGAACGTTTCTGTGATGGCTATTGCTTTTCAAAGTCACCGAGTGAGCTGCAGACCGGGTTGTTGATGTTGGGACGCCTGAATTTAAATCTGACACCTTCTTGCATTTCACCCTTTATTCCAACATTCAGTACAACAAACAAAAGATGTGAGCTTATACACAATGCTACATGAAAGCACGTTTAACACGGTCAGAAAACTCTGTGCTCATCCCAGCCCATGAAACACACCTATATCCCTGTCCTGGACTCCACCCATACAACACAAAACACAATATTGTGTGCATAAACAAAATGGCTGTAAAAGTATTGTATCCATATCGGTATGGGAATAAAAAAAAAGTTTGAAGTAATACCCAGCCCTAGACAGCTGTGGATCCAGAGATACCCAGACCAGGACCTGGTTTTCAGTTTTGACGATCATGTCTTGTCTTTCCACTGTAGCATCTCATGTGTTGACTGTGGTCCAATTTTAATTGTAAAGCTTTCTCCATCTTTAACGGAGCAATTTTAGCAGCTCAAGACAGTCAGTATCCATCTCTGTGAATCGTAAAGTTCAGCTGGGTCATCATTTCCACCATGGCAGCCTCTGCTGTTGTTAGGCTACAAAATCTGTCATCAGAAACCAGTGGGTGACGTCACTGCGACTACGTCGTTGTTTAGAGACTCCCACTGAGGAGCCAACACTGTTGGAGGAAGTAAGTGAGTCAGATAAAAGTGGACAGTGTCTAAAATAATGAAGGTTCACAGCTAAAACAGATCTTTGATCAGGAGTGGGTTGACTCGTATCATTCCCAAAGGCTGTTTGAAATACTGTATTAAGTTACTGTTCTGATATTGTGACAGAAACTGAAAGCAGCAGTTTCCAGCATCATAGGGGTCAAAGAACAAATCTTTTGCTCATCAATCATATCCACTCAAATACAAAATCTAGAACCTGACAGACTCCCGAAACACTTATTCACTGCCAGATAACATGGAAATGTTCACATTTCATGCCAATATTGAAATCTGTTCTATGATTCAGGAGTTGCCAAAGACATTTTCTGTTTGTATTTAAAGATGTTACTCAACAAGCTCAAGCCCACTGCTCTCTAACTCAGATTGGTCATTACTGACATATCAAGGATTTATCTTAAAATATAATATTATGGTCCCTATTGATGAATTTAGTGTTGTTGTGAATGCAGTCACTGATGGAGTGTTCATGTTGTTTGGAGGAGTGGCGGAGTGGAGTCTAACGTCATTGCCCCTTAATCCGGCCAGACCTGAGGTTGATCAGATTTGTTTCTCGTCAGCATGCAGTGGTAACCGTCACATACGCTCTTTATTTCAGAAAGATGTTGTTTTAATACCTTAAGTAGTAGCTTATTGGAACACCTTTATTAATTACCTTGACTGGAAAAATATTTGGTAATTGCTGATAATTATATGATGAATAATAAAGTAAAAGAAGTTTTTTTTTTTTAAAATAATTCACAGATTTTACCCATCAAAAGTTTTTTTTTTTTTTTTTTTTTTTTTTTTTAACAACAATTCAGGAAAGATGTGGATTTAAACTGTTCTTTCTGCCAAGGACACCCTGAAGATGTTTTTCATTTATTTTGGTCTTGCCCCTTTTCCACCAAGTTATGGGAAGATTTATGCAACTTGATTTGTACTTGCATCAAACCTCATTTTTCCTTTTGCTTCAAACATGTTTTGTTTCACTGACAATCTATCTGCAAAAACAAACAAAAATTATATTACTAATCTTATTTTATATACATAGCCAAATGGCATTGATTTTAACACGTGTAAAGTGTCTATATAAATAAAATATTACTATAACTATTATTATCATTAAATGTGTACCGGTTTTCAAGCTGCTTCATATTCATATGTTGCAGAAATGTCTGAATCTTTCTGCAAACTGCTCAGAGCGGTCTGTTCTAAAAACAGTATGAGATCGTCATGAGACTTGCTGAAATGATGAGGTCATCCCATAAGGATCTCCCAACTGATTCACGACATGTTGAAGGGATGGGCCTCAAACACAGAGGTCTACACTGGCCTCCAGAAGGCTGGCCAATCAGAGGGAAGGGGGTTTGTGGAGCGGGGAGCCTTTAAGTGACAGCAGCTAAAAATAAGCATTTCCCAAAACACCAGTGAGAGAAAAACAGGAATTGTTTTGAGCTGTAAATAATGCCAAGCACAGCCCCCCCCCCCTTTTTTTTAAAGCAAATGAGACATCCTGATGATCCAAACCTTCACTTGAAGATATTTTCTCTCATTGACTTTCTCAGAATCATAATCGTGCTGAGCTAACTGTCCCCCCGGCTTCACCCACACATTTAAAACAGTGACAGCCAAGACGCTCATTGTGCAACAATGAGTTTGACCTTTTCCGACTTGAGAGAACGACACCGAGCTGATCCCTTCTTTTTTAGCTCACGTCCTGTCAGTCAGCTGCTGTTGCAGACAGGAAAAAGGAAGTATTGGTGCCCTCTGTTTCCTCTGCTCCTTTGTTGAGTGCATTAGTGTCTGGATACTTGTTTCCTCAGTCACTGCTTCTTTTGTTCTTGCACTTGTATTTCTGAGTTTCTGTCTGAAAACTTAAGAGTTTTTACAGTTTTTGAAATGTACCCAAGTGCTGCTCAGAAAATCTGGCCACAATCATATAAAAGGGAAAGAGTTTATGGAATAATAAAGCAGTAAGATCTGTGGGTCAGACTTTACTTTTACTTACTTTACACGCAGACATGACCCCTCATTTCATGCTGGTTTGACCCTTAACATTCTTATTTCGGCTCTCAGACATTTCCAAAGTTTTACACATCTTGTGCTTTTGACCTGAACGCGATGAAACTTTTACAACATCAGATTGTCCCATTGGTTGAAGTCCAAAAGCAAGAGATTGGAGTGCTAGGCTATCAGTTTCATCTAATAAAGCTCTTTCCTTGGCTCTGATCATGAACATGTGGGATCGATGAGCTTTGTCAAGAAATCATTTTGGTTCTTTTCAACACTGTGAAATCAACTTATCTGCATCTGGATGATAACCCAGTAAAATATATAGACATCTGTCTGCATATGTTTATGGATATGTATAAATTCTGGAGCTTAGTGGAAATTAATTTCAAGTTAAATGGAATGTTATTTAAGGTTCATTATTTATTGCATGAGTTCAATAAATTTAACCTGCCTCTACAGCAGATACCGTAAGCTAACACACATTCCTCTGAGATACAGAGTCTGAACCTCGGTGTGTTTCTGTATTTTGCAGACGGAGTGCGCCAACTTTGTCCGCCTCTTGCAACCCTTCAACCGCACCCACCTCCTGGCCTGTGGTACGGGTGCCTTCCAGCCCATGTGTGCTTTCATCTATGTGGGACACAGAGGAGAGGTAAGCCTGTGGTTGAGTAAGACAGCATGTGTGTGTGTGTGTGTGTGTGTGTGTGTGTGCGATGCAAGGGTCTGTGCGGGAAAGCTGCAGGGGCCTTAAAAACATCTTAGGAGGTGAAATGTCTCAGCACATCACTCAAACAGAAAAACACACACTTAGACGCAGGCCCAAACACATAAGTCATGTGTGTTGCTAACCACACGCCATAAATAACATTTAGATTTTACAAAAAACTGTGATACACGGATGTCACGGTTGTGTAAGACTCATATTTTTCTGCATTCAAACTGAACTACTGCTGCTCTCTGTCTTCGTTTCCTAAAGGGATTGTTTGGAAACTATAAATTAAATTGAATTTTAATGCACCGTGAAGCAATTAGAAAGCCTGCTCAGCTTTGACGGTTCAGTTGACCCTAATATATCTTCTGGCTTTCAGCTGAGTTTTCCTA